>CM030008.1:167290555-168490555 GCA_017639485.1 Pluvialis apricaria
ATGTCCATAGTAATTTCAATTATTTTCCTTTGTCTAAGACTTCTGTTACGCTTTGATGCCTGCGGACATTTTAAGTAACTACCTTTTTTATTAGCTGACTCAACACACAGCAGAAGATTATCTGCCTGGTTCTTCTCTTAAGATCCCTTTATCAGCCAAAGTCCTTATATAGCCTCTCTGGGTGGAAGCACTTAGTGAATTTGCCCTCAAAACACACCTTCAGGTTAGAGAAGACTTCTATCCATTTTTAGCAGAAGAATTGATACAAATAATATATAATTGAAACAGACAATCAGTTCAAACACCATTATCCAAACTTGGGGAAGGGGAGCTAACACAAAAATGGACTGAAATTTTTCCTATGAGAAAAGACACGTGTCAAAATCAAGAATTAAGCTGGGATCATCACTTCTCCATCCAGTTCCTTATCAGTCATCAAATCAGTCTTTCAGTAAAAAGACTGAAAATAGAAACAGGTTTTGTGCATTCCAGAACATGATAGTTTAATCTTTTCATGGGTTTTTCCTTCTACAGAAAGAGAAAGATTGAAGTACCTCAGCTGGGGCCATTCTTCTTTGAGAAGTATTCTCACTTTTGTCAGTGTCTGTGTCTCACATTGGAATAGGCAGTAGCAATGCTGGCTGTCCTCCCTAATATCAGAGTAGTCAGATATGGAAAATCTGTGTTACCTGAAGGTTTCCCCTGGGATAGAACTGACATTGTCAGGCAGAACCCACCACTTCCTTGGGAAACTACCACAAATCCACACCTACTTGCTGTCTCTCTGTGGATGACTCAAACACAGGAGGTTTAGGCACAGGCTACCAAAGCTATGCTGAAAGGCCTAGTGAACACAGCTGAAAAAGCTCTACAGCTTTTGTAGCAAGTGGTGTGACACATCTTAGCTCAAGCTCCAGTCTTCATTAGCAGAGTTTAACAGTATGGGTACTTCCAGAGCCAAAAACACAGCAAAAAATGTACAATAATGTCTGAGGACCTCAAGGACCCACACAGGACCCAAAAAAGACCCAGGTTCCAACAACATGAGGTGCTACTCTGTACTATGGGACTGTAGGGTATGCTTAAGCAATGTGGACTTGTAACATGGTATTGAGGCTACAGGTAATTATAGAATCATAGAATTGTCTAGGTTGGAAGGGACCTTTGAGATCATCAAGTCCAACCATCAGCTGCCAAAATCACCACTAAGCCACGTCCCATAATCTCTTGGTACTTTTAAAATAAGCAATATACCTGAGGCACCTCAAGGTCTTGCTTGAGCTAGAGCCAGGGCTGCAGATGGAAAGCACATGGGTGCTTCAAGCATACTTCAGTCTGCTTTTCACTTGCATGGTAGGCAATTTTCCTTTCTGTATCACTATCACATTGTGTTTTCATCTAATTTTTCCCCAAGAAAAGCAACAGCAAACAAATTTTGTGTCTGAAGGAAAATCCTCACGTACATTTTGAAAGAAGTAGGGTATAATGTGACATTTCCGGGAGATCTTTCTCCTTCTGGAATTAACTTCTCCAGGAATTCAAGTTAAAATATACAGAAAGAAACATAAACTCCAATGAATGGCTCTTCCTTCAAAAGAAAAAAGGAAAAAAACCCCACCAAAACTGCACATAAAAAATCCCCAAATCCTCAAACAATCCCCTTCAAAATCAAAGCCTTCAATTCCTTCTGAAATAACATCCTCACCTGAAAAATGGGCTCAATGATAGGACTGTTTCTGCTTTCTCAGGTTCTGGGTACAATGAGTTAAAAAAAAAAAATGTTGAAACTAATATTAAGTTCAGAATAAGGCTTAGTAATCTCACTAAATGCTAATAGAGTTTTAATGCTGTTTTCATTAACTTTGTGCCCTTTCATATAAGGCTGGAGGGCTACTCAATGATAAGAAAACCCCACCAATATAGTCGTATGAATGGATGCTAAATGCAAATTCTGGAAGCACTGGGCAATGCTCACAGCAGGGCTTTGACAGGATAAAGATTTTATGGAGTGTCATATCAGGAGTTGTTGAGTAGGCTGAATGTCAAGAGTAAAAGCAACAGCAGGAAAAATTGAAAGCAAGAAGATCTCTGAAGTGATGCTGGTTTTTGTTGGAAACTGCAATTAAAAAAAATTAACTTTCCTCTATAAGTAGCTAAAAAACCCAATAGGAAGCTCATCAAAAGGAGATTAAAAATGAAAAATAAAAATCTGACAGAGAGCAAAACCCTGCCTTTCACTGGACAGCCAGACAGGCTGACAAAATATTTCTGGCAGGCCTAAACTTTCCAACACATTTTAGCAGGGGATTTGGTTATCTGAGTTGCAGCATCAAGCCTAATACCTCAGCTGGGCTTTTATTTTGGGGGGTAGCTTGTGAAGTACTTGTCAGTAGGCTGGGGGGAGGAAGATCTCTCATGAACAGGACAGCTTGACAAAACCAAAGTATGTCCCTACATGGAAGTACAGATATAAGTGGGCAAGAACATGGGTTTTATTCACAGTTCAATCACGGACTCACTCTGTGTTTCTGATTTACCAAAGTCCCTGCAGTGAAACATGCACCTGAAACTCAGGAGCAGCTTCACCAACTCCTACAAGACAGGATGGTTACACCTGCTAAGCATTAAGCATCTGCTCAAAGCTCTGCTGAGAGTTCTTCCTCCCCTAAATGTTTTTTTCCCTGTCTGTGAGTACAGGTGGGTCATTATACCCATTTCAGTATGTATTGTCCCAACAGCACATAAAAACATCTCTCACCGTGAATGTTAATGCCAGCATTACCCTTTACTGATCTCAGCTATTGTGTCTCTATACAGAGAGAAACATCTCAAGAAGGCAAGTTCTCCAAAATTAACGTGAGTGTCAAAGACACAAAGAGGTGAGTTACCTTGTGCCTGTAGTTAATTTTCACCACCGATGAGAGAGAGGATTGTCATGACCTGCTCAACCTAAACGCCTAGTTCTTAGAATGGCAGAAGTGATGTAAGATCGTCCTTTGAGTTGGAACTAGATGATCTTTGAGGTCCTTTCCAACCTAAACTATTCTATGACTCAACGTTTTGTAGTAACTATACGCTAAATTTGGACTCTAAGGCAACTAAGGGCAACTAAGATGATTGAGGGATTGGAGCATCTCCCTTATGAGGAAAGGCTGAGAGAGCTGGGACTCTTTAGCCTGGAGAAGAGAAGGCTGAGGGGAGACCTTATGTTGGCATACAAGCATCTAAAGGGTGGGTAGAAGGAGGATGGAGCCAGACTCTTTTCAGTGGTTCCCAGTGACAGGGCAAGGGGCAATGGGCACAAGTTGGAACATAGGAAGTTCCATTCATATACATGGAAAAACTTCTTTACGGTTCAGGTGACAGAGCACTGGCACAGGCTGCCCAGGGAGGTTGTGGAGTCCCCTTCTCTGCAGATTTTCAAGACCCACCTGGATGCAGTCCTGAGTAATGTGCTCTAGGCAATCCTGCTTTGGCAGGGGAGTTGGACTAGATGATCTCTAGAGGTCCCTTCCAACTCTGAAAATTCCGTGATTCCATGATTCCATGACTCAGACTCTTTGCAGTGAGAAACCACAATGGCTTCTTTGTTCTTTTGGGAAGGCTATCACTAGCCTTTTCCTTGGATGCCTGATGTGCCTCAGATAGGAGCCAGGCTACCCACTGAATCAGCCTAACACTGTAAAGGTCTGAGCAAGTTAATCCAATGGGATAACTCAACAGCAAAGGAGACAGTGAACACAAGTTCAGCCATGTGGACTGTTGAAACTCAGTAGGTAAATTAAACTCACTGTAAGAATTTAACATTTACTCTTATCCTATCTAGGCACATAAAATGCCGTGCATTATTACAGGAATTCCCCATGGCCACGCAGTTTGGAGCTGCTCCTCAACCACTTCAGGCAGGATGTATGAGCTCATTTGGCTATGCAAATGTTTCTTATCTACTGGAAAGTAGGATAGATACTTTCCTATCTTTCCTAACAAAGTCAGGAGGGTTATTGACAGAAAACAGAGCAGCAAATGTAATTGTCCAGAAACTCAGGTGACAGGGATTCTGGAAAAGAATGAGCATGCTAAGGATGGACATGTGAAGAAGCTGCAGGAACCAGAGCAAGGGAAGATATGTGCAATAATCCGTCAGCACCACCTTTCACCACTACTTGTGGCTGTTGCTGGCCTCGTCATCTTCAAATCTTCCTTCCCATGACCGCCCCTTTGTAAGAAGTAAAGACAAATGAAATTCTGGCTACACAGAAGCAAGATGCAAGAAAGGGGGATCTGTACACGTACATGATGCACAAGCAATTCTCATACAGAACTCTGCTAGCACATGGGCTTTTGCACAACCTTAATTTTCAGCGCTGGGAGGAAGCAAACCAAATAGTCAGCCCTGAGATGAGCCATCAGCCCCGCCCAAGTCCCACCTGGGAATGCCGGCTACTGCCTGCAAGCCATGTGGTATGCATGGTGTGGTTTTTGACCATTCCGAAACATTACGTTGCTTACAGGACAAAGAAAGATCGGTCAGCTCCTGCTGAAACAACAGACCTACATACTCTGTATCCCTGCTGCAAGGAAAAAATGTGTATCAGGGCTGCCAGATGAGTTGATGTCATATTAGATGCAACACCAGCATCGAGTCCTTTTATCTTCCATTTTGACTAAGATCAGCTGAAATGTTTCTAAACTCTTCCTCAGTATAAAACTGAAAGTAGTGTGTTTTCTGCAGAAGACTTGTAGTTGGCATGTATAACCCTTATCAGTCCAGCCCACATTCAGTCCAGCCCATGCACAGTGACAGCAAACACCCATATGGACATTTCAATGGACTTTTACCTTCAGACCGTGTTTCAGATCATTTTCATTTTGCTAAATCCAAATGGCATTTCCACTTGTGACTGACAATTCAGCTCAGAATTAAGGCACCCATTTCAGGTGTCAGCATTGTTCTGTCTCCACGCGCAGTGGGTGTCCAAGCTCCGCTTACAGTCACTGGATAACCATACAATACAGTCTGTGAAGCCCACGGAGCTAATTTCTCCACAGCAGACCTCTGGGGCTCACTTCAGTTGCCTGCAGACAACCATCTCATGCCAATTTAAACTTGCTAGGGTATACAAGACATCGGTGGAGTCTAGGAGCTATGACAAGTGACACCTGTGCTCTTTTGGACTGACAACTGGGATCTAGGTGGCATAGCCTTGGGAAACTCAAATGACAATAGACATATACGAGTGACAAGTGTACTGATCCCTTTGAAGTGGGTAGATGTATCACTGTCCAGGCTTCATTGCCCAGATCTCCACTGGTTTTAAGGGGAGTTCATAATATTTGGCTCTCATGGAGGTGCATTAACACCCAAATATCTGTCTTCATCTTGAATAATTCTGTTTCATAGAGTAGGAAAGAAGAAAAGTGCAGGAGTGACCTGGAAGATGGAAATCTGCTTTCTTGGCTACTGAGGAGCTTTTCTCAACTGTGTCTGTATGCACCAAGATCTTACCAGACAAAAAAAAAAAAAAAAGGATTATATGGGCTCACAGTGAGATTTTCTGTTCCTATGGGAGTAAGCTCATTAACTTCCCACGTGTCTGGACAAAAGCAGCCTTCATGACCACTCATTACAAATAATACAAACAAAAACAGTGACCATCTCTGAACGACAAAAATGTTTCCAATGAAAAGGGAAAGCATTCAGGGCTTTAATCACAACAATAGAAGGTAATCTTAAAGCCCTCTGTTTTATATTAAGCAATTAAAACCAATAGTATTCAATTTGCAAGATATTTCATAGTGAAACTAGGTTGTTTTCAACAGAGGTGCTAATGCACATATGAACAGAAAAACACATACACCATATATACACACAAACACATGCACATAATGCTTAAGGCTGTCAGTACTTTGTCCTTCAGCTCACAGAAAATGGGAGAGGAGGCTGGCTGCTGATTAACGTCATGCTCTTTCATTCCTCTTCATAACTGAACTACTTACACTCCTGACTGCAATCATTCTTGCGAGCCTGTTCCACCCACCCAAGTTCAGGTTTGGGTTTTTTTTTTTCTGTTGCTAAAACCCCAGGTTTTGGGTGCATGTGTGTGCACATATGTGTCTATGTATGCTTTAGCAAAGGATCAATCTGTTGACTTTACCAAAATGAAATTCTGACAGCAAAAAATTGTATTGAAATTACCACTCGAACACGGCGTGAAAAAACAAAGATGTCAGCAGGTTATAAAATTCAGTATATCCACAAATTTAAAAAAAAAAAAGTGTCTTAAGATGACTACCTTTCCTCGCCTACGTTTGTCAACAGTTGAATGAGACTCAAATTGTGCTGTATCCCTGTGCAAATGAATGACAGAAATGACTGTGCCTTTGAGTACTCCTGAATACTGTTACATTGGTTCCTCTAATCCCACAAGAAGGGAAGAAAACAGTTTAGTACTCCTCACAGCATCTTTCTTATGAGGAAAGGCTGAGGGACTTGGGTCTTTTTAGTCTAGAAAAAAGAAGACTCAGGGGGATCTTATCAATACTTATAAATTCTTAAAGGGAGGGTGCCAGGGGGATGGGAACAGTCTTTTTTCAGTGGTGCCCAGTGACAGGACAAGGGGTAACGGGCACAAACTTGAGCATAGGAAGTTCCATCTTAACATGAAGAGGAACTTCTTTCCTTTGAGGGTGGCAGAGCAGTGGCACAGCTGCCCAGAGAGGTTGTGGCGTCTCCCACTCTGGAGATATCCCAAACCCGCCTGGACGCCGTCCTGTGCAACTGCTGTAGGTGTCCCTGCTGTGGCAGGGGGGTTGGACATAGATGATCTCCAGAGGTCCCTTCCAACCCTGACCATTCTGTGATTCTGTAATTCTGTGAAATACTTAAATATTCATTGGAAGTGGAAAAGGCACTCCTCCCTCCCCATGTCTGAGCTGACGTGGGTATTCCCTATACCAAGTTGTGTATCTCTCTGAGATAACTTGATTAGATCTAAGGTAAAGTGGCTCTTCAGTTTCTCTTCACATCAAAACCAACAATGCATTAGAGATGGAGAATGTTCCCTCGTGATCTGTTGGAAAACCTGAGCCATGAAAAATCTGACTGTCTGTGGCAACGTAGTACCTATGGAGCCCACATCTGCCATGGATAAGCCAGGTACCCACTGGCTCAGTGAGATACTGAGCAAAAGGCAGGAGAAAACTCAGTATTATAACAGCTTACAAACAGAAAAAAAACAATACAGAGCTCAAATTCAGCCTGGAAAATTGGCTGTCCAGACCGGTGAGTTTAACCAGATCATAAACAACCGTGATATGCTTTGATTATATTAAACAATATATATTAACAGTTTGAGATCTTTTTTTTTAAGAATTTTACTAATATGATTATGCTGTCAATAAAAATAAAATAAAAAACAACAACCAAAAAATGAAACTACCCACATTCCTTTTTGCTCCCATGGTACACTTTTTTACCTGTAAATCAAACCTATCCTGGGCTTCAAGGCACTCACTGAATCAAAGTTACTGACATTTTTGATCACGTGTATACGGTAAGAGAAATTTCTGTCCATAAAGCGAGGTGAACTTTCAATGTGTTGGATCGAGAACAACAGAGATTATACCAACCGGCCCTTTGGAACCAGGAAAAACATATGTAACTGAATACGTGTCTGACTGAAGATTAACATCTGCTGCTGCCCAGCAAAACTGTTGATTAAAAGCCATCACTGAGTAGTTCACAGTAAAAACAGCGGCAAATTATTTAGGACCAAAGAAGAAAATCAGAAACTATTGCTAGCGGTAGATGGCAGAGAAACATTAAAAAAGAGGCCAAAATGGCTATTAAAATATATTTCATACTTATAAAATTAGCCTTAATGAACTATAAAATAAATAAGCCTTAATGAACTATAGCAACCACTTACAATTATTTCTGTACTAATAAGCTTGGAGAATATATTTTCCATATACTGGTCATTAACAACCTATCCTTCGGAATATATAATTTAACAAAGGAGAAGTTGCTAAAAATTAAAGGGATTCCAGGAAGTTTATGGGGTGTCTGTCACCCCACAGCTACATTTGAGTATCAAAAGAGAAAATTTCCTAGGCCAGCAAATACCCGAAATTGTTCGTACGAGCTGAAATTCAGTTTTTATAGCTTCTCTCTTGCATTAAATTTTTCCTCTATAGTCTTTTTAATGCTGTGTTCTGGAAAAAAAGTAAATAAATACTGGTCATTGGGATCTGCCTTGTATACAGAACATTTAATAGGAATCCTTAATTGCACGTTGTAAACATAATACGAATGGTAGTTGTAAAACTAAGAACAATTGTGTTCAAAATAATCAGCAAGAATGCCTCTTCATACAGAAAACTCTTTTACAAGGCACAGCACTAGACTTCAAAAAAACCACCTTTGCAGAAATTGAAATAGAGGAAATTCCACGTTTGTATAAAAAATAAACTCTTTTTCACTGTGAGGGTGGTCAAACACTGGAATAGGTTGCTCAGAGAGCTTGTGGAGTCTCCATCCTCAGAGATGCTCAAGACCTGACGAGACCCTGCCCTGAGCATCTGCTCGAGGTGGCTCTGCTGGCACCAGATGACCTCTGGAGGTCCCTGCCAACCTCAACCATTCTGTGATTCTGTAAGGCGCTTGTTTGCGTTTTAGAAGTTTGCCTTTTATTTAGATAAGGAGATGTACAACCAAGAATCAAAGTGCAACGTGGACAGTTATCATCAGAGCATAAAATCAGGTGGGCTTTCTTCTACCCCCATTTCAATAATCCCTCCAAACCAAAGCTGTGCAGAGGCTGCTCAAGGCTGCTGTTGTGTGCCTCTTCTTCTGTAAGTACTCTAGAACTCTCAAACTTTAAGAAGAAAAAGCAGATGCCTTGAAAATATCCCACAGATTATATTTTTTTTTAATCTAAAGACTAGACAGACAATCAAAAGGGATCAAATTACCTCTGTTTAATGAGTTACTGCTTGTCAGTAACTGGCAGCAATGGATGGGATGTTATTCTTAGCATGTTTTGATGACATGACATCAAAACTAATGCATTGTACTCTGCACTCTCAGCAGGCTGTACATGGGCAGCTATAGCAGTTCAGCTAACAAGAGGCAATTCAATCAACCACAGTAATGTGAAAATTGAAATGATCTACCTCCATTCCACCTCGTGCATCGTTTCAGTGACAAGAAACTTTGCTCGCCTTCAGAGTTGGGGTGATAAGATTCGTTTGGGATGCACAGTTGTAAATACAGTGTCTCTTTGTACGAGCCCTCAACATAGTAATTCCTGATGACCTACTTGTGAGAGAAATTAAATGGTTTCTGCACTATATAACAAAGTCATTCAACACTGTAATGCAAAAAGCCCATTTCAGTGTTAAAACATGGCTATTAATTGGGGAATTAATAATCTGTCAAAGCTTAAGAAACTTCCTTACCAAATTCAGAAGTAAAAAAAAGCCATCTCCCCAGCAGTTTTTAGGAAATAAAGTTATTTCTTTAATGACTACTAAAGTCAAAAGGCTCCTTTTCCAGCTACATTTAAAAAGCCTATTTTGAGAGCTGAAACGTATTCTGTAAATGAAATGCTGTTGTGAAGCAGATTCCAACTCCTATTAAAGCCTAATGAAACTACAAGGGACATTTCAGAAAATTCACGGAATATGGTGGAATTATAATTCTCTTTTTAAAGACGGTTTGAGAATCTCACATCAGAGAGATAAAGGCAATTAGGAGTTTATTATTTATATATTAAGCAGACTATATATTATCAAAATGTGGATATTTCTAAGATCTACCCAAGGAGGTGGATACTTAATAAAGACATGGCAACCATTACTTTATAACTCAGTCAGGTCTGAAGTTTTGTGGGATTCTTAGATTTTTTATTTTTTATTTCCATGTTAATGAAGGCCTAGGAAGAAAAGGAGGCCACAGAAGCAGCCTTGAATCAGCCCTCTACCCTTTGTCTGATTTCACTCTCAGGTTTAAGGAATACCTCCCAGATCATTACAGCTGCTTGGAGAGAGTAACCTGGTTGCAAAGGACAACATAACAAGCTACAGCACATCATGGGACGAGGCCGTCTTCCAGTGAGGTTGACCACCACCAGGACTTCAGTGGAAGTTGCTGGGGTAAAGCATAGCACTTCAGTGAGTATATTTTATTACTTATAATGATTTTCCTATGACATTGAAATGCTAACCAACCTGTTGAACATCAAGTTGTTTAGGCTGCAGTTCCCCAAGAGAGAACTTGTGTTATTGGCACTGAAGAGACAGAGCAATCTTTCTGTCTACATCACTGCACATGACCCCTCCGAGAGGCACTATGAACACACTGACACCAAACACACCGTCCTCTTTAAACACATCTTTCATGAAGTTATAGTCACCAATGTACTGCTCTTCTACGAGTCCTTCCTTCTAGGACATCAGTTTCTCTAGCTAAACTGCCAAAATATTTCTTCTTTAACACACTGTTACCAAAGAAAACCTCCTGTGCTGGTTTTTAGCTTTTCTTCCAGAGAATACTGATAAAAAATTACTTTGCTTTGACACCACCATCAAGGATTATAGTCATGTAACACTTTCAAGCAGTTTGTATACCAATGAGAATCGTATCCTGCCATTTAGGGAACGGTGCTAATTAACTATGTGCTGCCTTATTCCCAAGAAAACCTATGAGACTCCTTTTATCTTAGTAGACTTTTTTTTCACATTTATATCTCAAGAACACAGAGAGGTAGAGTACCTAAGTGTATCAAAACCTGATGTCCTCGGAGCTTCTATGCCATACTACTGCGTGCCTGTCCACAGAAGGGGAAAAGCAATATATAGATTCTGTCTTTGCTGCCGATTTTGGAGATACAACATTGCCATAATTCCAGTGCCTGTGTTGTTTCAATAGAAAAACAAGTTTGTTAAGATTGGATTTCTAAGTTACTTAAGGAGGAAAGACAAAGAACAATAACAGCACTTTAATACAAGTAGGAAAAGTGAAGATCTGTTTATTATTTGCCAGCATCAGAGACCTCTTTTTCAAACTTCCTCTTTTGCATACAAAAACTTTAAAATATCACAGAACCAGATGAGACTGAAAAGGTGATGAAACACAGAATTCGTGGCTTTTGTTGTATCGGTATGTGGTAGCACACAACTGGCCGCTCGGGGTCTCCTGGTGCCCCACAAACCAAGCTCTGCACTCAGCGGCAGCAACCTTGCCCATCTTCCCATCATCCCCAGGTCAAGAGGAACTGCTCTCCAGAGAAGAATAAGGTGTTTTTACCTTATCAAAAAGAACCACTCACCTTCCCAAACTGACTTCACTGAAAATCCACTCACCTCGGCGCCAAGGGGCACCAGGATGAACGATGCACTCGCCTGGACCCTGCTCTTCTCTGCTCTTGTCCCTCTCACAACGCCAAGATCTCACTCATTTTGGGGGCTCAACGAGACAGATAATTCAAGCATTGCCAACTGAAAATGTCAGCTAACAGTGCAGTGACATGAGAGCAGTTTATAAATCTATGTCACTCTTATGAAGGGCCTAATCCTCCCCTCTCCCAGGGGCTACTGATTTATGCCTCAGAGAACCCTCCTGAGCCATTAATCGTACTGCAATCACCAACTGCTCCCTCCACCGGACATCACTGTTCCTGAGGAAACGAGGCTATCCATAGGCAAGAGGACACTTGCCACTGACTCATTCAAATGTTTTTAGACATACACTTATGACAGTCTTTTCCAAGTAGGAACTTAAATTTTAAGCACATAAAGCCATATTTAGGCAGTTAAAGGAATGAATGCTGCTGATCACAGTTCTAGCTGATATATCTTCTTCTTTTAGCCAGGTCTTTCCTTAAGTACCTGTGAATGACACAGTATATGAGGCCAAAGAGATCACCAGTCTGAATCACTATGGCCCCGTTTGTGTTGTTTCTAGCAGTTGAAATTGAATGCACTGAAGAACAGCCTCTTCCATCAGGTCCTTAGAGGTGTGTCATCATGGCTAAAGTTTAAAGGCATTGCAAAGCATAAATAATTAATGTCTGCAGATTGCTTTGGGAAGCTCAGATCAAAGACTTGCCATCCATCTGAAGGGTCAGCGCTGTGCACAGCCGCTCAGTGGAGTACTCCGTTTTCCTACCCATTGCAAAGAAACAGAGTAGAAACCTGTGACAGGACGAAGAAAACTGCCGATTGCTCGAAAGTCGTAATTGCTTTGGATTCAAATCAATGAATTCAAGTTACTACTCGTTAATTGAACTACAGGAACTGTCTACGTATGGACTCTCAAGCTAAGGCAAAGGTAACATAATACATCCTCTCTTAGCTCTCTTACAAAGTAGAACAAATGACCTGGCATTATGTGATACTTTGGTAAAGACCAAATAGCACACAAATGGACAACAATCAAGGTCAACTTGAAGGGCATTCGACCTGATCACGTGATGTCCCATCAAAGCATTCATCTGCTTGAGGGTTTGGAAGAGGTGCATATAATTCGTGAAAACTCAGAGAACTTCTTAGAAATAAATCAACCTTTTTACTGGCACTTCTGCCCTTCTTGCCTTGTTACTTTGAAGAATTTTTTGCATAGAGTGGACTCTTGTCTCTTAAAATTTCATTTTGTACTGGTAATAATTTCTCTCTTCTACCTGTCTGTATCTCAGATTTTAACTGGCTGCCAGGGAAATAATTTAGCTAAGAGAAGTGCAGACATGGCGATTGGAATCAGGAAAGTCTTCAAGAATGTAAATGCTAGCTTAATTAAAGAAATTGGGTGAAATCTTAAAACAAGACCCATTTTACATATAATAATTGAAAAGTCAGATCTCAGGTTTGACTCATTTAAATTTGAAGCACAAAACTTACTGCAGAGTGAGGATGTACCTCAGTCTTCCTGCCAGAGCAAAAACTGAGCAACAACGCCAGAATCCAATAAATTAATTCTAAACTAAAAGTCAAGAATCAAATTGATAAGAATGGACACCTGACTATAAATGCAGGAACCTTTTCATAATAATGGGAAACAGGAAACAAAAAATTGCAGTTATTGATTCCTGATTGTGCTGCAGAGCAAATATGGCAGCAATGCCATAGCCAGGGCAGAGGGGTGAATTATTTTAGAATTTGAATGACAGCTGTCAAAAATATTATGACCCTTTCAGGGCTTGAGAGATTGAAACAGGCTTGAAAACTGAGCCACTCACATAGTTATTAAGCCATATATAGACGTATGATAAAAACAGAAACACTAAGTAAAGCCAACCCCATGATATCAATTTAAAAGGCGAAAGCAATACCATGAAACAAACCTGTCGATGTTTTGCCCTTATTTACAGTGTTCATTAGGTTGAATTATTGCTCTGTACAACACTGAGTAGGAACTGCTGTGCTCTTACAACCTGACGTTGCCATGCAAGAGACACACCGGGCAAATGTCAGAATCTCTATTGCATGTGTCAGAAGAAGATGCCCAGACTTGTCTCCTACTGGGAAGGAACGACAAAACTGTAAATGCCAAGTACCACAAAGCCACTTGTCAATCTCTCCCTCTCTGCCACCTACAGCCCTCCTGACCCCGACAGGTACGGGCTCCGATTGAATTTGTTGAGGGGTTATTGATGTGGCCTGACTTGGAAGAACTTCCTCTTGGCCCCACATGGTACTTTATGCCCTACCTGGATGTCTGCTGCTACGAGGGAAAGGTGCAGCATTAACGGCATCAGAAGGGGCTGAGGCTGACCTAGCAAATTCCCATTTTGCAGAAAGCCATTCTGCTGTCCTGGTTTCAGACTCCGAGATTTAAAACTCTGAGATTAAAATGCTCTTTACTTCCCTCTGCCAGATTTCATGAAAGGGCATTCCTCTGCTCCTCCAAATACACACAGTGACCACAAGTGTAGGTTTTATGATTCCCACTGCATTGCAAGAAACCAGAGGTATGGCACGCAGGGACACTGTAGTGCATGAGGTACTAAACAAACAAACAAACAAACAAAAAACAACAACAACAAAAAAAAACCAACCCCAAAAACTTAAAGTCTGAAAGAAAGGAAAAAACAAATGCCAAAGACGGACTGTATAAAATCATCTGTCTGAATCTCATCCTCATTGGTCAGGTTACAGAAAACCTTTAACCACATAATAAGCCCGTAAATGAATTAAGCAAGGAAAACTGTGATTGAAAAGGAGGGGGAAAAAAATTCAAATTAAAACAATATTTTCTAGTTTTCCATAACAATTAATTCAATTTAAATTCAAAACAAGACAGTTGCATATTCAGGAAACAGATAGCTGGAGCCTGATTATTGCTTTTCTATACAGACTACAGTCCTGCTCTGGAGATACCGGCCAAGATGGATTTTTAGCTGTACATTAAAGATTACATGCTGATTGTAATTAGAGTGGAACTCCTCGCTTAGGATATTTCACATTTTAAAAGTTTATGATGGTTCAAAATGCAACTGGTCAAATTAACAAGAAAGGAATGCATCAATGGCTGTTAAAGATTAAATAACTGCTTCCAGAACCAGAAAGCCTTTGAGCTTCTAGCTGCTGAAGGCTCGGAGAATATTCTGCTGAATGATCACTTGTACACTTTCCTATTCTTCTGCTCTTCCACAGCTGAGTATCACTGTCACCATTGCATTGGCTATCAAGAAGTGAAACACTGTTTTACTCCTCTGGGCTCTCACTTCTTTATTCACTGACAGATGCTATGGCCGGAAAGAACAGTAAGTCCACAGGGTTTAAGGACCTATACAACAAAGCCCATGTACTCCATCCAGTAACCTTTGTCTGACTGAAATGTGTCTTGTAAAGGGGGAAGGCACCTTCTACTGCAATGATACCTTCCAAGAAAAGGGCACAGAGTAGTCAAATCATCTTTCATTGTCTTTTTCTGTGGCTAAATAGATCGAGATGATGAAGTAGTTGTTAGAAAGCATATTTTCCAACCATCAAATACATGTAGCATCTTTCTCAAAGTTTATCACCTCTTTTTTTCCTATAAAGAATGCTTAAGACTTTGGATTCCAACAGTCCTGATGGTCACTTTGTGTAATAGTGTGCTCATCCAAATGAGTCAAAAGAAGGAGGACACAGAAGGTCTATCAAGGCTAAGAAATCCTGACACTAGACAAAGACATGGTGAAAGGAGGGACTTCTTTCAGACTGCTACTGCCATACTGTCCTTTTAAGATGCTTACTGATGTTGTGCCATAACAGCGAAAAGAGCAGCTGCAGTGTTGCTACAATATGAGCAACGTGACCCAAAAGTTCCTGGGCTATTTTCCTGAGGTGTCAGCAAACACACGTACAGACATAAGTCCCCAGGAAGTTCTCTGCATCCTCTGTAGATGCTCTTCTCTCTCTCTGCCAGACAAAACTGCCCCAAGGGAGCAGTGACATACTTACATCAGGGGCCTCGACAGGCAGAAGTCAGGGCTCAGAGCTCTCCTGAACAGCTGGTCTCTCTGCACGCACGGAGCCAGCAGCCGACAGTGCCACAGCTGCTTGAGAAACTCACAGGAAAAAAAGTGCTTTTTACTGTTCAAGATTCATAAAGTGATCTTTCCTATGGAAGGAATGGACTTGTCTGCCAAAGTCGTGTCTGAGTTGTGATGTGGGAAAAAAAAAGTGGTCTTTTTGACCTTTTTGAGAAGAACTGTTGATTCAGTGTCATTACTGCAAAAGTAGAAACAGGAACAAAAAAAACAAACCAATGGAAAAAGACTGTGTATGTTAATGATCATAATGATCATTAGTGATCATAGATGCTAACGGCATCATTTATTTAACTCACTGAATACTGACCTTCAGATCTCTCATCGCGGCCGCACTCGAGAAAGCTAAAGAATCCTACCTTGAATATTATGCGAATGGGACTTAAACTACTTGAATGGGGTGGCTGATGGTGCTTTTTTTGGCTCCTTACTGATCCAACACAGAGCTAACTCTTTGATTACACGTTAAATGGAAGTTCTGGTCAGTCGTTACTAAACTTGGGATTTTATTCAGTTGTGTGTCCTGTGCCAATGACAGCATTTTGGAACTCGTTCCCTAGCTTGCTTTCTTCCCTTTATTTTCTCTGAAGTGTCATGTAGAGTCGTTATATGTTAAAACCCGGCTGTTCTCTATCTCCTTAAAGTATGTAAGACAGTTGTATATGAAACAGTTTGTTGAGGTAGCTGAAACTTTAAATCCACCAATATTTAAAAAAACATTTGCATTACAATTCAGAATAGAAAAAAATATTCACTATGGACATGGAAATTTTGAAAAATTTTTTATTCTGGAAATCTTAATCTATAAATGTGAAATATGCTGCGCACCATTGAGGCTCAATCTAGATTAAGAACAGTTAATAATGATCAGAAAGCATACTTGTTCCAATATAACTCAATGCAGGTTTTGCCTACATTTGTAGGCTGGAGAGTAACTCACGTTTTAGAAGCTTAATAATTAGTTTCACAACTGATGATGAAAAGTAGAGCATTATATTTTTCCTAGGGCTTTCATTAATTCGCTAGGTTCACTTCCCTCCAGACATGGATCTCTTAACAGAAGATTAACTCTAGTTTTCCAATGGAGTTTTATTGTAAGAATATTTTGGTTCTCTGACTTTCTCCACTGAAGGAATTTAGATAAAAATGTGTCTAGATTGAGTTAACTTGATAAAATTTGTGATTTGCAGTAGATAGGAATATTTAACTGTATATAAATGAAATTTTATTATATTATAGATTACCATGATGGATCACATTTGCAAACCAGACTAATGTAAAGTTAAACCAGATTAATGCAACTAAAATTATTTTAGTTGCTCTAGATTTAAATCAGCAGGACTGATTACTATCTGCACCCGTAAGCAGTGTCTCTTATGTAAAAGAAGGATAAAAATATATATATAAAAGAACATCTGTATTTGATCAATCTAAAGGTTCATCTCACTGGTATTGTCGTCACTTCAGTGCTGGCCAAACACCTAAGTCAGCACACAAGTGTAGAAAGATATTTACAGCTATTTCTCCTAGCATTCAGTCGTGTAGGGCTCATGATCATCCTCATTCAAAACCAGTGACACAGTACTTTACAGACTTCAATACTTTTTTGTCTTTCATGGCTTTGCTCAATTTCTTCTTGTACCCAAACGTTGGCATCCACGATGTCATGCCAGAAGGAGTTCCAAAGCTTAAGTACACCTTGTATGAGGAATCATCTTTCTGTGATTGTTTTGCTAGTTTCAGTTAAGAGCACGATGTAGAAAGAAGACACATTAGAGGGCAATGACTTCATCCTCGGGTGGAAGGATAACATTGTCAAGTAACACTGAAATGTTACTCTTGTAAAACAAAACAAGAAACTAAATCTATCAATCCTTTGTGCTTTCTCTCTGGGAGTTCCAGGGGATAGTTCAGGTTAAGAAATCTTTGCTTAAATTATTGCAAAGGGTTCCAGTGGGCCTCAGTATAACGCAGTATCTATTAAGTACAGGAGTGATAGCACATATGCTTTATGCAAGTCTCTGTGGGACGTGAGAGATCTCTAGACAAAAAGTTGTCCCCACCCTCCATTGCTTTCTGCCTCAGGCCTCCTGCTGGCTGGCTGTGGGAAAAGTCCCATTGATACTCTTGGTTTCTGGCTTTACCAGTCGGAAACCCTGCCACGGCAGCAGGCACAAAGAGCTGGAATGCCAGAGCCCTTGGGATGGTAGAAATTCTGTAAATCTAGTATCTTCTTGAATAACGGCCTAGTGACCTTCTAAAGAAGCAGACACTCAGAAATGCTTTGTATCAGACAGAGATTATCAGAAATAACTTACGAGTCATTCTCCTAGGCTAATGAGGCAAAAATAAAGGAAAAGAAAACTTTTTTTTGTGTCATATGCTTTACATTTAAAGCACATTCTTTACAAAGAAAACACAGTACAGTTTGAACTTCAGTAGTGGGATGAAGTTGGTTTGATGTCTCACCTATCTTGGTAAGGTTACAGCCCGGTCTCCCTACCACAGAACAATACTCCTTTTAGAGGTGGATCCAGGACAAAGATCACTAGAAACCCATTTTTACTTTTTTCCACACTACAATCTCCAGTTGTTTGTCTTCCTGCTCCTCAGGAGGGCTTGGCTCCAGGGTGTCTTTGGAACATCTCAGCAGGTAGGTGTACTTTGGAATATCTCAGCATATGTGTGGGATGTTGGATTGCCCCCGGCCCTACTTCAGTCTGGGGTCTTTACCATCACTTCTGCATCTTTAATTCATATGGATTTAGGATTCATTAATTAGCATTGCTATGACATCCATATAAAATCAAACACAACACAAACAGCGGAGAAAAGTGCAATAAGATGTTTTGTTTGAATGCCACCTTGGCCTATATTTAAGGATCCACTAAGGATGCTATTTCTCAGCTCAAATACCTTTTAAAGAAAATTATTTTCATAGGCAACACCTGAATGTGCAAGCTAAGATAAATTTTTCTTACCATTATCAGCTTCCTAAACTGTCTCCCAACCATCTCACAGAGTATGATAAAAGACTCAGTGAAAGGCTTTTACCTGTGGAAGCTGTAGCCAGATCAATGCTTGACAGAGACCGCGATGATTATGACAATGAACAGCAGAACGGCCAATGCGACAGAGAGAAGGCAGCACTTCGTCTTCCTGGCTCGTAGCTAAAAGAGGAGAAAGACAAAGAAATAAATGCGTGAACATTTAAGGGGAAGATGGAGGGTAAATCCGTGAAGAAATGTTGCTATTTTTCCATTGGTAGGACCATTTGAAACAGGTCAACACAACATGGAAAATTTGTCTCTCTTTTCAGACTGACTCATCCTTCGGGACAGTCCAGATTCTTCCTTTTCAGTGAAAATCCTCCTTAAATACAATCACCTTCTCTACACTACTTTCTTCCTACTTAAAATCATTGTTTGTGTCACACTAATTTTCCAGACCCTGCTCGGAGGGCTGGACTTGGGTAAGACTAGTCAGTTTGGTTGTGGTCTGGGGGTGTCAAATCTGCTTTCCAGCTGCCACGAGAAGACTGTCTCCTGTAAGATAAAGAGGTGTCTCTCCACCCTGCTGTGTAATGAAATCTAGCCAAGCAATAAGGCAGGCTGTTTATGGGGTAGGCAAATGTACCTCCAGCATTAACCACCCTGATCTCATTCAAATTAAGATATGGTAAAAGAGATTCTACAGGGTTTTAATTTTTATATCTGTTTCTCCTTAAACCCATCAGTGTTCCCAGTGACCTTCACGGATATAATGTCATTTGTTCCCATTTAAAATCTTTTGCAGATAGTTCAATTCCTCTTCCTCCCTTGGATTAGAAGGAGGGTGTTTCCACGATCCCCACAGTGTCAGTAATCCTCTTATCCGACACGTAAAAAAGTAACTTCAGTGGGACACAGAGGCAACTCAGACATTTTCCTTGAGACCAGATCAACCAGTTCTCCAGCCACCAGACTTGATAACACCATCCGGACACGGTAAACCAATTGCTTTTGTCCAGAGTTTTTTACCTTTCTTACAACTGAAGCAGCACTCTCACAGGAGAGATTATGTTAATCTTACTGCAGTTATCCACTTTTCCTTCCTCTTTTCCCCTAACTCCTGCCATCAGCCCTCCCAGTCTGCCTCAGATCCTCTGCTAATTGATTTACACCGCTCTGCTCTGCATTGTGTTTCCCATAGAGACATAGTTCCCCAGCTGTTTTGTTCTACAGATGTTTTGGCCTCTTACACTGCAAGTTGCAGGAGCCTCATCTCTCCCGTCAGTGCTCCAAAGCCCAGTGCTTCATTCCCTCACAACCCTCCCAGGGACCACCTGATTCGCTGTGCAGAGCTGGAGAAGGAGCTTCCAGCAGGGAACTGTGATGCGAGACCTGTCCTCTCCTCCAGAATCAATCACCAACCAAACCAGTGGTTTTTTTATCGAAGTGTGAATTTCCAGATTATTTTTTTTAACAAGTTCAACTGCTGTGCTTTCCTACCTCCATAGCAGATAATCAGT
Source organism: Pluvialis apricaria (assembly GCA_017639485.1). NCBI lineage: Eukaryota > Metazoa > Chordata > Aves > Charadriiformes > Charadriidae > Pluvialis > Pluvialis apricaria. Next base: position 167,310,599 of record CM030008.1, read on the forward strand.
GATTCATCTTAGCTCTCTGTTTGCTTTTCAATTACTCACACAGAAATATTTTCATTGGGTTTGGAAAAAAAATAGGTGCTCTAAATATATAATTCCACGTGCATGTGTTAAGAAGGATCTTTTTGTCCAGTGCGTGAGGAAGGAGTGTGTGTGCGTGACACGATTTTCCCCCTCCCCAAAAACTCTACTTGGGTGCACCCATTTGTTCCCACTTTTTTAATCAGTTTACTGTGACTCTTGGGACAGAATACAGATGGACCAGGGCTATGCCTCTCTCTTTAAGGAATTTTTCCACCCATGAAGTGATGTTTCTTCACAGTGGCTCTGCACTTGCAGCCTTCATTTCTGGAGGGGTAACTCAAATGCATTCTGAAAGCTGAGTGCATGAGACAACAGGCCTGCTACGGCGTCGTCTTTTCTTTTAACCTTGATTAACTCCAAGTCAAAACAGAAAACCTCTGCTTCAAACTGCAGACTATCTTAACACACCTGGACGTCCTCGTCCACATCTAAAACTCCAGAGCCTTTGTTTGGTCAGCAGAGGATGCTAATGGGTCATTTAGCTTCAAGCAGCCTTCTCAAATATTCCTGATATGAGTTTCAAAGGCTGTACTGTTATCAATTCAGATGGCTTTTCCATCAGTCCCGTTGCAGAGAGATTCCCTTGTTTTGCTTTTTCTAGCGTTGCAAAGTTCTATTCACTCTTATTTTGCATTTTGCATAGTGTCTCCCCCCCCCCCCACCCCCGTCCTTTTTTCTTCTTTTTAACAAACACAAAGCAAGCATAAACTCAACCATAAACACACTAACAGACTAATCAGAGGGTAGGAGAGGTGCAGCCAAGCCTGTATTCTGGTATTTGGTTCACATTTTATGACCTTGTCCTGGCTGGTAAGTCAGGATAATGATTCTTGCTCTGTTTACAACATCTTTTAGTGGATTTAGTATTACTGTCCTTCACAGCCATATAATCTGTTACAGGATTCTCCTGTTAATTCCTAGTTCTTTCTTTACTTTATATTTCAATAAGGAAAATGTTCAGTTCTTTGAGTCCCTTTAGTCTCCAGTCATAAATTTGTATGTGCTGGAGAAGCAGTAGAAACTCAGCTTCTGAGCCCTGCCTGATCACACAACCTTTTCTACACGTGCTGAGGAAGTGGCCATACACCCCAGCTTCTTTTTCATAAAATCATAGAATGGTTTGGGTTGGAATGGATCTTAAAAATCATCTAGTTCCAGCCCTCCTGCCATGGGAAGGGACACCTTCCACTAGACCAGGTTGCTCAAAGCCTCACTTAGGTGGAAAAATACTGATATACGAGCAAAAGGCAGTGGTTCCGCTCGAGGTCCAGATTTTTTTTCAGGAAGCACTGTGCAAGCATCCCTTCCCATACAATCTGACACCCCATAGAGTTCACCAACCCTGTCCTGTGAAGAGGACAAGATTGTGTTTTGGTGAGCTCTTGCGACCCATTCATTCCCTGCCCTTATTAGAGAAGAAAGGTGTTAGCACAGAGCAGGTTGGACAGATTGTTCTGTTCACCAGCTAGGATCTGCAGACCATGATATAAGCACACTCACTTGCATATTTGTCCTGGTTTGAGCGACACAGGACTAATTTATCTTCTAATACTTGGGAAGACTGCATTTTTAGAGGATTCTAGTGTCTGAATTTGTGAAAATATTTACTTTCTAGCCAGCTATGGTGTATGGGTTTCAAGGTCTCAGTGTTTTCGAGCTCGCCAGGTGCAGGGATGAGGAGGAGCGAGACCCGGGCACTTGACCCAAGCTGGCCAACAGGGTTATTTCATACTATCAACATCACATTCACTATAAATTAGGAAGTTTGCTGCAAAGTTCTCTCTCTCCCTTGATGGCTGCCATCCTGAGAACTTTGTGCCCCGGTGCCGGACTCCTGAGGCCTTTCCTTCCTCCTGAAGCCGTAGCGCTCGCAGTGTCCAACATTTGCTGTCCACTGCTGGGAGTGCACAGCTTCCTACTGATAGAATTTTCTGAGTATGATCTTTGAATATTCTGTATTGGTATCAGGATTAATATTGGTTCTTTAGTGCTATTAATGTTAATTATCTAATCTTACTCTATTAAATCTGTTTATACTTCAACTCCCGGGCTTCCTTGTTTCTCCCGATTCCCTTTCCCGGGTGGGGAGGGGTCATGGGGTGATAGAATGATTGTCTAAATGACAATAAATTGTTATGGGTCTCTCAAACCATAACAATATTACATAAATATACACTAATAAAAAGCATACATAATAATCTTACATATAACAAACTCTGGTTATGATCTCTAGTTTAAGTTAACAGAATCTGATTACCAAACTGAGATTATAGATGGTGTCTTAATGCCACCACTGTCATTCTTGAGGGAAGTTGGGAGACAAAAAGAAACACATCCCTATAACTTTAATGACCCCACGGCACCAACGCACACTGCAATCACATCAACATCAGAAATGTAAGCACTCAACAACTAAGAAATCCTACAGTTTAGGTTTCTCATGTATGCATATAAAGGTAGTATTTTCTTCCACTCCCTCTCAAGCAGGATCCCTGCCTTAATCAGTAAATGGGTAATTATTATGTTATGTACATCATATAGGCTTCTAAATTTTACTTATCTACTCAAGTTTTCTTGGCTTCACAGGAGACCAGGCAAACTTTTCACTTAACATCAAGATCCTAATTTTCCAATGGGAGTTTCATGACAGCAGAGTGATATAATTAAACTCTTCAATCCCAAACGTCAATGCAGTGATGGGTTTATGTCCATTTTTAGCCAAGGAAGTGGAGACACATGCCATGGGTGGAAGTATAGCTGGTCTCAAGAGAATTCCAATTCTCCAAAGGTTAAAAAAAAAAACAAGTTATTTATGATGCCATCCACTGAATCAAGGTTAATCTACACTTACATGGAAGTTGTAAACCATTTCCAGATGCGTAACGGGATCATTTCTCCTGAGGGCAAGTTCCGTGCTGCCCTGAGACAGATACTACCAGGTTTCTGCCTCAAAATTAGTAGTCTCAGAACAGCAGAGCCACAGCCACAGAAAGTTTAAGGAGAAATAAAAAAAAAGCAACAAAAAAACCAAACCACTTGTAAAATGAATCATTTTTTTTAATGACATAATTCTTCAGGGAGCTTTGCATTTTTATAACATTTCCCACGCATCTGACTAATCCGCAGTTGATTTCACTCATCATTTTCCAGCTCTTTCTCCCCTCAAATGCTGAAGATCTTTCTTTCACACTGTGCATTAATGATATTCCTTATTCTCCTTGACTTTCCTGGGGTCCAGCACGGGAAGCTCCGAGGGCATGGGCAATGTGACCTCCTCTCGGTTCCTGCAACCTGCACCCATGATTGCCTGCAGGAGTAATTGTAAGATAATTTTGCCCGGCATCTTCCACTTGCACTTGAAGTGTACTTAGCTGCTTACCAAAGAAAAGGCATACCTAGGACTATTGGCACAGCAGAGGTATCAAAAGATGAAGTATGCTCTTGGTACAAACTGAATTTTGAGGATGTTCCCCTCCAACTCCAAAGAAATACCAAGCAAAACTGAGGGAATAATTTGGTTTTTTCCAGAGACATGAAGGTTTTGCCAAACACTACTACAGGTGACGAAAAGGTATAGCTGCTTTCTCCATTTTTTCCCCTGCTAAATTGCAAAGGTCTGTTCAAATATAGGAAGCATTAGAATTGAACAAAACCCCCTGAAATACATGTTCCTCCCAGGGAAACATGTTTCCCAAAACTTCGTTTTGGAAAACACTCACTCGCCTTAACCATAATTTAAAAAGCATATTGAAATAGAGATATAGAAATCAACACAACAAACAAAATTTCAGGCTGAGTTTGGGAAAAGTTTAAAGCTACCAGGCAGTATTACTTTCTGCCAGAAAATGTATGAGAAATAATTATAAGAAGTACTATCTGGGCTTTTTTAATTATATGAGCTTTTTCTGAACCCTGAATAGTATGCTGTTGCACTGCTCTCGTTTTACAGCTCTGCCCCAACCTGTTGTAAGTCCATTTCCCATAACACCTAGAATTTGTTGATTAAATTGGAGCTAATCTATTTTCATTGTACACATTTTCCCAAGATGAAAAGAATGCAGCGTGGGACAAAAAAAACCCTAATCCTCTAGTAAGACATAATGGCTTTTTACAGTTATTTTTGCTAGGCTCTCAGGGTTTTTTACTAAAACGGTATAGGTAGAGATATATTTTAAACCTGACAGAGGCTCTTTAAACACACATGTGAAATAGGAGTGAAAAGCGGGGAAGGAATGAACAAGGCTATTTAGGGACACAGCTGAGAAGCACTTTATATTGACAAGCGAACTGGCTGTGACTGAGCCTGGAAGAAGCCTTTCCTTTATTGTTTCATAAAAATAAGCTGTAAGTCATATTTTACAGCCTAGAAGACATTTCTTTCTTGGGGGGTTGAAATGTGAAATGTTGAACGACATTTTAATTATGTCACAACAGATAGTTAAGCAATTAAAAACTATTAAAGCCCATTACGGCCCCAGGTCCAGAAAAGCAAGTTTCATCTTGGAAATTCCTGAGGAAATGCAGTTGCAAGGAGGAAAGAAATGTTTTCTTGCTAAGGATTCAAAAGCTAGCTGGGACAAAGCATAAATAATAGGAAAGGTCAGAGGAAACTGTTTTTCCTGTATTTATATAGAATAGAAAAAGATTAGTCTAAACAGTAAGCAGTTGATTTGCGTAGGGAAAAGCAGCATTGCGCTCCTCGATCCTCTATGGATTGGTTACACCATACACCAAAAGGCAGGAAAGTCGAGATTTCACAACTGCCTTTACTCAGGTGGTGAAAAGCCCCAGAAACAGGCGTTTTGGTTCAGGTAGGGATCTGTACTAGGACAGCTGCTCTATTCTGGGAACCTCCGAGCATACGACACTGCTTCAGAATAAAGACATACCCTACGACTCCATGGTTGTGGCATTTTCTAGGTCTGCAAGACAAAAGCATTGGGCAGGTTGTCATCATTAGCTAAATTAATCTCGCCAATATCCCACCTTCTTATTCCATCTCTCCCTTTTCTTAGCCCTTGACGTAGGATAACGATGACAGTAGCGGAGAAAGAGAATCGCCCAAGATGGTTAACCCAAGACCATGTGTGTCTCTCCCACCCTCCTGCAATGCCAAATAATATACGCATTTGAAATACCCTAGGTTTTTCTATTAGGTTGTATGGGCAAGAACCTGCCTCCTATGGGAAGAGGTCCATTTTTCAGTCATTGTTTCTTAGACAGGTTATTATGATAAGCGAACAAAAAGCTACCTTGCACTCAATACCAAAATATTACCCATTTTTTACCTACAGAAATGCTTGTGTGGATTTTAAACATAATTTTAAACCAATTTAAAAACAACAAACAAATAATGAAGCATTTTCCAATAGATCCAGAATTGCAAGAACTTCTGAAAGTACAATTCCACTACTTAAGCAAAGAAACCACTGAAGAATTACCTGCTATGGAGATCTATTTCCTGCAAACTCATCCAGCAAATAAAACCCCAAAATGATTGAATTTAGAAACCACACACTACCAGCCTCCAGTTACCAGGTCAGGTCTTTTTAAGGGCCTCTGCGGGGCAATGAAAACCCACCTTGATTAATTTTCAAGTACTGTTTCCTTCATTGTAAGATTAACAAATCTGTTTGACATAAAATGGTACACTTTATATGCAAATCTCTGTAGAGAGAGTTTTGTGACATTAAAGAGGTTCATACAATTTTGTTCACCCTGCCCTCGGAGGTCATTTGGAATTGCACAGAAGCATTTGTCTATGCCCTTAATATGCATTTTGAAAGCTAATTTGAGGTCTGCTGGATTGAGAGCCCCAGTCCTTAATTATGTTTGGATGTGTTTATACAGAGATGGTATTATGAATCTGAAACTCCTGTCATTCCAATATACATCAGCAGAAACTCAGCTAAAGGCTGTGGAGTTCTCAGGAGGGAAAAAAGGAAATATTGGAGTAAGACAATGGAAAATCAGACCTTGTAGATACGTGTTTACCTCCAAGCATTATGTAAACGTACAGAGGGAAAAAAAATCCCCTTACACTTGCACCAGTGTTTTAATCATTATTATTTTTGTTTTATATTCCATTTACATACACAATCATACACAATCATCTCTGATAAGAGAGTAAACACGCTGTGTTATTGCAATGGAAGTGAGGAATATGACCTTTAACGTGTGTACAAATTAAAATGCACTGACCAAATTTGGTGACCTTTATGGTAAAGCTTCCTTATAGAGTAACAATGAATTTGCTATTAAATATCACTGCTCCTGCAGACGGGCTAGAAAAGGCCAGTAATATTATTAAGCACTTTTGGTGTTTTTAAATGAGAATGAAGCAGACAAGTTGCGTATGAGTAAAACCCACAAGATATGAGAGCAACAGGAAAAGGCCAGCCCACACCAGCAGGGAAATATCACTTTGCTTTGACACGTTGTTTTTGTGCCATTGCTTCCACATCATTTGGACCAATTTCAAACCTCCCCTTATGACGCCACGCCTGCGTATGTGCCACTTGCCACTAATTCTGCACAGTCTTCCCATTCCCAGTGAGTCTTTTCATGATTCCTTTCTTACTCATTTTTCTTCTTTGCCTATACCCCAGGTGAAGCCAACGGCCATCTTTAGGTATGGCTCCTCAGCATATCCTATTGTGAGACTCTATTTTCTGCCACATGGCTATTTAATCAGCGATAAAGATTCAGGATTACATTTTCCATGCCTGCAACCAACCTCAAGCTATTTCATTTAAATGAAAATATTGCAGCCAAAGCAAAGATGAAAACTATTGAAAAATGTCCAAGTCTCCCACCCTGAAAAAGATAATGCAAACCTTTTCTCTAGCAGTCCCACGCTTTCAAGAAAGATGGGGAATGTGAGGAGGAATAGGGAGAAACCAGCTTGCTCCATCAGCGAGGGTGCACTTTTTAGTGTTTCTAGGAAATCTGGCTCAGTTTGGGAAAAGTATGACTTCTCTCAAGCCCTAGTTCATGCGCACTCATGACTAATTCAAAATCTGAGATAATTTTCACCATCTGCAACAGTCTTCTGTCAGGATGAGGATAGGAGCACTGTGTTTTCTGTGTTGGTTTGCTCAAAGCAGACAGGGGCTGATGTTCAGCCAGTACACGCAGATTTAATTGCTGCATCTTCCAACTTCTGAATGCTTGAATTAGCAGTCTTAATATTCCCTTAATATACTTGTTTTTTTAATGGCTGAGACATCATTTGTAATAACACATGATAATGGCTTACATTTCTCTCATGTCTTTCAAGGCAGCAGGCCTCCAATGCGATTTACAAATTCACTATAAAGAGGATTATTTTTTTCCCAGCACTGGAATGAAGCCACTTACCTCTGGCAGCTGTTTAAATTCTATGTGGCGAATCTAGCCAGCAGTTTAAAGCAGGTAATGACTATTGTGTGTAGCCGAAAGACCAGAGAGCCTGCATTTTCCCAAAACAGAATTTGCCCAAGGTAGCAAAGCAAATGCCCTTATACTTTTGCAGAAACCACCTTGAGGTGCTTAACAGCCCCACACAGGCAGACTCACAGAGACCTGAAGCCGCCCAACATTTCAAACCCAGAAACATGGTTGCAGGGGAGCAGGGAGAGAATGATTCGACCATGTTAAAGCAGTGCCGTGCTCAGAGAAAGCCGCCTTGCTGAGCCGTGTTTATTAGTTAGATTATATTATCGTATGAATAGGACTACTTGGCTGGATGGGAAATGGCAATCTTTGGGTCATTGGGCTGCTGATCTCAACGGTTGGAGCCCAGCAGCTCAGCCAGTTCTCAACCCACCTCACTTATCGAGTCCGTACATCATCAGTTTTTCTAAGAGGGAGTTACAGGAGCCAGTGCAGAATGTCTTAATTGCAGAGCCAACTGAGGAAAGACTTGGCTTATTCTCTGTCCCCAAAAAATACTTGGGCTCCCCAAGCTGGCTCCTTATGCCAAGAACAACCAGATAAAAATTTGCACAAGTTTATAAGGACCAGTGCCAAAGAAGGTACATGGTCTGGCTCAACTCTATTGATGTTAATGGAACTACTCCAGTGTACCCTTAGGAGATTCTGGTCCAAAAAAGTTAATAATTTATCCTTAGTATCATGTGTATAGCTACGTGCAACATTTTTATTTGAAAATTCTAATTAAAAAAAAAATGCTTGGTAAAGGGTGGAGCATCAGCCATGAAGGATCTTCAGACCGTCTTCAAACAAATGTGAGTGTCAGAGAAAGAAAACAAAGGAACTTCTGGGGGTAGAGGAAAAAATATATAACAACATTTTTCACATCGGGACTGGAAGAAAGGATTGTCTTCAAACCACAGTGTTCTTGAACTAAGACTTGCCTTCAAATCTCAGCAGTAATTAAGACAAATTACCCTCAGTCTAAGTCTTCAGGCACCAAAGAGCAAACTGCAGGTTTAAGCTGGTCTGATTCTGTCACCAGAAGGCAGCTGTACATATAAACAGTTATTACATTATAAAAACTGATCCACGAAAAAGATTTTTGCAGCCCTGTGAACCATAAGTAAACCCAAATTTTGAAAGGGGTTCCAGGAAGTACTGTGCCATCAACGCCTCAGAAGGTCAGTGCTAGGAACTGATGAATCCCCAGAGTGAAACTGTCACAGAAGCATAATAGGCAGTATTGTGTGTTTGTGTTTTCATTAGACCATTAGGACAGAATTGATATGATTGAAAAAAAAAGAAAAACTAAAAAAAACAGATCAAAACAAAAAAAACCAGAAAATAGTTTTGTTACTTGTTTCAAAGTCTGTTTTTTTCTTTACTGGGTCTGTTGATTTAATATAGGAGATTATTTCTTACAAAATTTACTCACCACCATCTCTAGACCACCATCAACATCGTTCCTATTCTAGTAGTACCCCTACTACTGCTAAAACCCTGCTGTCATTAGCATGTCAAGCAGCGGTTGACAGGCACAAACTATCATGCATTACTTCATAGTGTTGTAGAACAGAGCTGACTTCTGCTGCACTAAATTTTAAATAGATCTCTAAACATGGTAAATAGGGTTTTTTTGGTACTGAAGTCCAAAGATTGTAGAGAAAAAAACGTTTCAATAACAAGATTAAGAGAATGTTCCTTAAAAAAGAAACCCCAAGAGAACCACCAGGTTTTGCAACCAAGAATATTGTTAAAGCTGAAGACTGATTTTTCCTACCAGGCACGCTATTTTCCACCAGTTTACAAGTATTCACCATGTCACTGCTGCTCCTTTGCAGTATGCAGACTACTTGGGAGCAAAGTGCTAAGTAACACTGAGTAAATTAAATTGAGACCAGGCATGACAATCTTGGGAAAAGCAACAAATTACGTGCTAGGAACTCAAGGAATCCACACCTCCACACTTTGCCTAACACAGCATAGATCTACAGGCAGACTCAAAGCTATTTTACAGCTTCTTACCCCCACAAACACCTATATGTGGGTCTTCACCTATTCAAAGTGGATCCCACAGAGACAAGCTAAAAGTCTTAAATAATTGCCAAATAAGCACCATTAAAGGACAAAAGGATATTTCCTTTCTACTGCCTACTAATACCTATCACAAGAAGTGGGTAAAGTCACATCTAGTGTAACAGCAGTGAAACTAAGAAGAAACAGTAGTGCCTCCATATCTTTTTATTGGGTGGGACAGAATTAAATTTAAGACAGCACGATTTTCTGTAGAAGCCATGGAGAATTGGTTAGGCTATCAGAATTCCTGATCTAAGCTTTTGTTTAAACCCAAACAAGCTCTTCAAGGTTTGAATAGTATTTTTATCTCTGTTATTTTTTCATTTTCACATTGGCCTATGAGCTTTCAGTTTTCTGATGGATTAAATGTACAAATGCCAGGAGGTAGCCTGACTTGATACTGCACTTCTGCCTCTATAAGAAAGCATAAAGTATTGGAAAATTTTGTGTGAGATAGTATTCGCCTGAGGTTTTCTGCTTCAGTTTTGCAGATGGAGATCCAGGGAAAGTCAAACAAAGAGCAGAGTTCAGGACTTGTAAGAACAGCATTCAAATAGAAAGACCAAAAAAAAAATATCTCAAAATAGCAGCCAATGCAGAGAACCATACAGGCAGATATAGCACCTGTGCCTATTTTTCTCATTAAATTGTTATGTGATCATTCATAAGCCATTTAACTTCTTCCTTTCTTAGTTTCCCCATTTATAAGATTAGGGATGTTACTTCATTAAATAAATAGAGCGTAAGTAGGTACATCTGTAATGATGAACCTCATTTTGTGTTGCTAAGATCAACACACAAACACTTGGTTTTTTTTTTTTTAATATCCACTTTGTATGTGGACGGGTTTTTCTTTGTTTTTTTGTTTCGGATAAATGTGTTCAGTCATTTCTGAGATTAGGAGCTTTAATTTCTTTCTAAATTTCAGCACTTCTCATTAGTTATGCAGTCACACAATAGAGTTATGGGTATGGTACTGGACCCCATATTGTGGAGGAATAATATGTAGCCCCTTCCTTCATCTCTCAAACAACCATTTGGAGTTCTCTGCAGCATCATCCTTAAGAACATGTCCCAAACTGCATTTTACCCTGCACTAAGCTAAGGCGAACAATATCTGATATGAAAGTTGAAAACAATCACAGGCCTGAACGTTTTACTGTTCATCAGTTCTTGGCAACAAGACAGCATTCAGAAACACGCTCCATTATTCACTGCCATCAAAGCTGTGTGTTTCCTGCATCTATGCCAAAATCCTTGCGTATTTACAAATTGTGATGGATTCTGAATAAAAGAGATCAGTTTGTTACAAACAATGGAATATCAGCAATGCTTCATAAATTTCTTTGGAGCCTGACCCTGCTGGTCAAAATCATAATCCCAGGTCTAGGCGCAGCTTAGTCAGCACTGCCAACACAGAGGACTTTTTATGTGAAGTGTGTAGTAGTAATTTGACTGTGATAGACAACACAATAGAGCTCTGTGAATGTCACAAAGCATAGTGCCAACAGTCTCTCCTACAGAGCACACCCGCTACTAGCAGCAATGAGAGGACGATCTACAAAAGAAAGAATTAAGTGAAATTAAGTCTTTAAGGGCCAAAGTGAAAATAGCTTTTGTGTTTGAGTTTTATCTCATTGCAAGGATGGAAGGGGGCAGAAAGCAATAATATGTTTTAAATCCACCATGCCTTTGTATATATGTGTATGATTTTTGTCATGGTGCCAATTTGTAGCCAGTTTGCAAGACTGACATTAGAAAGCATGTCTACTCCGTCCATTTATGCTCTGTGTGGAGAAAACAATCTGTAAACGTTTCTTCCAAGGAACAAGACAGCAGAGAGATGTGATTCTCCAGCATGGTAGAAACAGGGGCATTTAACCAAAAGACAATACGCCACTCAACTATAACTAACTTTGAGCCAAGAAAAAGAAATTTCCGTTACATACCATGTGAGAAATACCATAAAGAAATCTTTGTAGAGTTGCGCAGCCAATAAATTAATACACTGTCAATTAGGCTAAGTTTAAATAAAGTTTTTTTATGTAGTTCAGCTTGTTGCGATATGGCTTTTTTAAAACTATGCTGGGGGGTTCTCCTAGGCTGCTGAGAAGATGAGAATATTAATCAGTTTCCAGAAGAAAGCTTATCTGCAAATCCTCCCAAACTTATCTTACAAATCCTCCCAAACTCCTGAAAACTGAACCGAATGGCTGGTTTGAAGGTCTGAGAAAGTTTTGAAAGTACTTCTGAGTACTTCCACCTAAACCAAAACCTCCATGGGAGATTATACACTTGTGCTATTTGGAGAACAACTCAAAGGCAGACATCTCCAGAGAGGTCCCGCTTGTGGAATTTTTTGAGGTTAGCAGTCAAGAAACCAGATATTTTTGAAGACTCTGGAGAAATGAAGGGAACCTCTGAACTTGTTAAGTGTCCCAGCTTTTTTTACATGCAGCTGATCAAAGCTTTTGACCCTCCATTCCTTTTCTCCCGGCATCTATGACAAGAGCTTAAACAGTTGAGCTCCACATGGGAAAAAAAGCCATATAGATATCTCTATGGGTGTGTGTATATATTTCCCCTTTCTGCTTGTCAAAGCCTCTGTACTTAACATATTAATTTACTGAGTTTAACTTTTTAATGCTAGCGCCTTTAAGTCATTAGAGCTCCTTTTTTCATTATAATCCTCTTATTTTGTAATCAGTCTGAGTCTGTCTGTACTTTTTAAGAATATTTTAAAGTTTCTGGTGGAGATCAAGGCAAGTTTGCTCTTGATCTACTTCACAAACTTTAGCTTATTATTACTCAGTGGTTTGGTGTAACACTTAGGCCAACAGTCATTTTGTTGCACTTCTCAGTTTCTTGTATTGCCCTTTATGAATGGAGGTGTTGTGCTTTTTTTTTTTTTTTTAATGCATTGTGGCTGTTGAAAGTTGAACAGTAGAGAGCTAGAGGAATTAAAATGGATACGGCAAAGATCGTAATAGCTACTGTAATGTGCTTCAACTGGAAGAACCACCAACAGACCCTTTTCTTTAGTGAGTCATTCCTAAAATTGGTCATAACACATTTCTTAATACTCTAATTATTTGACATGCAAGACTGTCTTTGCACAAGGCATCTGAGAACATGAACTAATCTCGAGACACCAGGCAGATATCACACCACGAGCAACAAACTTCCAGGCACCTCTGACTCAAGTTTCTATTTCTAAAGATAAAGAAATCCACCCCTCGCCATTACCAGCCTTCCCGCTGTTCACTATACGTACTTTAAAAGGCAGAGAAATCATTAATGCGTAGCAGCATCATATCTCAGTTTGAACACATCAAAGAAGTCCTCATGATCCCTTTGCATCTCAGGTATGGGCCACAGTAAAACTCACTGAAGCAACGGGCAACAACAGGCTCTTAACAGAAGTTTAACAGCTCTGCTATTCCCTCTGTGATCTTTCAAACCCTATTTAAAGATAGAACTTCATTTATCCACTTAAGCAAAAAGCTGTAAACAGCAAACTGCTTACCCTTCTTTCTCAAACCTAACGTTCAGTGGGGGAGGGGAAAAAAAAAAAGAAGAAAAGAAGTCGGCATAAGGGCAGTCCCACATCAACTAATCTCTGCAGCAAATTAATTAAACAATTATATTAGCCAAGCCTTCACTTCTGACATGGCGCAGCTGATGTTAATTGGGACACAATCAAGATAGTAATTCAGGTTAATTGGATTTCCACTGTCAGCAGCTATCAGCTTGTTTCAATATGCTGCTGTCATTTAAGAATAATTAATCATGGATGATTTTATTGGATGGCACCAGTTGACAGCTGATGGTGTGGTGACGCTCGAAAAAGTTGGTGATTGCTGTAGGCCTAGTGAATAGGAAAGCTGGTTTCCTTTGTAGAGAGTGTTCTGCCACCACTGAGACCCAAAAATCACTACATAAAGTGTTGAGACAGTGATATTTGCTGACTCTTGCACACACGCAGAGAGAAAAAGAGTGGGCTGGAGAAAGAAACAGCCATTCCCATTGAAATAGCGCTGCAAAAGGTCAGAGGGATGTGCATGTTCCACCGCAGCCTTCAGGCACGCAGTTATTGTTTGGCTATCGCTACGGCAACAAAGGATTCAATAACACAACAGTTTGCATGCTGTAAGAGCTGAAATGCCAAACTTGATCTAGCGTTATTTGCTTTTCTCCATTCATAATAGGCCATTACTTTGGTTAACATCTGATAATATAATTTATTCAATCTGTTGCCAGAATGTCTGCAAAAATGTCAAGGAACTTATGAAGCCGAGTCTTTATTTATTAATAACTGGGAAAAAAAAAAAAAAAAGTGATGGAACTGTTGTGGGGAAGTGGGGGAAAAAGCTAAAAATTAAAGTATAAGACGAAAATAATTTAGAGTGTTCCATGAGGAGTAGTAGGAATACATTATGTTTCTGAAAAAAAAAAAAAAGCAATTTAAACTTCAGGAAAGAAAAAGCCTTAACACCAAGTTGTATTAGACTATGTAATTATTCCCCAAGGGGGAAAATATACATATATATTTAAAATTAAAGTACAATTTTAGATTATTCATGACAGAGTGCTAAAAAATCACATCAGAAGTGGCAACACTACTTTGATAGGTGGACGGAGAATATTTTTTATCAGAAATATGATGAATTTATTGTGTAACTACCAGAAACCTGTTCTAGATGGATGGAGTACACAGAATCAAATTTCTAAAGGAAAATCAGACACCATGGCTGATGAATACGGCTCCCTCTTTTTAGCAAAATACTGGACAGAAGACTGGCATGTGTGCTACTCAAACAACAGAGCACAAATTCCCACATTGAATATATTTTCTTGCTGTCAGAGAAGCCTGATTAGGCGGAAGCATCCATTAACCAAAGTGGGAGAGAAGCCATTTATTGTGACATCTCTTCAGTGTAGGTCTGACAATGCTGTAGAGACAGGCGAGGTACACACATGAAGTTCTTTCTCTGGGGGAGTTTCAATGCAGTGAACTTCTCCAAGTAGCCAACTGCAACGAGTGGTGTTACTCAGGGGTTGGTATTGGGACCAGTGCTGTTTAGCATCTTTGTTGGCTCCATGGACAGTGGGATTGAGTGCACCCTCAGAAAATTTACCATGACACTAAGCTGTGTGGTGCAGTTGACATGCTGGAGGGAAGGGATGCCATCCAGAGGGACCTGGACAGGCTGGAGAGGTGGGCCGGTGCAAATCTCATGAAGTTCAACAAGGCCAAGTGCAAGCTCCTGCACGTGGGTTGGGGAAACACCAAGCACAAATACAGGCTACCGAGAAGCAGCCTGGTGTCTGTTGATGAGAAGCCCAACATGAGCCAGCAATGTGTGCTGGCAGCTCGGAAAGCCAACCACATCCTAGGCTACATCAAAAGCAGCATGGCCAGCAGGTCGAGGGAGATGATTCTTCCCCTTGTGACACCCCACCTGGAGTACTGTGTCCAGCTCTGGGGCCCTCACCACAAGAAAGACATGGACTTGTTGGAGGGGGTCCAGAAGAGGCCATGAAGATGATGCTGGGCTGGAGAACCTCTGCTGTGAGGACAGGCTGAGAGGGTTGGGGTTGTTCAGCCTGGAGAAGAGAAGGCTCCGGGGAGACCTTATAGTCCCTTCTAGCACCTAAAGGGGGCCTACAGGAAAGATGGGGAGGGACTCTTTATCAGGGAGTTTGGTGAAAGGACAAAGGGTAATGGTTTCCCATTACCATTCCCAAAGGGTAATGGAGAGGAGATTTAGATTAGATATTAGGAAGACATTCTTCACTCTGAGGGTGGTGAGACACTGGAAGATGTTGCCCAGAGAGGTAGTAGATGCCCCATCCCTGGAGGTGTTCAAGGCCAGGTTGGATGGGGCTTTGAGCAACCTGGGCTGGTGGGAGGTGTCCCTGCCCGTGGCAGGGGGGTTGGAACTAAGTGATCTTTAATGTCCCTTCCAACCTAAACCATTCTGTGATTCTATGATTCTCCAGCTTTTTACCTTCAACTATAGCCAAGACCTGGTTGCCTCCTTTGTTGTATTTTCTTGGGAATTTTTGTTTTTAGAACATGCTTCTCTGTTAGGATGCAAATAAAACATATATAGCATATATAATAAAGCAGTATTTGAAATTAGAAGAATCCTTGCTGAAATCCAACCTAATCTGAGCGACAGGCAAAACCATCTCAATGCATGGCTTTACTGTGTATTATTCCTCTGATTCAAACTGAGTCCAACCATGCAGTAGGTGGTTGCTATTTAAAAGAGGACTGATAGAGAATGTCAGTGAACTCTTTTGTTTTGCTTTGTTTTGTTCAGTTTTTTTTTTTTAATCCTGCTAAATCTTGTCATATGCTTTATTAAATTGTGGGCGTAAATTAGTTCTATAACCAGGGAGTCCCCAAATAAATAGCCAAAATGCTGCTTTACACATATACATTCCAAACAGTTTATGCTTATCAGATTATCTCCGTGATCATTGCTGACAGATAAAAATTGAATCTGCAACTACATGTTTTTTAAATCATTTTTCCTTCTAAACATATCCTCTTAAAGTAGGATTGATGTGCACTGTCATTAGCCCTGTAATTTGCAAGCGAGAGGGTATCCTGTTTGTCAGTCCCTTTCCTTACTCCCAAGAGCTCCAAACTTCTTTGCCAAATTCAATCACATCTGAGAGAGGAACAGAAGCCTCTAAAATACTTATGTGCTCACGATACTTGGTGCCATGTAGAGAAGACACCTGCTTCTTTGGCTTGGCAGCCGTTAACAGGTCAAACAGCAAATAGTGAAGTTTCTGGAAACACCATGTTTTTTCAGTTTATGTATAGTGGGGTTTAAGCAAAAGGGAGAGATGTGAGAAAAAGAGAAATTTAGGGTGATGATGGCCACACTTGACAGCAAATTAGACATTACTAATTCTTCTGCTTGCAGAAAAACTTGGTTTTCCATCCAAGAATTTCAGAAAGTGCCTCTGTGATGCAGTGAAATGTAATTGCCTATCACCCATGAAAACTACCGTGTGGCCAAAAGGCTTGGTAGGTTGCAATGGCAATATTTGAGGAAACGCTTGTAGCTGGCAGAGATATGACAGAATAATAATTCATTTTTCACTCTCCTATTCTCTTTATAATGCAAAGGTCCCTTTTGGATCTGGTCTCAAATAACTTCTCTAATGAGGAAATATGTGACAAAGCAGAAAACAGAATCTGTGACTCTTAATCAAGCAGACAAAACTCTACAGAAGGCATTGGTTCCACTGACTGTGAGTTACTTTCAGTAACACCAGTTCTGTCTTGTTGGTTTCTGTCTGAAACGCCAAAGGTACATACATAAATGGTGCTCGAAAATTTAAGTGCCAGAAACCTTGTCTAAAAGATCTGTTCAGAAAACAAGGCAAAAGAACCAAAATCTGTATCCCGGCACAAATCAGATGCTCATACGACAAAGCTGCTACCAGCATTTTAGCAGTAAGAATGCCAAAACGAGAACTGAACATGAGTATTAAACTATCCTCTCATCTCCAGACATAATAAAAAAAAAAAGAAAGACAATGGAAGCAAAGGTTGGCTTCACAGGCCACTATTTTTGCACTGCAGGTTTTCTGCTTGAACAGAGAATTTGCTTTTCGATGGCCCCAGTCCAGCATGCTTCAGAAGCTCTCAAGTTAGTAAATGCATTTGAAAAATAGGAGGAACAGACTAAGGAAATCGGAGAGTGAAATTGCACCTACCACGTGAACCGTAGGAGTCTGTTCCAGCAATGCCAGAGCAAAGGTAACGGTGAGTGGACATAAAGCATGCTCAATGGGGTTGTAAAGTTTTGGACTGCTGTTGCCTTTGAACTGTCCACTAACATCTGATCTCTCATACCTCAAGGAACTTGTAGGCCATGCCAATGTTACAAAGGACTTCCATCTTTAAGCCCTTGGACCTTCCATTGGCACTGGTGCCAAGAGGTGGGAAAAAAGGAATGCCCAGTGAAGTTGGAGCTGTAACTCCAGTGCCATTCTGGGCATTAATCCATACACGTCGTTCCTTGCTGAATCTTGTTTTATTTTTTCCTCATTGTTTTCATGTAAAGATCTTGGAACTGTTTTCTTTTTTTTTTTTTTTTTTTGTTTAAATAAGGCTCAGAAGACAATCCAGATGGCAGGCAGGTGAATGTAGCTTTGTTATTTTTTTCATCTTGGAAAGACACACACTTGATATTTCCAAGAAGGAAAAAATACCCATACCTTTTGCTCCATCTGTTCCATGGAGCAGAAACTATATTCACAGATTGGGGGAAAGTTTTTCATTATTTGTTTGTTTCACACTCACTGTGAGAGTGAAATATTATTTTTTTTGGTTTGTTTTTATAATCATCTGCACTCATAGCTTAATCCCTCAGAGCACATTACCATTAATAACAGATCACAAAGTCCTCCAAGATTTGAAGTAGACAAAAGCAGAAAAAATCAAGGTGCTTCTCCTTGGATGCTTATGTAGAAAAACTACCTGATGTAGCTTATTCTTTAAAAAAAAATGTAAATTTACTGTCAAATTTACAGGTATTTGTATACTGAAAAGAGAATCTGGCTCACACTTCAAACCTGGTGTTGGAATAGTAGCTTACAAAAAGGAGAGGTCGGTAGGGATCTGGCATTTTCTGAGGTAAGAAGGAATGCCTGGAGGTTCACCCAAATTCCCAGCCTGCATGCTTAGCTCCCTGCAACTGGAGCCTTTTTGGATACATCAGGCAATGATGTGCGAACCAATGGAACTGAAATAATTACCGTCTTACTGTAATTAGTTCTGTTGATCACATTAGCTGGGCTCAGGTGTTGATCTGTTGATTGTCGTCTTGTAACTGCTATGAATCAATCAATGAGTGTGTGGGTGTGGTGGTAAGAGAGAAGTGAGAAATTGCATGTTTTTTAAAGAAAGCTTGTCTTTTTCTCAGACTACTTCATTTTTTTCCTTTACTTTTTCTTGCAGTGGATGATTCAAGTCTTCAGAATTTTTTTTCCAAGAATATAGAAGTTCTGGGTAAGCAGGTTCCAAAAATCCAAGTTTTGCAGAGAAAAAAAATCCACATTATAGGCAAAAGCATTTCCACATATCTATCATCTCATACCTCAGCTCAGGTTGGCACTGCAAAAGAATTACACATCAGGGGAACCTGTGGCCTATTCAATGCTTAACCTTCACCAGGGCAGCCAATGAAGACGTTGATACTGTTCTTAACCAGATTTTACCTATTCTGATCTGTTGGCAAGGAAATGGCTTGACCTCTTGTTTGTGTCTAGCTTTTTCCCCACAGCTCAGCTGAGATGATTTAAGACACAACAGCTATAAGGCAGTATTGAATTTTGAAGTGCATCTCAATGGGTGACACAGTGTGATGTCAGTAAAAGGCCAGAGACATGTCAGGGGTCCAATACCACAATAAATACATATTGTTGCATTTGTTCTGCACGTGTAGATATTTCTGCTATAAAGATTTACAGTACTGCAACTTGGCAGATGCTGAGCTCTTTCTTTGGAAGGTGAGCGGGTAGCCTGTGAGGATGTCATGGTTTGGACTGAACCGGCCACTGGGAGGAACAACAGATGTTCTCCCCTATCTCCCTTCAAAGAGAGGCAGGAGAGAGAGACTCATGAGTTTAGAAGGAACTAAACTACTTTCATGAAATATTAATAATAACATAAAAAAGAAAAAAAATTAAACATGTAAAACCATATCAAGCTCCCAGGATGATGATCATGTCACCAGCTGGCACTGGGGAAGTCTCATACTGGACTCAGTGACGGACAAGAACTGGATTCTGGATCTGGATTCAGGATTGGGATCAAAGGCAGATGGACAGAGTCCTCCTCTGGTGTCGGCCATTGAAGCAAGAGGGCTGACCCTTTGATCCCTCAGCTTTTATACTGAGCATGAGGCAGATGGGATGGAATACCCTGTTGGTCAGGTTTGGGTCACCTGTCCTGTCTGCTCCTCCCCACAGGTGGGTCCCCTCTATGCTTTTCCGCTGCCAACCCTCCAGCGGGGCAAGTAACAAAGTTGGCTGCCCTTGGGTGTTAGAGCAATAAGTATAAGCAAGAGCATCTCTGCATCCCATGCCTGGGCATCAGCTATAAACATAGGTCTGATCACCCTGAGAGAAAAGAGCGTCTGCACAATATGCTGTTAATTTCAGTAGCTAGAAGGGGCTTAGCTAAAAAGTGAAGTTACTGAGCAGAAAATTGGTCCTGTTTTACCGCAAACCAGGACAGAGGAGAGGAGGGCAATGGATTTAATCTCCATCTGGCAACTGGTGAGCTGGAACTACATTTTGAGATTTTTACCTCTCCGCTTTCCCAGAAAGTCAGTATTTGGCCTTGCAGACATTCCTTGGTTTCATTGCAGCTTTGGGGTTTTATTTGTAAAGCTGTATCCAACACATGCAGAGGAGAAGTAATCTCTTCTAGGTGAATGCTGTCTGACCGACCATGCTCAAAATGCAAGGTGAGGATGCGTAAAAAGCAGATGTGCTGCAAAGTTTCCCTCTACAGTGCTGAACTGACAGACTTGACATGACAAAGAATATATACATAAGATGCTTTCAACTTGCGCGTATGCTTCTGCTGGAAGTCTAGAAAATAGCAACAGAACCTGGAAAGACTTACAGACGAAAACATGTACTTAACTGAAATGATGAAACCCTTTTCTGAAGACAGGAAACAAACCACTTTTGATGCTAAGCACTTCCTTATTTAACAAGGCTCAAGAAGGTGAGAGGGGTGAAAAGGGGGACAATAAGAACTTTTTGTCAAAGACACTGCTACTTATTAAAGAATAATTAATAATTCAGGACTGCAGAATTATTTCTGACCCTTATTACAAAATAATTCCTAATTTTGGATATGCTGTGCTTATAAGTGAAGCCCGGGAGCAGACACAGTGGTGGGGATTTGTTACATCTATCAAAAGAAAACAGAGAAAATGAAGTTATTCCTTAAGCACCTGCCTGTTGATGAGGAAGATTAAAAAAATTAAAAGCAGAATCTATGTTGTTAAGGGAAATTTTGGTTTGTGAGGAATATGATTAAGGTTGCAAGGAGCCACTAATAATGCATAAAAATTGCAGCTGCTACTTTTTATGTCAGGCTAGTGTAGCCAAGATAAAATGACTTGGTTGCATCTGATTATGATGGATATAGGTGAATTACTGGATTGGAAATCTGTAGTTTCCAAGGGATGAGTGATCACGATTTGATTACATTCAATATGAAAACCAGAATCAGTTCTCAATCAGTAACATCTTCTGTATATAATTGGTGTCTCAAAAGGGCACATCTCCCAAAATCGAGAAAGTTCTGAGAAAAATTCACAGCAAAAAGCATGTAAATAGAAAAATGAGAAAGAAAATTGAGAGAACTCAAAAGAGCAGCCTATTAACCAGCCAGCATGCCTTGACCTCACAATCAAAAAGTGGAGAGTTGTAGTTAAAACTTCATCCTGATTCAGTGATACAGTGTAGGCAGCAATTAGAAATTGAAGCAGTTTTGTACTGTGAATGGGGGATGAATGCCCTCTGCAATCCCATAGTTTTATATCCAGCAGACTGTATTTCCCTGCATTGGTACCCACAGCTCTTACAATGATATCACCAATGCCATACCCTTAGCCCTGAATCCCCATGAGGGAGACCCAAAACCCACCTTGATTTGCGATATCCCCAAGCCTCAGTGATGATAGATGGTGGCAGGGAGGGGATTTCCTACCCATGTATGATATTGAGGAGATTGGTACTAAAATGTTGAATACATTTACAGTACTCACGGTTTAAAATAGATGCTAAGTAACACAACATGCATCAGAAAAGAAACACCAAAATGATTTATCGGTTGGAAAACTGTCTTTCAGCAAAAGACAGAAA
This sequence comes from Pluvialis apricaria, assembly GCA_017639485.1. Taxonomy (NCBI): domain Eukaryota; kingdom Metazoa; phylum Chordata; class Aves; order Charadriiformes; family Charadriidae; genus Pluvialis; species Pluvialis apricaria. The sequence goes on from CM030008.1 coordinate 167,332,088, forward strand.
ATGATAATCTAAATATTTGCAGGGACAGAAAAGAAAAGCCGTCTATTAAAACGCTCTTTAACCTGATGGAAAAGACTTCAGAAGAGTGCGTGGTTGGAAGCAGACATCAGTTACATTCTAATTAGAAACAAGGTACATTGCTTGTGAGGTTGGTTAACCACTGGAACAAATAGTATAATTTCTGGGTCTGGTCTGCTAGTTAAACCTGCACGCTTTAGTGTTATAGATGCTTTTAAAAAACACAATTATGAGACTCAGTGGACGAGTAATTGAACTGATATATAAGCAATCAGACAGACCTTCTAATTACTTATGAAAATTGACACGTTATCAATGTCATATACAAAATTTTGTGAAGCTTCAACAGTGTAGATTTCATCACTTTAACTCAAAGAAGGGAAAAAGGGAGCATTTGACGCAGTAGGGTTACGTGCCTGTGCAAAGTGGAAGGAAGCTCTATTGCCTAGATGTTGCACTTGCCCTGAACATAAGCTGCATAATTTCCAAGTGGACTTATCAAAACTGTGTAAATGCATTCTATCTAAATAAATTCCTAAAATGTGTCATTTGAGATACAACTATTTATTTATATTTAGACTGCATTTCAGATAAAGTACTCTAGGAACATGCAATTTAGATAGATCCATGTGAAGTGTATTTATTTCTTAAGTGGTGCTGTCTACAATGCTACATTTTCTAAGTGGATTACAAATGCTATCATTTGAAAAAAAAAGGATGTGCTGCATTGGGGAGAGATGACAAAACCATGTAGATGTGTAAACAATGGAATTTATTTACTGAGGAATTAGAATTACAGAAAGCATTTATTAGTTCTCCAGTAAAGGTAGCTAAAGCCACACTTGTTTCTCTGTAGGTGGAGTACTGATCTCATGGACGACTGTGCATAGGCAGGGTGTTTCATCCTCAAAAAGCCCTGCTGACTCCTGTAAGGACCCAGATCCGTACTCCCTTGTAACATATGGAGCAGCTCTCCTATGAGGGCAGGTTGAGAGTGTTGGGGTTGTTCAGCCTGGAGAAGAGAAGGCTCTGGGGAGACCTTCTGGTGACCTGTCAGTACCTAAAGGGGGCTTATAAGAAAGATGAAGACAGACTTTTTAGCATGGTCTGTTACGCTAGGACAAAGGGTAATGGTTTAAACTAAAAGAGGGGAGATTCAGATTAGATATTATGAAAAAAATTTTGACAATGAAGGTAGTGAAACACTCCAAGTTAGGTTGGATGGGGCTCTGAGGAGGAAGCCAAGGATGTGCATCTGGCCAAGGACAACTCACTTCAGTCCTCCACCACTCACCACTAAAAAAGCATCTGAAGATGGTGGAAATACTAAGCACACCATACTTACAAGTATTTGAGGCTGCTCTGGCAATGAAGTGTAGATATAACATTTGGGGCTGTAAGATCTTCCATGCCCACAAAGATGATGGAAAGTGGTGTTCATACAAGATGGAGAAGAGAATGCTCATACAGCATCAGTAAGGAAAGATCTACAAAAATGAGAACTAGTTACAAAAAGGACAGACATGGTCTCTGAATTAGCAAGCTTTCTGATAAGGTCTGCCACTCTAAGACTGACAACGAGCAAGCAGAATACAGTTCGTTTCAATGAGGATATATGGCTGTGTAACACAAGCCACAAAATATCCCACAAAGACTCTGCTACCACTGTTACTACAGCTAGTGGCCAGGCTGGTCCAGCTCAGAAAATATCAGTAGATACTCGTGTTATTTTACCACATTGTCAGAAAGGAAAAAAAAAAAGATGGATGGGGAAATCAGCAACAACAACTTGCAAACAACTTGACGAACAAACAAGCAATCTGAATTTCTCTTCCTGTGAAGGCATGTCAGGAGATGAACAGTCATTGCTTGCCCTCCAAAAAGCTGTCGTAATGTCAGCCCATGGGCATGTTTTTCAGTTGCTATTCCATTCCCTGCTCTGAGAAAGAATAGCATGATTTCTTTTTCACTCATTTTAGTGTCACCTACAGCAACTCAAGCGGGATGTAAAGAGAAAAACAGGCCCCCTTCCCCCCTACCCCCACTGTTGTTCAGTAATCGGTTGGAGCCAAGAAGGCATCTATTTGCTCCAGAGCTGGCTGCAAACTCGCAACAGTGATCTGCACTCCAGATTGCTCCGAACACCACCACTGGGAAACCTTATTGCCCTGGAAGGCAGCTGGAATCTGCCCGCATCTGTATCACCAGCATATCCCATCTGCTCACGTAGACAGCTTCATATGATGGCAAGACTACCTGTTGTGAAAGCATGGCTTTTTGCAATCACTGTCTCCTATCTTAAATAATTGAGGAGGGGGCCCATGCAAACCTCATGAAATTCAACAAGGCCAAGGGCAAGGTTCTGCACCTGGGCCCATCCAATCCCCCATATCAATACAGACTGGTAGAGAACAAATTGAGAACAGTCCTGCTGAGAAGGACATGGGGGTGTTGGTTGATGAGAAGCTCAACATGAGCCGGCAATGTGCGCTCGCAGCCCAGAAAGCCAACCACATCCTGGGATGCACCAAAAGAAGTGTGGCCAGCAGGGCGAGGGAGGGGATTCTGCCCCTCTACTCCACTCTCATGAGACACCGCCTGGAGTACTGTGTTGAGCTTTGGAGTCCTCAGCACAAGAAGGACATGGACCTGTTGGAGCATGTCCAGAGGAGGGCCACAAAAATTATCAGAGGGCTGGAGTACCTCTGCTATGAGGACAGGCTGAGAGAGCTGGGATTGTTCAGCCTGCAGAAGAGAAGGCTCCAGGGAGACCTCATTGTGGCCTTTCAATACTTAAAGGGGGGCTTATAAGAAAGATGGAGAAAAACTTTTTACCAAGGCCTGTAGTGACACACCAAGGGGCAATGGTTTTAAACTCAAAAAGGGGTAGATTTAGACTGGGTGTAAAGAAGAAATCTTTTTGCAAAGAGGGTGGTGAGACACTGGAAAATGTTGCTTAGAGAAGTTGGGCACGGTCCATCATTGGAAGTGCTCAAGGTCAGGATGGATGGGGCTTTGAGCAACCTGGTCTAGTGGAAGTGTCACTGCCCATGGCAAGGGAGCTTGACTAGATGATCTTCAATGGCCCCTTCCAACCCAAACCATGCTATGATTATATGCTACTCACAGAATCACTTTAATAATGCTATGTCTGTTTCAGGGAGTATTCTGTCATATCTGGTTCCTCCCTGGCGCCATTTATTATTCAGAACTAAGCCAGTGTCAAGAAGTCTAACCACGGTGTCCCTAGCAATATTGTGCCCATGATTCAACAGCCAGTTTCAATTGGCCCTGGAAAGGAGTGCTGAACACTCCAGAAGAGAGGGAGTATGCAGTTCTGCCCCATCAGCCATTTCCAGTTCTTGCCCTCTCAAGAAAAAGTCCAAGGCAATGATACTCTTCACAGTGATGTAACAGACATTTCATCACTGAGTCCACAACTGAGATATTTAATTCTTCCACATTGAAGCACAGGAAAAACTGTTGAGAGAAAGAACAAAAACTAAAGTCTCTACTTGTTTGGGCAGGGCAGAAGTGCTGGCAAGTGCCACATTTTGTTTGAAAACAACTGAAGAGCATAACGGTGCAAGTACAATGGAGGAATCACTTGGTGTCTGAAAAATCATAGTCTACTCACATGCCTTTCTGCCTCCAGAATTGTTAAACAGGAGAAGGAAGACACACTGACTGTCCATTTTTAAGTGGCACGCTCCTTTCCAAAAAAGGTAATGTCCCTCTGCTTAAATCGAGCCTGTGCCACTGACGCTGTTACTACATCATTTTCCACTCTGCTATTCTGAAACAGCAAGAGTAATCAATCACTTACTTATCACAGGAGCAAAACAGACTTTTCTTGGAGGGAGTGTAAAAAGTGCTACAATAAAGTAATTTTGCCAATTTGAGTGTTCCACTTGACAACTATTTGCATAATAAGGTTTTGCCAAGATAAGAAGATTGGTAATTTTCAGCAGCATGGAAGGGATTGAAGTTTTTAAGCTTTTTTGCCCACTATCTACACACTCACAGACCTCCGCTCTTGATGTATGGTTCTTTTTAAAGTCCTCCATCTGTCTCCGTTGTGTAATGAATTCTGTCACTCTCAATTGTGCTCCTGAGCAGTGAGCAGTGGAAGGGAGTTTGCATTTTGATTATAAAAAGGTACCGTCAGCTCTTATTACAATGGAAAACCCATCTCAATGTGAAATTTTAAGGCACTTATAAGCTTAGTCTCCCTCTCGGAAGCCGCCTCTAGATCACGCTGTCACCATTTGACAGGGTGGGCAGAGGAGCAGAGGGCTGGGCTGTACTGCCAGAAGAGAAGTTCAGAGAAATGGAAGTAAATCCAGTTTCCCCCCTAAGAAGCTCAAGGGAGGGATACAGCAGTGCAAACACCGTCACGTAAACGTTTTTCCACGTGCAGTTTGTACTGGAGCTCTGAAGGGCTGTCTGGAGGAGAAGGATGGCAGGAGGAGATCAAGGCTGTCAGCTTAAGTCTCTTTCCTTCTCCTCACCCTCATGAGCCAGTTTATCTCATCCTGAGACTTGTCAGCAGTTTTCTATTTGGGACAGTGGGAGGGCAGGAGGAAGATAAGCAGAGCTTTTACAGGTTAAGTATTAACATACTTTTAGGGGCTTTGACAGCAAAGTGCTCTAGAAGGATTAGGATGTTAGAGAAAAATGTAGAACACGTCTACACTGTGCCGTGGAGAGTGCTGCAGAGATCCTGGGCTGGTGAGAATAAACCTGCTGAACGCTCGCTGTGTCAGCTCGCTCCGGGAGTTACAGTCACTCCTGCACAGCGCGATCCTCCAGCGAAAGGGTCCAGCAAAGGCAGCTGCAATAAATCAGCTTTGCCAAAACATCCTGGAAGCAGGTTTTCAGATTCAAAGTGCCCAGTGTCCAACCAGCTCGATAAGCAACTTTTAGCACAATTTTAGCTCCAGGTGTGGTGCAGGTGGACATAGCTGGGTGAAGCAGACAGGTGATAACCCATAGTAGTCTTGGCTGTAGTGACCATTAACTAGTGTAGTTCAATATCCTTGAAGGGATAAAGAGGAAGAGGAGCCCAGTATAGACCCGGGACTTAAGGAGAGCAGGTTTTGACTTGCTAAGTGAGCCGGTCGGGGGATCCCATGCGAGGCTGCTCTGAAGGGCAATGGAGTTCAGAAAAGCTAGCAGAGTTTTAAGGACAGCATCCTCCAAAGGCAAGAATGGTGGGAATGGTGCACCCCAATACTCAGCAAAACAACCAGACATATCAGGAGACAGGCTTGGCTATGCAGAAAATTCATGACAGGGCATAATTATGCTGACATAAGCATTGCCAGCAGGTCAAGGGAAGTCATCCTTGCCCTATACTTAGCACTGGTGAGACACATCTGGAGTGCTGTGTCCAGTGCTGGACTCCCTGGTACACGAGGGGCATGGACTTACTGGAACAAGTCCAGTATAGGGCTACTAAGATCATTATGGGAGGGGACTACCTCATACAAGGAGAGACTGAGAGAGCTGAAATTGTTCAGCCTGGAGAAGGGAAGACTCAGGGGTATCTTATACATGTGTATAAATACCTGAATGGAGGCACTATAGCAGATGGAGCCAGGCTTTTCTCAGCAGTGCCCAGTGACAGAACAAGAGGTAATGGGCACAAATTGAAAGACAGGAAATTCTATTTAAACACAAGAAATAACATTGTTGTTGTTGTTGCTGTTGATGTTGCTGCGGTGGTCGTGGTTGTTTTGTGAAGGTGCTCAAATAGGGGAACACATTGCCCATCGAGATTTTCAAGTCTACATCTTTGGAGATATTCAAACCCCAGCTGAATAGGGTTTACCCTGAGCAACCTCCTCTAGCTGACCCGACTTTGAGCAGAGAGTTGGACTATGCAATCTCCATTGATGCCGCAACCACAATTATTCTGTGATTCTGTCAGTAAAACCTCCAGATCTGCATCCCTACCCAGCTCCCAAACGTACGGGGACTTCACAGTCTAGATCCAGCAACATGTTTACCTTTGTCATCCCTCTGTCCTCTTATTGCAGTGGCCCAGAGAGAACCCTTAACTGACTGCAGAGGAGCAGTATGCAGAGCACTGCGCAGTTAAAGGGTAGTTGTACCCAACAAGCAGGCAGTGCAAGGTGGCAAAGAAGTGGCAAAACACCAACTGGAGGCTACAAATGCTGCTGTTCACTGTTCTCCAGTCTGGAGCACCAGCTGCCACATCAAGGTGGGAACTGACGTGCTCACAGTGTTAAAACTCCCTGTTAAAACCGTATCTGTGCCTCCTAACCATTCCTCCACCCCCTCCCTTTTAAATCCCTTTCTAAAACCCAATTTAGGGATGACAGCCTCTCACACACTTAGCAATAAAGAGGTTTAAAAGAAATAATCACAATAACTAACTAATAAACATTCTACATTATTTTGAAGATGATAATAATCCCTAGCACTTGCATTGCACTTTACATATTCAAACACTTTGTAATCATTAACTAATTAGTCCTTGCAAAGCTCATCTAAATATTATTATCCTGTTAATACAGAAAGAGAAGCTGTAAGAGAGAAGGTAGAGAATTTACCTAAAGGCATACATCAAGCCATTTGCAGAGACAAGATTGGAACTCAGCTCTTCAGGATCCTAATCCTTGGCTCACATCCCTCTTGCTGTCTCTGATAATATAGGCTAAATTATACAATAGTAGGATCATTTTCTTTAATATTCATCCCCAAATGCATGACACTGAATATTACATTTCATCTCTTTGTTGTCCTCAGGATCACTTACTTCTTTCTCCCTCCCCTTTTGCACTGACCTTACCTCCTGCCTTCATATCATGAGCAAACTTTAGTAGCAGCCAGGGTCCAACTCCCATTTATGCACGAGCACTGGGATAATTGGCTGGGCCATGGTATCCAATGGGTACACAGTGCAAAATTCAGACACGCACCTTTGAGCAGGGGTAGGAAACTCTGGGTCTTAAGGGAACATCCTTATCAATGGTTCTTAGACAGCAATGCCATCGTACGCAGCCCTTTGTTGTTGTTCTTCTGGTGCCTCAGCTTGACAAGGAGGGCTGCAGGCTGATTGACCCCCTCTTTATACCTCCAAATTAGTGTGTGGATGAGCTACCTTCCATGTTATTTTTAGATAAATTGGGGGGAGAGGTGGTGTTGCTGTAAGGTTTTTTGTTGGGGTTTTTTTTGGTGTTTGTTTTCCCTACCCAGATCACTGATATAAGAATGAAAAACCATCACATGGAAGTATCACATGGTAAGTCTGAAGGAAGGATTTGGTTTTCTGTCACATGAATCCAGACTGTGGAAATCATTACCACAGAAGAAAGTGGATGCTAAATGTCTACAAGCATGCAAAAGGTGAGTAGAAAAATCATGGAAGGAAAAAATACATGTGTATACTTCCATCAAAGAGTATTAAGCACATAGATAACATTTTTGGTTAAGAAAGTGCATAAGCTAGGGAGCACTGAACACTGGGAAAGTGGTGTTAGGGGTGTATCATTACATGCCTGTCCCTGTTGCTGTGCTCCAGTACCATAAAAATCATAGAACCATAGAATCATGGAATGGTTTGGGTTGGAAGGGACCTTAAAGATCACTTAGTTCCAACGCCCCTGCCATGGGCAGGGACACCTCCCACCAGCCCAGGTTGCTCAAAGCCCCATCCAGCCTGGCCTTGAATACCTCCAGGGATGGGGCATCCACAACTTCCCTGGGCAACCTGGGCCAGGGGCTCACCACCCTCAGAGTGAAAAATTTCTTCCTAATGTAAATCTCCCCTCTTCCAAGTTGAAGCCATTCCCCCTCATCTTATCACTCCATGCCCTTGTAAAAGGTCCTTCCCCAACTGTCCTGTAGGCCCCCTTTAGGTACTGGAAGGCCACTATAAAGTCTCCCTGGAGCCTTCTCTTCTCCAGGCTGAACAGCCCCAACTCTCTCAGCCTGTCCTCGTAGGAAAGGTGTTCCAGCCCTTGGATCATCGAATGATATAAAGAAAGCTGAGTCTTCAAACCCATACATAGTAAATCCCTATGCAGAAACCTTACACAAATCAACCAAATTTGAGATAGCTCATGATCTACTACTGTACTCTCTTAGTACATTCTCACCCTCATTTTATTTCCTGCAGCTGTCATCCTAATTCCCTACAGTCATTTTGGATAATTGAAAAGGAATGATTGCCTTTGAAGGCACTTTTTCTCGTGAGGTAAATAATGTTTTTCACTTTACCTTAACGTGCCATTGGATTCTGTTAAAAGCATTTAGTTCATTTTAATTATTTACCTTTTTAAATTGAAAAAAAAAATAAAAGTGATCATTTAAATCCTTACTTTCCACACCTGTAGGTACAATTGTCCCAAAGAAATTTAGGATCTGAGGCCCAGCAACTGCCAGCGGCATGCAAGTGTTTGGTATCATGAAGTTGGTTTGTGCCTGTGACTGCTCTTCCTTCCACCCATACCTGCAGCAATGTGCTCTCTAGCCTTCCAGTCTAGCCCCCTTTTGCCATTGATGAGGAAGGAAAGATCAGACTATGACCCTGCAATCCTCAAGACTGGATCTTGATAGGACAAGAGGAAATGGCCTCAAGTTGTGCCAGGGGAGGTTTAGGATGGGTATTAGGAAAAATTTCTTCCCCAAAAGGGTTGTCAAGCATTGGAACAGGCTGCCCAGGACAGTGGTGGAGTCGCCATCCCCGGAGGTATTTAAAAGACGGGTAGATGGGGTGCTGAGGGACATCGTCTAGTGGTGGTTTTGGCAGTGTTAGGTTAATCGTTGGACTAGAGAATCTTAAAGGTCCCTTCCAATCTAGCCAATTCTATGATTCTATGATTCTGTCTGAACTACCAGACCACCAGCCAGTGTTCCAGTTTGGATGTGCTACCACGTTTCTGTTGAATTATTCAATGAAACAGAGTTCATGCTATCTTCATGTGATATCTGCTTTAACAGAAACTTAAAATAACAGGGCTGGACAACTCCTGGCTGACATACAGTTCGTCATGGCAAAGTTACTGCAGCCCATTTCTGAACAAATCTTAACCATCTGAGTGCCTTTAGACAGTCAGTATGCTGCACTGCATTGATGCAGATTTTAAAATTTGGTATTAATAGTTCAAAATATGAATTTCAGAACCCCAGCCTGAACTTTTCTGTAAGTTACCCTATATCTTTCTTTGAATCTCATGCGTTGATACGTTTTACTTCCAATGACACACTGCAAATAATGACAGTAGTGGCTAATTCCCAGGTAAGCTTTCCCCAGTTTAGTTACAGCATTTACACGGTGTTTATTTACACGCAGAGTATATCCAACAGAGCTAGTCTGGTATTCTCCAACAACCCTCTGTGAACCAGTGCCTTCAGATGTCTCAGCTACCCTGTAAGCAGCCATTAAGGAACAGCTGTATTCGTGGTTAGATCTCTTTTCATAGAAATCAGGGAGTTTATTGTTCCTTGGGTCCTACTTAGTGTCTCCTCAACTAAGATGCTGTCCCTGTTACTCCTCATGCTGGAACGAACCGGGAACACTAATGCGTTCATTTATAGCATCTTGTCTGAAAAGTGTTAATTGGAAGCTGAGGTGTTGTAGCTTTTTCAGCTGCTCTAACCTGACTGCAAGACTATATTAAACTGGTATTCCCTCTAGCAATGGAGAAGCTTTGGACTATGCATTGGGTAGGACTCAAAACTCCTGTGATGGTTCCTAAAACTCCAAGTCAAGCCAGTCAGCTCCAAGCAGATTACGGAAAGTGAATCCGTGGTGAGGAACAGTAGGCAGATTAGCAAAATAACATTATTTTGGTGTACACGCCTCCCCTGATAATGGCCTTGTAATATTTAAATACATTATCTTAACTAAAATCCATGCCACTTTGGAGAAACTTTCCATCCCAGTTCTGTATCATACACCCTTCATTTACAGTTGTGCTCCATGGTGATGTTCATACCACCATGTACAGAAACAACATAGTTCAGCTGTGAAGAGTTGTTTGGGGTTTTTCTTTTCAATGGAAGAAGGCTGTGATGAGAGGAAGGAAAGCTGAGAGAAGCATCAGCCCAAAGAAAGCTGCAGTAGCCTCTGCAGAAGTTATTGATCCATGCAAGCCAGAGGGGCTTCTGATTGCAGGTGGAACAAATTTCTTTGCTGAGTTTCTAAAGCTTTCAGTCTTTTGGGGTTATGTAGACCCTTCTTCCTTTGTCTCATCAAATGTCTTGGGGTAGCCTAGTTGCCATGTGTGGTATATCACACAGTCTGCATCAATAACCAGTCTCAAACATCACAGGATGGGAGGAAACCCTAACTGGAGGAGTCTTTCTCTCCCTGCTAGGACCCTAGACGATTTAGTTTAAACTGGATATGTCATACTTAGACAGTTAAGGTTAGTTACAGCAGCTCCTCCTGCTTTTTGTAGATAATTCATAAGCTGTTTCTTAAACTGAAGTGACTCTCCACATACTTCTAGCTTGCATGAAGGCTGTGCGAGCGTGCCTTTGCATACTACGTGCTGTCACCAAACCTGCCTTCCTTGAGGATGTGCACCCTTCAGGTGGCAACAAGGACCACAAGACACTTCCCATCCAGATTTTGGAGGGATAGATTTTATGCCCCGTTTCTTCTGGTCTGTTTTCTAAGAGCAGGCTGCTAGGATTTACAGACGAGTATTTTTTCCAAGTGGGCTCGTTACAGATCAGCTCTTTAATTACACCTACTAAAGAAGTAATGCACAGTGATATCCTGAATTTGTCCCTAATTAAAAATACTGTACTTAAAGCTCACATGATTCCCTTCTGCTGAAATCTTTAATCAGGAGACGAATAAGGCTCTGGAGCCTTGATTAATAACAGGACCAAGTGCTCTGCGGCTGAAAATGCCAGGGTATTAAATTTCCTTAAGTCACCTGGTGTCCCCATCTAATAGAGATCCTGGCAATGTTACTTATGCAATGGTACAGAATAATTGAGGCATAAAGTTACAGGTCCCGAATGAGACAAATGATAATAATTCTCCCGAAGACAAGCCTGACGTGGATGTGGGCACTAATGTAATAAACAAGGTACCTTTGTAATTGCATCATTAAATAAAATAAATTGGCCCTCTTCTAAGTATTACTCATGAAATCTAATGCACAGGTAAGATGCACTGAAATCCCAACAAATCAAAATACATGGGAGCTTGGGAAAACACACAGAGATAACTATCCTAAGCAAAAACCACCCAGATATGAAAGTCTTGAAAGTAAGATGAATTATGAAAGTAACAAATTATGCAAAGAAGAAAAAGGTGTCAGATTCTTTTACTAAAAGTACTAGTTTTGTATCACATGCAGAAACAAGCCAAACATAATCCAAAGCTCACCGTGTATGAGCCATGTTTCCTCTAGGCTGGTTTGAGAACAGCTGGTGGCAGAACAGGTTCACCATTCTCAGTAGCTGTGAACATTTCAAACTACAATATTAGGAAGAAGGTACCTTCCTGATTTTTTTTTTTTTTTTTTGGTACAATTGCCTCTTTTTGAAAGGAACTGGATACTTGTTGGCTATTTTAGTGTACTTAACATTATCAGACATTGTTACTTCGAATGCACAAAGGAATGAAAGTGATAAGAAATAATTACAGAGCAGGTCCCAGGTACCACTAAAACTGTGTGACGAACACTGTCACAGGAGCAGCCTAGAGTCCGGCAGAATTAAGGACTGGAGAAGGGAGGCTGAGATACTTTTCTTGAAGTGTGCTTGTTAGCATGATTTATTTAGGAGCTCATACTGAAAGGGACATCTGCATTGGCTCCCTGTCCCCTGCTATTGCCAGCAGCCACATCCTAATGCCTGCTTGCCAACTGATCAGGCTCCACCTGAACCCTCGTCAGATAGTCTCCCCTGGACAGTCCCAGTCCAAGTTTAGCATAAATTTATTCAAAAGCATGTTATAACTGTTTGTTCTTACAATAGTATTGATCTTGGGGATAAACAGTTCCTCTCAGCCTTTATTTGCCTATGCTACCATGCCATATAGAGACAATTGTATCCATTGGTCGCTTTGCTGAAGTTCCAGGCACAGGAGCTCTGTTTTTGGTATTTTACTCCGGAAAGCAAACAGAATGGGAACTTTATCCGTGCGCTGCCAGTATTTCCATTCTCTGAGCTAGCCCATAAGAAGGCAGATAGCGCGTTTCAGAGCGAAGCTGCAGATGGCAGCCGGCGTAAATGCCTGCCTTCAGGTAACATCTCCCCTCTCCCCATCAGGTCAGCAGCTCTGTTAAGATCTGCTCTTACCTGAACTCACTTTTGCTGTGCAGAATGGTGTGCAATACTCTGAGGTCCCCACAGTATGTGATACAAGGGCAGCAGTCCCTCCTTAGCACCAGAAATCCCTTGCCTACCGCATCCTATGGCTACATGCATCTTTTCATGACCCTGTCCATTAATAATTTATACTCACCCATGCATGCCCAAGCTTCTTTCTTTCTCACTTTCAGCTGATGAGATATCGTTTTACAGTGGAAATTATTAGTCCCTAAGTGCATAACCTGGTATTTTCTGTTAGGAAATGTATTTGCTGCTTCACCAACATCTTCCTCAGTGACATCCTTTTCTTCCTCTGAACTCCCAATACTTCCTGACTGTGCACCAGGGTAAAACAACATACTATGAAAATACTAAATAAGATTAGTCCCAGCTTGTACTGCCAATTCAAATCCAGCAGCTACCGATCATATCTCAGCATCTCCCCTTAAATCAGTGCCTTACCCGCTTTTAAGTGTTTGCTGTAATCTCCAGCTTTTACAAATTAAGTATTCACTTTCCATGTGATAATATATCAAAGAGCTTACTGACTTTTACATGCATCCCATCAGCTTAATTTCCTTATCTAAAAACTCTTCAATGTTGTCATAAAAATATTTTTGTAGCTGACTTAGCAACTGGATGTTTGTCTCTAAAAATAGATTACATAGAAAAAGACAGATAACATACCGCCGCGTGATTTTGACCTATAGTTTCCAGTGGGTAATTCCAATATGGAATGGTATGTGAATTAAAAGCTTCTGGTTTTCACTCCAGAAGTAGCTGCATACCACTGGCAAGGGGTGCAATCCTTGCACATACAATCCAAATATGATCCCTGAGAAGAGAGATGAGTGGAAAATTATAGTGAAAGCAGTTGCAGTGAAATAAAAATATCCCTTGTGACTCCATCTGCAGAAAATAAAGTGTTATTGAAAAATAAAATCCTCTTTTTTTTTTTTTTTGGTGGTGTTGCAGCGTAATAATTCTCATGTTGTTTTGGCTTAGGTGGAATTTTAGTTGAAATGCATGTTTTAAAGACCACGGATTTGTAGAAGCCTCATAAAACGCGTAATATAACATGCACTTATAATAAATATTGTTAATCATGCTTATGGTAGTACTTACAGGCCAGGAAAAGGGGGTCTGGAATAGCAGGCGCCATACAAATGCTGTCAGTCCTTTAATAAAGGATACTTGCTTAAGTGCTTCATGGTACATAGGTGGAATCAGAAGAGTGGGACAGGTCAGCTTGGTGTATGGGACAACTAAGTGGACTGTCACTTCCTTCCCCAGTACTGGTGGAAGTCATAAAGCTGTGTTGGAGAATAAGTCTGGGGATCCTATTTGCCATCGTATTCCCAACATTGACTGGGGATCCCTTTGCCATACTCTGCATGGTGCCAAGCAGGTCTCAGACCTGAGGTGGGACACGTGGACCTACCTCTCATAACATGCCCACCCGTTTTCTGCTATCTCCCCCTGCCAGGCTGCTAAGGCTCCAGAGGTCACTTGCAAGTTGTCCTGCCTACCCAGGCAAGAAATAAACAAAGAACAGGAATTGCATAAATGTTTCTCCTGGACCTTGCTTATCACTTTTAATAAGAAGTGAGTTTTATTTAAGCAAATTCATTTGTGTTTCTTCACTTATATTGTCATTGTGAGGCTTAAATCAATGCCAGATTAAAGGCTGAAGATATTCCATTCAATAGTTATTACATTTATTCTTTCTCTTTTTTTATGCAGTCATCTTAAATACATAGATCAATGAGGAATTTGGCCAATTTTTAGGACATTAAAGTGCATGGAAAGTAGAATAATTCTGCAAATGGATGTGATGGAAAATTAACATCAGAAGCCCGCTTGTAAAAAAAACCCAAACAACTAAAACCCAAAATAGACCAGGTTGATCTGCGAGGAAAAGAAATTCGAGCAAAGCAACCTCTGAACTTTCTCTCAGAAAAGGACAAACATCCTTGGGAAATATTATGCCACAAAATCTTCTCCTTAATTATAACAGCCTGTGCTAAATTCTTCACTTTAAGCAAGAAAAAAAAGTGTTGATGACTCCAGGGAGGGCATTGCTCATATAGGAACTAAATCAGGCTATGAAGATGTGAACCTACACCAGAATGGGCCATGGGCAAGTAAGAAATGGACAGAACCAGAGGGAGGTTTTTCTCACTGCTTCCACTATTTAGGTTAAGATGGGTTGTGGTACCTTATGGATTCTCCTCTGTCTCCGATTTTCTCCTTTGCCTCAAGCAAACCTTACTGAGTGAACATCATTGACCGTGAATGATGTTTGTATTTCTAAATCACTGGGGTATTTCTTCAGAGAAGAGTGGTGCAATGCAGGGATACAAAGGTGAGGGAGCTCTCCTGCACCAGAGAAAATGCTGTGCTGCTTGTCTTACCCAAATTTTCTCAAGTACCTCTGCATAGGTACGTAGGTGCTTACATTGCAGGATGTAGATGTTTCCTTAGGATTGCTAAAGTTGCTTAAGCCTTCCTATGCTAAAAACTGTGTCTCTCAAATCCCAAACAAAACTCGGGAAATGTATGCCCCTCAAAGACAAAGTTTTGGCATCACCCAGACACTATTTTACATCTTTCTTATTTTCGGTTGATAATACCTTTTGCTTCCCCAGATTATGCCATGTCTCAAGACACCAAGGGAGCAGGCATGTCCTGACAAAGGAAAATCCTGAAATTTAGATGACACTGTGACATCCCGGGGAGTTGAAACTCATGGATTTTTCTTGGAAAGCTTAGCCACGGATTTCAGTCAGGAGGCAATCAATCAGTGGACCACCGTTCCTCAAAGGAGCCAGGCCGAAGTTTGGTTCACTAAAAATTCTCCCAGTGCAGGGCTGTGTTTTTTCTGACTTAGATCAGATCATAGTTTATCATAAGAATCTTGAGGCCTGATTAGACTAAAACAAAAACCTAATAAAATTCCATTACTAATGTTATTCTGTTTAAAAAAAAAAAAGAGGAAAACCACTCAGATTTTGTTTGATTTTAGCTTCATATGTTAACCAAGTCTAACCTGAATTCACTGTTTGTTTGGGTTTTTTTCTAAACAATGTGACATCTTGTTACCCTCCACCAAAGAGAGCACAGTATAATTAAAGCACAAACACAATGAACCAGAGAAATTGTATCTTCAGTTTGCACAAAATATATTCAGACTTTTCCCAAGATCCACTGGACGTATGTGACATCTTTCAGCAACTGAAAATGAATTTCCAGTGTCCAAATTATAGCCCAAATACCCAAGTGTGCCTCCAAATAAATACTACATGTTTGTCTAAAAGAATGGAAAGTTTCCCCTTTCCTCCAGGAAGAACAGAATTTAAACATTCCAAGATTTGACACTGTAGTTGGCACAGATGAGATAAAACAAGATATTCACAATGAGAAATCTGTCTGTTCTAATATAGTCTTATATTAATCACTTAACAAATTAATAATCTCACCATAATGGAACTCTCCATAAAGAATATGCGAGTGTTGAAGAAAATAACCGATTTCATTCTAGCTTTAAATTCCCCGATGCATTAATTCCCTCTGAATTCTTTTTCCTCTCCATTTTGTAATATTGAACTTATTCCTGTCAGGAATGTTTTATCTCTCCGCTTGTTTGCTTCCCTGACTTTTGGATGTGAATTTCATGAACCTCTTCACTTACGGACTCGCTGTCTTCCCTGAAGATACAGTGCAGATAATGTCAACAAAAGGCTCTCCATGCATTCAGTGAGCTGGAAAGCAAGATTTCGTACCTTAAAAATACTCTTGTTAGAGCCTAAACTCCTGGATGACTACAGAAGGTTAAGTAAATTGAGAGAGACTGTCAGTTCTACAGGGGCTTTGCTTTCAATACCTGTGAGTTTTACTGAAAGCACAGGGTTGAGATTAGCAGACCACAACACCACATTTAAGGTCAGATGATTTCTTTCAAAATTAGCCTCCCTGAAAGAGCAGAAAGCAGTTGGAAGCCACACAAACAAGGAGCTTCGCTGCTTTGCACTTTGGCATGAAATCCTATGTCTGGGATAAAAAATGACAACAGCTAAAGCTACACTGCATGATGTCGTGGAGGCCCCATCCCTGGAGGTGTTCAAGGCCAGGCTGGACAGGGCTTTGAGCAACCTGGGCTGGTGGGAGGTATCCTTGCCCATGGCAGGGGGGTTGGAACAGGATGATCTTCAAGGTCCCTTCCAACCCAAACCATTCTATTATTCTATGATTCTGTGTCCTTTTTTCTTTTCTTCTAAGAAACCCAAGCATACTTTATACTCAATGGCGAGCTGGTGAACAGTGGAATTTAGGTTATGAACCTTCTCACCCTACCACAGATGCTTATATTTGATTAGATGACCTCCGTCTTGAGTGTCACCGACTTTAATAAGAAACACCTATGGGTACTAAGTAGAGACACTGACACTATAAAAACCTAAAGCTAGGTGAGACAAGTCCTCGTCACAATGATTTTTCTGAAGATTGCTGCAGCATACGGTAGGAGGGAGCTGTACTGACAATAGCCATTTTTGTCACCCTTTTAGCTTGTGAGCACCTTCATGTGGACTGGAAAAGCATCTGTGTTACCCTGCCTTGCAATCATTCAACTCCTTTCCAGCCTAACTCCTAAAATGTTGTGTGGAAGAGCCCCAAGTAATCGTGCCTGTAACATACTCCAGAGACGACAAAGGCAGCCTCCTTCCATGCAAGACAGAGCAAGATTCTGCCGACTGCCTGATATCAAATGGTTATTGAGTACTGGAAAGAAGTTATGAATATATGACAAAGAGTGCCTGCTCTCCTCACAGATTAATCTGAAATGTGCAACTTTGCTTGCAGAATGTTGTATTTCCATCCCCTCTTGCCAATTACTGAGTTAAGTGGTGCATGGAGCCTTTTAAAGACTAGAATTATTTTCTAAAGAGTAAGAGAATGTGAATCAAAACTGCTCATTACATATTCTCCTAACTTGGATGGTGTCCTCCACAGTAGGCTGCAGCTACTGGTTATTACACTTTTTCTGTTAGCAACAAGAATAAAAGGCTCTGAGCCAAAATCCAGAAATATCCAACAAGCAATTATAAAACCCCATTAGGAAATGGCTGCTGGTTGATTCTGCTTATTATAGCAACTCCTAATAACAACAATGTACTTCTAAAGTCAATTTGGGCACCTTGCTCTGGATGATGATATTTAAAAACGCATTTTGGAATTTTCCAGGATGCCTTTTATTCTTGGACGTGGCCACAGAATATCCTCCCGAATTAACATCCCTTTGTTCACTTTTATATCTATTATAGATGTATGGAGAGACTTAATTCTACCAAAATAGAATCTACCTATCTATCTATTCTAAATATATATCAAGAAAAAAAGAAAAAAGAAAGTTTTCCTGTATTAGACAGATAGTCTTTTGGGAGAAATGTACTTTCACTTTACACTGAGCAGTGGAGTGGGTGATCTATTATTGATCATGACACTGAGAGCAGAAGTATAACACAGTAGTTATGCTACAGACTACTCAACGACTTACTTCTTTAAAGCTGTACTATTAAAAAAGCGTGTTAATATACAGTCCTAAAAAGAATTAAATAATCTGATACAAATTCCAAGCGGGAGGAAACAGGCATACCTCCCACAGACTTCAAAGGCTGCTTCGCCTTCCTGCACTAGATGTACCTTTTTTATCTGTCTGATATGTATTTAATCCTGTCTCATCTCCTCTGTAGCTTCAGCCAAGATCCAACAACAGAAAATCAGCATATTAAATACATGTCAGTTACCTTGAGTATCCTTGAGATACATTTGGGGTAGACCAGTAGACATGTCCTCCTTGAAGATGGCAAATGGAGAAGGCTAACGAAGTATTTCTCTGTCCATGAGCCCTTTCTTCTCCCTTGTCCTTACTAACAGCCAGACATGGATGAAGCTACTCTGCTGCGCTATTTCTAGACTTTAAGGCAAAAGAATCTGTGGCAGAAGATACACACATTTGTGTGTATGTGGGTATAAATGTTTGAAAGCATTTTGAGATTTTCCTATGGGGAGTAGAAGGCAGAAATGGCGTTGCATAGATCAGCTGGTAGAAATGGGCCTGATGAACGGAAGTGGAGCTACTAAAATAAACACGGCTGCCATCTTCTGTTTTGTTTGGGATTATTGTGTTTGGTTTTTTTTTGTTGGTTTGTGGTTTTTTTTTTCCCAATAACTCTAACCAGGAGGGCTCTAAGGAGACGCAGGACTTGCAGCCTCCAGATGTACTCTTATCTAAAGCATCTGATGCATGTGTAACAAAAATATCCGGGCAATCCACAACTAAAAATACCCTCTCTCCCCAGAAGCAGAACTTTAACATTGGTGTTGCCCTGTGATTTCCCTTGAAGAGGGTGTTCCTTGAAGACTTTATTCCCCTGTGGGTCTAAAGTAGCATCCCCTTTAAAGGAACAAGCAAGCCTAAGTTGACTAATGTCTGGGGTAAAAAGATGAGAGCTCACGTCATGATCCTGGTTATAGAATCATAGAATCATAGAATGGTTTAAGTTGGAAGGGACCTTGAAGATCACCTAGTTCCAACCCCCCTGCCATGGGCAGGGACACCTCCCACTAGACCAGGTTGCTCAAAGCCCCGTCCAACCTGGCCTTGAACACCTCCAGGGATGGGACATCTACCACCTCTCTGGGCAACCTGTTCCAGTGCCTCACCACCCACAGAGTGAAAAATTTCTTCCCAATATATAATCTAAATCTACCTTCTTCCAGTTTGAAGCCATTCCCCCTTGTCCTAGTTCATGCAAAGCTCTTAGTAAAATCCTGAGGAGCTTTGCCTGTTGTGCTGAGTTCACGTCAGTTCCTAAAGCTGTGGACCTAAGCAAGACACTTCTTCCCCAAATTTATAGGCTGGTGGATTTAAATTTGATCCCACATCTCATTAGCTTCAAGCTAATGAGCATAACTGAAAGTCTTGGAAAACCTATTTACACTGCATTATTTGTAATTGCTGATAAATTCCTTGAAAGGGGACATCTGCTCCATATGCCCAGTGAGAATCAGAAAGTAACATGCTTTAAATGTAGGTAAATCACAGGTTATTAATAGATCTCGAGAAAGAACTGGCTGTTGAGGGATAGGGTGGAGGGAAAGAGTGGGCTGGTGAGATACAATGAGATCTTAACCAAGAAAATTTAGAAATCATCGCTAATTGCTGCTCCATGGGCTCAGTGCTGCACACAGATCTGCTCTCGCACGCCTTAAAGAAGTGTCGTGTGTGTAGCTGGGCAGCTCTGAAATGAAGAGACACTGACTCCAGCCCTCGTAACTGAAGCAGTGCAAGTGAAGCGCCAGTCTTGCAGGTCATTTGAGATAAGGTTGGGGTTTTGTCTGGGAAGGAGGGCGAAGTAGGAAGGTGGCTACCTGCCTTTTCTTTTTTCCTCTGGCATAAACTGGTATATGCAGATCAGTCTGACCATCCTGCTCTGTGTCCCCCAACATAAGAAGGACATGGACGTGTTGGAGCGGGTCCAGAGGAGGGCCACGAGGATGGCTAGAGGGCTGGAGCACCTCTGCTGTGAGGACAGGCTGAGAGAGTTGGGGTTGTTCAGCCTGGAGAAGAGAAGGCTCTAGGGAGACCTTATAGCCCCTTCCAGTACCTAAAGGAGCTACAAGAAAGATGGGGAGGGACTCTTTATCAGCGAGTGTAGTGATAGGACGAGGGGCAATGGTTTGAAACTGAAATAGGGGAGATTTAGGTTAGATATTAGGAAGAAATCTTTTACTATGAGGGTGGTGAGACACTGGCCCGGTTTGCCCAGAGAAGTTGTGGATACGCCATCCCTGGAGGTGTTCAAGGCCAGGTTGGCCAGATGATCTTTAAGGTTGCTTCCAACTCTAACCATTCTATGATTCTATGACTCTATGATCTTACCTAGAGGTTGTCCAGATACTCCATATAGTGAAAACATACAGCTTTTTAGAGGAACAGAGAAGAGGGTATAAATCCATACCCTCATGACCAAACTGGCCAGCTTTCCCCTACAGGCGCAGATCTTTCTCTTTTCTATCATGAAAAGTCTTGTGGCACCATCTGACGCCTGGGGACTAAAAATGTCCCACAGCCTATGCTGCTGTGAAGACCAGAGCCTGCTTCACTGTTAAAGCTCCACCTTCATGCTGTGGAAACTATTCTTGCTACCAATTCTAACATTTTAAAATTCCCACTGGTCCAGGAGCCCTTGAATTTGGCCACGTGAGCCACCAACACCACTTCACAACACGATCCTGTGTCCTGCTTCATCAGAAATATACCCTTTTCCATCCAGGAATGGAGAAGGTTTCCTCTGTTAAACTTGGACAAACAGCTTGTTGAAACACCCCCATTCAAGATTTAGTGCTTAGTGTAGCAATTGCAATTCTGGTTCCTGTTTTTATTATGTTGTTTTGGTTGGATTTTTAATTTTCTTTAATATATACTTCCAGGCCCTTCAATCTCTAAATTTTCTATAAGGGCGTCCGCCACCCAGAATGATATGAGCAGACAATCAGTATGTCAATGTCTTTCTGGAGTCATTTACCATTGGGAGGGAAACAGCTTCAGTATGAGAAAAACCAACAACCAGCTTTTAGTGTCTTGCTCTGTGGCAATCAATCCTTTTACACTCTGAAATATATATTTATATATATGAAGGTTTAATATTCTCCATCTGTTAAAACTCCAGAGCTGCAGCAGAAGGCTTCTATACTTCATACTGAAACAGTAACAAACCATCTTCTTGTAAGCTGTAAAAAAATACCCCAACAAAAAAAAAACTAAAATGAAAAAAAAAAAAAAATATAAATCTGCACCTAAAAAAAACCCCACATCACCCAAAGGGGATCCTGTGACTAAATGTGTGTTATACTCATGAAAGCCAAAGGCAAAGGGCTATTAGTGTACACTTGAGATCACTTCGAGAAGCCCATGGGGAAATGCTCTAGTATTACTGCCAAAGTAACACACAAAGAAACTGTGTCTCTGAATACCCCGAAGGGATGAAAAAAACTGTTTAATAAATGAGTTCTTTCCAGAGGTCAAATATTAACGATCTGTGTGTGTGTTTTCTGTTGAAATTTCATTTTCTCTGTTCCAGCCTGGACAGGGAAAAATATCAGGAGGCAAAACTTTGATTAAAATAAACGAATCAACACAGAGCTTCGTGCCCAGATAAAGCTAATGCATGAGATTATAGAGTGCGACAGCTGCAATATTAATAAGGTGAAGAGGAGGAAAAAAGTGATAGAAACCTCACAGACTGATCTTATTTGGCTTGATCGTTTCTGCATTATCTCTAGCAAAGAAGCCAGGAGAACCGGACAAGGGATGATCTGTATTGTTCTGGATATTCTTATTTTCTGTTTCTTTGGTATGATTCAGCGATGCGGGGAGAAAAAAAAATGCAAAGAGCTAATCCTGGAGAGAGAAGAATGTGAGAACAGACGGTAAATATGAGGTCAGGGAGAAAGAGAAGAAGACCGGAGGCTGGAGATATTCAAGATGACAGGCAGATAGCAGAGGAGGAGAGAGGGATGCTGCGTCTGAGCGGAGCAACTTCGCAGAGCTCATCTCGAGGAATCCTTCCTCTTTGTGGCGCCAGCTATGTCCGTGCTAAGTTATGGCTGCAAGATTTGTGGCTGCAGAGGGCTGACTGGCAAGGTCTATCCGTACACTTGGCGCTGTTTGGCAATTTGTAATAATGAGATTCATTAGCGCTATATGCTCTACTGGAAATATTTCCAAAGGTTTAATCGGAGCCGTGCAAATGACTATTTACTTAGGTAGCACTTCATTAGCTGCTCCTGCCCTGCTGTGCAATATGGTATAAATTACTAGCTGGTGTTGCCAGCATCACACCCAAACGGGCTGTCTTGTTCATCATCGTGGTTTAACCCCAGCCGGCAACTAAGCCCCACGCAACCACTCACTCTCCCCTCTTCCCCCCGCCCCTCAGTGGGATGGGAAGAAGAATGGGAAAAAAAGTAAAGCTCTTGGGTTGAGATGAAAGCAGTTTAATAGGACAGCAAAGGAAGAGGGAATAATAATAATAATAATTAATAATAATAATAATAATAATAATAGACTATACAAGACAACTGATGCACAACACAATTGCTCACCATCTGCTGACCAATGCCCAGCCCAGCCCTGAGTAGCAATCACCGCCCGCCAGCCAACTTCCCCCAGTTTATATACCAATGTCCTGATTTGAGTGACACAAGACTAATTTCCCATTTTAATGCTTGGGAAAACTGCACTTTTACAAGACTCTAGTGTCTGAATTGGCGAAAGTATTTACTTTATAGCCAGTTATGGTGTGCGGGTTTCAAGGTCTCAGTGTTTTCGAGCTCACCAGGTGTGGGGGATGAGGAGGAGAGAGACCCAGGCACTTGACCCAAGCTGGCCAACAGGATTATTTTTAGTACCGTGAACGTCACATTCAATATCAATTAGAAAGCTTGCTGTGAAGTGCTCTCTCTCCTTTGATGGCAGTGACACAGAGAACTTCTTGCCCCGGTGCTGGACCCCTGACCCTTCCCTTCCACCTGAAGTTGTAGCCCTCGCAGTGTCCAACATTCGCTGTCCCCTGCTGGAAGCACACAGCTTCTACTGATAGAATCAGTTGAGTACAATCCTTGTGCATTTTATATTGGTATCGGGATCAATATTGGCTCTTTAGTGTTATTAATGTTAATTATTTAGTCTTATTCTATTAAATCTGTTTATATTTCAGCCCCCAGGTTTCCTTGTTTCCTACCTATTCCCCTTCCTGGATGGGGAGGGGTCATCGGGTGAGAGAATAATTGTCTAAACTACAATAAATTGTTATAGGTTTCTCAAGCCATAACAACTGAGCATGACGTCATACGGTATGGAATATCCCTTTGGCCAGTTTGGGTCAGGTCCCTCCCAGCCTCTTGTACACCTCCTCATTGGCAGAGCATGGGAAGCTGAAAAGTCCTTGACTTAGTATAAGCACTACTTAGAACCAACTAAAACATCAGTGTGTTATCAGCATTACTGTCATACTAAATCCAAAACGCAGCACTGTACCAGCTACTAGGAAGAAAATTAACTCCAGCGCAGCTGAAACCAGGGCACTCATTTTACCACACTGCTGGCGATCAGTTAAAGGCGATTCTGTTTCAAAACTGAAAAAGATACCCCACCTGGCAAAAAACATCCTAAAAGTGCACGACATTTCAATTCCAGGCGCAAATTTGCTGGCTTATATAAAAAAGAGTGGTATATACCGGAGAACAAACTAAACTTGCCATGCAGGGCACGAAATTTTTCACAAGCCTTATGAATCAGCAGAGCTCACACAACACAACCCCCTTGCCGTCCCCTTCCCTTCATCCTTTTTGTTTTTGTTCATTTTCTTTGTGGAGATTCCTCTTGACAGCACCGAGATCTCAGGTGCTGAGAACAAGGAGAAATGACAGGTCAGGCAAGATGCTCGTTAGTTTGCAAGAATCTGAGACCCAGAACTCAGACGTGTGCTGTTAGGGGGACCTGGGACCCAGATCTGTTGGATGATGAATGAGGATGATCCGAGGGCTGGAGCACCTCTCCTATGAGGAGAGGCTGAGAGAGTTGGGGCTGTTCAGCCTGGAGAAGAGAAGGCTTCGGGGAGATCTTATTGCGGCTTTCCAGTACCTAAAGGGGGCCTACAGGAGAGCTGGGGAAGGACTTTTTCCAAGGGCATGTAGTGATAAGATGAGGGGGAATGGCTTTAAGCTGGAAGAGGGCAGGTTTAGATTAAACATTAGGAAGAAGTTTTTCACTTTAAGGGTGGTGAGGCACTGGAACAGGTTGCCCAGAGAGGTTGTTGAAGCCCCGTCCCTGGAGGTGTTCAAGGCCAGGCTGGACGTGGCCTTGGGCAACCTGGTCTAGTGGGAGGTGTCGCTGCCTGTGGCAGGGGGGCTGGAACTCGATGATCTTCAAGGTTCCTTCCAACCTAAACCATTCTATCATTCTATGATTCTATGATTCTATGGGGTGCAGATGGAGGTGACAACGTCTCATCGTTTCTCTACGCTCCTTTAGTCTCAGCAGCTCAGCTTCAACAGACGCCAGTCTCAGCCTTTGCGGCTGCAATCGCACTGTAATCACGCTACAATACACAACGAGCTGTTTTATGGCAACGGGTTAAAACTGAATGTCAAGCCATATATGTTTTACTTCTCTGTTGAAATGCAACTGCCACTTGAGGGAGGAGGGGGGGGTGTGAAGCTAACATTGCATGGCCCCAGAGTGAGAAGCACGGCACATTTCTTGTCACTTAAATTGCAAGGCAAAGGGTGGGGAGGAGGGGTCTCTACATGAAGATTTGGGCGAAGACAAGTCGAAACACTGAACCTTGCAAATTGCTTTCTGTGGGATTTCTATTGCCTAATAACACACAGCCTTCGGAAACTACTGGAATAGGGAGACGCAATCACCGCCTTTATTATGAATTAAACCTATGAAATGTAGGTGAAAATTTTCAGTTAATGGTGATGCAGACAGCAGTCTTCCCTCCCTTGAATCCATAGGGAGACTCATCCTGGAGAGGCAGGGGTCTGGTGGACAAAGACAGGCACTAGACCTGCCATCCTCATGGGCTGCCTTATAAACGGGGTCCATGGGGAAGGTCTATTTGCTCCATCAATTCACGGATCCGTTAACCTTTACATGAGGGCAGGATCAGAGAGGGCTGTGAAATCCTGATGTGCATTGAGTGATTTTCCCCACAGCACCAGCTAATCACCCCGGCTTTAGACATAACTACTCAAGCATAGGGCTCAAACATTTCCTGAGGCTCTTCCACCCCAATAGCAATTTTGCTTTACACTCGTTAGCTGGATGAGAGGAGACCACAGGACAGCCACAACCTGTCACATAATTCTTTAGGCTGCTTTGCTTAGCTTTCAAGACCCGTCTTTCTGTACTATTTACGCAGTACCTTTTACTCTGTTTCTCAGTGCAGCATAGTCTCTGACAACCCTCATTTTACAGGGGAGAGAACTGAGTCATGGAAAACTAAACTCTATCTCAGGGAACTGGGAAGATCTGGAGGGGTATATTCAAAGCCCCAATGCAGGGAAGTGGCCAAGCACTTGTAAAAGCTGTAGGAAGCTGGTTCTTGTTAGTACCTTTTAAATCCGTGCTCCTCTGGCGTCAAATTTGCTTCAAGTCAAGCACCATGGAGGACGATACTTGCAAACGGAAGTAATCAAAACATAAAGCAAAATTATTTTCTAAAAAAAAAAAAGTAGATGTGGCAGTAAAAAGTGATGCAACCATGGCTGAGATGAACACCACCGGGGTAGGCTGTCAGGGTAATTTTCCATGTTCTTGATGTAAAATTCCAGAAGATCCTAAATGGGCACCACAACGTGCCAGAAAGACGTGCCACCAACTGATCTTTTCCCCTTGCGCAATAAATCAATGTGCTTCCAGTGCCGGCTACTGACTTCAGCAATACTGAATCACACCAGAGAGAAATTCAGGATGCAGACACAGATGACTAATGGTGCATGCTAATTATCCATAGCCAACCACTGGGATTTCTTTCAAGCTTTGGCCAGACCAGTACAATCCTGGACTTGCCCGCGAAAAACACTGATTACCACTTTCGACCCAGAGAATCCCTGCAGCTGCCACGCATCACCTAACACCTCTCGAGGGATTCCCAGGGATCTTTATGGCTCACATCTTCCTCAAAACTGCAAAACATCAAAGGATTTAACAATATAAAGAAGCAGAACATCCCACCCTTTGAAAGTCTTCATACGTTTACTAAGCCATCTTCTTCTCCCCCTCTCTCTTAACTTACAAACATATTTTCCAAGATTCCTCATTCAGTCAAAGCACTGCTACTTGCAGTCTTTTATGCAAATTATTTTGTTTATTTTTATGATGTATGCAAATGAAGTCTTTACTCTGAACATTCTTTATGATGCTATAAATGTAAGAATAGATCTTGAATTAGCCCTTTTCATTGTCAGAGTGGCACTAAAACCAGCTGAGGGATTCAGAGGTTTAAATGTGTAAGCAGTTGGGTATAAACCAACTTTTATATCTTGTAAAAATTAAGGGTATGGGCTGAGGTATTTGAGTATTAAAGCAAGATCTCTAAGAAGTTAGAAGAAATTGCATGTTTTTCAGAGATAAATGGAGATTAAGACAAGAAATCAGTGAGTGAAGCAACTTGTGGTTTAACAACCTCTTTCTTTCTAGTATTCCATTTCCTATATTAACCGGGAACTTCCAATGGCAGCTCAAGATGGCAATTACCTATTTCAGCAGGAACTGGATAAACTGGATGATGTTGTATCATTTTTGTTTCGCCTCGTACACTCCATTTGCTGTATTTTCACAGGCTTAACTTGTACCCGATAGCCCACACTACTCTAAAAATAGGGTTACTTGACAAATAAATCATCAGATAACCTCCACTTTTACATAATGGGGACAAAAGGAGGTGCAGAGGTAGGGAGGAAGCAGGAATAGGGAAGATACTGGAATAATAGGTGCAGATGAGGGAGGATCAGAGGCCAAGGGCTGTTGGGGAAGGGGGAGCTCTGGGGTAAACACGTGCTTGACTTTGCCTCTAATAGTGGTAACTCAGGCTGCTGCTGAAATGCATTTTTCCCCCCACTTAATCTGACTGTCCTGTTCGCAGGAAGATGGCAATCAAACCCCAGCTTTATCCTGTAGAGAAGGATATGAATTTCTGCAATTGGGATAGTGGATTACAAAGGGAGAGGCACTCAGGAGAAAACTCCCAAGTCACAGTATTAGATGAATAAGCCATATATTCTTCCCAGCGGATATTATAGACTTAACAAGTGCTTCTTTGGTGAATGGAGTAAAAAGGTGTAGGATATGCTAGCAGTTGCACAGGGGCATTTTCCGTGGTTAAATAAAATCTCTACATTTATAGATATGGATGACTATTTTCTCTTAGTTTACCAATTTACAGGGGAATGTGGAAATGTAAAGGTTCTTCCATTCAAAACTTCCCCTCCATTCAGGGACCCATAAGAGCACTGTTGATGGATATTTTCATATATCAGCACACTTAATTCCACTAATACCAGAAAACAAGAAATTCACTGCTCTAACTGTCTTGAGGATGCACAAGTCTACTGCATTTTTGTATCACTGGAATTTTTCATGAACACAATACAAAAAAAATTAGCTTAACATATGTAGCAAGGAATAGGAGGGATGAAGAGAACCTTTATATATAAACTTTGTTCTCAAAATGTTTGAAGTAGCCAGGAAAGCTTTGTGAAGACAGAATTGATTGGCTGTGCTTAGGCTTTAATTGCACACACCAGCCGGGGTGAAACTGATGCTAGATGCTTGCCATGGGAACAGATTTAACACACAGTAAGAGGCTGTAAGAGTGTAGAGCAGGCTTGACAAGGCAAATGAGTTTAAGAGCTGTATGAAAATGTCCATGTTGAGATGGTGCCACAGTGTCTCCCTATGTCACTTTCAAGGAGTAAATATAAACCATAGCTCCTCTGAGGAGACTTGATCTCCTTGCCAGATGTGTAGTTGGCAGAAATTTGTCTTTACATGTTGATAAAGTCAACCTGGATACAGTGCTGTAGGATCTAGTTTCTAAAATTAAAAAAAGCGAAAAAAAAGGAAAAAAAAAAAACTATAAAGGGAAGGCTTTGTATACAGTAATTCTAGACATTTCTGCCCCAGTATGGTCAGATTTTCATCTCTGCTTCCACTGGACCACAGCATCATAATTTCCTGGAAACCTCGGGGTTTTTTTTGAAGCAGCCCAAGCCATGCTGCCTTCTGCCTTGCTCAACAGATCTCAACATGCTCCTGCTGATCTTCCCAAATAACATCTTTTACCCACTGACAGTCATTAGAAATTCATTAAGATTAGTTTAAACTTGACTGTGCAAGGAGTTCCTGCCTCTTACTTCCCTGGTCCAGGAGAAGAGATTAACATATCTTTGCTCACAGAGTAGCTGCTTCTTAGGCCACCCCTAGAGAAGGTCCCCTTGGTAATGTCCTGTCCACATTCACACTCCTGGCCCCCAAGTTGCCTCCACTGTGTCCACACCACATCTACATTATACACCCCACAGCATCCTACCACGCAGGACAGATATCCCATGGAACCGAAGAGTGAAGTGAAGAGGCCAAAGGTCTTACAGGGGGCCTACAGGAAAGGTGGGGAGGGACTCTTTATCAGGGGGTGTAGTGACAGGACAAGGGGTAATGGCTTCAAACTGGAAGAGGGGAGATTTAGATTAGATATCAGGAAGAAATTTTTCATTCTGAGTGTGGTGAGACACTGGAACAGGTTGCCCAGAGAAGTTGTTGAGGCCCCATCCCTGGAGGTGTTCAAGGCCAGGTTGGATGGGGCTTTCAGCAACCTGGGCTGGTGGGAGGTGTCCCTGCCCATGGCAGGGCGGGTGGAACTCGATGATCTTTAATATCCCTTCCAACCTAGACCATTCTACGATTTACTGGGGGGAGTCTCATGGGACAAGACCCTAGAGGGAGAGGGGTTCAAGAAAGCTGTTTAGTGGTCAAAGAACACATCCTCCAAGCTCAAGACAGTTTCCATCCCAGTGAGTAAGTTGGGTTAGGAAATGTTTTTTGTTGATGGAGAATAAAATCACAGTGAGGCAAAGTGTCCTATTCAATATCTTTCTGTGTCAGGAACTGACCCGAACTCAGATCCAGACTATTTTTGTAGCAATGAGAAATCTTTCTTCTCTAGACCTCCAACTCCCCTGCAACGAAAAATGAAACAAAACAAAAAAAAAACTATTCAGCCTAAGATTTCTACACAGCTAGACAGCCGTTCTACCAATGTTACTGTGGAAAATAAGTGTGAAGAGTTTGCGTGCTGAACTACGTCTCTGAGCTTGTAGTACAGCTGCCTGCAGTAGCCTCTTCAATAATCTCAAATTCTTCCATTCAGAGTCCAAATGTGGACGTTTCCATGAATATATCTGCCACATCCACAATGGCAGTTGCAAAAGAAAAGAAAATCATATTGTTCAGAAAGCATGGAACTGAGAATAATGCTGAAAGTAGCACAATGCCGTTATATCATTTAACGAGATGCCCTCACCTTGAATATTGTGTTCAAGTTTGGCTGTATTGCCTCAAAAGTGAAATGAATCGAAATGAAGTGCAATGAAATAAAGTAAAGTAGGTAGAAGGGAAGGAGGAGGCAGGAACAGGCAAAGAAAATGATCAGAAGCCTGGGAGGACTTGCGAGCAAAGTAAGAGAGAAGAGAAGAACAAGCTCTTTCATTTTGAGCAAGACGACAGAATTGAGATTGGGATAGGGAAAGTCAGGCAAGCAACAGAGAGAGGGGAAGGACAGGGGAAAGGGAAGTTGGGAGAGCTAAAACAGCACAGCACAGCACTGTGAGACGAGGACAAGGGACAGAAAAGGAGTGATGAGCATTTTTTTGTCCTAGACTATTGAGCAGATTTCCTAAATTACAACTTATGCTTTTTTTTTTTTTGCAAAGGTTTGAAAACCTCTTGTCTCTGCATCTTAAATAAGCAGGTGAGACAGATGGAAGGTGTTTTACAAGTGTGAATTATTCTCATAAGAAAAGCCAAATGAAATTAGTGAAATGAAATTAATAATAAGGAAGAGAAGCGTCTACATAATGTACATGGCCACATTGTTCACACACATCAATGGCTGAAATAAAGTTTTATTACCAGCAATAATATAGCATCATGAGACACGCAATTAACCTGAAGACTTCTGGCCACAAGATCTCCCAGTTTTCCTACCGGGCTTTTGTAAGCATCAGAAAAAAGCTGTCTTCCTAGACCATCCGACTAAGTTTTGTCTTTTGCTGGTGCAGCTTGTTACAGTATTTCAGGAGTTTAAGGAAAGACCTCACACAGTACAGATCAGCACATCACAGAACACCCCCTAAAGCCTTTAATGTCTTCAGCCAAGATCTACAACAAGCTGCTGGGTATAGAGGGCTAAGAAAAACCAATGCATCACAGAGGAATATGGGGGGACTTAAGTGATTCTGAGGCTTGGCAGAAGACCATCTGATCAGAAGTGAATGCCTTGCCCTTAACCCACACAGAATAATAAAACCTCGGGACTGGGAGCATATATGTGATGTGGAAAAGCACAACCAAATCTTTGTGACAGGCTCCTTTTTAATCCGGTGTTTTCATGTTGCCACTGCTCCTGTCACCTCTGCTAGTGAACATGCTGTGATTGTATGGGCCATGCTGAGGACATGGCCGATTCTTCAGCTAAAGGATTCAGGCTTGTCTCTGTTGTATGATCTCTGGAGTTCACCTGCACAACAGTCATCCACCGACTTAAGAACCTAGACCTGTGCTAATGTCATAACCAAAATATAATTTTTCAGCCCTGAAGGTAGTATATTATGCACAAGTTAGAGTACTTCAAACGTCTGAAGCTGCGCTTTTACTTATTTGACTGTAGCTGCTTGTTATATTGTCAGACGTCGTCAGTGTCTCTGGCTTTCTACCACATCGCTAATCCTGCTCGTGGGTGGCCGTTCAGGCTTTTCATGGTGTGATCACCCCTTGGGAAGATGTTAAATTTACGTCTTCCCTTCATCCCCCTTTCCCCAAGCTGGGCTCAGCGGCAAGAAAGCTGGAGCTTGGAGGAGGACATTTGGAGTTTAATAAACTTTTCTGCCGCAGGACTATATTATGGTTATATTTACACTGCTAAAATATCTCTGCTCTGGGATTTTGACTATACGGTACAGAGTAGCCATATCTACCCTGTCCTGGACTGGCTACTCTGAAATGGATCAGCAGGGTCAATGGGTCATAGCATGTGGCTCTGGACTTACAAATGTGCCTCTGTAGCTCTAAGATATAATTATCAAGTTTTTTGTGTTTGGTTTTGTTTTTTTTTTTTCCACATCAAAGCAGCCTGAAACCCATGAAAACTTTGCTGCTGCCCACCAGAGTGGGGTTTTATGGCATGATTGTATAAGGATGGATTAGATGCCTTGACGCTGGAGGCTGAGAGTGCAAGTCTAGTGGAGTGTTGAAGGGCTCTGGATGGTGCAAGGAGCTAAACTTGGTGTGTTTCCATTCAGACAGAGGTGATTCATCCCACAAACGTCCAGATTTCATTTTGGAGTGGACCAGTTACTTCACTCCAAAAAGGGTGGACTAGTTGGTTCACTCCAAAAAGAAAGAAAAAAAAAAAAAAGCAGAGAATTAATATTTATGAAACGCGGATGATCAGGGGACCAAGATGTGGGAGTTATTTGACAATGCAGATGTATCTTCTGTGGATGACTTTGTTTATTCCTCCATCCTTTATCTCATGCAGCTATGTACAATGCAAACTTTCTGAAGCAGGAACAAATTCTCCCTATGGATTTGGGTAATGCGTAGTATGAGAGGTCTGTGATCTCAGCTAAAAGTTACTGTCATATCAATATCAACACTTCATCTTATATATGGAAGAATCTCACAGAACATTATAATTTTAAGTGATTTACATAGACTGGAAGTGTTCTGTCTACTCCTGAAATGCCGCAGTCTCTGGAGGAGAAGGTACTGGCCTATAAAGAGTATACAGACACTGCATGAGGGAATTGGGATTGAGTAGTGATCACTCTCTCTCTTCTCTCTCAGAAACTTGTTCCTCAACTGCCTGCACTTAAAGGAATTTAAAATGCAGACCATAAAATAGATGCTAAGTAAGAAAACCAGCAGTCTGCAGAATAGGTTGCACACACTCTACAAAAAGCTATTGAGGGAGAAATATTGTCATAAATTGTGTTAAGTACAGTGTGTTGAGTCAGAAGCACAGTTTTGATGAAAATTACAATAGCAGTTTGAAGGCAAGCCATTTTGTGTCTTGTACTGTGCCAAGAAGTCCATACAAGGCCTGCTTGGCAACAGCAATTACTGGTGGTTTACTCTCCCACAGCCATTCCCCAGGAGATGCTCCCCTGCTGGGACAAATTTGGCCCAGTTTGAGCGGAGTGGATGTTAAAATCATACCCACTGATTACAAAGAACCCTTGAGTCTGTCTTTGCCCTCATTCCTCCCAACTTGCTGAGGTTTGGATCTAAAACCTCTTGCTCCTGACCCTGCCTCCTCTGTGCTCACTTCCCAGCAGCCAGCTTCACAGCTGCCTGGTTTTAGGTTACCGGCAACAGAGCATCTGGCAGGAGTGCCAGCATCCATCCCTCCCCACGAACACATACCAATTGGTTGGGTTTGGACCTTTCTGGGCTGGACTGTTCTTCATGGCATCAAAGCAGGATGTCTACGGCTTTCAAGAGAGGCAAGGTTTTGCACATATAGATAAAAATCAATGAATAAAACAGATGGCTTAAACTGGCCTGAAAATATACCAGCTCAGCCTCAAACTGGATTCGCTTCCCTGTGCTGTATTGATAAGGGAAAAAATATTTAGAGCAATTTGCAGTTAAAAGGTAGGGAGCTTAGCAAGCTCAGAGCTTCTTGAATACAGAGAGAATTGATTTTTCCCAAAAATAGCTGATGGGGAATTTCTCTGCCATTTATACAGCTCTCGTGCCAGATGACTGCTTCTAGCTTGACGTAGGAAATCTGCTAAGGGAAGGACGAATAGAGGTGTGACAAAATATGGCTCTGCTGTGTTGTTTCAGCAGTGTCAGCATCTCACTATAAGCACAGCAACCATCCCTTTTGGGGTATCCCCCACCTAGAGCAGGTTGGACGGGAACGTACCCAGGTGGGTTTTGAATATTTCCAGAGAAGGAGACTCCACAACCTCTCTGGGCAGCCTGTGCCAGTGCTCTGTCACCCTCAAAGTAAAGAAGTTTTTCCTCATGTTCAGATGGAAACTGATCCTTTGAATTTGTCTGCTCATTTGAACTTGTCTGCTCTGTACATAGAGTAAGGATGTGGATCGCACTGGGGCATGCTTCCTAAAGCAGGTCAGAAAAAGGGACTTGGACAAGTTTTTTTGGAGGCTCTGATATCAAAGAGAGGTCATAGAATCATAGAATGGTTTAGGTTGGAAGGGACCTTGAAGATCATCCAGTTCCAACCCCCCTGCCACAGGCAGCGACACCTCCCACTAGACCAGGTTGCCCAAGGCCACCTCCAGGCTGGCCTTGAACACCTCCAGGGATGGGGCTTCAACAACCTCTCTGGGCAACCTGTTCCAGTGCCTCACCACCCTTAAAGTGAAAAAATTCTTCTTAACGTTTAATCTAAACCTGCCCTCTTCCAGCTTAAAGCCGTTCCCCCTCATCCTATCACTACATCCCTCAGTAAAAAGTCCTTCCCCAGCTCTCCTGTAGGCCCTCTTTAAGTACTGGAAGGCCGCAATAAGATCTCCCCGGAGCCTTCTCTTCTCCAGGCTGAACAGCCCCAACTCTCTCAGCCTCTCCTCATAGGAGAGGTGCTCCAGCCCTCAGATCATCCTCGTGGCTCTCCTCTGGACGCGCTCCAGCAGGCCCATGTCCTTCTTATGTTGGGGACTCCAGAGCTGGATGCAGTACTCCAGGTGGGGTCTCACGAGAGCGGAGTAGAGGGGCAGAATCACCTCCCTTCACCTGCTGGCCACACTTCTGTTGATGCAGCCCAGGATACGGTTGGCCTTCTGGGCTGCGATCGCACATTGCTGGCTCATGTTGAACTTCTCGTCAATCAGCACCCCCAGGTCGTTCTCCACAGGGCTGC
Source organism: Pluvialis apricaria (assembly GCA_017639485.1). Lineage (NCBI taxonomy): Eukaryota > Metazoa > Chordata > Aves > Charadriiformes > Charadriidae > Pluvialis > Pluvialis apricaria. The sequence continues at coordinate 167,366,155 of CM030008.1, forward strand.
TGTCCAGCCATTCCCCACCCAGCCTGTATTTGTGCTTGGGATTGCCCTGACCCAAATGTAGGACCTTGCACTTGGCCCTGTTGAACTGCATGAGGTTGGCTTGGGCCCACCTCTCCAGCCTGTCCAGGTCCCTCTGGATGGTATCCCTCCCCTCCAGCATTTCTGCCTCGCCAAACAGCTTGGTATCATCAGCAAACTTGCTGAGGGTGCACTCTACTCCACTGTCCATGTCGCTGACAAAGATGTTGAATAGTACAGGCCCCAGTACCAACCCTTGAGGAACGCCACTCGTCACTGCACTCCACTTGGACACTGAGCCGTTGACCGCAACTCTTTGAGTGCGACCGTCCAGCCAGTTCTTTATCCACCGAGCGGTCCATTTATCGAATCCATGTCTCTTCAATTTAGAGACCAGGATACTGTGTGGGACAGTGTGAAGCGCTTTGCACAAGCCCAGGCAGATGACATCAGTTGACTCAGGAGCTCCTGGTGGATTCCTGGATGTCACCTTCCTTCAATACTAAGAACACCATGGATTCAGCATTCTATTTTTGGATGCCAGAAGCAAACAATTAACTTAAACCAAATTAAACTGGATTTTTACTTTTGGTTCTGATTCAAGAATAAGCTATACCTAAATAAAATCTAATTTTGGACTACCAACCCCTTTTAGTCATCAATATTCTTTCCATCAAATCATTGACTGATTTTTCTTCATGAGGACAAAAGTGGGGCTTGTAAGTTTTCTGGTGGGAGGAAGCTTTTACCCTGAAGTACTGCCCAAACACATTTTGCATCAGACCATAATCCTCATTCAGGTCTTTTTGTTTTTCTTTAAACTGACAGATCAATACAGGGAATTCAGAAGCTGGTAAAAGAAAAATCTGCAAGCAGGTTTTTGAATCATAATGCATAAGACATGTGTTTGCCCCCTGAGCAGCAGACAGTGAGGATATAATTGGCAGATCTTTTTCTTCTTCATGCACTCTAACTTTGCCAAAAGAAAGCTGACAGGGAAGCTGAGAGAACAGTGAAAACTTCTCGGGTTTCAGAGAAAATGATGGCCTGCAGCTTAGCCTTAGCTTACAGATAGTACGTAAGTGTAATGTTAGCCATATTAGGAATGCCAGACTGGTCCAGAATATCACCTTCCTTGAGGCTGCTGTAAAGAATGAAAGGCGGATACCACCTTGTCTTTGAACCATGGGTGCACAAATGTGAGACCCAGAGGAGAATGGGCAACAGCCCTCCTCTGGAAGGGGTCACTTCACCTGCTGCTGAGCAGTCCTTAGCAAAGGAGAACACACGAAATGAGGATGTCATGAAGGACCAATATGCCCTAGGCCTAGCCCAGACAATTTGGGGATTAGTCATGTAGCTTTCCTAATGCAATTCCCCAGCATAGGAGCCAATGCTGTGACAATGGAGGACAGGACAATGGAGGAGGATGAAAACGGATAAACGGATAAACTTCTGCACCATCACATTCTTTTATTGCCTGTGGCAAGCCCTAAATTCTCCTAACATACCTTGTAACCAAGGAGGAAGGAGACAGATCCTTCATGACATCCTGCTCTAGGGTTCAACCTTGTGAAACCAACCCTGCAGTTTGCTCATTTTTCTGCAGATTAATGATATTTTCCATAGAGGAACCGGACCAGTTCACACTGGTGTCAGGAGAAAATAATTCAACTAACTCTTTAAAAGTCGCTACTGATTCTGAAGGCCTGAAAGGAACAATACTTCTGTCACAAAGCAGAATTGTGAAGTCTTAAAGCTGGTCTGTGCCTTGGGAGGTTTTGACTGGTGTATATTCCACCAAAAATTCTGTACCTGGAATACTGCGTTCAGTTTTAGGCCCCTCACTGCAAGAAAGACATGGAGGTGCTGGAGCGTGTCCAGAAAAGGGCAATGAAGCTGGTGAGGGGTCTGGAGCACAAGTCTTATGAGGAGCGGCTGAGGGAACTGGGGTTGTTCAGCCTGCAGAAAAGGAGGCTGAGGGGAGACCTTATTGATCTCTACAACGACCTGAAAAGAGGTTGTAGCGAGGTGGGGGGTCGGTCTCTTCTCCCAAGTAACAAGTGACAGGACAAGAGAAAATGGCCTCAAGTTGCACCAGGAGAGGTTTAGATTAGATATTAGGAAAAATTTCTTCACCAAAATGGTTGTCAAGCAATGAAACAGGCTGCCCAGGCAAGCAGTTGAGCCACCTTCCCTGGACGTGTAGATGTGGTGCTCAAGGACGTGGTTTAGTGCTGGACTTGGTAGTGTTAGGTTAACGGTTGGACTTCATGATCTTAAGGGTCTTTTCCAACCTAAATGATTCTACAGTTCTATGAAAAACAAGTTCGAATCCCATGAGAGTTGTTTTGAAGATGGCGTGTTTCATTTTGTGTATGTGTGTATACTACCCGTGGCTGGTTTAGACTACTAGAATGAAGGCTGAGAAAGGGTATGACCAATCTCTATAAATAAAACAGGGGAGTAAACAGCAGTGAGGGAGACAAGCTAGTTAAACTAACTGAAAAACTTGTCACAAGGACAAATGCTTGTAAACTGTCTATAAAGATGTACAGACTGGAAACGAAAAGGTGGCTGTCAACATAAGAGTTGTGAAACTCTGGAACAGCCACAGTGGGAAGTGGTGTGGGAAGGAACAAACTGATGGGTGTGAAGATAGAAACTGATGCATTTATGTTCCTAAATAATGAATAAATAATACTGGCTCTATGGACTAAGTATCAACCAGCTCTCCTCTCCCTGCAAGCACACAAACTTTGGGGACACAAGCATGGTTTCATTTTTTAAACTGGCTTATTCTCAACAGTTTTTCTCCTCCAGAGAATCAATAAATAAATGCCTCCATAAATAATAAATCTGAGGTAGAGAAAACAAAACAGAAATGAAAGCACCTAGAAAAATTAGAGAATGAACCGCCTTCTAACCCCAGAAGAACTAGGAACTCAATTGCAAAGAAAGCTCACCATGCACAAGGACTCCATGTCCCTGAAGCCCCGACTGTGAATGTTTCGTCTGTCCTTACAACTAGAAACTAAGTACATTTAACAGACTATACAGCGTACACAGATCAAACCCACTGACAAGGGACAGACATATGAGAAATGTTTGGTCCAGCTGGGAAAACAGTAAGAAATCAAGATTTCTTTACCCTGTTTTTTTTTTTTCTTCAGAAGGAAGTCCTTAAAAAAAACACAGGCAAGTTCCACAAAAAGGAATGTTCTTAGAAGAAGACTGACCCACTTAGGTTTATTTTTAATAGATCTGGAAGACCTGGAAATTTTCAGAGACTAGAAAAGTAAAAGCAAATACCACAACCTCGTTTTACTCTGTAAATGTTGCAATGAGATGAATACTGGAATACTGCTGTCCTTTAGGGGGAAAAAAAAAAAAAAAAAAAACAAACAAAACTAGATAGTGGGTGGGAAAGATAAACAAATATTCTTTTAAAGCTGAAAGAAAAGCTTTAAGGACACAGACTCAAAGAGCTAAATTGATTTGTTAGGATAGCTTTCTGTTTCAGAATAAAAGCAGAACAGATTAAGGTATGTCCCTGGGAATATGACAGAAAACTGTGCCACACTAGGGATTAGTGGCTCTGGATATGTATTCAGGCCCCACTTTCTCATCTCTTTTTACACTCAGTTTGATGAGTACTGTGATCTACTGCTTTGCTCTAAATAGCCACAACCTGATCCTGCCTGCAGCAGCACCCTCAAGTCAGCTGTATCTTGAATGCTTTATATGTCCTTTATAAAGACATTGATGGCAACAATTTACTACCATATTTACACTTCAGAGCATAAAAAAACCCCCAAGAGTAATAAGTAGTCCAAAATATGGAGAACTGCCTATAATTATGGCAGCCCAAACTGGCTTTTCTCTTCCTCTGGTAACAGGAGTGGAGAGCATCCTCTTAACTAGTTCTTCCAGTGGAGGCTATTACACTTTCTTCCCAAGATCTTCTTCCTCTGGTAGCCAGCACAGTCCCAGTCTCAAGGAAAACTTGCGAGTGTTTCATTCTGCAGCAAGCACAGCAGTATAATCATTGATGTCCAGAAATGGTGGAAAATGTGGAGATGTCCAGAAATAGGCAAGAAAAGGGCCATAAAGTGCCAACTCAAAGATGGGGGAGTAAAGGTCAGGGCTTCCAGATCCCATCGCTGGCTCCCTACTGATTCCTCCTGTGACTGAGACAACACCTGGGGCAAAATTTGTGACTAAATACAAGGAAATCTCCCATCAACATCAGTACCAGAGGGGAAGGTGAACATTCTTCGGTCTTCACTTTTTACACGCTTGTTTCAATGCTAAAATTACTGCTGATTTTGTAGAAGAAGCCCCTTTGCTTCACTGTCATTTCACATCGTACACAGGACAACAGTGAAAAGTAAGGGGAAAAAAAAAAAAGCACACAGAGGCCATAAGTGAAACTCTGCCACATTTATTGTCATTTCATGGGATGCTAACCAAAGAAGAGACTTCACAAAGCTATTAATTTGCTCAATTACGGCTGATAGATGTTAGCTCTTTCATTCTTGAGAATCCATCTCTTGCCTCAAAGCTTGTCAACGAGTCCCTGAGTGACACTACAACCTTCTCTAGCGACAGATATCAGGGCTTCGTTATGGAAGGTTTTTATATTGTTCAATGATTTGTGTGTGTCAGTAGGCGCGATATGCTCACAAATCTACATGCATAGACAAGAGAGAGAAAGAGCGAGACAGTTTGGTTTCTTAGCATTTTCTCCAGCGGAGTAAACAAACGTGTTGTTTAATCTTCATAAAACGAGAGGTTTGGTAACACAATCTGTTTTCAACGACTCAGACCAACCAGATTTAAAATGCTCATTAGCTGTTGTACTACATGACAAATTGTCTACCTACTACAACACTTGATTTTATGCAAACCCTTTCATACCAACTGCACCCGTGAAATGGTCTAGAGTTAAATAATATGGTTCTAGCTAAATAATAAGAGGGAAGGAGAAATTAACCGGCAGAAGCTAAGGGAGAGATGAACTGTGTTCAGCTGACGTTTGAGGTGAGTCAGAACAAATGGGGCGGAGGTATAAAGTCAGAGCTGTAGGGAAGCCCCACCGACAGCAGAAATACTCCAGGAAATGCCCGTTAATAATGAGCAAGAGAGAGGAAAATTGTGGCAGAGGCTGGTGTCCCTTTACGGTGGGTTTTATAACACAGAAGGGTAATTTTAAACTCGATGGTGTAATGAATGAGGGAGTTAAGAGGAAATGTCTAAAGCTGAGGAAAGGGCAGACTTTGTCTTTTAAATATGTAAAAAACAGCAATAGCATCTGTGCTTATGCCTGATGAACTGGAAAAGCAAAAGATGGTGATAGCAGTAATGAAGACCAGAGGAGAACTAATTAAATTCAATTTATTATTATTACTCTCTATTTTGCTGTGTTCCACACTGTTTCTCACATATCTATTTCGTAACGATGCTCTTCCTGCCGTGCTGTTCCCTACTTGGCTAAGCTGCATTGACATGGATTTTTGTCTACATTTGGAGCTTCCAGGATGAGCCAGGTAAAGTCACTTTGTTTGGGGTAAATATTCAGATTGTAAGTTGATTGCTAATTTCTGCAAACAGATTTTTGAGAGTTAGCCCACAGGGAACTGACCGATTCCTAAATTATCACAGAAATCAGAAGCAACGCAGGTTTGAGATCTCTAGGTGGGGCACACAACTGAGGATAAAGGTGAGTTTGTATTACAGAGGAGGTGGAGGATATTTGACACGTGATCTCACATTGCTGGAGATTGCACTTTGCCTGCCGTCCTACAGAGATGCCAGCGGTTCTCCACCGGTCCTTACAAGCAGAAACGAGTGATGGGCTGGAGCCTTACACAGCACACAGATCATGAGCAGGAACTGCCTACCACTGGGGAAAGTCTCCTAATCATAGAATCATAGAATCACAGAATGGTTTAGGTTCGAAGGGACCTTGAAGATCATCGAGTTCCAACCCCCCTGACACGGGCAGGGACACCTCCCACTAGACCACGTTGCTCAAAGTCTTGTCCAACCTGGTCTTGAACACCTCCAGGGATGGGGCAGCCACAACTTCTCTGGGCAACCTGGGCCAGTGCCTCACCACCATTATAGTGAATTTTTTTTTTCCTGATATCTATTCTAAATCTCCCCTCTTCCAGTTTGAAGCCATTCCCCCTCATCCTATCACTACATGCCCTCGTAAAAAGTTCCTTTCCAGCTTTCTTGTAGGCCCTCTTCAGATACTGGAAAGCTGCTATAGCTAATCTAGACAGTAATAGTGAAGTTGGAAGGAAAATAAGATGAACCATAAATTCCAATGGAAAGAAAACAGCTAGAATACACCTTGACAGTTCACAGTCATACTTAGCTTTTTTTTCTTCTTTTCTTTTTTCCTTTTTTTTTATTTTATTTTATTTAATTCTATTAAGCAAAATTCTTATATGAAGTAGAAAGACTTCACTGGAATGAATAAAACCGCTCCGATTTATCCAACCTATGGTTTGGTCTGACTTTCTGGTATGATCTACCATTATCTTTCCACTTCAGTACTCTTTTATTACTCGATTCATTCCCTGTGGGCACCAAGACAGAAACAGTTCTCAAAGAAGGAGGTGAATGTGATATATGCAGCGAGTTGATGTATTAGTTCACGGGAGGGGCGGGATTAATTTTACCTTACTTTAAGGGTCTGATACAGACATCCCACCTGAGTTTCTTGTCTAGTCTCCCATTGAAGACACTGGAGGTATATTAAATATAGTCAATGGAGTTCAGAGTGTGAGTCATCTGACCAAATGTGGATGCCTATTTTAGGATGTGAAATCATGCCCTAAGCTCCATTGACTCTGCTGACTCACTCTCCATTGACTACGAACAGAGTCTAGGGTGACTTGCCCAGATGCAGACACCCACATTGCAGATATCTGCAGTTAATCAGATGGATCTCACCAATTGTGTTCCTCGTGAAGAGCATGACCTGTAAGACATTAGGTGAAGGGGATATGAGAGTGGTGGGATAGAGGGACAAAGGTGGTCCTTCTACAAGGAGCAGGATGTGGGATAGGGAGAAGCTTTCTGTTGGCTTGAGGATGGAAAGGAAGGGACAGGAAAGATTTAGCTGTTAAATATTTTCGCAACATGCTGATCATTATGAGCCTGGTTTGCAGAAATGCTGAGCAGCCACGACGCCCACTGAAGACAATGGGAGCTCAGCACTTCTGAAAATCAGACACTTGCTTCTTAGCATTGAATGTAATCTTTAACATTTAAAGGAATCAAAGGGGCTGGAGGAACGGGCGTGCAGACAAGTGAATGAGCTTCCTCCTCAGATGGTTTGCGTAGCCCTTTGTATCACTATTATTACTGCTTCCACACATTATGCACAAGGGAAAATTACAGCTGGAGCATTAAGTGGAAATGAAGATTGAAGGTTAGGCAAACACTGACTGCTGTATTCCCCAGGGCTGATCTAAAGCCTGGGAAAGTCTAAAAGAAGACACCCACTGGAGTGAGCGTTGGAAGATAGGTTTTATCTGGCTGCAAAGCCACTGTAAGAAGCTCCCGGTGGTCCACCTCTGCCAACACACTGAAGTTCACTGTCCCCTCGGGGTGAAGCTGTGTACCTTGGTTGAGCTGATGTAAAAACACATCACCCAAGAGAGGTGTCTTGCTCCTTAGCCCTGGTTGGTCCCTCCTTATCCACCCAATGTGCTCTCGTGTGCCAGTTCTAGTGCTGGATTGACTCTTCCTGGAGCTGTCTGAATTCACTAGCACTGAAGAATTGCAACTCCTTTCTTGCTTTTTGAGTTATTTCTCTGCTACGGTAGTAAGCTGAACTGGCTCACTACAGTGCTTGGCCAACACCAGAGCCAGTGCAAAGCAAGATGAAGTATGAGATTTGGGGAAATGGCTAGCATATCCTCTCCCTTGTAGAGATAGCAACATGGTCATGTCACCTTGAGGCACTTCATCACATGCAGCTTCACCCTGCTGTGCCTGCACATGTGTTCTGAAAGAATCTATGAAATTATCCACAGGCAGTGGGGGAAACCATTATTTTTTTCTGTTTTTTTTTTCTTTGTTTATTTAAAACTGCCTGAATTATTTCACCAGCATGGTTTGCAGTGTGATCGAAGAGCAACTGAAGCAGCACAACTACAGGGATGAGGCCACTTTGCTGCTGCATTGCTTATTTCAATGAGTTATGAAGCAAGCACTACACACGAGCCCCAGTGAAGCCCACTGTATTGCAAAGAGAGAGGGAAGGGGCAGTGACTCCTGCACTCCAGCTTTACCATCAGAAGGAAAACAATTGTTTTATAAATTGAAAGTAAAAAAAAAAACCTGAGGAAGGATGATTAAGAAAGAAAGATGCAGAGAGGGCTGAAGTATTCGTTGTTGATGCCCCATCCCTGGAGGTGTTCAAGGCCAGGTTGGATGGGGCTTTGAGCAACTTGGTCTGGTGGGAGATGTCCCTGCCCATGGCAGGGGGGTTGGAACCAGATGATCATAGAATCATAGAATCATAGAATGGTTTAGGTTGGAAGGGACCTTGAAGATCACCGAGTTCCAACCCCCCTGCCACAGGCAGGGATACCTCTCACTAGACCAGGTTGCCCAAGGCCACGTCCAGCCTGGCCTTGAACACCTCCAGGGATGGGGCTTCAACAACCTCTCTGGGCAACCTGTTCCAGTGCCTCACCACCCTTAAAGTGAAAAACTTCTTCCTGATGTTTAATCTAAACCTGCCCTCTTCCAGCTTAAAGCCGTTCCCCCTCGTCCTATCACTACATGCCCTAGTAAAAAGTCCTTCCCCAGCTCTCCTGTAGGCCCCCTTTAGGTACTGGAAGGCCGCAATAAGATCTCCCCGGAGCCTTCTCTTCTCCAGGCTGAACAGCCCCAACTCTCTCAGCCTCTCCTCATAGGAGAGGTGCTCCAGCCCTCAGATCATCCTCGTGGCTCTCCTCTGGACGTGCTCCAGCAGGTCCATGTCCTTCTTATGTTGGGGACTCCACAGCTGGATGCAGTACTCCAGGTGGGGTCTCACGAGAGCGGAGTAGAGGGGCAGAATCACCTCCCTTGACCTGCTGGCCACACTTCTTTTGATGCAGCCCAGGATACGGTTGGCCTTCTGGGCTGCGATCGCACACTGCTTGCTCATATCGAGCTTCTCATCAATCATCACCCCCAGGTCCTTCTCCACAGGGCTGCTCTCCAGCCATTCTCCGCCGAGCCTGTATTTGTGCTTGGGATTGCCCCGACCCAGATGTAGGACCTTGCACTTGGCCTTGTTGAACTGCATGAGGTTGGCTTGGGCCCACCTCTCCAGCCTGTCCAGGTCCCTCTGGATGGCATCCCTCCCCTCCAGCATTTCTGCCTCGCCAAACAGCTTGGTATCATCAGCAAACTTGCTGAGGGTGCACTCTACCCCACTGTCCATGTCGCTAACAAAGATGTTGAACAGTACGGGTCCCAGTACCGACCCCTGAGGAACGCCACTCGTCACTGCTCTCCACTTGGACACCGAGCCGTTGACCGCAACCCTTTGAGTGCGACCGTCCAGCCAGTTCTTTATCCACCGAGTGGTCCATTTATCGAATCCATGTCTCTTCAATTTAGAGACCAGGATATCGTGTGGGACAGTGTCAAACGCTTTGCACAAGTCCAGGTAGATGACATCAGCAGATCTTCCCTTGTCCACTGCCACTGTAACCCCTTCATAGAAGGCCACCAAATTTGTCAGGCATGACTTGCCCTTGGTGAAGCCATGTTGGCTCTCGCCAATCACCTCCTTGTTTTCTGTGTGCCTCAGCAGAGTTTCCAGGAGGATCTGCTCCATGATCTTGCCAGGCACAGAGGTGAGACTGACTGGCCTGTAGTTCCCCGGGTCTTCCTTGTTTCCCTTTTTGAAAATAGGGGTTATGTTTCCCCTTTTCCAGTCGGCAGGAACCTCGCCAGACTGCCATGACTTCTCAACTATGATGGCTAGTGGCTTCGCGACTTGATCTGCCAGTTCCCTCAGGACCCGCGGATGTATCTCATCAGGTCCCATGGACTTGTGCACCTTCAGGTTCCTCAGGTGGTCTCTCACTTGATCTTCATCTACAGTGGGCGGTGCTCCGTTTTCCCAATCCTCTCCTTTGCAATCTGCGTCTTGGGCAGTGCGGCTGCTGTCCTTGTCTGTGAAGACTGAGGCAAAAAAGTCATTGAGTACCTCAGCTCTGTCTCTGTCCCGGGTAACCAGTTCTTGCGTATCCTTCCGGAGAGGGCCTACATTTTCCCTAGTCTTTCTTTTCTCGCTGATATACCTATAGAAGGATTTTTTGTTTATCTTAATGTCCCTGGCCAGATTTAGTTCTAGCTGGGCTTTAGCTTGTCTAACCCGCTCTCTAGCTGCTCGAACGATTCCTCTGTAATCCTCCCAGGCTACCCGCCCCTGTCTCCACTCCTTGTAGGCCTCCTTTTTTCTTTTGGTCAGTTCCAGGAGCTCCTTGTTCATCCACGCAGGCCTCCTGGCTTTTCTGCCTGCCTTCCTCTTTGTAGGAATGCATTGCTGCTGTGCTTGGAGGAGGTCTTTAAGGTCCCTTCCAACCTAAACCATTCTGTGATTCTATGATCCCAGGGACGTTTTTCTTGTCTTGGCAAAGAAAGTAACATGTAACTAGATGCTGATGGAGTTAATCTTAACACAGGAGATTGGATTGGGGTTGCGTCACAGGAAGAATGGGTTTAAAGTATTTTGTGATGGCAGAAATGTTTGAGTCAGTTGGGTATTGAAGATTTTGCAGGAAACTAGCTGAAGCAAACTGAGTCATTAGTGATTATCTTCAAGAGTTTGTGGAGGATTCAGAAGTACCAGAGGACTGAAGAGGGACAAATATAGATCCCGCCTATGAAAAACAGAATTGATGGCTGGGAAGTTACAGACTGGTAGGCATAACTTCAACTTGTGGCAGATGCTAGAAGAAATTATTAAGTAACCATTTGCAAATACCCAGAAGATGATCACCTTATTAAAGAGAAATAAATAAAATGTAAGTGTAATCTAGGAAGTAATTCCAAATAACCTAATCTATATTTCTGACTTACTAAAAAGCCAGGTGAGAAAGAACATAAAAGAAAATGCTATAAGATGCTAGAAAAAGTTTTTTAACAGTAAGGTTAGCAAGGTCTAATTGTAATAAGATAGGACTGATTGGTAAATCATTTTGGAAGGGTAATTGTCAGAGGCTTCTTAGCATCAGACTAGAAGGGGATCTTAGATGAGATATCTCAGTGATTCAAAATACAAGCATTGACTTGTTTTAATAAAAAGTATAACTGAATGCTTGTGAATGACAGCAGGCTTGAGTAAATGTACAAGCACTTTGGAGAACAAAGAAGGAATCTAAAATGATCTTGATTGAGAGACTTGTGAAATTAGGAGGAAGAAATTTAATACCCAGTTATGCAGTACGCTATGCCAGGGATGAAGAAATGAAATGCACAAATACAAAAATGTTTGGATGGTCTGCAGGATAGCAGTCAAAATTCTGGTGCTGAAAGGGGACTTCAAACTTCGTAGAAGCCAATGATGTAATGTTGTACAAGAAAAATAAATCTTATTTTGAACTGTCTTGATGGGAGTATTATCAGTATCAGTATTATCAGATAGCAGTATGATCAGTAAGGCAGAGCAGACTTTTCAAGCGAACTCAGTGCCAGCAAGGTAAAGTACTGTAGCCACTTTTGGACACTGCACCTTACAAATTGCAGATATAAACTGGTAATAGTCCTGGTAGAGCAACAAGAATAACAAAAGGGTTTGAACACTTGATATCTCAGGAGAGGTGGGACAAATAATCCTCTTCTTCTGTCTTGACTACTGCAACCACTTCTCCACCTCTCAGACAATTCTCTGATTCCCAGACGCAAAGCGATGCTCAGATCCCATCCTTGATGTTTTGACCATCCTGATTCCTTTCTTAAAGACCTTCCTCAAAAAACCTGGGGAAAATTCCTTCTTGTTGTTTTCTAAGGAGGTGTGCATTCGCTGCCTCTCTGTGCTCACCTGCTGGTGTCTCATTTATTTTTGGATCCGCTCTGCTTTGCTCTTTATAAGATGAGGGTCCCTTCTGCCAGCTGCTAACCTGCTCTCCTCTGTGCACTCTTCTTTGCTTCTTACTAGGCTTGACTAGACTGAGGAGTGAATCACGCCTCTTAACTTGAGGAATCAAACTCAAACATCTTAGACCTACATTTACCGAGACTCCCTCTCAGTCAAAAGATGGAATAATTACTACAGTGGATGATTTAAAATTAAAGGCCTGAGCCCTAATTTGAGTACCTCAAATAAATGCTTAAAGTCAAGTGCTGTAACTTCACCCCAAAACGTCCTTTCTTAAGTCATGTACAGTGGCCTTTCTCCTTCAGCAAAACCTTCAGAACAGTTCATTTTTTTGCAAGGATGCTTTCAAGAATCTAGAACGCCATCACACAAATCAGCATGTTCCCAACTCCTTTGGCAAGAATGATTAATATATAATATAATATAATATAATATAATATAATATAATATAATATAATATAATATAATATAATATAATATAATATAATATAATATAATATAATATAATATAATATAATATAATATAATATAATATAATATAATATAATATAATATAATATAATAATACAATATAATATAATATAATATAATAATACAATATAATATAATATAATATAATATACTTTCCTGCTCTAGCATCCACGTAACAGCCTTTTCATTTAAATAATAAGAGTTCCTCAAGATAGGGAGCTTTAAAAAACTAGCACCTCAGAAGTATTACAGAAACATGTAATAAGCAATAAATTTTAGAAATACCAGTTTCTCCCTTATCTTCAGCATTCTTGTCCACATTATATATAAACTGTCTTCTATTTCCATTTTTCCTCCTTATAAAAGCTTATTTTCTTTTACAAACCCAGAATATAGGTGATTTGACATATATTTCTAACAATTTCAGAATAACCACTCTGAGTTACTGTAAACTCAAAGTATTCCTCAACCCGTCAAGACAGTCCCTTGCTCACTGGTCATGAGCTTCCCAAATTCAGAAATTACTTTCCAAAAGCATCACATGCTTTTATTTAAAAAAATATATTTTCTACCCAAAATTTTTGCTGAGTGCAATAGACAGACATTAACTGTGTGTAAACACCTCTTCATCTATAATCTTTTCATCCTCAACTAGCAATGTAGCATGGAGAAGTCAGGTTTCCACCCCAACTCTGCAAATGATTTACTGTCCAGTCACTTGGGTAAGTCAGTTATAGTCTCTGCTTATTTCCTGCTGTGTAAATCAGAAGGGATGTGAACTTAAAAATCTCGGCAGAGGTGGAAAGTTCTCCATAGTAAAGGAATTATTATTTCCACACTGGCACTACTCCCATCCAGTTTTGTGTTCAAACTATTATCGTCTAGATCTGATTTAGATACCAGTACAAAGGCAACCAGAATTAATGGTAATTCTTCCCTAAGCTTTAAATCAGTAAATTCAGCACTGGAATGTAAAAATCTGATTCTGAAATCAAATTGTGGCAATACAAGAAACAGAAAAGTTCTGAAAAGAAAACAGACACCAGCACCTAAACATGTAACCTAGATTTTCCTAAACATTACTCTTGAATGTAGGAACATAAATTGTAACTAAATTACATTTTTATACCAATTTGCTATTTGGACTCCTTGCTTTAAAAGGACTGATTTTCCATGCCTGTCTTTTCTGTAGGGTTTGATCAGCAAAAATCCTCAGGTATTTTGAAAACAGGAAAAAAAGAATGTGATACAAATCAGAGGATAGCAACTGAAGAAAATTCATCACGTCAGCTACAGGGCACATAGCAAAAACCCGTGACTGGCAATAGTAGGGACAATAAAGAAATATTTTCTAGGTGTGATAAAAGAAAAATGCATCCTAAACTAGAATCCATTATTGCAGGTAAAATGAAAGAATATCAATAATAAAGCTGAGGGAAAAATAAAGGCGATTGTATTCAATGAAATTTTTGTCCACTATGTGGGAAGAAGCCAGATGATGTAGTCAGATCATAAAAGAGGTGACCCAGGTAATTACAGGGCTGCCAATCTTGCATTGATCTTAGTCAAAATAATGAAGCAACTGATATAGGACTCTACTAATAAAGAATTAAAGAAAATGAATATAAAGCAGTGTCAATCATTACTGGCTTTTGGAGAACAGATCTCATGAACTGAATGTTATGCCCCTTTTGGTGAGGATGCAATGCTAGTTTGTGTGATGAGGCTAATTATGTAAAATTAGTGTCCGGACTGGTGCAACGCATCCCCATGACGCATATGATATGAATCAAAGGAACTCTGGTCTCTGGCTGTTCTAGAAACTAGGAAGATACCCCACCAGAGAGTGTTTATATGGTTTATACGGTTTTCCTACAGACAAACTGCCCCACTGAGTATTTCTATTAGTGATATGACAAATCTATCACGTTGAAGTTGAATCCTTGTGGGATCCCTGCTAGAAAAGGATCAAGAGTCCTCCATAAGATGAAAGCAGTCAATGGATCCAAACATAAATCCAGACATAGATGAACAAAGAATTCAGGCCATACTGATAGGATGGGGATTCTTGCCTGGGTGACTCTAAAAAGGCTTGTGGAGCAGCATGGATGATCAGGTCAACCGGAGCTGCCAGAAGGAATGCGGGACTCTCAAGTAGGAATGAGAAGAGTTGGCTTTCAGCACTCATTACTGAAGCGCTGAAATCTATGGCTGGGCTCCACATGCCATGAAAGACTTTGACAAATAGGAAAAACTCCAGAAAAAAACAGTAACTGAAAGACTGAGGTAAAAAAAAAAACAACAAACCCAACCAAAAAAAAACCCACCTCAAAGTCACATATAGAGTCTCTTTGGGGAAGAGATTGGGGCTCTGGAAATTGTATCATCCATCCTTATCAAAAAGAAATTGAGGTCTTTCATGGTCCCAGGACATAGTTGCTTGGGGAATATGACTTTGATCTAGCCTGTAACGGGAAGGTATTATCCCATGGTTGGAGCCGTAAGATGGACAAACTCACTTTGGAAATCCAGTGTGGATTTTGAGCACTAAAGGGAATTACCACTAAGAAGCAGGATGCAGGTTATGGTCGGTCAAAATTTAAAACTAATTCCTCCCTCTACCTCTTCTTTTCTCTCTGAGGTAAACTAATTCAAGTGAAACCTCATTTGGGGGAAATTCCCTGGCTAATGGTCAGTATATGTGATCACAGCAGTTCTTTCTGTTTTCATCATTTATGGTACTATGATTGCATCTAGTCAGTGATAAAAGCTTCCCAGGTACTTCAACATGTTTGCCCTCCTTTCAATGTGCTTGTGTAGTATGACATCTCTTGGCTGGGTGCACAACACAGTATTTTTGCTATTAAAACATAAAATTAAGGGAGGGAGCAAAGCACACCTTCCCAGGCTGTATTTGCCTCACACTGATGTACGTTTTTCATCCCATAAATTTGTTATGGCTCCAGCTCCCAAGCTTGAGTGAACATTCATCTTTCTTCCTTTACGTATATACCCAAACAAAGCTGAGCTGTGGGCTGGCAGTAAAGAAATGAGTCTCACATTATTGGCTTTGCATTAGGTTTGTTTATAAAAGACAAGGCATATTAATCATAGATATCTACGCTGGGAGAAGCATGCAGCAATGCAGGAAATGTATTCATTACAAAAAGCAGGATGTCAAGCAGACTAGGAGGTGCTATGGATTGATGCACTGGCTTCTCTCTCATAAAGAAAGCTAAACAAGATTTTGCTCTAGCCCAGACAGAAAGCACAAATTAACCCTGTCCATTTCTGAGTCCCCGAGGAGCGTTATAAAGCTTTTTTTCCTTGGAGTTGCCAATTAGTTGAGACCTTGCACTGGTGTGACAGGTAACAGGTGATGTTTAAACAAGGGGTGGCTGCAAAACACGGTCCCTCTTGCTCTCCCAGAGAACATGCCTTCCCCATGTACTTGAGATGATCGACAAGTACATTTGCGAGTCCATTTGCTTCAAGTCCAGTTGCTTCAAATTTGAGAGCTAACTCTGCCTTGAATTTTAATTTCATGCAAAGAGTCGGTGATAATCCACAGGTAAATAACTGCAGAATGGCAGGAAGTCTGTCCTTAAGGAAGAATTTTTTCTTAAACACAGAAGTAAGGAAACATTCTCCTATTCCGTATACAAATGCTCCGGCAAAATTACTAGGGAAAAATATTTTGATACAGGTCCACTGCTATTAAAGGACAGCAGAATTTGTGCAACTACAAATTAGAGGAAAGAAAGGGACTCTGTCACAAGGAACTTTTTTTTTTTTTTAGAAAACTTCAGCCACTGAGGGCAAGTCCAGTTTGTAAAAGCTTCAGAAGAGCGATGTAGGAAACCTGGAAATACAGTGCCAAAGAAGAGAAATTTGATCAAGGACAATTTATGACTTGCTCCTAAATTGCTTCTCCTCTAGTTTCTGCCTAGAAATGTGACCAAAAGCTTTTAAAGGCTATCACCTACTTGCACAGACACCTTTTAGTGAACGCATATGCTATGAAAGGTTGATTAAAACTCATGGCATACAGCCACAGTTGCAATGCTGAAATAGGACATCTTTTCAAAAGGCTGTCGTGCTACTACGTGGCAGTGTGGCATGATGATATACCATAAACTCTGGTTGTCTGTTTAGCATTGCATGAGTGAGAAAAGCAGGACTGACCAAATCCTGAGAGAAAACTGAGCTCGTTTTGGTTTTATGTGTTCAGGTATGTTCAGTGACCCTGAAGTTGTTAAGAAACAGCTGTTGATAGAGAAAATACTCGGCTGCCTGACTGTCTTGCATAGAGGTGATCTTGGGAAGTCAGCTGCGGGGTATTTTCACAATGTTAAGGTGAATACCGCAGGCTGACAAAGGGATGTCCAGAGGAGATGAAAAAGCACTTTTAGAAAGGGAAATGAACCATGCTACACAGCAGAAAGTAGCAGAGACCACCATATTTGTCTCTCTACATAATGACAGTTAAACAGCACAGGAAGCAGGCTGCCATCTGACTGTGACCCTCCAAAGTTGGCAGATGCCAAGAAGAAGTGGTTTTGGTGGAAAAGTGAGGTGATGTGGAATGAATAAACAAGGGACTTTCTTCTTCAGGTAAAACTCTTGTGCAATCTAAATGGGAATCAATGACTGGGAGCACGTGAGTATCAATTTTTGTTTATTTCAGGTCAGCCAGGATCTTGATCTTGTCATGCCTCCAGTTCTCTGGAGGATTTTTCTCTCTTTTTCTTTACAAAACCAGCTATACTCACGAAAGATGGAGGCTTCGACTGGTCACACAGCCTTGAATGTCATAGACTATTCCCTCAGGTATGACATGGAACCAAAAAAGGGTTGAAAAAGCAAATTAACTTAACCTTCAAAGATAAGATGTTGTCCTGTAGAAAGCCATAAAATGCCCTCTGTTTTGCTCATATCAAGCTTTCCTGAGAGAGCACTGTACTACAAATTTGACCTAGCGGCCCCAGCAGTTCCGATGTAACATGATTTCTTTCCACGGCATCTGTTCTGTAATGCAAGCAAAGCAGACAGGACGGTCCATAGGACAAGAAAGAAACACGAAGATCCTCCCCATTGACAGACACATCTCACAAAGTCACAGAATGGTTGAGGTTGGAAGGGACTGCTGGAAGTCACCTGGTCCAATCCCCCCACCCAAATAGGGCCACCTAAACCCACTTGCACAGGTCCATGTCCAGATGTTATATGAATATCTCCAAGGATGGAGACTCCACAATTTCTCTGGGCAGCCTGTGCCAGTGCTCAATCACCTTCACAGTAAAAAAGTGTTTCCTGATGTTCAGACAGAACTTCCTGTGTCTCAATTTGTGCCCACTGCCTCTGGTCCTGTCACTGGGCACCACTGAAAAGAGCCTGGCTTCATCCTCTTTGTACCCTCCTTTCAGGTATTTATATATATTGATAAGATTCCCCCTGAGGCTTCTCCAGGCAGAAAAGCTCCACCTCTCTCAGCCTTTCCTCATTTGTGAGGTGCTCCAGACCCTTAATCATCTTCATGGCTCTTTGTTGGTCTCTCTCCAGTATGCCCATGTCTCTCTTCTACTGATGAGCCCAGAGCTGAAAAAGTACTCCAGGCATGGACTCACCAGTGCAAAGTGGAGAGGAAGGATCACCTCCCTTGACGTTCTGGCAATACTTTGTCTAATGCAGCCGAGGACATCACTTGCCACCTTTGCCACAAGGGCACATTGCTGGCTCATATTCAACTTCGTGCCCACCAGGATCCCAGATCCTTTTCTGCCAAGTTGCTTTCCAACCCGGTGGCCCCCAACATATATTGTCACACGGGGTCGTTCCTCCCCAGGTGCAGGATTTCACACTTCTCCTTGTTGAACTTCACAAGGTTGCTTTCAGTCCGTCTTGACCATCTTCATGTAGATTAGGAAATAAGATAGATAATGAATTCTTTCCTCCCAGTTCACTGTCTGCCCAGGACACACAGCAGTTTGACTTCTCATATACTGCAGCGATGCCACAGATGCCTCCTTAGATGCCATGACATGTAACCCCCACCTATACCAGTGCCCTGTCCCTGCCCAAGTTGAGGTGGGAGTATGCTTTCCTTCAATCATCCCCTGGTTTCAGCCTCCGTCAGTCTAGGATTTCCTTGATCCCGAGGTTCAACTGAAAATACATCACAGCTCGCATGGCCTGACAGCCACCTCAGCAGGCCCAGCCAAAGAAGAGGGTGATGGAACAACCAGAAGAATGAGTCACCCCCCCTTCTCCTTCACACCCCATCCAGTCAGCAGCAGCTGCATCCCAATTCAGCTCAACAGTTTACAGGTGTCTTCAGGAACAACTGTCATAAAAAGCTCCCAAAATATGCACTTTTTTTTTCTTGTTTTCTTTTTTTTTTTTTTTTACCGCTCTTTAAATTTTGTACAGCAACAGTTACCCAATGAAAGCAGGAATTAACGGAAACGAAAGGAAATGAGAGACACTGAAGGAAAAACAAACATAATCAGCTCCAGCTGCAGCTCAATTAAACAACTGTTCAGAGAAAACTACTCATTCACAATTTACTCACAGAAATCCACTTTTTTACATTCTCTTCAGGATTTCAGAGCCACAGAAGCTTACTGCACTTTAAGGCTCCTTATGAAGTAATTTAAGGCCCTCCAAATTGCAAAGGCAAATGGCAGCTGCTTCATCAGCCACTTGTGAAGGAGCTGGTGAGAGGTGAGGCCAAGAGGTGATATCCCACTTGTGCCTGAAAGGAGAGGTTCATACCCTACACTTACATGGGCAGAAATAAAGAAATCTTCTTCTGTTCAGGGGTCTCCAGCTCTGACTGCATCCTCCTCTTTGTGGTTTTTTTTTTTTTTTTCAAGAGTGTGCACTCACCATTTATCTTTATCCAGTTGTCATTATCCCATGTTCTCCTCCTCTGACATGGTCCTGATGTTTTCAGTTTGCACCCAAAATGTCCTATGAGCTCCGTATGGCCACAGTAAATCTCCTATGCTCAGCTGGCACCAAATATCCCAGGAACACAATTTAAGGTTTAAATACTTTTCCTTCAGACTGTGGCATTCAAATGTTCGTCCCTCCAATGCTCTTCCCAAGAGATATGGACCTGCTGTTCATGTGTTTGCCTCATCCCAAGAGAAATCAGCTTTTATTCCAGCATTAGCGCAAATGGGCTGTGCAAGCAGCAGCCACGAGAACTCTGAAACCAGAGAAGGGTTCAACCACTATATTGCTCCTTCTCATTTTAAACCCTGCTGCATCTGTGACTAAACAGTGTCCTGCAAATGCTCCTCATATTTCCCTCTGTGGGAGAGTAACTGATCCAGTGTGACCAAAGAAGACTATCAGATTCTTTCCTTGCAGTTTTCAGAGCTTTTTTGTGATGTGCCAGGGTTTGTAAAAGCATAAATTCAGAACAACACGGATGTAAATAAAGTTCCTTCAAATACTTCTCAAAGTTAAGTAGGGCTTATCACATCTTTGGATTTAATAAAAGAAAACCAAAAGAAAAAGAATCTTCTCTTAAACAAGTTATAAAGGATAGATAGATAACACAGAGATGGAAAGAGAGAAATTATCTTGTCTAAAATCTCTCTGTGACTGAAATATCTGTCAAGGCTCACAACACCATCTGTGTGCTTGGGGAAGGGGAGATGTCACTAGACCACTGACAAGCTCATAAAACGCAGCCTGGGAAGACCAAGGCTGACTGGCATTTCCAAGGTGTTACCTGTCTATCATGCCTTCATTTCCAATGTGTGGACACCAGGCACTACTGTACGTTCTTTCAGCACATGATACTGTGATTTCCCCAGTCAAGCACAACGGCACTGACATTGCTTTCCTCCTGCTGCTCATAGATAGTAACTAATGAGATCCTGTTCCTGTATTTTTATCAGAGAAAAGCAAAACCTTTAGTCCACTTATAATGGGAAGGGAATAAAGGATTTATAAAAGATGAAAACAAGACATCCACTGCATAATCAGTGTAATTACCAGTATTTGGAACCTCTGTTATAAAAACATATTTGTGCTATTTTCAATGCCTGAAAACCACTGAAGCCTGAACAAAGCTCTTTCTCCAAACTCCCTCCCTTATTGGAATTGCCTACATACTGAATCACATACTTCTTTCATGACTGAGTACAATTATCTCAATTACAGAGCAGGATGCAGGAGCAAATATTGTGCGCAGTTTCCTCATTCATAAAGTTCAGTTTCACTAGGGAATGGTGTTGAGGAGCACAGTCACACATTGACTCTACATATGGGCCAATGAAAAGGATTGGGGGCTGACCTCCTGGAGAGCAGCTCTGTGGAAAGGGACCTGGGAATCCTGGTGGACAACAGGGTGACCATGAGCCAGCAATGTGCCCTGGTGGCCAAGAAGGCCAATGGCATCCTGGGGTGCATCCAGCAGAGTGTGGCCAGCAGGGTGAGGGAGGTCATCCTCCCCCTCTGCTCTGCCCTGGGGAGGCCGCATCTGGAGTGCTGTGTGCAGTTCTGGGCTCCCCGGGTCAAGAAGGACAGGGAACTGCTGGAGAGGGTCCAGCAAAGGGCTACAGAGATGATGAAGGGACTGGAGCATCTTTCTTATGAGGAAAGGCTGAGGGACTTGGGGCTTTTTAGTCTGGAGAAAAGAAGACTGAGGGGGTAACTTATCAATGCTTATAAATACTTAAAGGGAGGGTGCCAGGGGGATGGGAACAATCTTTTTTCAGTGGTGCCCAGTGATAAGACTAGAGGTAACGGGCACAAACTTGAGCATAGGAAGTTCCATCTCAACATGAGGAGGAACTTCTTTCCTTTGAGGGTGGCAGAGCAGTGGCACAGCTGCCCAGAGAGGCGGGGGAGTCTCCCACACTGGAGACATTCCAAACCCACCTGGACACCGTCCTGTGCCACTGCTGGAGGTGTCCCTGCTGTGGCAGGGGGTTGGACTAGATGATCTCCAGAGGTCCCTTCCAACCCTGACCATTCTGTGATTCTGTGACCTTCTTCAGGGTGACCTACCAAAATATACCACCACAATCTAGACATTTTCCTTCACAAATACAGATTCTATCTCTCCTCCTCATCCTCAGTCAGTGCGTACTCATCATCAGATTTAATGTCCTCTTGAAGTATCTGTAACGATTCAATCTCTCGTGAATTGCTCCACAGCTCAAGCACGTGGCTGATGCCCTGTGTCAGATGCTGACAGAGATCCTTGAGGAATATGCTGTCACTGAACGGGCCACAAGAATATCCTTATCCTCAGTCCAGACCCAAACCTTGAGCTGATGGCTCCCCATGAATTTCTCACCAGCAGACTTGCAGCTATTCTGGGAGAGGTATTTTGCCATCTTCTTTGACGCTTTGCAGCAGTGTAGCACTCAGGCTATGGGAGATTCTGTTCATCAAAAATGAATATTTAATTCTTTACCAAAACCCCTCCCTGGTGTAACCAGCAGCTCTGTTGACTAGGCTTTTCCCTTGGGATACACATGAATGGGAAGTAATGACTAGATGCTGGATCACCTGCAAACTTCTACGGGTGTCCCAGGCATGAGCCTCTTGAGCATTTTGGGTTTGAGAAATGTGTTTTTGCAAACTAGGTATATTCATTACAGGAAAATAAAACCCCAAAACATTAATATAGTAGATTTGCTCCAGAGCAAATTGGGAAAAATGAATTAAAACTTAGAAAGTTTCTGCGGGAAAAACAAAACAGAGCAAAACAGAAAAAAATATTGCCCTGCCCAAATTCAGAGCTGTCTGTTCTGCACATACCTCTACATCACTTTATTACATTTTTTTTACTTCTAAATTAACCTTCCTTTGCTCAGGGTCTGAGTTCTAATATTGTCTTCCTACAAATTCAGGAACACTTTTTCCCCTTCCATTTTAAAAGCCCCCAAAGGCTAATCAGGACATCTTGGGCAGAAAGCTCCACAGGACTGTTTGAGGACATTTCTCTGACTCAAGTGTCTATACCTATTCACAACTGCAGTCCTTGGGAGAGTGACTGTTGCCTGGCATGCCGACCAACAGGAAAGTGCTGTGCACACTTTTTTGGAGGTCTGTAAATGACAGATAAATATTAATAATAATGCAACTTAACAGATGTTTTTTATCTTTAACTACCCTGCTTCCACGCAGTAAATTGCAAGACCATAAAAATGATTGGAGTGAAGAGAAATTTTAAAGAGGCATTATCGATTAATATTTTGACACGAAGAGCTGAGTAATTCTTGGCAAAACATCTTACTGAATTTATTCACCTTAAACTGCATTCAGTGCTAGCAAAAGGTGACCAGCTGACAGCACTGGAGACAAAACTTCTGAGACGCCTATCTTCGCTGGAAAAATGGTGTGTACATAATGTGGCTTAGAGACACAAAGCAAAAGGAAAGGCATGGAAGTTTACAGGTTTTAGACTATCTAGAAGGCCATAGTAAACCCAAGATTGCTCTGTAATCACTAGCCCAAACTCACAGCTGACCCTTGTGATAAGGCTTTTTTACGATTGAGTGGAGAATTTGCTCCTTTTAATAAGAAAGCAGTTAATGAACATAGGCACAGAACCAGCAGAGTGGGCAGGGGCAGTACAAGCTCCCGCAAACACGCTTTTCCGTAACACACATACAGTGTCACACAGGGGGATGATGTCCAAGGATAAAATGAAAGTTTCACCTCTGTCATTGCCAAGGAAATCCATTAAGAGTGATTTTTTATCAACATGGACCTCTGCTTTGAGACACGTGGTTTTCTCCCCCAGTTTCCAAAAGACATTGGAACTGGTGAGAAACCAAGCCCCAGCTAGCTCAGCAGGGCTCAGTAAGGCACATAAAGCGCATCAATCAATAGTCTACATTGACAGGGGGTGAACTTCTCACCATCTCCAGATTAAACAGAAGTACGCTCCAGTTTTTTTCAGCAAGCTGCACCATGTAATGTGGCTTCAGTCCACACCCTTCTAACTCTCCATAGACCATTGCTTGCTCTCCAAACGTCCTACCTCATGGAGGCATCATGTTGTGCCCCTCCCTGGGAGAGGGTTTCGATCCCAGAATACGCCTGAGGGAC
Source organism: Pluvialis apricaria (assembly GCA_017639485.1). Classification (NCBI taxonomy): domain Eukaryota; kingdom Metazoa; phylum Chordata; class Aves; order Charadriiformes; family Charadriidae; genus Pluvialis; species Pluvialis apricaria. Next base: position 167,389,850 of record CM030008.1, read on the forward strand.
ATCCTTAGACCTGAAAACCTCGTGGCAGTAATATTAGCTGCACATATTGCTGTGTTCGTTGCTAAAAGAGGTGCGAGACACACCAAGCAACCTCAGGTTGTCTCTGGGTAAGAAGACATCTACAGACATTAGCATCCTGGGCCGTGCACAGAAGCTGAAGCAGCAGCTGGTGCAAAATCTACTCTTCTCTTTACAGAGCAGGTTACTGTAGTTGCCATAGTGCTTGACAATTTCCAGAGACTCACCAATGAGCTGGCCCTTCTCTAAAGACCCTGTTTTTGCGATGTGCAATGGAAAACTGTGCACCTTTTCCTTCACAGTGTGGCACAGAGAACAACACATCACACGTTATGGGATAAGTGGAAGGGAGCACCCACTCCCTTAGCCCCTTCCTAATGTCCTGGTTTGAGGTAAAACAGGACCAATTTTGTTCAGTAACTTTGCTTCTTAGCTGGGCCTCTTCTAACTACTGAAATTAACAGCATATTGTGCAGACAATGTTCGCTCTCTCAGAGTGATCAGACCGATGTTTATAGCTGATGCCCAGGCATGGTGTGCAGAGAAGCTCTTGCTTAGACTTACTGCTCTAACACCCAAAGCCAACCAACTTTGTTACTTGCCCCGTTGGAAGGTCAGAAGTGGAAAAGCGCAATGGGGTCCCACCTGCGGGGAGGAGCGGCCAGGACAGGTGACCCAAAACTGACCAACAGGGTATTCCATCCCATCTGCCTCATGCTCAGAATAAAAGCTGAAGGATCAAACAGCTCGCCCTCTTCCTTCAGTGGCCGACGTCTGAGGAGGGCTCTGTCTGTCCGTCTGCCATTGATCCCGATCCTGAATCCAGATCTGGAATCCAGTTCCCATCCATCACTGAGTCCAGCCTGGGACTTCCCCAGTGCCAAGCAGTGACGTGATTGTCATCCTGGGAGCTTGATATGGTTTTGTATATATTTAATTATTTTGTTTTTATGTTATTATTAATGTTTCATTAAAGTAGTTTAGTTCCTTCTAAACTCATAAGTCTCTTTTTCCCTCCTCTGCCTCTCTCTTTGAAGAGGGGTAGAGGGGAGCATCCGTTGGTCCCATCTGGGGTCCCCTACATCCCCAGTGGCTGATTTGGCCTAAACCACAACAACTTACTAAACTGGGACTTGCCAATTTACAAGAAATGAAGTTTGGCATAATGAAATGCTATTCTATACATTTTCAGCCAAATTACCACTGCAAAACAGAGCACATGTGGTTTTGAAATAGGGGTTAAAAGTGGGAAAAGTAGTGATGTTTGGATGAGCACGTGAAGAGTGTCTCATGCAAGTGGCAAAAGTCAGTGTGTGGTATAAATTCCATTAAAAGATGCCAAGCCACCCAGATCTCCCAAAAGCTGCAAGGTGCATAACCTGAGCTAATAAACCCTTCCATATAAGCATGGTTTTCCTATGCAAGTTCAGGTCCCAATTAAGTTCTTGTACTTCTGCATAATGCTATATCTTACCACGGATGCATTTTCCTTAAGATGTACTGGTAAATTGGGAAGACCAGTGGATCATAGAGCTTTTAAAGAACTCCTTTAAATGCAGTCAGGGTTTCTAAAAACACTCCAAACCTGCCTTTGTAAATATTATATCCCGACGTATGAGACAAAAAAAGGCAGAGACCACTGCCTGTCCAAACTCATCCAAGTAACAGTTCAGCTGAGCAGCCCCTATGTAAACATTTTCAAATGTGGCACTTGGAAAAGAAAAACACAATTTGGGAACATGAATGAATGAGAATGGAAATTACAGGGCTGCCTTGCAAAATAAGTGGAAAACAATGGAGTGAAAAATAAGTAGAGAAAGAGAGAGAGCAAGCAAGCACAGAGCTAATGATAAAGCGAACTTTTCCAGATGTGAAAATCAATTTTATTCTAAAACTTCCCAGCCTTTTCATTTAGAAAGCAATAAAATTCTATTTGTCCCCTGTTCATTTTCTACATAAAATGCCACTAAGCTACTAGCTCTCGGCAACCACACAAAACGTAATAGGTTAGGACTGCAGCCTTAAAATATGTTAGGGTTTTTTAATGAAACCAATTTATATCAGTTTGTGCCAGTGAAAGGGCTGAAGCAACTTAATTTAGTTTCATTTTCCACACATTTGTGGCCAAAGCTAGGATTCACTTATTTCTAATTCAGCCCTCCTTCCACATGCCTGCCTAAGCCATTTCTAACTGATTTAGCCAGTGACCTCTGTTAAATAGCCAGGTGTTTGGCTCTATTAAGTGGATAATCTCTTGGTACCTACACATCACTGCTACAGCCACCTCCTCATTTGTAGTTTTTATTTGCATGTGTGCTCAATCAGAGCGCTGAGGACTTTTTGCAAGCGAGGGAAAAAAATTTATAGCTATAAAACTGACTATTCTTGTAGCTAAAACCTGGATGTCTCTCTGTCAATGCTGCATGCAACATCATCATAATCTAAGATTTAAATATTAAAAAAAAATTCAGGGCCTGATTCTAAAATAACTAAATAACTTTTTTTTTTCCTTCTTCTTTTATTTTTTCCCCTGTCTGGACACTGTTTCTTCACTTCATCTTTCTCCTAATTTAGATCGATGTGACGTCAGTCAAACAAGCTTTGTACGAAGAGCATGTATGTTTTATTAGAGCGATGGAAATAGCTGAGGGAAGAGGCAGAAAGCTTTCAGGAACATGAGCCATTCTTCAGGCCACTCCAAGGGTTTGTGGTCCTCAAAGAGTCTCTGGGCTTTTTCCAGATCAGCCTAATAAAAAATATTACTTTCACTACAAAGCCCGTCTGGCTTTTATCTCAGAGCACCACAACCACAGCACCCCATCTAGTGCAGAATCAGGTGTGCATAGTTGATCTATTTGTTTCGTGCTCTCCACTGTAGCAATGGTGGCTCATTTTGAAGCTTCCTTCAAAATTTAGTGACTCAGAGAACATAGACACTATCAAAGCTGTTCTTTGCAAGCCTTCTGTTGTGTGGGTTACTTCACATCTAACATCTAACTTGCCCTGTAGCCATTCCCTTGGTGGAGGTATTAAAAGCATTTCTCCTCTACCTGGGTACAGGGTTTTGCAAAACTTTGAAGACTTCCATTTTGGCCATTTTGATAGAAACCAGCCCAAAGGTTGTCAAATTATAGAGTGCAGACAGGACACATTATACAGTGCAGACAGGACACACAGATGGGCAGACCCACAAATGGCACAGGCATAAAAGCAACATGTATGTAGACAAGGTGGAAAGGAGAAGAAGGGAGGTTTAAAAGAAAAGGAACCACCCTGATTTCTAGAAATTCAAAACCAAAAGGCAAACTGGTTGGGAAAGGTAATGGGAGATAGGTCTTTCCATCTGCCCTCACCCACTGAATCATCCTGTGATTCATCCGAATCTCTGTCTTGGCCGCAGGGATTAAGGGGTTTCTATCCAATGGCTTCTGTGGACCTGTGTGGGGAGTTTCATTTCATATTCAGTGGAAAACAGGCAAACAAACTCCTGTGGCCATTTCTCTAAGCAGTGATGAAAAGCTGAAGTTCCCTTCACCTCTCTGAGGATGTTCACCTTGCCCATATTCCTTAGAGAATTAGCTTGGGACAACATGGTTAACTGTTATACAGGTATAACGTGATTCCTGTGGGGTCCCACAAATGAAAAGTTTTGGAAAAACCTTGATTTTCCAAACACTTCGGAGCATTAGATATGTGAATGAACAATGCTTTCCTTGCAGATTTATTCTTTTTCTCTTTTTTTTTCTTTTTTTGTCACTCCAAAGTTAATATTCTGTAGTCTGGGACTATGTATTTGACATCAAACTTCATGTTAAAATAGAGGATCTTTTCACACCTTATTTTTTTTTATATGGAAACAAAAAGTGTGATAATTATTCTCTTTTCCCTTCTACAAAACTGGAATGCTCTAGTGGACAACTTAAAGTTACTGCTACATAGACTCAGCTGGGGTTGTGTCAAAGTGTTAAGAGATTCATTCCATACCTGATGGATTCAAGTGCCTGTTTGGTGTGTTTGGAAAGACAATCGGTAGCATGTTTGGCTCTGGTTAGACTGATTTCCTACGCAGATTGCTGTTGCAATCAGAAAAGTGACCATGAATACAATCAGTTTACTTTCCACATTTCTTTCTTCATGTAGGCTAAATTCTATCACTGTATACGGTGAAAGTGTTTTTTTTTCTAAGAACCAATGTTATAAACTTCACCAGGGATTTGATTATCTAGATGTCCATCCTTTCTCCTTCGCGCACCCCCATCAGTCACAGAGATTATAAAAAAGTATTAAATGACAGTGTTGTTGTTGATGCATAAGGCAGAATACTACGACATCCCCCTTGCTGTATTGTAGCTCCATCGCAGTGTGCCGAGCTAAAAGGAGTGAGAAGAAAATGAATGCATTTCAGTAAAATCAATCTGAGTCAACGTCACAAAGGACAAGACCGTCAAGCAGCAGAAGTTGATGTAGTGCCATAGGCTGAGTCTTTGCCAATTTTTGCAGCTGAAAATCCAGTCCAAGGGGAAGAAGCTACAGATACGGCATTAAATATTGCTTTATCTTATAGACTCCAGTGACACTTCATTAAGTCTGAAGGGACAGTGGCGAGGATGTCAAATCTGATATGCTCCTTCATTTGCTTAAATCTGTTTGAAAAGTTGAAAACCTTAGACTAACTTTTCTTTGAAAATTAAAACTCTGCTTTAAAACCCTCCCAGTGCCTCTAGCTTTGCTGGTAAGATACAGATCTCGGCTACAGGGACTCTGGTTTGCTTTCGCTTCCTGCTCATTTGATCTTGCTTGTTAGCCTTTCTCCTCACAGTACAGCAACTCACTTCAATTAAAGCTTCATTAAAACAACATTGCCATAATCACCATATGTTACTTATATATTTTTAAAGCATAACTGTTACCAACTGATCAAAATACAAGTGGGCATCTTATATGTCTCTATTATATAGTGTACATATACTATTTATGGTATACTTAGGTTTTCACTTCTCTCAGCATGGACCAGAAGGAACCGCTGAAGTCATTTCTGCACCCTGTTCACAGCTATTTCCATTTGTGGTTTTCTCAGCTTTGCAGTATCGGTGTTGCAACTGCTGTCGTCTGAAGTTTCAGAAGGGCTCAGGTAAACAGCAGTTGGGAAGGGGAAAAGATGACAAAGACAACCCCCCCCCCCCAACTTTCTAAGTGAAAGAAAATAATTCCATTGATCTCAATAATAACAGGAGGTAGAAGACTCCTGGCGAACAGCACGAGCTCCTGTCGACCTGGGTCTCTTTCAGAAAGCCATCTGTATGGGTTTATTATATAGCATCATTAGTTTTCAAAAGCACTGTGTGTGAGGGATAATGGCATCCTGACTTTTCTGATTCTTTTCAGATCTTCAGTTCTGTCTCCTGTTTTCCTGTCTTCAGTATTAAGCAATCCAGAGGGCAAGACAGGCAGAGGAACTTGAAAGGGGGTAGGGTCTGTGGGACAGGCAGGGCTTTCAGTGGGAGGGAGAAGCTCCAGCAGTTGCAACAGCACCACAGCTCTGCGGTCCGTCCTCGCTGGCAAGCATAAGCTGGATATCACGGCACCAGTCCAACAGCCGTTTTGACGGCCGCACAAAATCATTCTCACAGCACTGAAGTCCAAGTGAAGAGGAGTTGGTGGAAATGACTGGGATTTTCTTGGCATACCTCTCTACACAGCCTGCAGTTCTGTGCAGATGGACCAGCTGATGGGATCTTACATTTCGTATGATGTAAAAGACAATAATGACATACAGTAGAGATGTTTTTAATCCACTGTGTTTATACCTGCACTTATTTTTCATTTTCCTGGAGCCTGACTGAGTTTGAATCAAGAATATGACTCTGGTGCACAACAGTACAGGGAACCCTTTCAGATCCAAAGCTCCCCAAAGTGTGATGGTCCCATGGATCCAAGACCCTGGCTCAGACCCTTGTGGGATGATGTATCACTGCTAAAGCTCAAAGGCGCTCAGGGCTGGATTGGGTGCTCGATTAGGACACAAAAGAATACTTATTCCATTTCCCTTTTTCCCCCCAAAATAATAGAAATGTTGCATTGCTATGAAAACACAGATAGTATTCACCATTTAGAAACCATCCGTTCAAGTTCAAATGCACTGAAAGTCTGGGTTCAGAAATAGTTAATACCAAAGAAATATCCTTTTTTTTCTTTACTGATGAAGGTCACATAATACAGTCCTGACTGCGTCCTGCTGGTCTTCCAAAGATTCAGTAACTGACACATATGAATTATTCTACCGCTAAGAAGAGTAGATAAGAATTGTTTTTTTATAACCTGATAACTTGCTTTTGCTCCTGCTGAAAACTGGTATTATGTGCTGCCTCTGGATTCCTTGTGCTATATGGAAAGATGCATTTTATTCAAAGCGGAAATTTCCAAAGATTTCTGGGGTAGCCAAAGAGAACATATATACGTGAGGAGACAGACAAAGAAAAAGCAAAAAATCTAGGGGAAAATAATAAGTATATAATATCTAGGAAAACTAGTTCTTGATTTATTAGCTGTAGTTGCATTTAGGCACACATTATTAGTATTTACTGTTTGCGTTCCAAAGAAAACACTAATAGCTAAATTAACACCTTGTGTATTTTCTAAAAATGTATTAAACTTACTAAGGCAACAAAGCTAATCAAAATTGTTCTCCAGATTATCTTTACAAAGCCTAATGGTGTCATTTTTCTTCTGCACGGTGCTTCATACTTGTATCACTGCAGAGCACCCTGCAAAGCTTCTCTCATGCCAGAGCCATCCATAGGATCACAGAATAATTAAGGTTGGAAGAAGCCTAGGTAGATTTCTAGTTTGTAGTCCAACCTCCTGATTAAAGTAAGGTCATCTATGAGGCCAGATGAGGTTGCTCAGGGCTTTCCCCATTTGGGTCTTGAAACCCTCCAAGAACGGACACTGCAGAACCTGTCTGTGCAGCCTATTCCAATATTTGGTTTTCCTTAGAGGGAAAAGGTTTTCCTTAGATGCGGTCTGAACATCTCTTGTGTCAGTTAATATCTTTTTTCTCATACTCCCACCGTGCACCACTGTGAAGAATCTGGCTCGGTCTTCTTGATGATCTTCCCCATAGATATAAGGAGCTGCTATTAGGTCCATCCAAAGCCATCCCTTCTCCAGGCTGAACAAGCCCCATCCCACAACAGCCACCAGACAAGTGCTCCAGCTGTGACTATCTTGATGACTTCTCCTGAACCTGACTGATTTGATCAATGTCTTGTACTGAGGGTTTCAAACCTCGATGGACTATCTCAATGCAGTCTAACAAGTGTTGCGTAGAGAGAGATCATTGCTTCCCTTGGTCCTGGCCATGGTCCTGCTCACACAGCCCAGGATACCTTCTTTGCTGCCCGGACATACCGGTTGTTCATGCTCAGTTCACTTTCCACTGCTACTCCAGGGCCTTTTCCCTAGAGCTGCTCCTCAGCCAGTCAGTCACAGCAGGTTCTGTTGCAAAGGGTTAGTCCTTCCCACATGCAGGACTTTGCATTTGGCCTCGTTCAACTCTGGCAGATGCCCATTCCTCCAGCCTGTCCAGGTCCTTCTGGATAGCAGCCTTGTTGTTGAGCGTACCAACTGCTCCTCCCCAAATGTGGAGTCATTGGGAGCACACTCCATCACCTCTTCGATGGAATTTACAAAGATATTATACAGGACAGGCCTCAGGATAGCCCCATGTGCCACTTGGCTTGTTACAGGTATACTTTGACCCGTTAACCACTATCCTCTGAGTCCAAACATCCAGCCAGTTTTTACCCATCAAAAGTTGTCTACCTATCCAGACTGTAACATCCTAACTTGGATGCAGAAAAATTGTATCCAAGAAAGCTTTGCTAGAGTTGAGGGAAATGACATCCACTGCTCTCCTCTCACCCCTAAATCCTGTTATTTTATCGTAGCAGGCAATCAAGTTGATTGGGCATGATTTACCCTTGGTAAATCCATGCTGTTACCAATCACCTGGAAAGTGCCCATCGCTGAACTGGAATATGAAAGTGTTTACCACCCATCTTCCCCTTTAAATGAAACAGAGCAGCTTTGCAACACATACAGCAGCAAACATTTCTTTGTGGGAGCACTAATACATCTAGAATATGAGATCTGCAGATCTTTGCCTTTGCCTACACGATTACCCAAACTGCATCAAATAAGGCATGCACGTTTTTTGCTTGTCTGTCTCATCCCACAGCCTCTAAATGCAAACCAGTTTGTGGTCAGTTGTTAATATGTGTCTTGTTTAGAAACAGTGTAGTTTAATACAGGGTGGGAGTTTTTTTTTCTTTCTTTGCACAGAAGAAAGATCAGATGCCTGTCGCATTCAACTGTTTGATCCACAGTTATCGTCACTGTGATAGGAGTAAAAGCCCTTCACAACCAAGGCACGACTCTGAGTTCACAGTTCAAAAGGGGTCACAGAAAGACAACAAAGGGAATAATCAATGCAAATCCAACCCTGTACTTGAAGCCTGGCTTTCATCAGAAGGCTATGAGAAGTCAAACAGAAAACAGAGTTTAAAAGGACAGTTCCACAAAAATCAATGACGAGCGACTGAGAAGCAGTGGCTCTTAAAACTGGATTAATCTCTCTTCTCTTTCTCCCATTGAGAAACTATGATACTCTCATGGTTTAACCCCAGCCAGCAACTAGGACCACACAGCCGTTCACTCACTCTCCCTCAGCCCTGTAGGGTAGGGAAAAGGGGGAGAAAAAGGAGGAAAATACCTCGTGGGTTGAGATAAAGTCAGTTTAATAGAACAGTAATTGAGGAGGAGGATAATAATAACAATAATAATAACCATAAAAATATACAAAATAAAGTGATATAACACAAGTCACTCTCACCACCCAATGATCGGTTGCCCAACCTTTCCCAGCAGTGATCACAGATTCCTGCCCCCCAGCCAACCCCCATTTATATACCGAGCATGACATCTATTGTATGGAATATTCCTTTGGCCAGCATGTCCCGTCTATGTTCCCTCTCAGCTTCTGTGGGAATCTGAAAAAGTCCTCGACTTAATGTAAACATTACTTAGCAACAACTAAAACAATACGTGTTATCAGCATTATTCTCATATTAAATCCAAAACACAGCAGCTACTAGGAAGAAAATTAACTCTATCCCAGCTGAAACCAGTACAGACACCAATTTAAGCCAAGACTTCAAAAGGTATTTGGGTGCCAAGGGAAGAAAATAAAGCACTGAGAAATGTATGATGAGTACAGGGAACACAATCCAAAACCTCAGGAATGCAGTATACAAAAAAGTAACGATCTACGCCATTGAAAACTGTGGCAGCAGAGCAACAGGGCAAGGTATCCATAGTGTTTTCTTAGCAAGGTATTGGTTAAGAAGTGGTGGGGAACAGCATGCACCTGGGTGCTCAGCCCCTCAGGCAGGAGCAAGAGGAAAAGGAGCAGGGTTTGAATTTTGGGGCTCAGTTCAGATGCCTAGGAGTCTGGTGATGTTTGAAAGACTTTAGGGTATCCCATCTGGCCTCCAACTGCTAATCCAGAAGGGCACGAGTCTGCCCTAGGTCCTGTATCTCATCTGACACAGATATAATTTTGGATATCTTGAAACCACTGAAATGTCTCAAGTAGCACTAAAACTTTTGGTTTAGGAACTGAATTGATCTTCAGCAATCTATGTCCTGAACTGCTCTACTACTGATGAGACAGGGATTAGCATTACGTGCCAGCATCTCTCTTGAAATCTCTCTTTTTTTCCAAATAAACTAGGAAAAGAAAGAAAAAAACACACACCCAGAACAAACCAAAAAAAAAAAAAAAGCCCAACAGGATAGAAAAACAAAGGCTAAGCATTCAGTGGAAGTCCAGGACAAGGATCCAGTGGCCACATCAGTACTAGTAAACTACACAGTGCTCCAGCACTGCTCTGCAATTGCTCACGGAATTAAATTGTTAGAGTAGTCCCAGTACAGTTTTTGATTGGGCAAAATAACGCTTTCCCAGATGTCTCCTGAGCAAAGTCAGAACGTTAATATAGGTCAGTGACCACTGCAAATGGGTATACATGTTGCAGCCACTCTGCTTGCAGCCATCCTAAAAGAACATACACTCAACTACGAAGGATAGCTTTGGAGCTAGAGAACAGTCCTCGCCCTACATTATTTACCAGTCAAGGTGTAACCAAGAAGTCTGGTGTCTATCTCGTGATATGTTACAAATTCCTTACACAACCTTTAATTAAGAGTCTGTAAAACAGAGTTCCATGTACTCCTTCCTTCCCCTTTGAGTGTCTAGTCTATTTAAACTGTGAGTACCCTCAGGAGAAGATTTTCTTTTGCAATATATCTACACTGATGGAGGTCTCACCATGTAGGAAACAGAGAGAAAACAAGCATTTCTTGTATTCTGTATGATGTGAACAGCATACAAACCTTGTTGTTTCTCCATCTCCTCTAAGGGACATAGCTCCTATGAATCACAGAATCATAGAAGAGTTTGGGTTGGAAGGGACATTTAAAGGCCATCTAGTCCAACCCTCCCTGCAATGAGCAGGGATATCTTAGAATCATAGAATCATAGAATCATAAAATGCTTTAGGTTGGAAGGGACCTTGAAGATCATCGAGTTCCAACCCCCCTGCCACAGGCAGGGATACCTCTCACTAGACCAGGTTGCCCAAGGCCACGTCCAGCCTGGCCTTGAACACCTCCAGGGATGGGGCTTCAACAACCTCTCTGGGCAACCTGTTCCAGTGCCTCACCACCCTTAAAGTGAAAAACTTCTTCCTAAAAAGAAGTTCTTCCTAAAAAGAAGATCTTCAACTAGATCAGGTTGATCAGAGCCCCATCCAACCTGACCTGGAATGCTTCCAGGGATAGGACACCTACCACCTCTCTGGGCAACATGGGCCAGGGTTTTTACCACCCCCACTGTAAAAAATTTCTTCCTTATATCTAGTCTAAATCTATCCTTTCTTAATTTAAATCCATTACCCCTTGGCTTATAGCACCAGGCTCTGCTAAAAAGTTTGTCTTCATCTTTCCTGTAGGACTCCTTTAAGTACTGAAAGGGCACAATAAGGTCTCCCCGGAGCCTTCTTTTGTCCAGGCTGAACAACCGCAACTCTCTCAGCCTGTCCTCACAGCAGAGGTGCTCCAGCCCTCTCATCATCTTCGTGGCCCTCTTCTGGACTCGCTCCAACAGGTCCATGTCCTTCTTATGTTGGGGGCCCCAGAGCTGGACGCAGTACTCCAGGTGGGGTCTCATGAAAGCACAGTAGAGGGGGAGAATCACCTCCCTTGAACTGCTGGCCACGCTTCATTTGATGTGTCCCAGGATAGTGTTGGCCTTCTGGGCTGCAGGCACACATTGCTGGCTTGTGTCCAGCTTTTCATCCACCAGTACCTCCAAGTCTTTCTCATCAGGGCTGCTCTCAATCCCTTCATCCCCCAGCCTGTATTGATACTGGGGGTTGCGCCAATCCAGGTGCAGGATGCTGCATTTGGCCTTGTTGAACCTCATGAAGTTCACACGGGCCCACTTCTTGAGCTTGTCCAGGTCCCTCTAGATGGCATCCCATCCCTCAGGCATGTCTGCTGCACCACTCAGCTTGGTGTCATCTGCAAACTTGCTGAGGGTGCACTTGATCCCACTGTCTATGTCATTGATGAAGATATTAAATGGTAGTGGTCCCAATATGACCCCTGTGTGACAGCACTTGTCACCAATCTTCATCTGGACATCAAGCCGTTGATGAATCACAAAAACATCATTCCGCATCTAAATCATAGGAAACTTTCCATGCATTTTCACCCCAGCAAGCCCCAGAGCTCCATTATCTAAGTAAACTCAGCATGCAATCCCCCCAAATCTGAGAAATCACGTATACAAAACAATCTCATTTTCACTGTAGAGCTCCTCTGTTCTGCACCAACAAAAGTCATCATATCTTTGCTTCCTGTCCCTCAGATACTGGAATTCTCTTGGAAATCCTATAAAGGCTTCAAGGACCTTGCTGAGTCACTTACATATAACATCCCTTCAGAGAGGGGTAAACTGAGGCATTGAAATAACATACGAGGACACGCAAGCTACTCACAGACCATGTACACTCTAGACTCACTGTCCTATCTATTAGGACATAAAAAATATGTTCTACCTTTTTTTGGGGGGGCAGAACACTCCCCTCGTCTTTGTGGAAAGACTTGGTGATTTCAGCTGATCTCTAAACTGCCACGTACCAGCCCAAACTATACAACAAAATGTTTCCAGCAGCAGCCAGAGCTCTCATCTCGGCTTGAACTCAACTGGCTAAAACCCAGCCCTGAAGCTTTTGGCTATGGCAGGATGTATTTATTTTGTATTTAAGGAATAAAGCTAATTAATTTTTAGACCTTGCTGAATATGAGAATCTTCCCCTTGTTGCTGGCAGTATTTACAATGGATTTTTTAATGCTTTTCTGCACTGACAAACAAAAAAAAATAAATCACAGTTTTAGCTGAATAAGGCATTTCCTAATGGTGGAACAGGACCTGGAAGCATTACAGCTAATTGAACTTACTGTTCAGAGTAGACACACAAAGGTCAGGTTGTCTTAACAGCTTGTATGCTGTCAAGCTGTATTTGTTCTGGAATACGTACATCAGTCCTTTCCACCCCAAGCAGTAATGACTGAAGTGTACCAAGCTCCAAGAACCCTACTGAAGAGCCAATTCTTTCTTATGCTCTAGTAAAGTAGATAAACAAAGGCAGGCAGCAAATACCAAGTACACCTCAACCGCCGCATAAGATCTGTGCCTGCACAAAGAGAATTACACACACTTTGTTGTGTCACTTTTCTAAAAAGAAAAAGGGAATTTTTTTTTAATTTTTTTTTTGGCCATGAATTCCCACAGATCAGGTATAAGAAGGGACAATTAGGTCATCTTAATTAATCTAGGCTGTCTGCCTTTGCATCACATGTTTCCTATGCATCAGGTATAAATCACTCTTGGAGAAAGCTATTATTGAGTAAGGCAACCATTCTGGCTTGGAATACATCAGGAGATAAAAAACCTATTGCTCCTTTAGTAATTTCCACCAGTTTTTCATTACCCTTACTGTTAGAAATAATGAAGTAAATGTCTCCCCTCCACTCAGAAAGTGTCTGGCTCCAGCTCCTAGGCATTGATTCTTGTTATGTTTTTCCTCTGATACATCTGAGAACCCTGAATGCCCAGTATTTTCCTGCAAGGACAGTACAAGTACAGTGTAATAAAGTTTCCTCTCCCTCTTCATTCTGATAATCTATGTACACTTCTAGTTTCTTCATATATACTATTGTTTCCAAGTTGGATTTTTTCCATATCCATTTTATAATGTAGCAGAAAGAGATGTCTATTCTTGACCATTCCAACGCAGAATTAAAACCTCCTCCTGCACCCTATGGAGGACTCATCTCTCCTACATTTCTACTGGGTGGAAGTCTTCTTCAGAACTGGTCAACCTAGGCTCATGTTTTGGTCAGTGGGATGAGACAGGCGCTAGTAGGATAAGGTTGTAGTGGCCCCTGTCAGTCAAGGATAAATGTTGAAAACAGATGAGACAAAGTGTCCTAAAAGTGCCTGTTTCTGTGCATTGACTACAACAAAAACATTGATGAGAAGTGTGACTGAAGGCATTTACAAACAAGGCATCTAAAGTCAATGAGATAAATCACACCCACTTGACAGTAGTCAAGGGAGTATATCCAAAGATATAGATCTTGAGTTGTAGTAACATAATAACAGCTGAACAAGGGCAAGAAAACACCATAGTCATGACATTCAATAACAAAGTTAGGTGCTCTTGGGAAAACTGCTTCTTCCCTTTTACTATAGCACGAATGTGGAGATGCTCAACCTGGCTCACTAAATGAGATGCTTTAGGTGAGAGGTAATTAATCTTTGTACATGTAACATTCAGGATCCAGACACATCACTGGCAACCAACCGCATTTATTTCACTCATGTTTAAGCCATGGTTTCTTTGGGTCTCCCTTCTAAGAACCAAAGTCCCTTCTGAACTCTTAAGCCCGACTGATCTGGTACCTCAATCTCTGCACTTGCGGTTGCTGAGTTGATTATCTTCTCTCACAGGGCTGAAATCATTTAGCTTTCTTCCAACTTTAACTCCCTCAAATTGTATGAGAAGCTGCCCCTTTCTTGAGCTATTTCTGCTCCAGCCTGACAGGAACAGTAACTAAAGTGCAAGTCTATTGATTAAATATCCTTATTTTTTTCCGCTGTAACAGCCTAAGGCATTTAATCAATATGGCAATGCCCCATATCATGGACCAAAGGCACAATATCCAGTGATCATAAACTGCCTTGAAGAGGCGGTGTAAAATGATTTTATGACCTGGCACCTGCTGAAATGTCCATTTGTAGTGGAATAGATACATACATTTCCTTCTGCAAGCCAGTTAAATAAAAAGAACTAAACATCTCAGGGAGCAGCTGTATAGTTTCAGCTTGACAGAAAAGACCCCTATGATATTATGATTTCACATACATCAAAAGGACACAGGTTTTGCAAAAGCACATCTATACAACATGGCATATATTTCCTGAAGGTGATGCACAAACACATCCCAAGAGGAGAACATGGCAGTCTATCTAACATACTTATATAGATCCTGCTCCTGTAACAGCTGAACTGCTCACAAGCTGCTTATTTTCGGAATGCAATTCTCCTCACAACCTATATTTGGGACTGGGTAGTATATTTAGCATTAGGAAGGTAGACCTGATCTGTGTTGAAATAGTTTTTCAGTAAAATAATGCCACTTATGGTCATTACTCTTGGGGCTGTGTAGATACTGGTGAATACCTTACTGCAGATATACCTGTATTACAACAAACAAACAAAATAAATAATAGCACTAATTACTTCACTTGGGAAACCACTAGGTACAGAAAGTATATGTTCTGTGGCTACGAGATACGTTTCATCAAAGAAACATTATGAGTATAACCACCTATTCCTCCACACATTCATTTGCCTATCTTCAAACAAATAGAAACATACACCAGAAACTTTATTGATGAACCTTTCCCAATGAAGATCTGCCTCATGTCACTAAGGTCAAAGAGTCTGTAGCACAGAAATCATTTGAATGAAATCCCAAAAACTTACCATGGAATTATTTATCTGTTTTCCCTTATTTTCCATTTCAAAGGAAACCTCTTTGGCCTCTGTAGATGATATTATAAAGTGAGGCAAATAATGGAAATAGAATAGTTGCAACTGTTACAAGCGAAGGTATCTATGAACAAAAGAACATTTTTACTTTTTTTCACTCAGAACATGTTAAAAAAACAGGCATTTGTAGTGCCAGGTTTTAAGAATATGGTCCACGTGGCAAGAATTTTAAGTGGTCCGAACACATAGTCATTTGTCAGTGTCTTAATTGCTTGGTGAGAGCTTGGCAACTGAGACTGCTAATTAGAATACTCAGTGGTCATCACCAAAACTCAATATTCATCAGCTCAAAGTTCTTGAAAATTAAAGGTCCAATCAATTTCTATAGAAATCTTAGGACAGAAGCCAGAGCTATTCATCTGATATAAGACTCATGAAAGACCGGGACCGCAAAGGTACTCTGGTCATCATTATTAAAATCTGCATTTTCCTGAAGTTTGTCAGTCATTTTATCAGCAAAGCCATGAAAAATAAATTCTGTAATTCTCAGTCTTGACCATAATCATGACCACGCTCTGAAGGAGGAAAATTTTAAAACTTCCGCACCTAGTCATTTTTGGCTATAAGGAAAGGTGTATATTTACAACACTCCTTCACTTTCCTCCATCTCCTATTTCAGACCTTCAGGACAAAAATCTCCAGGATTAAGCCTGAATTGTTTGATTGCAGCATGAACTGTCTATCGAGGTCATATCTGGCCAGTAAAGGAGAAGGACAATTCTCACCACTAAGGTGTTTCCTTGGAAGAGCAAGAGGTAATTGTCAGCTTGCAGGTCTCTCGTGAGATCCTTGGAAAGTCGTCCTGGGAAATCCAAGGTCATCTGAGCTAGCATATCCCAATATTTCAGCACCATGCAGAGATGCCAGTTAGATTCAAGAGGCAAAACAGCTATGTCAGAGACATAAGAAGGTAAGAAGTCAGGCATTTTAGAAAAGCCTAGTAGCTTGGGCACAACGGGTTGCGCTGATGCTGCTAGCCTGCCTCTCGTACAACGAGTGCAGGCATCTGCACATTGACTTGTGTTACGGAGTACAATTTGGGGCATGGCAAGCCAAAAGGTTCATTGGGTGAAAATCACAGAATCACAGAACGGTTTAGGTTGGAAGGGACCTTGAAGATCATGGAGTTCCAACCCCCCTGCCATGGGCAGGGACACCTCCCACTAGACCAGGTTGCTCCAAGCCCCATCTAGTCCAGCCTTAAACACCTCCAGGGATTCAACTCACTTGACTTTAGAAGTCTGAAAACCAGGTGATTAACCAAATTAATTGTCCTCAAGGGAGCAAGACATTGCATCCTGAAGTAGACCTTTAAAACGGGGGACAATGACTCACCCTCTAAAGGCACTGATCTTTCTCAAGTCATTATGAAGCAAAGCTTCGCAATCCGTTTAGCATAGGTTTGGAGTGAGATACACGTAGCCTGCCTAGACATCCTCAGCTCTCTTTAGTCAAGACGAGGAAATAGGTTTTCTAAGAAGGCCATTCACCTGATAAATGTTAGGCGTCTGCTGTAGGATGAGATGAATGTGTAGAGCTTTGTAACAGAGATATTAAGAGTGGTTTGAAAGATGTATGAATGGAAATTTCTGTCTGCAAATGTACCAGAGCAAACATTAGAGGAAGGATTACAGAAGTGGCACACATTGATAACCAAGGACACAATGGAAAATAGTCAGAGTGATAAAGACCAGTGAATGTGTCTTTATGCCAAAAAAAGACTGACACAACATTGTTTTGTAGTGGAACATGAGACATAGCAAGGACTTGAGGTAGTGCTGTTTGTCCTGTCCCACGCAAGACATCCTGGCCAGACTACTTGACGCACATGTCTCTGTGATTACGGTATTATGGCTATATGGATTACGATATGTGGGTGTGAGATTGTGAGCAAAATCTATGAGACAGTGAGTATAAGTGTGCATCACTGAGATCAATTTTGTTTAAAATAAATATCATATCCATAATTTGTTGCACTGATTTCCTATAAATTATGTTGTGAACACGCCTATTTCTGTTCCCTGATTAAAAAACAAGAATAGGTAACACTTTTGAATCAAGAGCAGCCCTGAGGAAAAGGACCTGGGAGTGCTGATTGATGAAAAGCTCAAGGTGAGCCAGCAATGCACGATTGCAGCCCAGAAAGCCAACTATATCCTGGGCTGCATCAAAAGTGTAGCCAGAAGGTTGAGGGAGGGGATTCTGCCCCTCTACTCCGCTCTTGTGAGACCCCACCTGGAGTACTGCATCCAGCTCTGGAGTCCCCAACATAAGAAGGACATGGACCTATTGGAGCAGGTCCAGAGGAGGGCCACAAAGATGATCCGAGGGCTGGAGCACCTCTGCTGTGAGGAGAGGCTGAGAGAGTTGGGGTTGTTCAGCCTGGAGAAGAGAAGGCTCCAGGGAGACCTTATTGTGGCCTTCCAGTGCCTAAAGGGGGTCTAGAGGAGAGCTGGGGAAGGACTTTTTACAAAGGCATGGAGTGATAGGACGAGGGGGAATGGCTTTAAATTGGAAAAGGGAAGATTTATATTAGATATTAGGAAGAAATTTTTCACTTTGAGGGTGGTGAGGCACTGGCCCAGGTTGCCCAGGGAAGTTGTGGAAGCTCTATCCCTGGAGATGTTCAAGGCCAGCTTGGATGGGGCTTTGGGCAACCTGGTCTGGTGGAAGGTCTCCCTGCCCATAGCAGGGGGGTTGGAACTCCATGATCTTCAAGGTCCCTTCCAATCTAAACCATTCTATGATTTTATGATTCTAGATGGAGACACCTACCTGAGTATTGCCTGCTTTTGGCCAGGTTAATCCCATTCTTACTCTACAAAAACATAAGCTTAAGTGAATCCCACCTTTGTATTCCAGTTTTCCAACTCTGTGATGGGAGAAATAGCGTTTTCTTTTCTCAGAATGAAAGCCACCCATACATTGATGTGCTCTGGTACGTTGTTATGTGGCCCACCACAGTGCCTGGAATAAAGAGTATTCCACTATATAAGGAGTCTCTCCTTATAGCTGTTCATGGCCTTAGAAAACGTCACCCATCCTGGATAAAGAGGGGCTATTGATACCCAAGTACAGGATGAATGAGAAACAAAATTTACAAAAAGGCAGTGACTTCCTTCCATTTATTTCATACTTGTGCAGTTATAAGGAGTGTTTCAGGAAATATATCTATACTTATATATGTAATTGTCAGGTGGGTGTGATATAAAGTTGAAAAATGATGTACAATGCATTTACATTTTACTCGGAATGATCTCTTTTTCCTTTAAACATTTTGCAATACCTCAAACACTCCCTTTCCACCATATCTTTACAATTATTCTGAAAGAACATACTGGTTTAAGTTTCTGTTCAAGGTCATTTTCCCATTTTGCATTAATGTTAGCGTAGAATAGAAACATCCAACTACTGTATGTGAGACCAGGGGGAACAAAGGCACATAGATTTAAAGAGACTTGACAGAAAACCAGCACTCTGCTTTTAAAGGGGAAAAAAATCAACTATTGAATTTACAGTTCTCGGAAGCACAGCAGGGATGGTACAGAATGCCACAAAAGTACAAATTTATAAAAATCTGATCAACTGAATGACATTTGCAAGAATGCTGCCTTCAGGGGAGTTCTGAGTTGTTAAGGCCCATTGTAGCCTTTAATGAAATACAATTCCTTATAATTTAATCTGATGCACCTGAAAATTAAAGGTGTAAGCACTTTTGGGGGGTGGCTGTTGCTAATCACAATAGGTGAAGTTCTGCTTTCGCTGCCCTGAAGATACAGTTGGAGTAAGTACTGATTTCAGCACTTAGTCCAGTTTTACAGTGGAGGAAGCTGGAACCAAATTTGCTACAGCGAAACAATAACTTCACTCTTTTTTCAGTCACCCTTTCCCCCAAAAATCCACTATCAGCAACAACAACAAAAAGAGCAAAATAAAGCAAATGAACAGAGTACCCTTGTTACTTGGATTTATTCCAGATTGAAACTGGGAAGCCTGAGACCAAAATTTAGCCTTGCTCACTTCTAAATATAACTATAGAAACTGTGTGCAGGTTTGGCTTGGCCACTACTTCTGGACACACAACAGCAAACACCTCTTCCAATAAAGAGAAGGAAATCTTTTTGAAGCTTGCCTTTTCTGGACCGTTCTTTGTTGGGAGGTGAGCTCAGCTGGAAACTGTCAGACTTTGGTTTTTAGATATGATTGTAAGTGCAAATAAGCACAAGCAGATATAAATATGGAATTTGTGCGAGGAAAGAAAGGAGCTGCAGGATAAAAGAGAAAGGAGCAATTGTTTTAATCCTATTAAGAGCCTGATTAATGCAATTAAAGAAACTTATATTTCAATTAGGCTATGTTTCAAGCTGCTTTACTCAAAGGCACTTCTCCCTGCGGTACCAATCTTTTGCATACTAGATATGACATCGAGTTTTGCACTGGTAGTACAATCTTTCTGTCCCACTTAATCCAGCAAGAATTAGGTTCTTTCACAATTTTCATAATTTGGGCCTAAAGGATTTAGAAATGCAGAACAGGGGTATAGGTAGGGTATGTCACAAGGTCAGGTTTCTTCATTTAGAGGAAAAAAAAACCACCAAACCATCACAGTTCCTCTGTTTGGAGGCTGCAAAGCAAGCAGGGGAATAATTTTCAGAGAATGCCAAAATAGGCTTGTATTTGGTCTGCCAAAAAGCACTGTGAAATTGTTATGTTTTCCCGTTTGTGAAGAGAAGGGTGGTGTGTCCCTCTCCCCAGAAAGAGGAAGGAAGATTTGCTGAGGCTCAAAACCCGCCCTTGATAAGCCAAATTCATGCCCGTGAATCATGGCTGTGACAAGGATTGGTGTTGGTGGGCTGAAGGAGGAGCAGGCACCTGGCTTAAAGAAGAGAGGACTGCTGCCTGTTTTGCTCAGCGAAACACCTAGGAAGGTGTCAGTGGAAAATGTCCATTATTTTGTTGCATTATTTGCAAAACTCATTGCCAAATTTTGGACTATGAAAAAAATGAGGCAACTGTGCAAGGAGCGGGACTATAAATCAACCTGGATTAATCCTTTGTTCGCGAAGCCCCAGAAAAACACCCCACATCCACAGAAAACACCTCTTCCATATCTAATTCGATTTGGCACACCGGACATTGCTTGGTAAAGGCTGTCCTTAATTTTTCATGACTGTATGGAGGACTGGAAGCTCCTGAACTGCACTTTCCTGTCAAATTAAAAATGGGATTTCAAAGGTGAAACATGTTGACTTTCACATTACCACCCCTGAACTCTCCCTGAATGTGGGGTAAACATCTGAAGAACCTCACTAAAGAAAGAACAGGAAATGTTGACTGTGAATGTGAGAAAAAAAGCTTAAGTGTTCAAATGATATCAAGGAACTTCCTTCTCCCTAAGTGCTTCAAAAAGACACATTTTGCCATTGATTCATCATGTGCGTTCGTCAGTTTGAGGTAGATTTGAGAGTAAAGCACAAGGGGAAAGCAGCTTTTCACCCTGAAAAGCAATTTTCTGTTTGGCTGGGGAAAAGAAAAAAAAAAAAAAAAAGAAAGAAAGAAAGAAAAGAGTGAGAAATAAAGCTACATACAAGTTCAGCCCAAGAGACCTCACAGACCTGGGAATGAAAACTTTTAAATGAACCACTGATGCGCTCTGATGGAGAATGCTACGGAGGAGGAAAAAAAAGCAAAGAAAACAAACAAAAAGGAGTGAGCTTCAATGGAAGACTGGCTTGTTGTCAAGAGCAGCATCTGCTGCTGTGCAAGCAGAACAAGAATTACAAGGAGTAACTCGTACTCAGTCCTTCTGGGTACCGGATACTCACCAGCTGAGGTCATGAAGACATCTTCCCCGCAGGGCATGCTCTAGTCATGTGAATCTCACTGTATTTTCATGCATTTGCCCATAAAAGAGTATTCCATAAAGAAATGGAATATATTTGTTCTTTTTAGGCAACCTAAAAGCGTTGACAGCTGAGTAGAGGCAAAAGTCTGCTCAAATAAAGGAAGAGCTACTAGTGTTAGTCATCCATCCTTCCCTGTCCTGGAGATGATAGGGACAGCTAAAGCTTTTAGGAAACAGCTCTTACCACAATAATGGCAATGCAATAAATACAACATAATTCATCATTTGCGTGATGCAGTGATTTCAGATTTGGGTAAGATTATCTACCCCACTGCTTCAATCTGCCCATGTCTGTGCATCAACAAACAATCCTGTTTCACGTGGTGTATGTGGTGGGACAGTGTCCCATGCCACGATGCTGTTCTTTCTGCATCTGCTGTCCTCATGCGAAACTGGCGTGATGGACTCGCTTCTTTCTTCTGCTTTCTTTTTGAGCATCAAAGCATCACAGGTTGACTTGCTTTCTATGTAGACAAAAGCATTTGGAGGGGACCACCCACACTTAAAAAAAGGTTTGGTAAACAAGATCTACTGCAGATGGAAGGCTTAGGAAAAGACTGGAAGAAAATATGGCTTAGGGAGACAGGTTAATTGCCTATAAATACAACAAAATGTCCGTAAAAAAAGAGACGTTTGTTTTATTAGTTAGTGAAGTCAAAGTAAGTAGTATTAGACTAACACGACGGCAGGGAATATTTAATGCTTCACAAAAAAACGCTCTCAAAAAGCCATTCAAAGAATTGATCAGGCTGCCAGAGAGGAATGAAGAATAATTTTCACAGGGAGTATATAAAATTCTCATCTTTTTCTGTGAAACACGGAGAGAATCAAATCAAACTAGCTAAAATGAAAAGAGAATGATACCAACTAATATAGTTGGGTACTGCTGAATCATTGCCAACTCAAGGTGACCTAGGGCTTTCCCAGATGTTGGTGGGATGGGCGATGGGCTTTGAAACAGTTCTCCTCAACTGGCTGCAGAAAAAACAGAGCATACATGCAAATTTATGAGATGTGACTAATGTCTTTACCTTTCTTGAATCCAAAGTCTATAACGTGATGTAATGTTTCTTCTGACCTTTAGTCCTAAGTGATAGATATGTTAAGAAAACTATATATTGTCTGGATAACTTTTGAATGCATCTAGGTTACAAACCCAACCCAAAAATGATAGATTAAGCCTTAATTTTTAAATATTTTTTTTTCTTTTCACAAGCTCTCTCAGGAAGTTTGAAATTAAGTGTTTTCAGAAACTGAGAAAATTGCAATTAAAGTAAATTTGGGGTTTGGTTAAAAGTGCTGTGTCTGGACTGGCAGTCACGTCCAGCGTGGACAATCCATGGCAACACAGGAGCCATATGAACTTCCTACCACCTGCTGTCTTTGGGGTGAGACATCCATTTATTCATTTCCTGCAGACTCTGCTCTACCAGCAGACACTTCCAGTGGGGACACCTACACGGGGAACAGTAATGTATTACGCTGCCACAGCTAGATTCAGCCGGGCTTAATTGATCTGCAGCTTTTACTGGGTTGACATCTGACGCTTCTTTCAAGTACTAGTACACTGGTACATTTTATTAGCAAGGTGTCAAGCCAGAGAGAGCTCAACTGCAGCAGGGTGCAACTTAACTGCAAACAAATTTACTTATTGTGTTGGCAGACTTAATGAACCTGCAGTGAGCACTGTGCTACAGAGGTTAGGGTGCTTTGGTTACTTGCGCCGAAGCACT
The DNA here is from genome assembly GCA_017639485.1 of Pluvialis apricaria. Taxonomy (NCBI): domain Eukaryota; kingdom Metazoa; phylum Chordata; class Aves; order Charadriiformes; family Charadriidae; genus Pluvialis; species Pluvialis apricaria. The sequence continues at coordinate 167,412,751 of CM030008.1, forward strand.
TCTACATCGTATTGCTGTCTGTTGTGTAGTTAGAGTCGAAGTTACCCAGATTTTGCAGGCTGTACAGCTACTCAGATCGTTTCCTGATGTTGCTCTACCCCTGACATATCCCTCCCCATCTTTCACCTTGCTCCTAGTAGGTCCAACCATGTAAGAGGTTGGTGATGGCAAGGAATCTGTGGCTATCTTGGCTCTCAGTGGGAGAAATCCAGGCTCAATCAGAACTGATGCTTCAAGGGTTTTGCTATTCCTCCTCTCCTTCTATGTAGACATAAAAGAGGAAGTGATGTGACTGCAGCATATCTTTGAAAATCCCTGTCTACAATGTCCAGATGACAATCAGTCGGTTACTGGAGACAAGCAGCCCAAAGGGAAAGAAGATTGGCTATATTATTAAAAGAGTAGGTGGGAAGACAGAGGATCAGGGAGCAGAGTCAAAAATATGTCTTCCCTACCACCTTCTGGAGAGGAGTCCTTTTAATGTTCTCCAGTGGCAGATCTGAAATGATCCACTTTTCGCCTTCTGGAAGTAGTATAAGGAAAGGCTGCTGAATCCTTACCAGGTCTTTAGGGATTCAAACTGTATTTAGAAGATGGAACAGAAAAACCCCAGTCATGAGGCAAAATTTTGCCCTATAAGTTTATCACAGAATCACAGAACGATGGAGGTTGGAAGGGACCTCTGGAGATCATCTAGTCCACCTCCCCTGTCAGGGCAAGGTCACCTACAGCAGGTTGGACAGGAACACCTCCAGAAGGGTTTTGAATACCTCCAGGGAAGGAGACTCCACAGCCTCTCTGGGCAGCCTACGCCAGTGCTCTGGTAAAGAAGTTTTTCCTCATGTTCAGATGAAATTTCCTGTGTTCCAGTTTGTGCCCATTGCCCCTTGTCCTGTCACTGGGTACCACTGAAAAGACTCTGGCCCCATCCTCTTGACAACGGCCCTTGAGATATCGATAAGCATTGACGAGATCCCCTCTCAGTCCTCTCTTCTCTAGGCTAAAGAGACCCAATTGCCTCAGCCTTTCCTCATAAGAGAGGTGCTTCAGTCCCTTGATCATCTTCGTAGCCTCCGCTGGACTCTCTCCAGTAGTTCCTTGCCTTTCTTGAACTGTGGATCCCAGAACTGGGCACAGTGCTCCAGATGTGACCTCACCAGGGCAGAGCAGAAGGGGAGGATGACCTCCCTCCACCTGCTGGCCACACTCTTCCTGATGCGCCCCAGGATGCCATTGGCCTTCTTGGCCACCAGGGCACATTGCTGGCTCGTGGTCCACTTGTTGTCCACCAGGATTCCCAGGTCTCTCTCTGCAGAGCTGCTTTCCAGCAGGTCAGCCCCCAACCTGTACTGATATATTGGGTTATTCCTCCCCAGGTGCTGTACCCTACACTTGCCTTTGTTCAACTTAGGTTCCTCTCCACCCAACACTTTAGCCTGTCCAGGTCGTGCTGTATGGTGGCACAACCTTCTGGTGTGTCAGCCACTCCTATGCTTGTTTCTCACTGAAAAGCTGTCTGTGGATGGCTACATGGTGGTCAACATTTTATCCATTTCTGCAAACACAGCATGTACACCAGAATTTCATGATCTGTTTGAGAACAGTCATCCCACAACCTCTTTCTATTGTTCAATCCTAATTAGCTTTGGATGCTAAAATGCAGGGGAGGCCGGAGTAAAGCAATAAAACAATACCCATGCTGCCTGTCACTGGAAGCAACGCTGCTGAAGAAGAGTGGGGATACGTGTTGCAGAAGTAATCTAATTCCTGGTAGCCACTGGATGTATATGGTAATGGTTATTGATGCAGCAGGCTGCTGTGCAATACAGCGTGCTGTAGCCAGCAGGCACTGCGGGTGTTTCACTACAGCTTTGTTCAGCAAGGCAAGAGCTTGGGGGGTGACAAAGAAGAAAGCATCCCTCACTTGGTCCAGAAGTAGCATTGTCAGAGGGTGGGACATGTTCTGCTCTCTTTATACCAGATTATTGCTGGCCTAATGCCCTGATGCTCCTCCAGATTCATGACAATGACACCAAGAGCAGAATCTGACTTCATGGGTCTTTCACCGCATGCTGAAAAGTACTCCAAGTAATTAAAGACAAAGTGAATTAAAAAAAAGAAATGTGTAGGCCCTGATCTGCTAGACTTTGCCTCTCACCTCCTTCTGCTGCTTTGTATTGCTCTGTGGTCTTATTTCCTACTGCACAGATCAATCCACTGCCTGGTCTTGGGCACGCTGCTCTCATTTCCAAATCCTTGGACTTTCGGGTCTTACTTTATTGCATGCTGCTGATCCTCTGCTATGCTTAAACCCTCTCTAGGTGCTATACCCAGAATTTAATGCCTGCCAACACTATTTTGCTTTATGCAAGTAGTACCAATATTCAGCGTTCTTTTTCGCTCTAAAATGAATTTCCAGAATATGACTGAAATATGTCATCTCTCCTCTGTCCTCCAGCATATCTACTCCTAAAAACTGTGAATTCTAGTTGCCTTTTCTCGGGGCTTGCAGCCAATTAATGGCCATCACCTTTATGATCATGGTGGAAAAGATTTGTTTCCATGTGTTATTTGGGATTAGTCTCTATCAGAGCCTAAGGGTCCAAGTAATGCCTCAGTCACCTCTTCATGCTGACTCTATTGTCTCTTTTAGCACTGAAAAAAAAATCCTGTCTTATCAAATCAAGAATTCCTTTAAGGTGATGAAAAAGTAACATCACTAGTAAACCAACTATGCAATATTCTTGCTGACCACACTGCAACTATTTCAAAATCTACGGGTCAAAAAATGTTCCTTCTGTCTATAAATACATCCCAAAAAGCAAACCAGAAAAAAAAATGCACTGAATTAAACAAGACCCCGAGGAGCACACGAAATTCATCTCTGACTGGACCATCAAGAATTAAATTTAGGTATCTTGTGACTCACAGCACAACTGCCGGAGCTGGTGAACCACACTATTTGCATCCCTATGAACGCTGGGCTCAGATTTCTTAAAAATCATCCCAAGTGCTAATGAAGTTTATGCATCTCTAGGATAATTTTTATTTTATTAGAGACCTTTAAGTTCTCAGGGAGCTGCAAGAGCAAGCTGCTCTCCTGGAAAGGGGAAGCCAGGAGAGAAGGTGACAGCAAGGTGAGCTGGGACAGCATCCTCACCAGCAAGGGCTCAGTTCCACAGCACCTGAGCAAGAGCAGAGCAGGTCTGGAGACAGTAATCAGGGTCAGCCAAAGGGGCAGTGACCTCCAGACACATCTGTAGAAATGACGCAGGTTCAAAACCAAGCCAGAATTCAACCCAATGGGCTGGGTCAGGTTCAGCATGGTTGATGGCCAGGCAGCGCAGATCTACAGCATAGTTCAGGCGGGGACCGAGCCTTGTTGCATCTCCCAAGCAAAGGGGTACTGCTCCCATGGAGGTATCTCACAGGCCTTTCTCACAGCAGTGTGATCCAAGGATACAGAGCGGTGTGTTTCACAGCTGGCCTTGAACATGGTCAGCCAAAGGCCTGGGGCAAGGGGAAGATAGGCAGATTGTGTTGGTGTACTCTAGGTCCCTGTACAAACTTTGGCACAAAGCAGCTACCTCTAGACTCACAACTCAAAGCGGGACGAGCCATAGGCACAAAAGCTGGCTCTCCATCACCCGTGCATACTTTTTGATGCCTCTTTGTCCTATTCTCCCAATGAATGACCCTGGTCCAGCACAGCCCATGCCAGTGACCGTTCCTAACGGATGCTGTCACCTTCTTTCTGCATGGGAGATAATTCAACCATGGGGACATGACCAGGCCTTGATTCCACAGGACAGCCCCTGGCCTTATTTTATTCAGCAGTATAGATGCATTCCCTCCTGGATTCTACCAGCACGTTAATTTTCCCTCTTCCTACAAATCCTCCTTATTTCCAGCCCTGATGCTAATCAAATGTAACCAGGAGCCAAAAGTCCAACAGCTTGTTAAAGTGAAATGTGATGATTATCTGTCACTCTTGAAGGACACCAACCCAGCTCCCACATACCTCGCCTTCAACGCCTGTGTGGCTCAACTACCTCAGCCAAAGCACTACCCAGGACACACACTATAATTTTATTGACTCCTCTTTTGTGGAAACAATTTGGAGAACAAATAGCGATTGCAAACCAAGTCCAGGACATCTGAAAGCCAGGTAGAAAATATTTGGATAAAGCAAAGTGATTTATGGGATTTGTACCCAACCGCCGCTCTAACCTAAGCTGACAGAAAATGCTGAGTCTCATTGCCTCTGTCAAATTAAATCAGTGATTTTGGTCCCTAAAGCAGGTGCCTAACAGGAACACACTGTTTTTTTGAGGGAAGGAGGCAGGGCAGGAGGAGAGGATGAGAATGAAAATCAAAGAATGATTCATGGCTGCAACATTTTCTGATCAAATAATGATAGTTTGTGATACAATATGAACATGTCCTGTTTACATTGCACCTTGCAGCGTGATCTGACAGGCAACAGTAAAAGCAATTATACAAACATGATTCCTGAAATACGTTTCACTAGATACTGTTACAGATATCCAGTGCTGCAGACTCTAAAATCTCCCCAGAAAGCTTTTCAAGCTCCTTATCATTAGACAGCTTTTCTTAATATCTACCCTGATTCTTTCTTGCTGCAATTTAAGTCCATTACTTCTTGCTCTTCCCAGCTGTAATAAACAAAAAAAAAAAGCAATGATTATTCTTTTACTCTTTGCAGCAGACTTTGAGGTACCAAGAGACTGCTATCTTCACCTCTGTCTTCTCTTTTTTAGCTTAACCAACTCTCTTTTTGTAATCTCTCCTCTCCAGTCAGGCTTGCAATCTCTCAGATCAGCCCTTCTGCTTTCCTGTAAACTCTCAGTAACGGACCTGTGTCTCAAAATGAGTGCTGAACACCAGACAGCATAGTGCAAAACAGATGATTAAATTCTCCTAGTCTAATGTGATGAAGACTCACACTAAAGCCACATTAAAGAATGATTTTTAAGGCATCTAAAGCGTACAGTCGCAACCCAGGCACCACATATCACTGAAGCAAGAACTCAGACTCATACAATAACGTGGCATAATAAACTGCCTTGCAATGACATCTGTCCCACTACGTGTGGCTCATAATCCAGCCACCTAAACACAAGCATCTGGGTACGAGATGATCTGCGGTATCTGACACATCCACACGGACCTGAGTAATACGGCACAGGCCATGTTTGAGACAGTAACAGACCTCACAGTCGGTGGGAGTCATTGGTGCCATCTTTGAGTAGACATGTACATGACTCATAACACTTCTTAGAACTCTAGTGACTATGTAGGGTACCCAGAGAACACACTCAGTGATGCATTCCTACTTAGTATACACCCAGAATTAGTTGAGATGACTCCCATTCCATGCATCAGCTGAGCTATAATGAATTCTGTCTTCATGTTCTTTGCTTGTGGCAAAGACACAGAGTACTTGGATTTTCTTTTGCTTAAGATGCCAAGAAGCGTGGTTAAGATGTGTGATCCCGCGTTGCTGAAAGCTGAGTGCATGCCTGGTGATTCTGCTCAGAGCTGATATGCAGTCATTTGCCAAGCAGCAATAGACCAGTTTTGATTTTCAGTCTTGACCCTTCACAAATATAACATGGGTAATTAAGCCATGCTAATAGTCACCAAAAATTAACTTCATTCATTCCTTCACTAGTTTTAGACCTATTTACATCTGGCGTGGACAGGGAGAAATATTGCTAAGTATCAGCAGGCTTTCAGTCCCTCAGATTAGATCGTGCAGATAACGCAATAAAATAAAATAGGAAAAAAAAAGGTTTAACACAAAATAAAAGGGTACGCTGAAGCAAAAAATACTGATGTATTAAGAGAAAAAAAGAATAAAAAAAATACTTGTTATGCATCATGTTATTGGATAGGATACTGCTGAGTTGATTTCAAACAAGAAGCGAGCAGAGTTTTGTTTTATGTCTGTGCCTGCATGGTTGCAAGTCCATCAATATTACTGAAGAAGAGCTGGAAGAAAAGAGAAACCTAAGTCTCTGAACATGAAATGAAAGTAACTAGAAGGAACTTCATGGTACTACACTTCTGTCTAGTTGAAGGTTTCTTACATCTTTCTCTGAAGCATTTCTGTTCAGACTTATCCTACTGAACTTCAGATGTCTAATTCAGGAGCTCGGACTAGGAGGCTAGCTGTCCTATGCTCCCTCCAAAAGGAACAAAGAGAAACAGGCACGTCCAGACAATGGTTCATCCCACATAACATCAAGGCAACAGAATGTTTCGGAAACATGGGGCTTAAAAATAAAGGCAGGAGGGTCCTATTTGGTTTGTGGTTTCTGAGTCTCAGGGATATATGCATTGTGAGCTTTCCCAGTAATAAGGAAGAAGGAAAACAACATTCAATTATCTCAATACATGGCCTTCATATTCCTTTTAGGTCAAAGAAACCGGAACTTAAAGAAAAATGTGATAATGGCATTTTTTATTATATTGGTGATAGCTGAAATCAGTAGTTATTACATCCTTAAACTCCTAAGTAGTCAATAATATACCCTTTACCTTTTAAAGACACAACTGAGGAGACGGTCAGGGAAAGCTTGGGGAAGGAGTACAATTTGAGACTTCTCTGCTTAGAAAAAAATAAACTTACCTGTACGTTCATGAATTCTCCCCAGTACTATTAAATCAGCAAATATGACCCATATAGTGGATAGAGCTCTATTCTACTTCCATTAATGGCAATGAGAAGTGTGTCTTTGACACCAGTGAAAGCCTGAAGTTACAGATGATTTCCTTCTCTTTAAACTCTTTAAGAAAAAAAAAAATATTTCAGGAAAAGAGTAATATCCACAGGGACAGACTCTAAAGAGTAAAGATAAATGTGAACAGAGGGTTTTTTCTATTTTTTTATATGTTTCAGATCTATGTAAGAAAAATGTCTTCTACAGTAAAAAGAACTGATGCAAGAATTGTTTCTCATAAATGGACAGCACTGTTGTCTATAAAAAAAGAATGATACATTGTCACTTTCTAGGCAAAAAAGCAAGCTATGGAGAATATACACAAGATGGGCCCACTAAAAATGGAGCTACTGCAGTATTTATTGTGACATAAAAAACATAATGAATTTTTTTGACCCACTGTATAAATTGTTTTTTTCTGAAGAGTCACTTTAAAAAAATGTAATAATGAAGTTGTGGTTTATGAAGAGGGAATAGTTCCTTTAGGTGTTTCCTAGTCTTCTAAGATCGTTCCACAGAAGACCTTAATCCCAGTCTGCTCCACAGTCTCCTCCATACCTATCTAGGAAGGCTTCTGGACAGCAGTAGTGTGGTCTTGAACTGAAACTGTCTCCCTGCACGAGGGCCAGGAACTCATCAGCTGCCACAATGTCTGCTCAAGGGATTCTACATTATTTGTGGCCTTTTCTGTTCCACTGAGTCATCCAGGGTGAGCTTCTGTTGGACCAAGGAGAGCTCTGATGTTGGTACCATGAGGGTACGAGAGTGCACAACTGGAGGTGGATATCTAGCACTTGCTTCTCAAACTTGGAGAAATCACGCTTGGGGTGCTGGGTAGTTTGGCATGACCACCTCTCAAACATTGAGTTTGTGAGGAGGAAGAGAGGAGGAAGACAAAACTAGTCTGTGGCACCCCCCTAGCTCTTCCATCCCAGCTGGTACAGACATCACAGTTGTCTTCAAAGGCATTTGTGTGCCACAAACCGCTTTCTTCTCCTTGCCCATTGGGGGGGATCACAGCATCGGAACACAAATTCTTTATGTTTTAGCAACATATCAAGAAGCCCCCGGCAGTAGAGCACTCAAGAAGCAGTGCTTTCTTTGCCATTGTACTTGTGAACACAGGAAAAGCGTTTGGGAGCTTTGTTTCTCCTTGGGCTTTTTGTGGCTACAAATGTTTCTTCATGTTTTATACTATGCACTAAAGGGCTTGCTTCGCCTTTGGAGCACCTATTTCAAGAGAGTTTGATGATGGATTTTCACCCGAATCTAAAAATAATGTAATGATGTACATGTGGTTTCCTGATGTTGACAAAATATTGCTTAGATAAAGTACACAGGAATACAGAAAAGGATAAGCTGATGCTGATGTTGATTACTGATGACCTCCGTAGACCATGAATAAGAAGACAAGCCATGACAACTGATACTACTAGATTGTAACTGCAGCAGAAAAAGGTGTAAAAAGGTGTAAAAATCTTAATTCCAGACAACTGCACACATTCACACTGAGGATCAACTTTAGAGGTTAAAACCAGCACAGGGTTAGATTTTCTACTTACACTGAAACAATTCAAATAGAAATCAAAAGACTCATGTTGCTAGAAGTGTGAGCAGGCAAAGTGTACTTTCCAGATCCAGCTTTTCATGTACTCCTAAGGAAACCAAAAACTACTGGCAAAAGAATCTCATTTGGATGAATGTCTGAAAAAACATCCATCCCCATTTACCAAGAATGATAATGAGACTTCTCAAGTGCAACCTCAGTCTCCTACATTTTAAGATTAGTTTAATTCATTGAGATCACTGATGTAATTTTTCATTACACCAGTGTTAATCGTAATGTAGGAGCTAAGCCTGCAGAACTTGTTAGCTAGTGATTAGTCTATCAAGAAATACAAACAAAAGTAATGATAAAGAAACTACTGGAGGCCCTACTAAGGCAGAACTGATACAGAATCATAGAATCATAGAACAGTTTGGGTTGGAAGGGACCTTTAAAGGTCATCTAATCCAACCCCCCTGCAATGAGCAGGGACATCTTCAACTTGATCAGGTTGATCAGAGCCCCATCCAACCTGGCCTTGAATGTTTCCAGGGATGAGGCATCTACCACCTCTCTGGGCAACCTGAGCCAGTGTTTCACCACCCACAGCATAAACAATTTCTTCCTTATATGTAGTCTGAATCTACCCTTTTTTAGTTTAAAGTCGTTACCCCTTGTCCTATCACAACAGGCCCTGCTAAGTTTGTCCCTGTCGTTCCTGTAGGCTCCCTTTAAGTACTGAAAGGGCACAGTAAGGTCTCCCCGGAGCCTTCTCTTCTCCAGGCTGAACACCCCCAACTCTCTCAGCCTGTCCTCACAGCAGAGGTGCTCCAGCCCTCGGATCATCTTCGTGGCCCTCCTCTGGACTCACTCCAACAGGTCCATGTCCTTCTTATGCTGGGGTCCCCAGAGCTGGTTGCAGTACTCCAGGTGGGGTCAGCTGAATCTTTTTACAGTCTCTATTGACTACATTGAATTGGCAATTGAGTTGCCCACACACAAGCATCCAGTATCATTTGAGGTGGCCTCCAGTTGCCAGCCCAGGAGGCTGTGGGTTTCCTGTAGTTCCTGTCTCACATCTGTCAGCTTTTCGTGGCTGTTTGGGATTCCCAAGAGCATCTTAAATGGCACCAGATGCCTGTGTTGCGCAACTGAATTGTACTATCCATCTCCATCAAATACAAAGGGAATTTAGATGATCAAATCAGATGTAGGTCCCTAGAGAGCAGAGAGATGAAGTCAGGTGTCTTCAATTCAAGCTAAACCCCAACCAAGCTGAGTCTTTCATCTGTTTAGGGAAGCACTGATACATGTCATGTCATTGTGGATGACTGAAAACACATTATCTGTGGTCTACATCCATTCACATTGTGCCCTCTGACCTGAAAAGCCAGTGAGAGCTGTGCTGAGTCACCATATTCCACATGAGGAAATAAGGAGGAAACCTATCATCCCCAAACTATTGCAGGTATGTACACATGCATCAGCCCAGTAGGGAATATAGGAGTGATTGAATACTGTCAAAGACAGGGTTGATCTGCCCAGCCTGAACTCATAGCAGCATGGGATGTAGAACAAATGGAAGAGACATCAGAGATGACCATGCAAGAACACACTATGGCCTAGCAGCAGCACCTCTTTTCCTATGAACCTTCTAAATGACAATCCTTACATGATATAATTGTAGAAAATATTTCTCTGAAGACCAAGAAGTCAAGTCTTTCTCATCACCTTTGTCTAAGGAAATCCTTTATCCTCACAAAGAAAAATACACAATTACTTTTTCAAAGTAGAATGAAATCCCATTTTGTCCCACTCTCCACTAAACTCCATACTTTTACTTCTTAATTTCAAAATGTCTTCAAGAGCTTTGTGTGCTGCTGAAGTCAGATTTAGCGAGACTGTGATTCACTCTCTTTTCTCCTCTTGAACATAAGTTGTACTTAACAATTCCTTTTCTCCAATTCTGACAGCGCCAGGCCATGACCTGATAGCTGTACTATGAACACATCCTACCGGGCCTGTGATTACTTTCAGGAATATGGAAAAGATGTTTGATTAAAGTGCTTCCAGGTTTTGTCAAAATGGAAATAAAAGTAATTTCATTTTCTATAACTTCTCTTTCCTTACATATAATTTTCCCTTCATGATCAATATAGTTATTAAAACACAATAGGGGAATAAGCATTTAATTTCTCAGCTACTTCTGACCATCTGAGATGCCCCAGGTTCTCTGTAACATTTAAACACAGCTGGCAGAGGTGACTTATGATTTTGCTGGGAACAACACGCTTCCATAGCAGAAGCCAGAAACGCAGCAGGATTCTCTACTCAGCACAAAAGGATACTAAATATTTATTTTTAGGCAAAGAAATCAAACTCTAGCTGCCTAGTAGTTAAGTGCTTTTTTGAAGACACTTGTCTAACAGCATGAAGGCAAGATGTTCACCTCTAGGGCACTATTCATCACAGATTAAGGTACAATATCCAAAAGAAGCAGAATGAACTGTCTTCCAGAGGTATGTTGTGCTGGTTTTGGCTGGGATAGAGTTAATTTTCTTCATAGTAGCTAGTATGGGACTGTGATTTGGATTTGTGCTGAAAAAAGTGTTGACAGCACAGGGATGTTTTTGTTATCACTGAGTAGTGCTCACACGGAGTCAAGGCCTCTTCTGCTCCTCACACCATCCTACCAGCGAGTAGGTTGGAGGGGCACAAGAAGTTGGGAGGGGACACAGCTGGGACAGCTGACCCCAACTGACTCAAAGGGTTATTCCATACCATATGACGTCATGCTTAGTGTATAATGCTGGGGAAGAAGAAGGAAGGGGGAAGGACATTCAGAGTTATGGTGTCTTCCCAATTAACCATTACGCATGATGGAGCCCTGTTTTCCTGGAGATGGCTGAGCACCTGCCTGCCGATGGGAAGCAGTGAAGGAATTCCTTATTTTGCATTGCTTGTGTGTGCGGCTTTTGCTTTACCCATAAAACTGTCTTTATCTCAACCCATGAGTTTTCACACTTTTACTCTTCTGATTCTCTCCCCAGTCCCACTGATGGGGGAGTGAGCGAGCGGCTGCGTGGGGTTTAGTTGCCAGCTGGGGTTAAACTAGGAAATCTTAGCAAAGCAGCTTAGCTTGTCTTGTAGTGGCTGCCGAAATTTTAAGTATCAAGTCAGATGAGGTGACACTGTACTGACTATAGGCCCCTACACTGTCCCCATGAAAAAGATGAGCTGATAAACTGATGCTTATGAGAACCAAGTAAAACATCAAGGCACAGAAATCAGAATATAAATCCCTATACAGGAATACAACTATTAATTTCACTGTGGCTTTGAAAACCAATGTGGCATCTTTACTGACACTAATTACCAAAACTTGATGAAATACCTCACGAACGGTGGCACTCTTTGGACGGTGTCCCTGTGCCAGAAAGGAGTCACTCAGAAAGTGAGCAGGAACACACTGCTGCCCGCATGTGAAGATTTTCAGAAGAGGTTTCCAGTATGAACACTGACCAAGCTCGACCATCTTGCTACCTGATGAGATCTGACAAGCTCACAGCCCAGTGCAATACCGCTTCAGGCTATACAGCTGGGACTCCAACCGGCGCGCTTATTTTCTGCTCCTGGTTTTCATCGGATCCAGGTTGGGTATACATTTCCAGTGCTGATGTTCCTAACTTCCTGGTATTCCTAGCCTATCCAGAGGCAACTTTTATATCATTTCTCAAAGCTTTGACCTTAGGGCAATGCAATTGATTAGATGTGCTGCCACTGGGCATGAGGATGACTTTAAGTGTGGTTTTCTACTCAGTAACCAAGGATTCCCATTCACTCCTCTGTTAAATGAGGCCATTAAGAGAAATGTAACTCACTAGTTTATGCTGCTGTCAGCGAGGGAAAATTGCTTTTTAATCTCTGACCCCTCAAAATGAAATTACACCCTGGAAAGAGATTTTGTTAAACAAATGAAATAGAAAAACAAAAGACAGTATGAGATTTCTTTCTGCTGTCTCCGAATTGTCACAGATCAGACTTGTTCAGCTTTCACGTGCAAAATCCTTGCCTTTGAAATGCTGAATTCTGACTGCTGTGTATAACGTAATGGTTATTCCTAACTCTTGACTCGATGCAGTTCCAGTGCTGGATACCACCAAGGTGAAAAATCAGTAAACACCACAGCTACCCACTCATCTTCTCACCAGCCAAAGGAGCTTCATCAGCAATGCCTCACCACTAAATTTGCCCCCAACACTTTCGTCATATCCTTCCCTTCTCCTCTACTCTTGCCCTTTCCATTTCCTTCTTGAGAGAGGAGTGACTTGTGCTTAAATAAAAAAAGTGAGCTCAAAATAGACAATTCTTAGATGTGGTTTCACTGGGTTTTTTTTTCCTTCCTGTCCTGGTTTGAGGTAAATCCTACTGGCCATGGTTTATAATAAAGGAAAGAAATGTTAAGCTACCAGAGGAGGCCATGAAGATGATCCGAGGGCTGGAGCACCTCTCCTGTGAAGACAGGCTGAGAGAGTTGGGGTTGTTCAGCCTGGAGAAGAGAAGACTCCAGGGAGACCTTGTAGTCCCTCCCAGTATCTGAAGGGCATCTGCAAGAAAGCTGGAGAGGGACTTTTTACAAGGGCATGTAGTGATAGGACAAGGGGGAATGGCTTCAAACTGGAAGAGGGGAGATTTAGATTAGATATCAGGAATAAAATTTTCACTCTGAGAGTGGTGAGGCACTGGCCCAGGTTGCCCAGAGAAGCTGTGGATGCCCCATCCCTGGAGGTGTTCAAGGCCAGGCTGGACATGGCTTTGAGCAACCTGGGCTGGTGGGAGGTGTCCCTGCCCATGGCAGGAGGGTTTGAACTAGATGATCTTCAAGGTCCCTTCCAACCTAAACCATTCTTTCATTCCATGATTCTGTCACCTGGCTGAGTCAACTCTCTCTTTTTGATAGTACAAATGAAAAGATGTTCAGCTGTGATTACAAATACCCTGCAAGATTTTACCTTCACATGCAACAGCACCCAACTGCATGGCATCCAAAAGCTCTAAACAAACCTTTTCCCAATAAATATTTGATCACACAGATCCATTATTTACAGCAAAAAAAGATAGGTTTAAATAAATGTTATGGCTCAGACCTCACTTAGGTTAAGTTGCATTCATGCAGCTCATTTATCACTTGGACTGCCGCTGACTTGAACACCATTTCCTATTGCAAGCAGCTGTTTTGTAAATGGGCTACATTAAAATACAGTAAAAAACCCCACAAACAATCAGAAGTTGCTTCAAAATAAAACACTCTTAAATCTGAAAACTCAGCCCGTCTTTCACAGGGAGCCGATGGAGCAAGGCAAAAAAGGAAGCACAAGTTTTATCCCAACCACCTGCTGCTGCTGCCTGTTTGTTGAAGGAAGGTAAAAGGCCAAACAATTTAATTGTTCAAAGCACTGCCCCAAACGGCCTTGCTCGCTGGCCACAGCACATGGCTGAGACTAAAGGAGCCTGAAAGTAGGGTCAGGCATGCAGCAAGGAGTTGCTTCAAGGCTCCTCAGGGGTACAGACCATGTGGGGGAACATCTGACAGGCGATACAGGCGAACATCCCCAACGTGGTAAGTTTCGAGCAACTTGGGGCAAGAAAATTAGTGGGATCATTATAAGGGAAGTGGCTGTTTGAAGCAGTAGTGTTGCTGTCAGCCATGCGTCAACAAGGCAAGACTGAGAGATTGGCATTGAGAGGGAAAATGAAAAGATATGGCTTAATGGGAGAGGAAGCAGGTAGGAGGAAAACAAGTGCTATGGAGGAGAAATTGCTTTGAAGTTGAAGAAATCGGTTCTGAGTGGGAAGCCCAGGCAGAGGCTTCTGAACTGAGCTGGTGTGAGTGTGTTGCTACGGACTGAGAAACGGAAATTAGAAAGGGACTGCAAATTGGTTGTTTTCTGACAGATTCAGGCAATTTGGGGAGGACTTCTTTTAGTAACTGAAGATCACGGCACGGAATCGCGAGGACTCCGGATGGAGGCAAAGTTTCCTTCTGCTGCTGAAGAGGGGGATTAAGACTCAGTCGTGTAATTACACAGTTACTTCAGTAATGGCTTTTGCTCAGAGTCCTTACAGAGCTCCGAGTTCCTACTGCAGTTTTAATTCAGCTCCCATCACTTTCACAGGCAGAAACCGCCAGAAGAAAGAATAGCTTCATAATCCCCCGAATAAAGCTTCCAAGTGCTAATTACCCAAAGAAGAAGTGAACTCAGCCATGCGCGTGCTGGCGGCAGACACAGCTAAGCTACAGCAACATGAGGTTGATTCTATACACTGCATTGGATAGTTAGCAGTAGACTGTCAGTGCATCTCGGTCCCAAATCTTACAAGCATCTAGCTTTTTCTTGTCTTAAGGCATTAAGTAGCTATGAAGCTGTGTTTGCATCGAGATATTCCAGCCGCACCAGTCCACCCCGGCTTTGCAATCCCGTCGTATTGTGGTGCTAACTGGCGGTACACTGTAGTTGTAAAACTAGTAGCTTTAAACAATTTAACGGCAATGTAAGTCGGGATCTTAGGGCATACCCATAGGGAAGAGGAGAAGACAATCTTCATTATCACAGTATTTATAAGTAGCAAGTGCTTCAAGACGCTAGCACGCCAGGCAATTTCAAAGACTCTGAGAAGGTGATTTTGGAAATTCCAGTTTTCTTTCATTTTTAAAATACCAACGAGTTATTTGTGCAAAAGTTGAAGCCAGCCCTTTATTGGCGGTCCCCAGGCAATAAGATCTCCCTGCAAATGTCACAGATTTATGAGGCTTTTTTCCTTAAAGCTCCAGCCTTCAAAGTGCCCCTCTGTGCATCCCTGAAAGCCAGACCCTGGAATTGCTTCTTTACAGGAAAAAAACTCATTGTTCTTAGACTACACAAGTGGGTCACTGAACTGTTGCTTGCCTTTGCGATGCCAGTGAATCCAAATTAGCTTGACTTCCACAGAGGATATAGGGAAGGAAAGCAACCAGCATTAATCAGAGCAACACAAGCAGCTCTTCCAAAGCAAATTAGCTTCAGCAGTCAGCACACAGAGTCCTTCAGTGAGTGCGGCCAAGCTGAACTTAGGCCAAACTACGCATCAAAAAGAGTAACTGGTTTAATATGTATCCGTGGAGTCTGCATTTGTTTCTTTTTCTTCCCCCCAATCCATCTGCAGGAAGCTATGAACAAACTGAGCAAAGTAAAAGTGCTCATCTCGTCGCAGCCAGCCCCTCTGTGTGATGTTGATCCCACCTAAGCTTGTCTCAAAGGCAGGTACTGAGACCACCGGGTGTCTAGATCCCCCCTTGTTGCCAATAAAGGTAATATGCATGGAATTAATTTTCCCTTGAAATGTTTGCATGTAATTGCTATCATCTGGACTTTATAGACAAAGGAGGGAAAAGGCATCTCCAGAGAGGCAGTCATCAGACCTATGTTAGACATAGAATCATCATAGAATCATAGAATGGTTTAGGCTGGAATGGACCTTAAAGATCATTGAGTTCCAACCCCCCTGCCATAGGCAGGGACACCTCCCACCAGCCCAGGTTGCTCAAAGCCACATCCAGCCTGGCCTTGAACACCTCCAGGGATGGAGCAGACACAGCTTCTCGGGGCAACCTGGGCCAGGGGCTCACCATCCTCAGAGTAAAGAATGTCTTCCTAATATCTAATCTATATCTCCCCTCTTTCAGTTTAAAACCATCACCCCTCGTCCTATCTCTACACTCCCTGATCAAGAGTCCCTCCCCAGCTTTCCTGTAGGCCCCCTTTAGGTACTGGGAGGGACTATAAGGTCTCCCTGGAGCCTTCTCTTCTCCAGGCTGAACAACCCCAACTCTCTCAGTCTGCCCTCACAAGAGAGGTGCTCCAGCCCTCTGATCATCTTTGTGGCCTGCTCTGGCCCAACAGGTCCATGTCTTTCCCATGTTGGGGGCTTCAGAGCTGGATGCAGTACTCCAGGTGGGGTCTCACGAGAGCAGAGTAGAAGGGCAGAATCACCTCCCTTGACCTGCTGGCCACACTGCTTTTGATGCAGCCAAGGATGCAGTTGGCTTTCTCCTGTAAGATGAGACAAGACACGTGGTGGAAGCAATTCCTCCTCCTGGTTGGTGTAAAGGGAATCCAGACACCTAACTCAGACGTACATGCCTCCACCACCCTGTTATGTCCCATAAATCCCTATCTTCCAGAGAGCAATTTGACCCATGTTAACATTGGTGTTTTAAGATAGGTGAGTTGAATCATTTTCTCTTGGGGCATGGCCAATGAAATTTCAAGAGACAAGTCTGGGCCCTTGGCATTAAATGGCAAGGGTCATCATCTCTGCTTTAGGTCCAAGAGTTACGAGAGCCTCACAGAAAGGAAAGGCACTGAAGGGAATCTACTGTAGGAGATTACTTTGTCTGGCTTCTCTCTGTCAGAGTTGTTTGCCTCTTTTTTAAACTCAGTTTGTGTAGTGAAAAGTAGAACAACAAAGTAAAATCGCCATGTTTCTGTGACCAAGAAGGGTTTTGTATGGCAACAGGTCCCTGTTCCTCTACTCCTTGTATCAACATCCAATATTAATGTTTTCATCTGCAAACTTACTGAGGGTGCATTCGATCCCCTCGTCCAGGTCATTGATAAAGATATCAAAAAGAACCGGCCCCAGCACCGAGCCCTGGGGGACACCGCTTGTGACTGGACACCAACTGGATTTAACTCCATTCACCACCACTCTCTGGGCATGGCCATCCAGCCAGATTTTTACCCAGCAAAGAGTACACCTGTCCAGGCCACGAGCAGCCAGTTGCTCAAGGAGAATGCTGCAGGAAACGACGTCAAAAGCTTTGCTAAAATCCAGGTAGATCACATCCACAGCTTTCCCCTCATCCACCAAGTGGGTCACCTTATCATAGAAGGAGATCAGATTTGTCAGGCATGACCTGCCTTTCACAAACCCATGCTGACTGGGCCTGATCACCCTGTTCTCCTGCATGTGCCGTGTAATGGCGCTGAGGATGATCTGTTCCATGACTTTCCCAGGCACCACGGTCAGACTGACCGGCCTATAGTTCCCTGGATCCTCCTTCTGGCCCTTCTTGTGGATGGGTGTCATGTTTGCCAACCTCCAGTCAGCTGGGAGCTCTACAGGTAAATTGAGAACATCAACTTTCTTGAGCTGTCTGATCCTGCCTCATATAATGAAAGTGCCCAACCCTTTTGCTGAGATGAGCTGCCTCACGTCCGATGGAGACACACAAGGGCTGCAACTTGGCATCTCACCTCTATGTTGACCAGCGAAGAGATACACCTACCTCATATTGCAGCCTGAATGTACACATCCATTCAAAAGGGGGAAGATGTAGAGCCCCATGGAGTAGGAGATGTCAGGGAACAGAGAGGAGGGAGGTAGAACCATTTGCACAAATACCTACTTCTCCTTTCCCTGGGCTGCGAGCAGGGGCTGGCTGGGGGTTGCACTGAGCCACCCAGCAGCCTTGTCCAGCCTGACAATTGGCCACCGGTACCTTACTTACCATATATTTCCCTCATATGTTCTCTATTATTGTTGTTCAGTTTTGTGGTTTGTTTGTGGGTTTTTTGTTGGGTTTTTTTTGTTTGTTTTTGTGAGTGGGTGAAGAGTTTAGATGGGGGATGTGAGAATTCACACAAAGTAATAAAGCACTACTGTTAGCACACACACCTCAAGATGAAGGAGCACCTTTCAAAATTTAAAATGCAGACAAAGGGGCTCAGCAGGAAGATATTCACATTTGTTTAAACATTTCTATCATTGCAGGGAACCTAAATGCCTTATTTTGTACTAGTTAAAGAAAAGCTATTTACTGACGCTTTGTTATGGTAATGTACAGGTTGGGATTGGTTCTCCAAGTTGTATTGTTGAAGTGAGAGCACTGCATTATATGCAAACATTATGCTAAATAAACAGTCACTTAATCTTTATTCCTGACAGAAATCCATTCATTAAGGTCTACAGTAGGTCTTAAGCTGGAATGTTTCAGCGATGTTGACATTTCTGATTTCTCAATTTATGTATATATTTGTAAATATACTCGTAAGAATACTACGTACACACACATATTCATATACATACATACATACAAACAGGTATAAGTAACAAATGTATGTTAAAAAGTCTGCATTTACAGGACAAACACGCTACACTAGAGGTCATAGGTAACAACCAAATACACCAATGAATTGGCAGTTTAACAAAAGAATGACAACTACACAGTAAGATTTAAAAACCAGTCTGTGCTTTTAATCTCTGAGCAGCACAAAAGAGTGCAGAGAGAATTTAAAGTGTGTAAAACTATGGTGGCTCCCTTGAAAGCAGTTCACCCACAAAGCCGTCTGGCTGAGCATCCTCCCAAATCCACCCTAGATATTTCTAAAGCAGCACCAAATCACACGCACAACCTGGAAGGATGACCTGTCTCCCACTGCATTGTCCATACGTATGCAACTGGCAGCAACATCACTTCCTACAAAAGCCCTTGAGGGTTGTGTGCCCAGGACCCTTCTTGTCCCATTACGGGGACAATGCCCTTTTGGATGTAAGATGAGTAGATATCACGGCACATAACAGAGGAGGCATCATATGCCATTTGACAAACCCCAGGCAGCAAGCCAACAACTGAAGTCACAAAAACCTCGCTCCATTTTCTGTCCATATCTCAGGGAACCTCATGAAAGAGATGACAGAGAGCAAGCTGGGGTTGCACGCATTTGGCTAGTGATCCTCATCCAGTAGTGTACAGGATAGCTACCTGTCCTCTACAGGAGATCTGGATTGCACATTTTCGTTGGCAGCAGAATTTTTCTAAGTGTTACTTGTCTATACGGGCTTGTTTCAAGGGCAAGGCAGACTCTGAAGTGTTTTCCCATGAATACCAGTCAGTACACATTTATGCCCTTAGCAGTGGTTGACTCAATAAAACTGGCCATACCTTCATCTTGATCAACATATTTGAGGAATAACGGTCCTCCTAACTAGGCAGGCTATTTCAGCAGCTCCTGCTGGATGAAGAAAGCAGATCCTTTACACTGTGCTGCGTTCATTTTCTGCCTGACTACTCTTTGACCTTCTTAGCCAAAATTGTCATTAACTCATTTGCAGCTTTGCGATCGGCTCTACTGTCAAGTATTAAATTTATTCTTGTCTCATTTTAGACTTCATGCAGTAAAAACTCAACAGGCTATTTTCAAGGCAAATGAAGGATTAAATGCAGGGTGACACACATTATCTTGAATATATATGCCTTTAAAACCAAACCGTAGTGAAGACCACACAGTTTCTGCAATATCGAAGTTCTACAAAAGTTGTTCCTATTACCCACAATTGGTAAAGAATATTTCACCAGAAAATGAGCTCTAGATAATTTTAAAACGACATTACAACTTTTCAGTGGAGACAAATGCCTGTAGCTCTTACTCCTTTGGTCTGGAGGTTTGCCCCAGACCTTCAGAATTCATTGTGTCCAAGGACCAACAAGGAGGCACTATGTACTTCCACAGACCTTCAGCTACATTTTGTCATAACAAGATTCCAGATACCTGAAACTCACTTTGGACTTCAAGAAACCAATTTATGATTGAGGAAAAAAGGAAATTAACAGCTTCTGTTCTGTCAATCTGATGCAAACAATAACGTTTTTTTCTTTGTTTGTTTTCCCTCCCACTTCCCCTTCATCCCTAGAAAGTACTAACCATCGAACAGTTCTTTCTGGTCAAGCTGTTTTCAAAAGCGTTAATATTTTTGTGTGTGTGTTTTATTCTTGCTCCAATGAAGAAAAAGAAAAAACAAAAACAAAAACAAAAACCTTACCCTCAAATTGCCTTTAAAAAGTGCTGAACACCATTCTCATATCCATTATTCACCAGCCACATCATGGCTTTTGACAACTCAGTTGTTTTTGAAAAGCACTGCTGCCCGATTATATGGAAACACTCCAATAAGAAGTACATATACACTTAAATGATGCACTTTTTATGACGTCTTTCCAGGAACAACAGTAGCTAATTGTTGAGTTTCCTACTGGTAAATGTCTCTTTAATATGCAGATCTCTTAACGACTACTCTGATGCAAATTGTCGATGCTACGGTAATTTAATCATATATATAAGAAAAAATTTTAGGTCTTACTTAGATTATACTTTATCATCTTTCCAGGTAGCACAAATCCAATGTAGGCCACATGCCATGTGGTTCACAGCTGCCAAGTGTTCTCTTTATTTTAAACACTATTACTGAATGTATCTGTAGGGGTTTTTAGTCCCACTTACTTGGTGCTGACTGGCTTTTGCCAACTGCTCATTGGCTGACTCTACATTAGAAGATGCAGTCTCGATGTTGGCTTCAATACTATCTGCAAATTAAAACAATAGAAGATAATTACAGGGTACAAACCTAAAACAAAGACTTTATGCCAACAGCAATTCAGCAATTCACTTGTGGGCATAAAGAGATAAGCAGCCTCTTGTTTGCAAGCTATAGTACTACAGGGAAATCGGAACAGCCACCCATTTTGATGAGCACTTAACCCATCAGTCAGAGGCAGTATGACTGAGAGGTCACCATGTGTTCCTAGACAGGATGGAGGTTAGCAGCTCATCCCATTCCCACTGAAACCAATGGGAAGACTGATAGGGAATTCAAAGGAAATCAGTTCAAGACTGGTAAATTTACTAGATTAGAGTCAAATTACAGAAGGGAAATGGCAGATTGTATCTGAAATTATCTCATTATTAGACCTCAGGGATAAGAGTCATTTGAGGGCAAGTCCATACTGTGCAATTCATCCCATTCTATGTTAGCTGCCTGCTGCTGATCAGACAAATCACATCCTAAACTCCTGGGTCACATTTCGAAGCTGCAAGGGGGAATCTGTACAGGTGGTAACAGATTGAGACACACTGGGGCCTTGGGCAACCTGGTCTAGTGGGAGGTGTCCCTGCCTACGGCAGGGAGGTTGGAACGCAATGATCTTCAAGGTCCCTTCCAACCTAAACCATTCTATGATTCTATTATTCTATGATTGCTGGTACCTAAAATGAAGGGAGAATAATGTCACCCTAGATTGCTAGGTCTGACATTGGGGCAAGGTGGAGGAACCACGAGGAATCAAAAGGAGACTAGAAAAGAAAGATTATTAGCTACACATTGCAGCTGGCAGCTCCCCACATCCATCAAGGACAAGTAATAACTTTGACTCCAGAGCTGTGCTTAGAAAGCAAGAGATCTATGATATAAAACGGGCAAATAAGGGTTTGTGTTTCCAGTAGAAATCTTAGAAATCTTAACATACTTATGCCCTAAAAGCTGTGCAGCCAATAATTTCTGGCCACAATAGAAGTGTATGTGCATTTGGTCTGCTTCTGTGTGTTTTAGAGGAAATATCACACCATGGAGTATACGAAAATGGTCAGGAGGAATTCAACCACAGGTAGAAATTTGAGAATAAAGTTCCAGGGATTTCTCTAATCCTTAACAAAATTAATGGAAATTCTTCAACTGACGGTACTAGGAGTTGGATTAAGACATGCCACAGAAGATTTAAGTAATTTCTTCTTTTATTTTTGGAGAAAAAAACATGAATCAGACTGGCCACTTTTGTGATGAGTAAAGTAATGAAGGTTTGCAGATAAACGGCGGAAAGTGGTTGTATTCAGATTTTGCCATTTTTAAGTGGAACAGTGTTGCAAGTCTGTTAATGTAATTATGCATTTCTGATAATTCAATTTAAAAAAAAAAAAAAACACAAAACCAAAACCAACAAACAAAAGCAAAAAAAACATCAAAAGAGCAAAGAAACCGCAAACCAACAGAACCACGGAATAAACAAACTTCAGCTTAACACTTGGAAACCTGTTAAAAGTCTTTTATTACACCTGGGAGTGATGGTTTTCCATTCCTTTTATTTCAGATTATGCATGCTGTAGTGAACAAGAAAAAAACTACATGGCCAGCATTTTTATAGATTGACATACTATAATTTTATTGGCCATGTCCAACGCTTCTCAAACCATTTTCATTAAGACTTTAACACTGTGGACTTTGGTTGGCATCACTGACCTCTGTCCAAATGCTTTCCTTGCATTCAGGACTCAGCAGGAAGAGATCAAAAGGCTTCTAAGGAATTCAACCTCTGTCTGTGAAGAAATACTAATTTTTCTTCTACAGAGCCTTAGAAGAGCCACATTCACACACACGCACACATCAGTGTGACAGCCTTGAAGAGTTTACTTCCAGTATTGCATCGATCTGAAGGCATTTCTGGGAAATTGTCAGATTTTTCTTTTCAGTACCGGTAGAAAAAAAATGGTGCTGAATTACCAAAAGTGATGAACAGAAACATGAACGGCACAACAGCACACTGCAGTGAGCAGCATTTTTGCCATGTGAGTGGATCTACCCAGGGTCTACCTCAAATAGGTGTGCCTGAGAAACAAGGTGTTTCTTGTGAGTGAAACACAGTAGACAGATTTCAACCTGTCACCTGATCATAATGAGGTCCTAGGTGATTTTACAAGAAAAAACCAACTACTGCATCTCCACAAGGGCTATCACCGTTAATTGGTATCATGCTTCTGTTTAAAAAGAATAGATGTCCCAGCTCCAGGGCTGGCCCTGATGTCTTTCCAGCCAGACATTGAGGCTGACCCACAAATCAGTAATTGATCATTCTACATATTCGATACAAGTAGCAGTAGAGGGACATTTGATGTTTTCTGTTTAGAAATGAGAAATAGCTGAGAAGTGGTAGATCTATGGGCTAAACTGGCTCTGTAGGACAGGGGAGTGCCTTCTTTCTGTGTTTGCATGTTAAGACAATGCTGCGTTATTGGCAACTACAAGCCCTGATCTAACTTCCAGCCCTGTGTATATGAGTCTCTCTGCATATGGAAACAACAGGGCACAAGGCAGAGGAACCAAAAGGTCATTAACGCAGATGGGATGCATCAGCCAGAATAACTTGTCACTCACCCAGGGTGACAAATTCTCAGTTGCCTAGTTGTTGACAAGTATTTACTTCTCTGGTTAAGCATGACTACATGATGCATAGTTAACCAGATTGGTTTTGCCTAAAAAAAAATGTTTATATGTTCTGTGGAAGTCCATAAGAACGAGCTACTAGGACAACACCACTTTGCATCAACTGAAATTCAGACCCTGACCACTCAAAGCTCCAACATGCCATAGCTTTCCTACAGCCAAGCTGTGACACATGTTGGGACAGGGAGAAAAGAAGAAAAAATCAGGTAAAATTTTGAGCCAAAACCTAAGAACATATCCTGCTGGTACAGCTGTTAATTTTAGAAGCACAAAGCCTGACCATGTTTTTCGGTTACAAAATTCAACTTTACATAGGAAAGCACCTATCATGTATTAAGCTACTTTGTGATGGGATTTGGAAAGGATGGGGGGACTTGGAAACTTTGGAAGGGGTGGAGTGAGTGTGCTGAACACCTTTACAACCGTGTTATCAAAGTTACGGAACCTGCTCATGTGTCTGATGTTTCTCAGGATCTTAGTGCAGACACCCTTCACTACTCAATGCCTCTTAAAGGCTGACTGTCCTCAGAAAATTAATCATTTAGGCAGAGAATCATAGAACCGTCAAGGCTGGAAGGGGCCTTTAAGACCATCGAGTCCAACCATCAACCTAACACTGCCAAAACCACCACTAAACCATGTCCCTCAGTGCCACATCTACATGTCTTTTAAATACCTCCAGGAATGGTGGTTCCACCACCTCCCTGGGCAGCCTGTTCCAATGTTTGATAACCTTTTCTGTGAAGAAATTTTTCCTAATATCCAATCTAAACCTCCCCTGGCACAACTTTAGGCCATTTCCTCTTGTCCTATTGCTTGTTACCTGGGAGAAGAGACCGACCGCCACCTTGCTACAACCTCCTTTCAGATAATGTAGAGAGTGATGAGATCTCCCTCAGCCTCCTCTTCTCCAGGCTCAACAACCCCAGTTCCCTCAGTCACTCCTCAGAGGACATTCTCTAGACTCCTCACCAGCTTCATTACCCTTCTCTGGACACACTCCAGCACCTCAATGTCCTTCTTGTAGTGAGTGCTGAGTACGGGGGTATGATCACTGCCCTAATCCGGCTCACCACACTATTCCTGATACAGGCCAGGAGGCTCTTGGCTTTCTTGGTCACCTGGGCACACTGTTGGCTCATATTCAGCTGCCCTTCCACCAACACCCCCAGGTCCTCTTCTGCCTGGCAGCTTCCCAGCCACTCTTCCCCAAGCCTGTAGCGCTGCATGGGGTTGTTGTGACCCAAGTGCAGGACCTGGCACTTGGCCTTGTTGAACCTCATACCATTGGCCTCAGCCCATCAGTCCAGCCTGTCCAGATCCCTCTGTAGAGCCACCGTACTCTGAAGCACATTAATATTCCTTCCCCACTTGGTGTTGTCTGCAAACTTTCTGAGGGTGCACTCAATCCCTTCATCCAGGTCATTGATAAAGATCTTAAACAGAACAGGCCCCAGCACTGAGCCCTGGGGAACACCACTTGTGACCGGCCACCAACTGGATTTAACTCCATTCACCATAACTCTTTGGGCCCGGCCATCCAGCCAGTTTTTTACCCTGTGAAGTGTATGCCCATCCAAGCCTTAGAAGAACTACAGAGGAGAAATTTATGAAAGATATCCTACTAAAACAAGAGTTATCTTTTTCTGTTCCTCTTGGGGCAGGGGGAAATCACAGCAGAAGCTTAATTTAGCTTCCTTAAATGGCCCTCCAGAGGAACCCAGTGCTTTCCGCTGCCTGCATGGGGGCCTAAGGAGATTTGCCTTCATTAGATAAAATTAAACACTGTGAACGCCCCTTAGAGCTGCACAGAATGGGCTAATCATATGTTATGCACTGTGTTTTGCAAACATCATCAAAGTTTTTCCCAGCACAGGCTTTCACAAGTAGGATGGACATGTGCTACACGTCCTATATGAGTTGCTGTGATGTTACAGGAGGAGGCTGGACCCTGGTGGAACTGTTTCTGCTCACTTGTTCTCCTAATGGGGTAATATCAGCCTTGGAATAAGCAAACCTCCCATTTAATTTTATTTTTTTTAAGTAACTTGTAATCTTGAAACACAGGGGAAAAATTAAAACAAACAAAAAAACACCAGAAGAGCTCTAAAACTCTATAAAGAGTGAGACATAAATATGTAACACAATTTAACTAGATATTTCTGCATATTAACACAGGAAAGCAAGGGAACACAAGAAAATTTTGGTCAAATCACAAGGAAGTAAGTAATAAGTCAATGATGGCAATAAATCAATGATGTTAATAAGTTGATGATGAATGTGTCACTCACAGCCATTTCAGCGCATCTTTGCTGAATGCTAGAGCTGGTTCACAGCTTCACCTTGCTCACTTTCAGGCTCCTTGCCAAGTTACCTTGCTTGGGGATGGAAAGGCAAGTATTTCCAGAGGGGCAGTAGGATCCTAGGTAGGCTGAAAAAAACTTGCTGGAAGGGTCTGCCTTTTGCTTTCTCTTTTGGCTCTGGTATGAAGAGACAGTGACTCTGTTCCCAAATGAGTGAGATAACTCTGTCCTGGGTCTGGGATTTTCCAAAGAGCCTGAATACTACAAACTTCTGTCCTCAGTGTGTAATGACAAATTTATGGTACAGTTTGAAAACAAACAAAAACCTTAAGGCAATGTTATCGCCTTTTTATTAAACAGAGGGACAGGGCTGCACCAAAGCAGATGGTGGTTGCAAACAAATGCACCAAAGAATTAGGAAAAAAAATCTAATTTTCTGGCTA
The DNA here is from genome assembly GCA_017639485.1 of Pluvialis apricaria. Taxonomy (NCBI): domain Eukaryota; kingdom Metazoa; phylum Chordata; class Aves; order Charadriiformes; family Charadriidae; genus Pluvialis; species Pluvialis apricaria. The sequence continues at coordinate 167,438,879 of CM030008.1, forward strand.
AAGCACATCCTTTCAACAGGAGTAGTGAAGGTGGCAGAGCTAACTAGCTTTTAGATGTCATTTGATATGATTTTATGACACACTTGTCACACAGAGACAGAAATCATGATGACCCCAAGAGGTGTCTTTCAGCCCTGTCTATTTACCTGTCTTCCGAGGTCAAGCCCTGCTAATGACCAACAGGAGGCTTATATGTGAAATTACTGCAGTGAGAGTGGCTGGAGTGGGGTTTTTGTCCTAATGTACCAAGGAACCTCCCATACGACCTGAGTCTTTATAGCAGCAAAGATGGACTGGTTTCACAAGGCAGTATTTTCAGTAAAACTGCTTGAAAGACAGGAAAGTGCCTTGTGAATGAGAATTTTAAAATGCTCCCATTTGGCAGTAACCAAAATGGGCCCCTTTAGGTTTCACAGTATGCTTTTATTTTTAGCACTTTAATAAGCTTAACCCTCTTTTATCACTATAACTTCTGGCTAAAAAAAAAATCAATACAACATACTGAAAAGCGCACACACACATACAAAAAGGAGTATTTTGGTAATATATAAAGGTTTATTTCCTAATTAAAGCCAAATTTTGGGTGAAATTGCTTCCAGCATAAAAAAAGAATTTTGCCCGTTCTATTTGCCATGTACTGGTAGAGTTTTAAGTGAGCTTCATTCCACGAACAAAAGACCCTCAGGGACTCTATAGGCACAACTGTGGATGTTAAGGAGAAGGAAAACTATGGCAGTTCTTCCAGAATGACGTTTAAAATGGCTTAGTGTTGGTCATCTGCAAACTTCAACATAAATGCCAAGTTATAAATTCTGCACATGAGAGGATTTATAAAATAACCTTGTCCGTATGCTAAACTAAGGCTAAATGGGTCACATTGGCTTAGATTGGTGCAATGAAATACGATTTTCAGCTCCATGAGACATCGGGAGCCACGGTTATTGCTTCCAACAAAAGGTAGACCGCACCTAGCTTTCTATTCGATTTTAGCAGAGCTCTAATTCTTCCACACAGTAACACACCATGACCCTCAGAGGTAAGGACTGAGGCACTGAACAACCACTCACCCTAATTTTCCAGGCAGGCCTGGAAAGACTATTTAAACTACCCTAAAATGCCATAACCAGCCCTTCCTGCTGGTTTTCTTTAGCCAACAGCCCAGAGCCCCAGCCTGTATGAATAAAAGTGGCTATAAGGCAATGGCCGAACACCAGCATAAATTTACGATGCTTCAACTCCTGAGTGATTTACACTGTCCTTGAAATGCATCTTGGAAATGTCAAGTATCTGCTACATATGTATGCGCTGAAAAATGGTATTACCCTGCCAGAGGTTTACCACGCCTGCCAGGATACATCTTCCAGGGATTTAAAATTCAAACGTTGTCCTACGTATATCTACTGGAAAATAGGATATCCTACCAGAGAATAAGGTTCCTCGTATTATCTGCTCTGTGCTAAATGGCAGAGTGTAGAAATATTACCACTTTAGCAGATGCAAAGCAATTTACCATTCTTTCTTACATAGAAAAGTGGTCTTAAAATGCTGATATTTACCACAGGAGAAGAGTCAGCACATGAAGTTTCCTGAGGGTGCATGGTATGGCCTCTGCCCTCATTGCCTGGTACGCACTTTCAGCTCTCTATCTCAGGTGTCCACAGTTCCCATATGATGCTCTCATTTGGCTCTGGGTAATCCAAGGCTCTAGTTTGAATCCCACAGAATTTGCACACGGGAGGATATTATATCGTGGCAATAGACCCAATTCACATTTCTTTTTTGTTTCCATTTTCTTCTTTTTCTGATGCAAAAAGGTATTTCAACACGACATTTTGTGTGCAGAAATTTATGGGTATGTCAGTTTTTATTTAATTTCCAAAATAATCTCTGAACGTAATTTAAAGAGCAAAAGAGCACTCAATCTAGCTTCGCTTGGGAAATTCCAGCTACTCATCTGTAGCATGCTACATCTTTTTCCTTGTGATGTAAACTCAACACATTTTTAATCCTATAAGACAAGTTAAAGAAAATGTTATTTCAAACTGCAATAAGAAATGTTTATTTAAAAGTGACAAAAAAGAAAGAAGAGATCAAAATAATTATATTTGCTTTTCTGAATCCAGCTCATGAATCGTCACAGTTTGGATAAACACCTTAATTTCACTTTCATGCAGTATTTTTCAGAAGTCCACTTCTGTCTACGATTAATGCAATGCTCACCTCCCATCATACAGCTGATGGCACAAGCTATCGAGTCCTACAGCTCAGTCACAGGATGAAAGAAGTGTCAGTCTGGGTCTGTCACAGAAATAAATGAGGATGATGGGGGTGTTGATTCATAGGAATAAATATACTTTATTTCTGCTTACTGTCTTGGAAAGATCGTATATTTTATCTACAAAGTCAAGTCACTGATATTTACAACTTGCTTGACCCCTTTTGCTTTACATGGCTCGTTTGATTTACTTAACGTACTCAAGCCACGGCCTCCCAAACACAGCCTGTCTGTGGCAGAATATTACACCTCCCAGCAGAAAGAAACCAACCACCTGGGCAGCTTCTGCCTTTTTGACAGTTACTGCTCAATTGCAGCATTACTAGAAACTGAGAGCACAGAAGATCCAACCTCCCGAAAATGACTTTGGATAAATTGGTGTGAGAAGAATCCTACTGGTGGCAATAAACCTCATAAAAGGAAGAGCCTTGCTTCTTGTACAAAATTAGCTGGCTCATTAACTGCAAGTATACCAGCCCAATCACATTATGAGGGTCAAACACAGAACAGCAGACAAATCTTTAGGCGCTAGTAAATTTGCAAGTGTAGAGTCACCCATTATTCTTTTCCTTATAAACAACCCTGTGCTGTCTTACCAGCACTGTCAGCACTAGAGCTAAATGGAAAAGTCCGCGTACAACAAGGCAAGACACAGAAAACTGACACTTACAGTGAGTAGAAACTCGAAAGCAGCACAAAAGCTCACTCATTTTTGGTGCTGCCTACTATCTCAAGTAAAATGAGTTGGTCAGAGATCATGATCATGGTAGCCCAACAACTCAGTTGGAGCAGTGGTCATCAACCGGTGCCTAACACGACACCAAGCATCTTACAGAGTCTTCAGTGCTGTCAGAGGCCAAGGACATGTGCAAAGTGATAGTGGAGGCCACCACTGCTGCAGTCCAGGTAAACAGGAAGAGCAAGGCCAGTGGTCTACAAAACACCATGACCCTAAAATTGTTGCCTGCAAGGCACTTAAGGGTCATAGAATCATAGAATCATAGAATTGTCTAGGTTGGAAGGGACCTTCAAGATCATCAAGTCCAACCACCAAGCTAGCACTGCCAAGTCTACCACTAAACCATGTCCCTCAGCACCACATCTACCCATCTTTTAAATACCTCCAGGGATGGTGACTCCACCACTTCCCTGGGCAGCCTGTTCCAGTGCTTGACAACACTTTTGGTGAAGAAATTTTTCCTAATATCCAATCTAAACCTCCCCCGGGTCATAATACCATGCAATTTCAGCAGCTGGGGTGGTTTACAATAAAGATTCATTAGACTTAGAACAACAAACTGATGACAGGGTATATACCCAGGATGAACAGAGAAATTGGAGGTTTCTCTGGAAGTGAATGGGAAGTGAAATGGATTATCACTGATTGAGAAATACCCCAGTGTACCCTTCCTGCATGGGCTGTGCTCTGTGCTGACATGTAACTCCATGTCTCAACAAGTGGCTGAAAGCAAGAGAGCCAAGAGAAGATTTCCCAATTCATCAGGAACCAATAAGAGCATAAATGTGCCCATTCACATAATAGCCTCCTCTGAGATCACTTAGGAAACTCAACCAAATGAGAGACTTTGCAGACCACATTCAACTGAATGTAGATATTAAATCTGTTGCATTTAGGTATTCAGGGACCACTCTCAAGACGTGTTCATTTTCCGCAGATGTCCCAACCGAGACACATAACTCAGGAGAGTTTAGTTAAGGATCCAGTTGAAAGATTTCCCAGCTTGGTTTGCCCTAGCGTGTCTGACAACAGACTCTTGGGTGTGCCATTCAGGCAGTCAGACCGGAGGAGGACATGTATGGAAGGGTGCTAATGGACCCTCTTGGCTCTTGACAGTATCTACGCGTTAAACGAGCCTTCAGGTCAGAGAGGAAACAGTGACAAGACAGGCAACAAAACTGAGCTGCTTTCACAGGAAAACAAAAAAACAACAAAAAAGTCCCAAACCTAAAAAAATCTCACCACATTCAAAAGCTTCTAAAATAAGCAATACATTTGCATTCATGCAAATATAGTTTGCTTTGAAGGACGTCTATTATTATTATCATTAGGCAATAAGTGACAATGTGGAATGTCAGTGAACACCAGCATTACTCAAGGACTGGATATATTGACACCATCAGTTACAGTTCCCCACAGCCTCCTCCTAGAGAAACTGATGTGCTATTGTCCAGACAAGTGGTCTGTGCGGTGGGTGGGGAACTTGCTGACAGGCCACACCAAGAGGGTGGTGGTCAATAGCTCCTTTTCACGCTGGTAACTTGTCACAAGTAGGGTCCCCCAGGGATCGATACAGGGCCCAGTGCTGTTTAATATCTTCATAAGTGATCTGGATGATGGGATCAAGTGTACCCTGATGAATTTTGCTGATGACACCAAACTGAGTGGGGAAGGGGACACTTCGGAAGGGAGAGTCACCCTGCAGAAAGACCTGGATAGGCTGGAAGAGTGGGCTAACAAGAACCTTGTGAAGTTCAACAAAGGACAAGTATAAGGTCTTGCACCTAGGAAACTATAATTCAGGAGTGCAGCACAGGCTGGGATCTACCTGGCTGGGGAGCCGCTCTGTGGAAAGGGACCTGGGGGTCCTGGTGACAACAAGCTCAATATGAGTGAACAGTGCGCTGCTGTGGCAAAGAAAGCCAGCAGGATGCTGGGTTGCATCAACAAAGGCATCACCAGCAGAGATAAAGAAGTCATTATCATTCTGCTCTGGACTGGTTCTACTCTGGACTGGTCAGGCCATGCCTGGAATCCTGGGTTCAGTTTTGGTGCCCACTATACAAAAAAGATGTGGACAGGCTGGAGAGGGTCCAGAGGAGGGCCACTAAGATGACCCAAGGACTGGGAAGGCTGCCATATGAGAAAAGGGTGAGAGAACTGAGTTTGTTCAGCCTAGAGAAAAGAAGACTTAGGGGAGACCCTATCACCATGTTCCACCATTTAAAGGGTGGCTACAAAGAAGATGGAGACTCCTCTTTTTACAAGGAGTCACATGGAAAAGATGAGGGGTAATGGGTACAAGTTACTCCAGGGGAGATTCTGATTGGACGCAAGAAGAAAATTTTTCACAATGAGAGCAATCAGCCATTGGAATAATCTCTCCAGGGAAGTGATGGATTCCCCATCATGGGATACTTTTAAGATTCAGTTGGACAGCATGCTCGGCCATGTTGTCTAGACCATACTTTTGCCAAGAAAGGTTGGACCAGATGATCCTTCAGGTCCCTTCCAACCTGGTATTCTATGATTCTTGATTCTATGATAAGGAACTTCTTCCAAGACTGAAGGAAAGCACCGGCTGCCATGTTTATATTTACCTTGGCAGGTCTGTGAGCTCTAGTCTGACAGATAACATGTGGTGATGTTTGTAAAGCGAGGGACCATCCACTTTAGATCACATTGTGAAGCTTCTTCACCCTATTGTTTTCAAATACAAAATGCCTAGGTTTCGAAAGCGAAGTGAAAGGTTAGAAGCACTAAGATCTAGGCCTGGATGAGTAATGGAAGAAAAAGAAAGTCTGAAAAAGTCTTTTGCTTGATGTAGTGAGGTCCTCTTCTAGCAAATGGGATTTGCTGTGCAAACATTGATTTGTACGCATTTAGTCTGGACAAAGAGGTAGAGGACTCGTAAATTAGTTGCTGTACCTCTGCTACTGTAATCTTAAAATAGGTGGCCGGTATGTGATGTTAGAATTTCTTCCCATTCTAGGGACCTGGGGAGGTTCCAGATACACTGATGGAAGGTTGGTTGTAAACCTGTCCAATAGAGGAAGAAACGTGACTCTTAAAAGTGTAAAATGTTTTCAGAACAACATGGGTCTTTCCTTGTGGCTTTGAGAAATGTGATGGAGCTGCAAACAGTGATATAAATGGTGAAAGTTGAATTAGAGCAGTTTTGATAAGGGATGTAGATCTTGAATGTTATTTGGGCATAACTAATAAGGTTACATACACAGGTAGGATGGAAAAACAGCTCTTCTAAACCAAAAACAGAACAGCATTTTCTCTTGCCATGGGCAAAAAAAACCCCAAAATGCAGTAACTGTATTATTCAGGTCATCTTTATTCTCTGTTACAAGACAAACAGAAGCCTACAGAGGCGGACAAATATGCATTTGCCTTCATCAGGTACTAATACAAATACTGGCAGCTGTGTTGTTGACACTTTCTTCAGAGGAACTGGGGATTTGAGGATTCTCTTCTCCCTAACACTAGTTATAAAATTGATTTAATGGAACTATGTCTATTCATCCCAGTACAGCTAATGAAAGAACAAGCTTGCACATGTGAAATAGTGTTGTTCCATATGAAACACTGGGAATGTTTCAAGCCATTGAGACATTTGTAGTTCAGTTGAGTGGCCATCTATGAGCATGGAAAGGAATGACTTGCTCTAACAATCTCCCCCAACATAAGTTTCTTCTCACGGTACCAAGTCCTTAATCCTTGCCTTGGATGTTTTGGCTGAAGAACCCTTCTGCTCCCATAGGAGTAAAAGCTAGCAGTAGAGATGGCCCTCTTCTAGCCATCTTGAGATCTTGCCATTTGTATATCAGATGCCCAAAGTCATCATCAATGCACTCCAGAACCTCTTGGGTTATTTATGCCCTGCTGGGTTGCCCCTCCAACAGATATTGGGGTGGTTGAAGTCCCCCGTGAAGACCAAGGCCGATGGCTGTGGAACCCAAAACTATGTTACCAACACCAATTCCACAGCCAGTTATTGATTCTCCTATTAGTGTCCTCTTCCTCGCACACCTTCCCTTCACTGGCACCCTATGTGAGGAAGCTGCACAGGGATGCTTTTGCCGAAAGCTCCTGTAAGTCTGTGTTGAAAAGACTCTGTTGATTCAAAGGCAATATTGTCCACTGCCTTGTTTTGACTTCGAGGGCTTGGACTCACTGGTACTGTAAGGCATGGTTAAATATTCATATCAAAGAGATGCCATGACTAGAAACACAGGCATGGGGCTTATTTGAGAAGACAAAAAATAACAGCGATATGCTGCCCCGAGTCCACATTTCCCCTCATCTGTTCCCTCCTCGCATGACAGAAATTGCTCTCTACCACACAGAATGTTAATGGATGTGTTCATTAAGGAACCAGCCCATACACTAGCAAAACTGCTTTTGGGTTTCTGTAAGAAGTATGGGTTACTCTGCCTGTGCCAGGCACAGACTAGACACGCTCTTCCCATTAATTCTCCCCAGCTCAGGTGAACCAGAGCGCAGTTTGCTCTGCAACCCTGGGACCACTTTTCTGAGTGGTGCATCTCGCATTCCTTGGGTATGTATTTTCCCCGTGTTTTCTAAATGAGCACACACAGAGCTTTCATTTCATGCATGTAAGAGGAAAGCATTAGAAAAATGAAACAAGTCCCACGAGAACTGTCGCTTATCATCATTGCTTTTGAATTTTCACTGTGGGGGTTTCAGCTCCCTTTGCCTCCTGATTCTTAATCTCACTTACTTCTGTGTAATATGAATGTCAAAAGATAAACAGTGGGACCTTTCAGCAATTGGTTGGGAAGATACCTTGACTGGCTGCCAGGCTGAAAAGATACTCCTAAAGAGATCATTAAAATTCTGCTGCAGCGAAACAGGAAGAAGAAATACGGTGTCAGATATAAAAGCAACAAAAACCTTATGCTGGCTCAAAGACAAAACATCCTACTTAGTCTAACTGTTTCACACACTCAAGTTAATACCAGGGTCACTTATATGCATGGGCAACATCTTAAAATAATAAATATTGCCTTAAGAAAAGGAGTTGCAAGGATCTTGAAGCTAGTTGATGTATGTTGTCACGTCCCTCAAGGCATTAACATCTGATGTGCTTTTAGGAGATGAATCAGGCTCCAAAGTTATCCATGTACAAAAATGAGCTTCTAAACAAGCATAAATAATAATAATAATAAAAAAAATAATAAAAAAAGAAATATCAAACAGTTGGGTTTAGATATTACCTTGATTTTTTTCTGCACCTGTGAACCTGAGTGGTGTTTCTCAGTGGAATGCAGTTGGCTCATTTCAGTGTGAAAGGAGATATCTTATGCTAATGGCACCTTGCAAAGGTATGAGCTTGGCAAAGAAATCCAGAGTGATTAATAAACAGCAGAGAAGAGTTTCTTCTTTTATGATCTACATATGGCTGTCTTAGGACTTGATCCAACTCCCAGGAGCTCCAGTGAGAACTCCAGCTGAGCGCTGCAGGTTAGAAATATCTCCACAAATCTTGCTTCTCTGGAGTTTAGGTCCCTCAACGTGGCTTTAGGATGGTTAGGTCTCAAATTGGGAAGCAGACAGTTGCTTCTGAAGCACTGCACAGTATTATCATACATACACAAAATCAGAGATACAGGGGAAAAAAGCCTGATTGTTCTTAGCTGCATCAGAAGGCAGCAGTGACAAAGACGAGGGTCAGAGGAAATTTAAAAGGAGCAGATCTACTGTGCCTTATGCCTCTATTCACAAAAAGTGGTGGCTGTCAGGGATGAGCTGCTCTTAAAGGTAATGCTAGGGGTTACTCTTATCTCTTTTCCCAAGTTTTCTCCACCACACTCCCAGCCACTGGTAGTCAGAGAGCAAGAGGAGGTCATCTAATGGGTAGAAGCTTCAGACTATGCATATGAGCGCATCACGGTGTTAGGCTACTGTAAATTTAATCAGATACACCCTGCAATGTGGAAAGAAAATTCCATTTAGGAGAAGCAAGCTGCTTAATTTTCTCCACCACTATCAATAATCATAATATAATAATCATTATTGCTGCTACTATTTCTTTCTAATTATAGTTCCAGGTAGAAAGGAAGAATTGGATCTTTTTCCAGTTAATGTTATATGTTGTCCAGCTTCCTTTTTACAGTCAAAAGGGAATAATGGAATAATCTCACTGAGAATTCTATTTTATGCCAAATAGATCAGCTCACTGTCGTCAATAGAAGAACCCAATTGCACAGGGCAGCTTGTTAGATCAAAACATCACTGCATGTACAAAATGCCCAGAACACAGGAAAAAAATAATCACAGCATCAACAAACAGCTGCTCATAAGGGAACACACAACATCATATTGGAATGGGGCAGGAGGGTAACGAAGCCCATACTTTAACAGTGATACTTACCTATTGTGTCTCCTTGCTCATGCACCATGGAGGCCAGGTCTTTAATGATCTGGTTCACGTCCAACATGTCACTCTGAAAAGACAGAGAGTCTAACATTAATGATGAATGGGTAATATCCAAGCATAAAAGGATGTTCCACAGTCAAGCTTTGCAAAGATAAAAAAAAAAAACAAAACAAAACAGAAAACCTCATCTGTGTAGAATCAAAAGCAAAAAAGTTATAATGCTCCCAGAGTAAATAAAAAATCCCCTTAAACAAAGCCATGGTTTGCTGGATTTAAGTCAGCCCGTTGACTCAAGATTTCTGTAAGAAACAAGTACAACGACCAGATTATACAGTTGCTTTTCAGAATTGTGGAGGACTAAGAGAGAAAAAAACCAACAATAAAACCAGACGCAAACCCTTTTCTTTCTAAAAATGTTATTTTTGATGCAGACCATTCATCCTAGACTGTGAATTCTTACATAGAAAGAGGCCATCTTTCAGCATAGCATCCATTTGATAAAATACTATTCCTAAACTGATGGAGATATGATCACAAACACACTGAATTTGAAATCTCGTTGGTAAGGCAATAAGGCAAGACCAGTCTGATGAATGGATTAATTTATGTATTTTCAAGTGTAAAAAAAAAAAAAAAAAAGTAACTAGATTCAGCACTGAAATTTTCTTAGCAAATTGCCAGTGAGCTTGTTTCCCTCATTTCTGAACACTTACCACATACAAGAGCAAATGTGAGCATATGTTGACTTCATAGGACACTGGCTCTTATAAAAAGAATTAATCTAGCAATAATAGGCATGATAATACAGATACTGCTAAATACACTACCACTGAGGCAACATTAGCAGAGAACACTGGCAGAGAACAAAAAAGACACTCAAACAGGATGCGTTTTGTTAAGCTGTACAAATCACAGAGACATTGAGGTTGGTAGGAACTTCTGGAAATCATTGAGTCCAACACCCTTGCTCAGAGCAGCCAATTAAAGCAGGTTACTCAGGGCCACGTCCACCTGATATTGTCTATCAACAGTCAGAGGCTGCACAGACTGTCTGGCCAACAGTATGTCCCTGTATCTTTGTACAGGGGAACCCAGCATTCTGAAGCATTGAAAACATTTCACAGAATCAAAGAATCATAGAATAACAGGTGTTGGAAGGGACCTGTTAGGGTCTGGAGATCATCTAGTCCAACCCCCTGCCACAGCAGGGTCACCTACAGCAGGTTGGACAGGAGCGCACCCAGGTGGGTTTTGAATATCTCCAGATAAGGAGACTCCACAACCTCTCTGGGCAGCCTGTGCCAGTGCTCTGCCACACTTGCAGTAAAGAAGCTTTTCCTCATGTTCAGATGAAATTTCCTGTGCTCCAGTTTGTGCCCATTGCCCCCTGTCCTATTGCTGGGCACCAGTGAAAAGATTCTGGCCCCGTCCTCTGGACACTGGCCCTTGAAATATTGATAAGAACTGATGAGATTCCCCCTCAGCCTTCTCTTCTCCAGGTTAAACAGCCCCAGGTCTCTCAGCCTTTCCTCATCAGAGAGGTGCTTCAGTCCCTTGATCATCTTTGTAGCCTCCGCTGGACTCTCTCCAGTAGTTCCTCCTTATCTTTCTTGAACTGTGGAGTCCAAAACTGGGCACAGTGCTCCAGATGTGGCCTCAGCAGGGCAGAGTAGAGGGGGAGGATGACCTCCCTCCACCTGCTGGACACATTCTCTTTAATGCACCCCAGGATGCCATTGGCCTTCTTGGCCACCAGGGCACGTTGCTGGCTCATGGTCATCCTGTTGTCCACCAGGACTCCCAGGTCCTTCTCTGCAGAGCTGCTTTCCAGCAGGTCAGCCCCCAGCCTGTACTGGTGCATGGGGTTATTCCTCCTCAAGTGCAGGGCCCTACACTTGCCTTTGTTGAAATTCATTAAGTTCCTTTCCGCCTACTCTCTCGCCTGTCCAGATCTCGCTGCACGGTGGCACAGCAGATTCTCAAGAATCTGCTTCTCCTGAGGCTAATTGCACAGTAATTCATTTATCTGCTTGGGTCTTGTTGCAGCTCTAGTCCCTCATGCCAAAAGGTCCAATTGCTTCCACTCCACTTTTAAAGACCTGAGCTTCCCTACTGGCAAATTTAGAAAACGGAGCAAAATGAATCCACGCCCTTCTACTGAAGTTTGTTATGAGAATATAAGTGGCATAACATTTAATCATATAATGCAATAGAATCACATTAATTTGCAATGAAGCCTGGGAGTCCCGTTGTGAATTCTAGAACATACCAAATTGTTGAATAACTGAAGATGTAGGAGAAACAAAAGGATTAAAAAGCTGTGAAAAATCATAATAAAACAAAAAACAAAAACCCCAACCAAAGAGCGGGTAATGCATCACAAAATGCACTTCATTCATTCACTTGTCAGGAATAATGAAGCTTTAATTATGTATGGTATTATTCATAACTTGTAAATACTGCAGAATATTTTGTAAATGCAATGACGTTTAAGTAACTTGAGATTGCTCTTGAGCACTGTGGTAGTAAATCATTGCCAAGAAATGAGGAGAAATTAGTTGTGATTTTTTGAGGTGGAGGAGTTGTTTGGGTTTTTTGTAACAATCTTTAAAAAGAGAAAGCTAAAGTTTAGCAAAATGTGAAGAGTTGAGAATTAACTTTAATGTGTTGCTCTGCTCTCATTTAACTGCTTAGTAAAAGATGACTAAGGAAAAATCAAATAAACAAATAATAATAATACTAAAAAAGCCAAGAATTCCCAGAATTTAGTCTCTCCTGGCTAAATTGCCATGACATCAGTCTTGATTTCTGTTACTTGCAACATAAACAAGATTCCTTGTACCCTTCAGTCAATCTGTTTTGTTTTGTTTTGCTTCTTTTACAGCATTTTAAGTGAATGCGGCTTAAAACTCATGAACTTGTTTTTGCATGTATGTTTGGTTAGATAGAAGTTATTGCAATATATTGAATTATACATAACTCTTCCCTTCCCCTTCTCTTCTCCCAAGCAACAAGTGATAGGACAAGAGGAAATGGCTTCAAGGTTGTGCCAGGAGAGGTTTAGGATGGCTATTAGGAAAAATTTCTTCACAGAAACGGTTATCACACATTGGAAGAGGCTGCCCAGGGAAGTGGTGGAGTCGCCATCCCTGGAGGTATTTAAAAGACAGGTAGACGTGGTGCTGAGGGACATGGTTTATTGGTGGACTTGGCAGTGTTAGGTTGATGGTTGGACTTGATGATCTTAAAGGTCCCTTCCAACTTAGACAATGCTATTCTATGATTTGAAATATTTCCATTGGAATAAAACAAGTGGGCAAGTTGGTCTAAGAAAGATCAGATGATATATTCACTCCTCATAGGGCCCTCGTCTGCTAATTTAACTGCAGAGGAGCTGGGCTGTCTGCCTACTGACCCCCGGCTATTATGACGAGAAGGGAAGAATGAGAAAGGAAATTCAATGCTGTATCTGAACAGTGCTGTTTCAGATTTGCCATTTATATCCGGGTACTTGGAACGAAACAGCCATCTGATGCTGCAGAGTATAGATCCTTTTCATAACATTGTAACAACGCTTAAAATTATTGTTCAGCAAATACGCATTAGTTAAAGGCAGCCGCTGAGTTGTTTGGAAGGAAAAAATGCGACTACTGTATTTAAGGAAAAACAAACAAGACCAAGTTGTAAAGCACAGAGCACAAACCAATCTGACCTGAAGCAAGGAATCTGTTGAATAATTTAACCTGGCAATGTGAAGTTTCAAAGTCCCTGATATATGTAAGCAAAACAAGAGTATAAATAGAAAAAAGAAAAATAGCCAGAAATAAAGACCTTCCATAATAGAATATACCTAGGAGCTATGTTCCTGTTCCTTCTTGCAAGGTTAGCACTGTCATGAAGTACCTCTGAACTTACCAGGCATCAGTGTTTGTTAGCAAAATCAGATTGCCTTTGGTTTCCCACGTTTGCACATACCACGTGGAATTCACAGTGAAATACAGCTCCTCATAAATCTCTTTGACTCCACAGAAACCAGGAGCACAACAGCTAGCTACCGTTCCAAAAGTGCTGTCTCCCTGCCAGCGATCTAGGCTGGGGTTTCTTGGGTTTTAATCAACAACAGCCGTTCTTGTCCGGCAACAATTCACTCCCTACACTCGGCAGCAAGAAGTAGACATTTAAATTGTTTCATTTAAATCCTCTTTTTTCTTTCTTTTTTTTTTTTTTCCCCCAAAGGAGAAATCTATCATACAGATTAATATAGAGGATTTAATATCACCCCTGCTGGAACAAAAAGGATTAAGACTAGTCATGGACAAAATCAGAGATGGCAAAAAAAGAGGGGAGTAACTAAAGATGACCAAAAAAAAAGCAGAGAAGTGCTAATAAATAAGTCATGCAGATGAGAAAACCAGAGAAATTAAGGAGTTGGGACCCTAAAGATCTGGAGGATTAACTCTCACTAAGGAAAGTTAGCTTGGAAACTTTTTAACAGAAAGTACTAGGTTGAAATGGCAGGACTCTTTGAGTCACTTAATCTGACATGGTAAGTGAACAATGTCACTGCAAAGTACTGAGATTTTGGAAAAAAAAATCTGAAATTCCACCTCTGGCACTGAAACTGTTGGAAATGCAGATCTGCAGATAAACTAGAAATTTACATTTCCCATTTTTTTACTTTAACAAGAACACAATTTCAACATTTTCAAAATTAATCTGGGAGCAAGTTGGGTTGTAAAGCCCAGGCATTGTTACCAAGATGGGAACAACCTAATCATAAATCCCAGCAACCCACTTCCCCATGGGATGAACACAACTGAGGTATGCGCCAAGACAGCAGATAAGTAAACCTCTCCTTCTCTTCCACTGTCGTGCTTAATGGGGGGCGAAGATTTATGCACGCTGAAAACTTCTAACGTAGCCCTCACCTTAATGATATTCTACGGACACTTCTGTATTCCAGGCATGAGAATGGCGTTAAATAAACCAGCGAGGGGAAACACGCTCTCTTCAAAAGGACACAGAACAAGCATGTGCTGTCAATAATTTCTCTCACACGTTTAGCCCAAGTCCGGCATCCTTTATCAATGTCAACTCAGGTCCTCAAGGGAAGACTCACACTTATTTCTAAGAACGTTTACCTGAGGTTTGTATATAAAACGGCATCAGAAATATCAGTGGTCTGTCCTATTTAGCACATGTGCTTTTTTGTGTACTCACAAACCATCCACCCATTTTTTTGAAGGACTACAAATTAACTTCTAAATTAATTGCTGATTCAATGTTCAGGAGATGCTGAATTCTACAAGCGAGGCCTCATTCTGCCCCACCATCCGCTCTGCAATAAGCAGCCAGGAGATCTATAAGAAAACCCCCGAAGGTAATTCTGAAAGATGCAATATAATGTCCATGTGTGTATTTCTGTATATGGAAGCACTCCAAAACAAAATAAAGCAAAACAAAACCCTTGTGCTTGTTATCTTCGGGGGAAAAAAAAAACCAAAAACAAAAACAAAAAAGGAAAAAAAAACACTTTTGTAGTCATGTTTTACCAAAGAGATGCTGAGATGTTCCTCGTGTATTGTCCCATCTGCAACACCCTTGGCACATCTCCTACCCTATGGACCAGCATGTGTGGACCAGCACAGATCCAGAGCACACAGAAAGATTAATCAAAGTATGGTGTTTGCCTATCCCCGTTCTCCTCTGCAAGATAGGAGAAGGCAGGAAAAGGGAAAAAAATTTATAAAAAGTGTGCAAGCTTCTCTGATGTTAGATGGGCAAAAACTAAATCTTGCTGCAACAGCCTTTCAACAAATATTTTTCTCTTGTCTATGGCTGGGCAGAAAAAAATGACATTCTATAAATCAAACTGATTCAGCCTAAGCAACAACAGACCAGCAGAAAATTGTTTTGAGGGCAGAAGCTATCCAGAACAGCAATTACAGACTGAGTTAGATCTCCTCTGGGACTGCACAACAGCCAGCGCGGGGAGTTTCTCTCTCCCTCTTGCTTAGTTGTGCGTGGTTCCTCTCTATTTTGCTGTCTTAGTGGTTGGTGTCATCTCAGGAAGCGTAGCACTGCACTCCATAATTAAACTAGTTGTGCTGAGCTTCAGGATGCTAATCCAGCATCTACCTGGGGACAGCAGGCTCAAGAAACACAACATAAACAGTGTTCCTGCCCACCAAAAGCCAAATGGAGAGGCGGTGGAAAGTGATATGCCTCGAGCTCATCAGGCAGAGGTGAGTTCATTGCAGAGGGCACCTCAACGGGGATGAATAAAAAGAGATCCTGGAACGAGCCAGCAAGTAATATTATTCATCAGGTCCTAAGTGAGAAACAACACAATGACATGTTCAACCTACGATGCCATCTTAGGTGCAAATATCGGAGCAAATGTCTGTGTAGTGAAGGGGGCAAGGCTGGTGGGTGGGAAGACCAAATTGCTTTGCATACTTGAAGAAGAGGCAGAAACACCTTCTACGGCAGGACTGGCAAGAGTGGAAAAGGTGGCAATATATTTACTGCAGTTCACTTATCATAGAATCACAGAATGGTTTCGATTGGAAGGGACCTTAAAGATCATCAAGTTCAAACCTCCCTGCCCTGGGCAGGGACACCTCCCACCAGCCCAGGTTGCTCCAAGCCCCGTCCAACCTGGCCTTGAACACTTCCAGGGATGGGGCATCCACAGCTTCCCTGGACAACCTGGGCCAGTGTCTCGCCACCCTCAGAGTGAAAAATTTCTTCCTAATATCTATTGTAAAACTCACCTCTTCCAGTTTAAAATTGTTACCCCTCATCGCTACACTCCCTGATCAAGAGTGTCTCCCCAGCTTTCCTGTAGGCCCTCTTAGGTACTGGAAGGGGTGATAAGGTCTCCCCAGAATTGCCCTTGTCCACTCTAATGCACATCTCACAGATTAGATAAACAAGTGGTTACTATTTATTTTAATGATCTACTTAAATGAATTGGAGATAAGACCTCCAACTCACCTCCTCTACCACCCACAGTGTGTGTCTTCCCATCAGCAGCAATCTGAGCATAAGTGGATATGATGGGCAGTTCCCTTGGGACGCTCCTCTCCTCATAGCCATCGAACTGCACTTGAAGACATGTCTTGACAGCCTATGTTAATGATAGGCATGATTATCACTGATACTATCTAAAATGTATGAGACACATGGGGAGGAGGGCAACAGCACATTACCATGAGATGTGTTAATATCTTTTAGCTACTTTTTGCACTACACCCTTTTTCTGAAGCTTCACGACCCTACATCTGGATCAGCTGGCCAGCAAACATGCATCGCTATCACTGTCTCCCATGTACTCTATATCCCTCAGTGTTTGCCTTTATAAAGATCGAAGACTGCTTAAGGCAGATATTTTTTTTCATGGGAACTTTATCAGTTCCAAGTCTATCCTGAAGGTCAGAACTGGACCATAGTCTCAGGGAAATACAATAATACAAATGATAGGAAGAGATTCTTTGCCCTTTTAAAACCCTTTAGATCTGGAAATAGGAGATGTGTTAATTGAGGAGGTCATCAATAGCTCTGATTTCAAGTAGGTATCCTCACTTTTTATTTGGGAAAATGTGTCGTACAGTAAAGTATCAAAGATCATGTAAAAAGTTCTTGTTACTAACCATGACTTTCAGCTTCAAAATAATTGACATCCAAAATTTCATTTAAATTCAGCCGTTTGTAAAGGTATGTGACTTCACATATGTACCTACATGTGAGCATTTACACAGTCACATATACACATGTATTCTTGTGTACCACAAATGCACACACCTGTAAAAATAGTAACATATTATGGTTATGTTATATATAGTAATATATAGATACATTAATAATATTAAGCTCTAACTTGCCCCCAGCATACACCAGGTGTTAAATGAGCATTTGAGGCTCAGCAGATTGCAGACATATAAACACAGCCTATTTCTGTCTACAGTAGCACAAAAGAGACCTTTCTTTTTCCTGGCTAAACACTGTGGTGCAAGATAAGCGTGAACACTGATATGTTCTGATAACAGGCAAGCAAACAAAAAATAAAATAAAAATTGGTTTGCCTCGCTTAGTTTTGACAAGGAAAAGCTGCACTGTTTCCATTTTGCCCTCAAGTTAATGGCGTGGTAGTTCGATATTGCAGTTCTGAGGAGAAGGATCTGGGGGTCCTGGTAGATAGAAAATTACCCATGAGGCAGCAATGTGCCCTGGTGACCACAAAGGCCAATGTAATCCTGGGCTGCATAGGGAAGGCTGTGGCCAGCAGGTCGAGGGAGGTCATCCTCCCCCTCTGCTCTGCCCTGGTGAGGCTGCATCTGGAGCACTGTGTGCAGTTCTGGGCTCCCCAGGTCAAGAGAGACAGGGAACTACTGGTGAGAGTCCAGCGTAGGGCAACAAAGATGATTGAGGGATTGGAGCATCTCCCTTATGAGGAAAGGCTGAGAGAGCTGGGACTCTTTAGCCTGGAGAAGAGAAGGCTGAGGGGAGACCTTATTGTTGCTTACAAGTGTCCAAGAGGTGGGTTGAAGGAGGATGGAGCCAGACTCTTCAGTGGTTCCCAGCGACGGGACAAGGGGCAACGGGCACAAGTTGGAACATAGGAAGTTCCATTCTAACACAAGAAAAAACTTCTTTATGGTTAGGGTGACAGAGCCCTGGCACAGGCTGCCCAGGGAGGTTGTGGAGTCCCCTTCTCTGGAGATTTTCAAGACCCACCTGGATGCAGTCCTGAGTAATGTGCTCTAGGCAATCCTGCTTTAGCAGGGGAGTTGGACTAGATGATCTCTAGAGGTCCCTTCCAACTCTGAAAATTCCATGATTCCATGATATCAGGTAAAGCACGGGCAAGAATGGCTCTCATCAGAAAACCCAAAGGCAACACTTGTATGGGCAACAAAGGAATTATGCAACAAAGTCAAGGTGCAGAGCAAATGGAGAAACATTTCCAAAATCATCCATGATGGAGGAGAGCATGTGAACTTCCTTACTCTGCAGTGCACCGCCCTTCCTTCACCCCCACCACTCTCCTCTTCCCCTGATCACTCATAAAGCCCCTGATAGACAGTTGCCCACAAAGAGGGAAAGCTGCAGGGAGATCCACAAACCAAGTAAATGAAGAGGGAAGCGATTTCATTACTCTCCTGGGCGTGAGGGAGAACATCAGATCTGCTCTCCAAAAGGGGTCATGTCACAATTTCATTTCCCTTTACCTGGTGTCTGATGTCACCGCACTTTGTTAACACAGCTGCAGCAAGTCTCTGGGATGTTTTAATGCATATTTGGAAGCAATAACACCAAAAATGCATTAGACTGGTCACACCTAATACTTACTCTTTACACTTCTGAGGTTGTGCATTTATTTTGGCAACGTTACAGAAGAAAGTATCTGCACCCACACTTCAGATCCAACCTTTAGCTCTCCTACAACCAAGTTTCTAGCTCTAAAGAAAAATCTACCACTAGCTCTACCACTAAGGACAGATCAATACCTTTGTGCTTCCAACAACCCCTTGGGTTGTATATGAAAGAGACTCACATGTTAGAAATATTGCTTCTGTTTTCTGCTATGCTAGAAAGGCTTTTGTAGGATTTTTGGCCAACTCACCTGTCCCAGCTTCCTGGAGTTGAATTAAGGAGTCCATTCCGAGGTAAATTCACTTACGTTTATAGGGTAACCAGACCGCACAAAAATAAATGTATGAAAGACCCAAAAAGAATAAATACAAATAGAGGTAATGAAATGCCTGGCATTGTGGCCTTCATATTCTAGAAATAAAAATGCTCAATGAAGAAGAAAGGTTGTCCCAATAGAGAACGTCATTTAGAAATTAGATACAGGTTGAGGCTTAGGATTTGTGAATTTTGCCAGCCTGACACCCTGAGAGAGAAAATTAAATACCCCACAAAATATAAAAATAAAAGCCAACCAGAGAAGAAACGTCCACCCACAATTATCCATAGCCTTGTCTGAGAAAAGGCTTTTACGAGGAACAGGTCACTCAGTTCTTTCTGCAAGCGCTGGACAATAAACACACTGATCAGATGCAATTGCCATGGAGTGGTTCATGATGTGGGTCCCTGTCTGCCAGGAACTATTAGTCTGTATTACACATTTATTTTGTACCACTTTCCAAACCACTCCAATGAGCCACGGGGTCTCTCCAGCAAGAAACTGCAAAAAGTGAGATATATGGGTTCTTATGGTAACCTATGAAAAACTTTTTAATTTTTTTAATATATATACAATAGGAATGCTTGTTGGGGGTGCTTAGTCTTAAAAAAAAAAAAAAAAAAAAAAAAAAAAAGAAAGTGCATTTAATACTGACTGCTACACTTCTTTGTAGCTCTTCAGAAGAAGGTCTCCTGAGTACTAAGTCACCAAAGATATGGAAATCCATAAGCAAACTCCAAACTCGGTATCTTACACACTGACTTTTCCTTTAGCATCTCCTGCTTTCTGCCCCAGGCTGCAATGTATAAACTAATACGAGTAGTGAGGGAAGTAGCTGTAATCTATCACACTGACTGATACCAGCCCTAGGAAAGGTAGTTTATTGCAGGCAGTATGTTATCTTCAAAAATAGAAACTGTGCAAAGATTATGACAAAAACTTCAACACTTTCTACACTTTGTTTGCAGCACTATTAATTCTTCACTCTGGATTTATTTCCAGGAGGGTCATTTAACCAGAAAAATACAATGGAGAAATTCATTTTCTTTTTAGGAGTGTTCTGGGAAACCAAGCAATTAGAGCAATCTTAAGCTGTCATGTATTATCAATTGCCACTCAATTATTTTACTTAAATAAAATACTGATTGCAAAGTCTGATCTGCAGCTATCAATTGAGTGATTCATTTAGCTGCACTATTTATTCTTGAGAAATTAAAAAAATAATCATCTAATTTTAACTGAAAGGGGAACGACAAAGGGATAAGGGAGAGGAGAAAACTGGCAATACGTAGCATCTCTTCATGACTCTCTGCTATGTCGCCAATTCTCAGTTTAGAAAAAGCTGAAACTACTACACTCTGTACAGAGTCTGGAGATAGGTCCTCATTACAAGTGGAGTCCATAGTTTTGGTGCAGAAAGGAAGTTGTAATCTCTTAAAGAGGTCACTGAAAGTCAGAAGCTCTTGTCCTCTGTCTTCAGGAGACTGAAGGGGAACAGTCAAAAGATGGGGTGGCTATCCAGGCCTCCAAGGGCTGCAGGTAGCACCATCTCCATGACTCACCACGTAACTTAGGTCTACCCAAGGCGCACGCACTCCTCAGTGGTACAAACTGGGCAAAGAAAGGATACATTCTCCATATAAGTTAAAAAAAAAAAAAATAATGGCTCTGCCTTATATTCCGCTACATGTTTCCAAAACAAATTATATGTTCTTTGTAGACTATTCCAGATTTTGGCTCTGTGGATTGAGGACTATGCTCTTGACACGTATATTATCTCTTCCCCAGAGACGTTGTGGAGTCTCCTTCTCTGGAGATATTCAAAACCTGCCTGGATGCGTTCCTGTCCAACCTGATCTAGAGGAACTTGCTTTGGCAGGAGGGTTGGACTAGATGATCTCCAGAGGTCCCTTCCAACCCCTACCAGTTCTGTGGTATTTTCAGCCAATAATACAGGGTACCTAAAAGGCACACATGCTGAGTAAAGGCATCTGAGGGACAATTAATTACAACTACAGCTAAAAGGCTTATATAAAAAAAAGGTTTGATGGCTCTCACCTTCTATAAAAACTAGACTTGCTGGAGCTGACTGTCCAGAACAACCCTCATGTGGTTTTAGTCTCCATTCTCTGCACGAGAAAGCTTCTTCTTGAAAAGTATCCATTATATCCAAAATGATTAATCGCATTGTTCAAGGGGTTTTTTTTCTTAATGTTTAATTTATACTTATCTGTCCTTAGTTACTACTTGGTAATTTGTTACTACCTTCAACCTTAATATTTTAAATTATTCTACGCTTTTTCAATGCTATTACACATCAAGTATTTCTACGTAGTCATCATGGCTCAACTAATCACTGCTGCACTTTCTGAGCCTGCAGTTGGTAAATTCCTGTAATCTCTCTTCATAAATTCTACTTAATACTTCTTCCTCATTTCTTTCCTTCTGGATCACCTCCAAATTTCTAATAGAAAAAGCAGGCCAGAAAGCTCCCATTTCTTACACACCTTCCTGTCAGATAAAAGGTGCCAATGTCTAAAGCAGACACTAAAGACTGTGTGACAGTTCACTTTACTTTCCAACTGTCTGTATTTACTTTCCAGTTGAAAATTTCCCATTTCTGGTAAAAACTACAGCATCGTCTCACACTGAGCTTAGTCTTCCTATTTCTCAGAGGTAGAAGCAATTCTTTGGTGGGCGGCACAGTCTGCATGGTCTAGAAAAGTTGTTCTAGGTCAACTTTTGCAATAGGCTTTAAAATTCTCACGACAAAACTTTGCTGTGTGTCTCTATAAGGAAAGTAGAAAGGTGCAAACCCTTAGGTCCCATGATCTCAGAGTCACCCAGAAGAAAAGTTTCTCTAGGCTTTCTCAATAAGCACAAGAGGGAGGCAGGCACCTTCAGAAAGTAGTTCACATCTTTGGTATTTAAACAGAAGTGGGATGAGCCTGAGGCATTGTAGGTACCGCTGCAAAGGGAGAAAGAGTCCTCTGAGTCCTCTTTCCCAGAGTCAAAAATGTGGTTCAGAAAATGCGGTTTGGTCACCCAACCCCACAGACAACATAGCTGTGTTTGCACACGCGAGCATAACTGTACTGGGCTGGATATCACAAGTCGGATTAGGATCCAGTGCCAATCTTAAATGACATGCAATTGATTCCACAGTTTCTTATTAAGGTATGCTTTAGTAGTCATAATGCCCTGCGCTGTCCCAGATATAATTTACTTTCTGTATCTCAAACAGTTCCTGAATATCTTTATTGATCTTCCTTAAATAAGCTTTTCAGAGGGACCTGGAGAATCTGGAGAAATGGATAAATGGAAATCTCATGAGGTTCAACAAAGGCAAATAGCAAGTCCTGTACAAGGGGAGGAATCACCCCATATACAGGTTGGGGACTGACTGGCTAGAAAGGAGTTTAGCAGAGAAGGACCTGGGGGTCCTGGTGGCCAGCCAGTTGCACAAGAGCCAGCAGTGTGTTAAAGAAGGCTAACAGCCTCCTGGGATGCATTAGAGTGTAGCTAACTGGTCCAGTGAGGTGATCCCTCCCCTCTTTTCAGTCAGCCAGAGCACCACCATCATATTCAGTGGTCTGGAGGACATGACGTATTTCAAAAGGATGAGAAAAGCTGAGACAAGCTGGGTTTGTTCAGTCAGGAGAAAAAAAGGCTCAGGGGAGACCTTACTGCTGTGCACAACACCTAATGGGAGGGCATGGATGGAGCCAGTCTCCTTTCAGTGGTGTACGATGGAAGGATAAGCAGCCATAGACACAAGCTGGAACACAAGAGATGCCAACTAAATATATGGGAAAAAAAATTTCTCATGAGTGTGTCCAAACACAGAAATAGGGGCCCAATGCACTTCCCTTCCAAAATAGCTTGAGTTATTATTTAATATTAACTTGGGTCTTTTTTGCTCGAAGGTCTCATGACATTGTCTCCTTCTCAAAGTGGAGAGGAAAATATCCACTCACAGCACACTGTTACCCATCCGTATCTTGATCAATTATCTCTTGTAACCTAGATCACGACCAAGATCTCAAGAACCTCATTGTAATAACCTGCCCATTTTGCAGAACTGTGACCTGCAGACTATCAGCAGATGCAGGTAAAAGCAAATATCTCACCTACAAAGAAACTAAAGGCAAGAAGAGCCTTCAAGGATTAGAGAACTGCTGGTGATCCATGCAGAGCGGCACTGCTAGCCTTGGAGAAAGAAGACATCTGATCTCAATTGTGTGCAAAGTCTGCATTATGAGTCTTAAGCTGGGCACAGACAGGAGCTGTGTGAAGCTGCACAGACAAGACTGTGGGCCTTCACAGCAGGGCCACTCCCCAGAAAATTAATCATTCCAGAAAAAAAAAATAAATTAAAACTATCTTTTTTCTTTTTAAGCACTAAGATAGCTCCCAAAGACGGCACCTTAAATTTAGGGAAAATAAATATGCATTGCATTTTTTAGACAAGCAAAGGGAACAATGTTTACAGACTTTTGAACGATACTTCTCATTTGTAATGTAAAATAAAAACTATCTATTATACACACATTGCTTTAGACAATGTGAATCCTGATGTCCTATAGATAAAGTCTTGGGCAATGACAGAGGTAAGTCAGACAATGATAAGTTGCCCACATTGCTTCATCTAGAAGTTCCCAGAAGGTAGCAAGGAGGGCTTGTATCTGGTACTGTGAAGTCCCACAAAGACCGTTTCTGCTGAATTATTCAAGGCTTATATGACAACATTTGGATCTACGTTGTGATTATGGGCACTATGAGTATGGTTCGTTTTGAATTTTCTAATGCAGGATATTACAACATTTCTAATACCCTAGTGCCTTGACAAAGAGAAGGCATGTTTGAAATCTGGTGGCTTTAGCCCCTTTGAAGATTTTACAGAGATAACACTCATTAGCCTGCTGAAGATCTGGGGGGAAAGACAAGAAATTGTAAGGATACTGGCAAAATGGTCATTTGTAATATCAATGTTACAGTCTTGCTAGACAAATCTCCTAATGCGTGATAAAACCTATGACTGAAGTTCTTCCTTCTATCCCAGGCTGGCCAGGGAAACTGCCTTTAGAGAAAAGAGCAAGCACATACTGTTTATTATTTATACAGTGAGGCAGAAAGCCCAAATAGACCAGCATGTATAATTTTTTCTTCATTTTCTCTTTACGCTATACTCTGTAAAGCCTGGAATTTATCAGGATTTATTTTTCATGGAATCTTTTAGGTTGGAAGGGACCTTTAAGATCATCAAGTCCAACCATCAACATAACACTGCCAAGCCCACCATTAAACCATGTCCCTCAGCACCACATCTATATGTCTTTTAAATACCTCCAGGGATTGCGATCCCACCACTTCCCTGGGCAGACTCTTCCAGTGCTTAACAACCCTTTCCAAGAAGAAGTGTTTCCTCATATCCAATCTAAACTTCCCCTGGTGTAACTTGAGGCCATTTCCTCTTGTCCTATCACTTGTTACTTGGGAGAAGAGACTGACCCCCACCTCGCTACAACCTCCTTTCAGGTAGTTGTAGAGAGTGATAAGGTCTCCCCTCAGCCTCCTTTTCTCCAGGCTCAACAACCCCAGTTCCCTCAGGCACTACTCAGAAGACTTGTGCTCTAGGCCCTTCACCAACTTCGTTACTCTTCTTTCTTGTAATGAGGGGCCTAAAACTGAACACAGTACTCAAGGTGGGGTCTCACCAGTGCTGAGTACAGGGCGACGATCACTGCTCTAGTCCTGCTGGCCACACTATTCCTGATACAGGCCAGGATGCTGTTGGCCTTCTTGGCCACCTGGGCACACTGCTGGCTCATGTTCAGCTGGCTGTCCACCAACACCCCCAGGTCCTTTTCTGCCGGGCGGCTTTCCAACCACTCTCCCCCGAGCCTGTAGCGCTGCATGGGGTTGTTGTGACACAGTGCAGGACCCGGCACTTGGTCTTGTTGAAGTTCACACCATTGGCCTGGGCCCATCCAGCCTGTCCAGATCTCTCTGTAGAGCCCTCCTACACTCAAGCAGGTCGACACTCCCACCCAACTTGGTGTTATCTGCAAACTTACTGAGGGTGCACTCGATCCCCTCATCCAGATAATTGATAAAGATATTAAAGAGAACTGGCCCCAGTACTGAGCCTTGGGGAACACCAGTTGTGACTGGTTGCCAACTGGATTTAACTCCACTCACCACCACTCTCGGGGCATGGCCATCCATCCAGTTTTTTACCCAGCAAAGCGTACACCTATCCAAGACATAAGAAGACAGTTTCTACAGGAGAATAGTGTGGGAAATGATGTTAAAAGCTTTGCTAAAGTCCAGGTAGACAACATCCACAGCCTTTCCCTCATACACTAAGTGGGTTCCCTTGTCACAGAAGGAGATAAGGTTTGTCAAGCAGGACCTGCCTTTCATGAAGCCATGCCTACTTGGCCTGATCACCTGGTTGTCCTGTACATACTGCATGATGGCACTCAAGATGATCTGTTCCATAACCTTCCCAGGCATTGAGTTCAGACTGACAGGCCTGTAGTTCCCCAGATCCTCCTTCCAGCCATTCTTGTAGATGGGTGCCACATTTGCCAACTTCCAGTCAACTGGCATATTCCCAGCTAGCCAGGACTGCTGATAAATGATGAAAAGTGGCTTCATGAGCATCTGACATTCATTTTAGTGCCCAGCCCAACCCAAAGCATTACACCATCCATTGCAGCACTCCAGATCTGTGAGTCACCGCACCAGGTTTTCATGACTGCAACTATATCATAGTTTTCCAGCTGCACAATGGCTTCTAGCTCCTCCTGTTTGTTGCCCATGCTGGGTGCATTGGAGCTTATTCTTACGTATGCAGATTAACAGTACAATGTTAGATGGTGTCTGACATCCCAAATCTGGAAATCTTATGTTCATCTTGGATGAATTCTGTGAATTCCACTATTCCACACTGTGAATTCCAATACTATCCAGTAATTAAAATGACAGTTATGAATAACAAGCAGCTCACTCTCTGACCAAAGCAGCTATCATTCAAACAATTAATCATTCATTTTACTTTGTCAGTTTTGCTTATGTGTCATTGGCAGATGGGTGATATGCTCTCACAGAAAAAAGTCTAGGTCATTTAAGTCTCTAAAGAAAAGAGCTAATATTCATAGAGCAGAGTTGGTGGATTACATGTTGATGTCTCCTACACCTACATTTACTGCTCAGCAAATTGTCCTGGGCCCCCTTCAGAGTCAATGGAAAGCCAAGAGTGGGCTTGAGGAGTTTAAATTAAGGGTCACCTATTTTCAAACTGTCTGGGACTCATAAATACTAATGTGAAATTTTTATAGAAGTAGGTGAAATGACCTTAGGGCTATTAACTATGAAAATTTGTGGAGAATCAGGTGAGTATTCAGAAGACCAGAAAAGAGAGTATACAATCTGAACATAACAAAATCGTAGCAGTTAGAAGCCAGTCAGCTTAATGTCAGCCCCATGCAACCCCCAATGGTACAGATGATGGGACAAATAATCAAATGTGTGATTTGCAGTTGAACAAAACTCAGCAAGAGAATGAGCAGCAACAAGTACGCAATTGTCAAAATCACCTAGTATCTTTCTGGGGCAGGGCAACATACCCAAGGAAGGGGAGAAGCAGCAGATGACATACACAAGTAGAGCAAACACAGTTCAGATGAAAGAATTGTGAAATTGGCTTGGATACCATCTTTAAAAACTAGTGCACTAGTGATTCTCTTAGGCGCTAGACTAGAAGGATGCACTGAGAGGAGTTCATGAGGTTGAACTTCATCAGGTTGAAGTTCAACAAGGCCAAGTGCAAGGTCTCACACCTGGTTTGGGGCTATCCCCAGCATGAGTACAGACTGGGGGAGAGAACAGCCCTGCAGACAAGGACTTGGGGATACCGGTGGATGAATAATTCGATGTGAGCCAGTAATGTGTGCTTGCAGCCCAGAAAGCCAATCATATCCTGGGCTACATAAAAAGAAGCATGGCCAGCAGGGCGAGGGAGGGGATTCTGCCTCTCTACCCTGCTTTGGTGAGACCCCACCTGGAGTACTGTGTCCAGCTCTTGGGTCCCCAGCATGAGAAAGACATGGATCTGTTGAAGTAGGTCCAGAGGAGGGCCATGAAAATGGTGAGAAGACTGGAACATCTCTCCTATGAAGAATGGCTGAGACAGTTGGGGTTGTTCAGACTGGAGAAAAGAAGGCTCCAGGAAGACCTTATTGTGGCCTTTCAATATATAAAAGGAGCTTCTAGGAAAGATGTAGAAAGACTTTTTACTGAGGCCTCAAGCGACAGGACAAGGGGCAACAGTTTCCAAGTAAAAGAGGATAGACTTAGATTGGACATAAGGAAGAGATTTTTTACAGTCAGGGTGGTGAGACACTGGCTGAGGTTGCCCAGAGAAGTTGTGGATTCCCCATCATTGGAAATGTTTAAGGTCAGGTTGAACAGGGTTTTGAGCAACCTGGTCTAGTTGAAGATGTCCCTGCCCATGGTGTGGGAGGGTTGGACTAGATGGCCTTTGAAGGTCCCTTCCAGCCCAAGCTGTTCTATGATTCCATGAGTTCTTCACGGGTTTGTCCTGGATCCAGGACTAACCAATATTTTTCCGTAGTTTTTTGGGTGATGGAGTAGAAACGATGGTTACTAAATATGAAGGTGAAGTGAAGCTCAGAAATATTTTGAGCCTATCAGATGATACAATTAGATTTCAAAGAGATCTTGTTAAATTGGGGAAATACTATGAGAAAAAAGGATGTAGTCAAATAATGAAAATATAAACTTCTTCAGTTAGACATAATGAATGGGAAAATCTTTTCCTGGCAGAAGTACTCAAAAAAAGAAAAAAAAAAAAAAAAAGAAGAAAGGTGGTGAGGGCTGCTGGGAGCAAAGCTGGAATTTGTGACATGAAGTATTGTCTAATTTTGAGTGATAAATCTCAGGTGGACCACCTGGAGAAAGTTGACAGAAAAGTCATGAGGATGATCAAAGCTGTCAGAAACACACCCTGAACCGCAGCACTGTGTTTTCCAATGTAGAAAAGGGTGGTGGTGGAGGGATGCCCATGAGAACGCTTTTTAAATAAGTGAAACTGCTGCAAATAAGAAGGGAATAAGTCGTTGCCCATATCCAACATCCATAGGACAGAAATTCATGGGCTTAAACTGCAACAGAAGACATTCATACAAGAAGTTAACGATTTGGGTAGCTGATCCTGTCTGATAGCTGAGAGATGGATTCGATGATGTTTAAAGATTGCTCTTAACTACACTTGTCTAATATTCAATGTAATCAATACAAGCCCTCGAAGTCAGAGAGAGACTATTTCAGACAGCAGCCACAAACTTCCTATCGGCTCCAGACACTAAACTGATTAAAGCACGCACCTCTCCCTCAGCTCATACGCGTTAAGACAAATTCAGCAAATCTCTGCTCTGCTGAACATCCCTGTCCACAAAAATAAAAGGCAAAACTCAATAAGCTTTAACCAACTTATCAATAGCAACAAGGACATTTTCCGTCATTAAATAGCAACAGATAACAATCAGACAGCAGCGTCTCACCTCTTTAGCATGGAACAATAGCGTCTGCAGGCAGGGAATCCTTACAACAGTGTGCCATCTATCAGCTGTGTGTAAAAACAAACCACAACCAACCCCTGTCCCAAAGGCTGCATTTAGAAACCATCAAGCATGTCTGCAGTGACAGGGCAGATACTCCTGTGCTTATAAGACCACTAAGTCACTCAGCAGAGAAGTAAGTTACCCTGCCTTCGTTCCCACCTGCATCGGCCCCCCAAGGAAATGCTAATTTAGAAGAATTTGGGTTAATCTCTCCAGTTTATAAGAAAGTTTTAAGCATTTATATTCAATCAGGCTCAGCTTGTGCTCCCTGAATTCAGATCAGCTTTCAATAGACTGTTTTAAATTTATTTTAATTCGCAAATGAGGCAGGTGAGGGTCTAGAGTTGAATAGGGGATGGCTCAGCTCGTTCCCAGCAACACACAAGTGCCTCTGGCTTAAAGAGGGAAGCACTGGGAAAGCTGGATGGATCTAGGGATGTGGGATGAGAAGAGGAGGGACACGGGCTCACTTTCAGACTGAAGGCACCTTGAAAAGGCTACTGTTAAGACTGTAGCTATTTATTTTTTTTTCCATTAAAGCTAGATTGGCAAAATGAATAATTTTCCAGCAGAGAGGACTTTAAGCACTATATCTATCACACCACGTATTATGACATGTAACAGAGTATGATATAGATACATATACATACGACATTTTATTAATACTAACTAATATCAGCATACTTATATCTGGCCTTGCGGAACAACATTGAAGAGCCACTGAAGCAGTTCAAGCACTTCTGAAGGAGAGAGGAAACCGAGTCATTGGATTGTCGAAGGATGGTTATCCTCTCCCTCTACTCTGCCCTGGTGAGGCCACATCTGGAGCACTGTGCCCAGTTCTGGGCTCCCCGGTTCAAGAAGGAGAAGGAACTACTGGAGAGAGTCCAGCAGTGGGCTATGAAGATGATCAGGGGACTGGAGAACCTCTCTGATGAGGAAAGGCTGAGGAAATCGGATCTCTTTAGTCTGGAGCAGAGAAGACTGAGAGGGGATCTCATCAATGCTTATCAATATCGAAAGGGTGGGTGTCAAGAGGATGGGGCCAGACTCTTTTCAGTGGTGCCCAGCAATAGGACAAGGGCCAACAGGCACAAACTGAAACACGGGAAATTCCATCTGAACATGAGGAAAAGCTTCTTTACTTTGAGTGTGGCAGAGCACTGGCACAGGCTGCCCAGAGAGGTTGTGGAGTCTCCTTCTCTGGAGATATTCAAAACCTTCCTGGAAGCGTTGCTGTCCAACCTGATGTAGGTGAACCTCCTTTGGCAGGGGGGGTTGGACTAGATGATCTCTAGAGGTCCCTTCCAACCCCTACCATTGTGTGATTCTTTGAAATGTTTTTGGCTGGTAACAGCCCATAAGTTCTCACTGCTTGATCACGATTTGGAATAAACTGATGGATTGAGCTCTCTGTTCAGTGCTTAATGACCACTGGTCACCTGTGAGCAGGACTGGTGGGGTATACTAACAGTCAAACACAAATGCAGCATTTCCTCAGTTACTTAAAGGAGGAAGGAATTTAGAAAAAAAAAACCAAAAAAACAGAACAAAGCTTTAGTTTCCTTAAGCAAAACCAAAAAATATACACTGCATCTGTTCGTTGTTGCCTTGATAGTTATAGATACTGA
Source organism: Pluvialis apricaria (assembly GCA_017639485.1). Lineage (NCBI taxonomy): Eukaryota > Metazoa > Chordata > Aves > Charadriiformes > Charadriidae > Pluvialis > Pluvialis apricaria. The sequence goes on from CM030008.1 coordinate 167,469,280, forward strand.
CAGCAGACCCATTTATCTGATGAAACCTCTTACAAACACCCTTGTCCTCTAAGACCCAACCCGTGCCTTTCTCAAGGCATGCTGGCTCATCATTGCTTTCCACCAGGAGGCTGGATAAGTCCTTGGCTCTCATTGAACATCAATGGACAAATCCTCTTTGCTGTCCCACACACCAGAGATGTGCTTCTCCACCTTTCTGCTCCTGAGCTGACCTCTGAAAACACCAGTGATGTGCTCTGCTTCACTGCTTTTGTTCTCCAACCCTGACACATTCCCCACCTGAATCTGGCTGAGCTTTGCTCGCTTGAACCCATACCAGGTCTCTCTGGTGACATGGTGATGAGAAGGTGGTGGAGACACCTTGCCCATTGCAGCTCATCCTCCCCAAGTGCCAGAGGCCATGAAAGCACTCAGAAACCTTTGATTAGTGGGTGCGCATCCCCATTGGTACACACTCTTTCAGCTCCTCACCAGAGCCTAAAGGATCCTTTAAATTTGGGCTGCCTCCATGAACTGTTACTGTCCAGCCAGCCTCAGCTCAGCAGAAAATCAAACTCATATCCCTTTGCATATTTTGCCTCTGAAAGACACCAAGTCATGCCTGTAGAGTGGCCCCCGCCTTTGCAAAGCGTGCACCATCAGGAACAAGCTCCCCTTTCTCAGCATCATTACGCACTGCCACATTTCGATTTATTGGACTCTCAAAATGGTTTATTACAGGAGAGTGTTTCTGCCCTGATTCCTGCCCTTACATGCGCACTGAACCCCAACCTCTGTCTGAAGCCTCTTTGGGTTTAGTTTTGTATCTTTTTGTTGTATTTTTATTTTTTTTTTTAACAGAAAATAGATTGCCATAAATTTTGCCCTTTCAAGTGTTTAGTGACAGAATGGAGTTGCCCTCAGTCACATCTGTTTATCCTGGTAAGCACATTTATAAAGTGATTTCCCATCCTCATTATTTTGTCAATGGCATTTCACACTGTAGCTACTTTAATGCAGCATTTTATCACTTGTCCTGAGGGCTGCTGACAGCTGCCAATTTCAAGGCTTCATTCCAATCTTAATTTTCTTCTTTTCCTTTTATTTTTTTTTTTTTTTTGTCCCCCACGTCCCTTTTCTTTTCTTTCCAAGGTCTGTGGGGCTGTGGGAAGAAAGGGGAGTTAGATGAGTGCAATGAATGATGATGATTTCCTCTCCCTTTTAACATTATAGGCCCATAATGTGAAGTTGCATTACTGGGGAAAAGTTAAACTTCAGGGAAGTGTAGCTGCATTTCAGTTGGCTATTAGACTTTTCTCTTTCTCATGATAAATTCTCCATTAATGCTACTGGGTTTAAATTTCTCTGCTCCCTTACTGTGCAGAAATTGGATTGTTCATCTCCCAGGGAAGGTACTTTGCATTCTTGCTTACAGTGATCCTCCCACCATCCAGAATTACCTAAATCAAACCAGAATAGGCTACGATCTGGCTCAAGCCACAGGAGAACAGGAATTTTACCTGAGGTATTATACACACATATTTGCCTGTCTTGAGACAGTTCCCTTCTTGCCACAACACTTAAATTTTCATCCAAGAAAATACATCACCAACACGAGGGAAGAACTGAATAATTTGTTTTCACTAAAAGAAAGGGAACACAAACCCGGTCCTATTGAAGCTGATGATAGCCAGATTTCAATTAATCTCAGAAAGCTTCTTCCTGCACTACTTCTCTTCCCCCAAACAGAAATGTCCAGACACAAGCTTTCTTTCCAGTGGCCACAAAGAGATTATTCACGGTTACAGCAGTAATGCTTTGCAGTCTTCCAAGCAGCCAGCAAAAGCTATAGCACGAGAGAAGCCACAGGGTTAAACTGGGGCCATATTATTTTTGTTGTTGTCTTAGACTGAGTTTTGCTTGTGCCTTAATGGTAACTCATTGTTTGCTCAAAGAGACGTGTAAGTAGCAAGACAGCATCACCACCAGGAGCCTTCGTCAGACTTAGAAGATTATAAAAACTCAGTCCTTTGAGAAGGTGGGACCAGAGCATGCATCCAGGGTTGGTGTAATGTGTTGCACGCTACGATGCTCAGAGGCAGCACTTTGAACCATGTATTAGACATTATTCATATAGACTGGCTTGCAGATGCTGTCCCACAACGATTCAGCCAAAACGGGGTGTGAGGGCAGGACTGGGGTTGCCAATTTTGTATACATTTCCCTCCTTAACACTCCACTTGGAACTCAAATATAGGTCTCTCCTGTATATCTCCCAGATTTTGGATATGACAGGATCACAGAACAGTAAGAGTTGGAAGGGACCTTACATATGCATACATTCCTCAGGTGTGCAAGTGGACAGACTGATCTTTTATTTGCAGAAGTGAACTCTGCAAATCCTTTAGGTTGCAAGCCTTTTAGACACCAAAGCCACAGTAGGAAAATAAGTTTTGTCGACTCTAGAAATCTTAGGCTGATTCGAGGTACTGTTGCTAGTTCACAAGGTCGTATCAAAGTATGCGTTGCATCATTCTCCAACGACGAACAAGATGTGAATTTCATCCTGAGGTGGGCCAGCTATTCTGTTAGTCACATTTTCACTTAGCTCTCCTAAATTGTAAAACTAAATTTCTTCTTCTGATCTGCAATCAACGTTATATTCAATTACTGTTTTTTTTTTTTTCAATAGAATTGATTTTTTTCCCATTTTACTGCTGGAACGTACTGTCACGTTGGCGAAAGGGCAACTTGCCAGAATATTACTTAGATAACCCTGGCATGCCTAAATGGAAAGCTTTTCATTTGTTCAATTAAAAGTAAGCATCAAAATCAGGACATTGTTTTCCTTTAATTTCATTATCACAGACTGACAGCTTGTTAATGCCTTTAGTCATGCGGTCATCAGTCCATGATTACCAAGACAATACTATGCCTCCTCTCTAACTACACAAGACCCAACATGACCAAAATGATGGGGTAAATCAAATGCTGTTATTAAAATACTATGCCATACTCTTAAGAGGAAGCAGAAAATGAAAAGGTTAACCTTGGTCTCTGAAAAACAAATACCTAAAGATTCAAGATGAAATTACAAAAGCTTCAAGTGACAAAAGCTGCTTAACTTACAGCCAAAGTGAGAAGCTGATCTAAGAGATGGGGATGACAGAAGCAGGCATGCAGCACTGCCATTCAAATAAAAAGAAAAAAAATCCACACAGTGTTTTGTCAAAACAGCCTGCTCAAGAAGAAAACCATAAGTATCAGTGATTATGGATGTATGTCTGAGCTTGTGAGATGAACAGCACTTCTAGTAAATAAAGAGAAACAGACTGATCACAGGTCAGCTCATGGTGGAACAGATGTCTAAAGTCACATTGGATGAACTATGTCCTGAAAGTGTCTTCTCATAGATTAATTTGAGACCTTAAAGTCATGGGGGGACATCTACATCCTGGAAACATAGGCTAGGGAAGAAGCACCTTGTTCCGGGTGACAAGAAGTCCTAATGACCTGCAGCTGACTTGCTAACAGGAACATCTAATCTCTATTTAAGAATAACCCCTGTTGCAGATTGCCGATTACAAACAACTGAGCTTTACAAAAAGTCTTGGCTGTTAGAATGATGAATAGAGTAATAGAACCTTACACATCATGGTAAAATGGCTAAAACAGAACAAAACAACAAAACACATGCAAGGCTGTGATAGCCTGGCCCTTGTAAGGAAAATCACAGCTCAGTTATCCCTTGCAATTCTTTAAACGAGTCAATAGCTCAGCGGGAATGAAAAAGAAACTGTAAAACAGTTGTTTTACTTCTTTTCCAGATTGTAAAGGTCTGTGAAGTTGTCACTCCTGAGGTGACTACAGAAGGTAACTACCACGGACTGAGGTACAAAACAATGTGGAGTGCAAAAGCAGGTCAGGAGAAAGAAGAAGGAAAAGGAAAAAAAACCAACCCAAACCTAAAAGTAGGTCAGTTTTCATCATGACAAAAGGTTAACAGTCAGCTGCCTCCAGGCATTTTGCTGGATGCCATGTTGTTAAATATATTTATTAGTGCTCCAGGAAGGGGAATCAGTGGTGAAGGGAGGGGAAAAAAAAGAAATCCTAAAAAACAAGACCAAAAAATCTCAATCTGTCATCACAATGATCCCGCAAATTCCATGTTAACACGAAAGCTCTATTCAGGTGCAGACGACTGTAACCTTTGGTCAGGCTCCCTTAGGGCAGAAATCTGATATAGGACTATCAACAAAGCCAGGTCCACTTGAACAGCCTCATCTGAAGGGTACATAGGTGGAGGAGGCATAGCCCACATGGCACTGCATGGGTTACAGGTCGAGCCACTGACTACTCAGAGCCCTTTGCTAAAAGCTTCAGCCAAGCCTCGAGACCGGAGGATGGAAAAACCTACCGAGAAAAATGAAGCATGGAGCTGAGTCAGTAACTGGCTGTCTAGTGAGAAGCAGGGTGCCTCCAGACCCTGGGGAGGAGCTGGCTAATCATAACCAGGTCTTGAAATACCCTAAGAGCTGACCAGGTCCAACAAGACTGAGTTGTGGCAGCTCAGCACGGACCTTGTGGGACAGGCCAGCTGGATGGTAAAGCCGGATCGCACCCAGAGTGCAATGCCCAGTGTGTCAGACAGTGAAGGGACAGTTGACTAGAAAAGATGGAATCAAGAATAATATAGACCTGGTACACAAAAGATGTAGAAGACAACCACTGGGGGCAATGCATAGGGCAGAAAGAGACTGTACTTCTGCAGTCAGGCTTGCCAAGACTGGAAAGGGCTGTTGCAAACAGCAGAGAGACCTAAGCACTTTCAATAATATGACAGTGACTGATGTTCAACACTGATGAATGCAAGTGTAAGAGGGGAAAATTAAAATGGCTCGTACGGCCCACGTGACTCTACATTTGGCACGCGAGTTCAGCAGACGGACTCAAGCAGCCCGAGGAAAACCGCTGCTTAATGCATTGATGCCTTCCAAAATAGCAAACAAGATATTAGGAAGCACAATGAGCCGGGCAATAAATAACACAAGGTTGCCAGTCTGGCACCACTTACCAGCTCCAGCCTCACTTAGAAGGAAAGGACTAATTTATCTCTGTGCTAATGCAATACGGTCAGTGAGCGCCAGCGCCTTTGTTGTAGACGGGAACAATGTGGCAGAGGCAGGTGGCACTTCAGTGGCACTCCTGCCCCCGGATCTCGGAGGACGGGGTCCTGCCTCACCCCTGTTTGAAGGTCACCAAGCATCAGAGAGCCTGCAGTACAAAGCCATCTGCTCAGCCACCCCCTCGGCTCAACCCGCCGCAACGTGGTGCCGTCCGGACGCCCACAGAGAAAACCCACCTGTGAAACAAAGCACTGGCTTCTCACAGCTCTTCCAAAGCTATTGTGGCAGTCTTTTTGATGGCACACAACAATAGATGCTCTAACTCCATAGGCATCAAGAGAAAAACATTAGCAAGAGGTATTAATATAGTTGCATTTAACCCAAACCTCACCACGCCCACACAGTGCTGCAAAATTAATTAATACTGCTGTTTCAGGGGGAATGGAGGGATGGAGAAGAGAAAAGAAAGCTCAGACAGAGCTAGATTTGAAGCCAAGACTGTTCACTATGGTATAATAACCGCATGTGCCCGGTGGGGATGCACTGGTGCTCTGGAGATGTCAGAACTGTAAAAATGCATGATATGGTATTGTCCCTAATTAGGAGGTGATGATGCTACCATGATATTGGAGATATCTATCTTGTCCCTCAGACTGGCTCACACCTCCTCGGTGTTGCACAGCTTCCAGCCCCCAAATCCTTCTTGGGCTGTCCTCTGCCTGCAGCAAGGACCACGGTCCCATGAGGTCTTCCCAGCCTGAGCAGCACACAGCAGGAAGGAGCCAGACAGATGCTCCATCTGAATGCTTCCTTGTACCCAGCAAAGGGCCAGGGCAAAGCACCAGTGTCACAGACACGGGTCAGGGACAACAGGTAAGGATCGCTGCACCTTGATACAGGGTAATTCTAGAATCATAGAATGGTTTAGGTTGGAAGGGACCTTGAAGATCATCCAATTCCACCCCCCCTGCCATAGGCAGGGACACCTCCCACCAGCCCAGGTTGCTCCAAGCCCCGTCCAACCTGGCCTTGAACACCTCCAGGGACGGGGCAGCCACAGCTTCTCTTGGCAACCTGTTCCAGTGCCTCACCACCCTCAGAGTGAAAAATTTCTTCCTGATATCTAATCTAAATCTCCCTTCTTCCAGTTTGAAGCCATTCCCCCTCGTCTTATCACTACATGCCCTTGTAAAAAGTCCTTCCCCAGCTCTCCTGGAGCCCCTTTAGGTACTGGAAGGCCACAATAAGGTCTCTCTGGAGCCTTCTCTGCTCGAGGCTGAACAACCCCGACTCTCTCAGCCTGTGCTCATAGGAGAGGCGTTGCAGCCCTCTGATCATCTTCATGGCCTTCCTCTGGACCCGCTCCAAGAGGTCCATGTTTTTCCTATGTTGGGGGCTCCAGAGCTGGATGCAGTACTGCAGGTGGGGTGTCACCAGAGTAGAGTAGAGGGGCAGAATCACCTCTCGGAATAACATTGTACCTTGCTGGAGGGACAAGGAGAGAAATGTGTTGAAAGATGCCCTAGCGTGGCAGGATCTGTTTGAGTGTGGTTGTAAAATACCTTGTGCTTCCTCAAAAACACCCAGGGGAGAGGAAAGCTGTGCATGAAAGAAATGCCATTCACGTTTTCCTTTGGAGGTGTTTGAAAGTCATTCAAAAGGAGACACTAGACCATTTACAGCTTGTAGAAATCAGCATTGCAGTCAGTTGATCTACACCAATTTCCAATAGCTGGGCATCTCTCCTATAAGCAAATTAGCCCACTCACCTAATTCCTAAAGCGTGTTTGAGGGAAGACTACCTGTATTTAAAGCCCAGTGATTTATAAGAAACTCTCCTTGGGTCTCCTTCCTACGAGGTGACATCTCAGAAGAAGTAATAATCTTTCTACTGTGGTCCAAATAAAAGGAAAGAAGTTCCTCTAAATCTTAATAGGTGAGTTTTAAAAAGTTGTGACATTCAGCAGCACCTGGAAGACTCAAGACGAAAAGACGCGGAGTCCTTAATCCTTAGACAGGGAGACAGGTGACTGGTAGAGAAATGCACGGCCTGTTCCCTGTTTGCATTTAAAGCTCTTTATTCCCTGGCTCAGCAATTCCGCTGTGGCATTTATTTTTAATGCTTTATTTTTGCAATTTGACTTTCTAATGGCAACACCTGAAGTCACCTTCCTTAACCCTTCACAGTGATATAAATTAGAAAGAACAACAGAGGAAACAACTGAAGGAACATGGCTTATCTCTGTCAGACCTCAGTAGGAGATAACTCCCTCTTAAGCAATCGGCACCAATGTGCAAAGGTGCAGGATTTCCTCTTATTTCCTCCAGGTAAACTGAGGGTGGGAGGACCTAATCCCCAAAGTCCCTGCATCACAACACTGAGATTCATATTTATAAACACGAGCTGAAATCAGAGAGGCAGAGAAGTCACGGGGGTCGCTTTTAATTTTTTTTCTCCCCTTTTTATTGTTCATCTGCAGTAGCAAAGAAGCAAAAGGAAGGACAGAAATGCCTCCTGCAACAACTGAAATGCTTCAGAGAGTTCCTCCTTAGGGCTATTTTAAAGGATAAAGCCAAATACAGGGACCGATGCTAATGGAGTGATTTTTTGGGTCCTGGCTGCTGGCAGCACCTGCTAATCAAATCAGGCTAAAGAGCTGAAATTTGCCTGGCAGCATGTTTATAGGGACTGTCAAAATGAGACTAAATATGACATTCTGCTGAATCATTGCAGATCGAGACATCTGTCATTTTGCCTCCTTGCCGGCCTCCCACCCTCCCTTCTATATCACTCCCCACTGCCCCACCCCGTGCAACAAATGCAAAGAATAAAGAGGCACTTCTGCTCTCATATGAGTTTTGTCGAGAAAGACCGAAATCTCTGAAAACCACAGGGATGGAGACTCTCCAGGAGCTGATGTTTCGGACCATGGGGAGAACACATGGGTTACTTCGTGCAATGCCCTTCTGCAGCAGTCATAGAATCATAGAATGGTTTGGGTTGGAAGGGACCTTGAAGATCACCCAGTTCCACCTCCCCTGCCATGGGCAGGGACACCTCCACCAGACCAGGGGGCTCCAAGCCCCATCCAACCTGGCCTTGAACACCTCCAGGGATGGGGCAGCCACAGCTTCTCTGGGCAACCTGGGCCAGGGGCTCACCACCCTCAGAGTGAAGAATTTCTTCCTAATATCTAATCTAAATCTCCCCTCTTCCAGTTTAAAGCCATTACCCTTCATCCTATCAAGCAATGATTGGTTACAGCTAATTTCTTGGCTGAGACCAAGCCACCAAATTAATTTCATGCCTGACAAATTGAAGCTTTCCAAAGGCACTTTGGTTCACCAGAAACCTGGTCAGCACAGAGGATGGAGAAGCTGAAAAGATTCATAATTCCTCGAAATCTCTGAATTCAGGGCCAATCCCTAAAACCAGCCAGGCAAAGAGACAGTAACTGCTTTCCTCAAAAACTCGTCCTGCACATTAAGAGAGTTTTTTTCTTACACGAGAAAATAGCAGTCTTCTTTCTAAAGAGAGTGCCAGAGCTCTCAGCACTGTATGAGATTTAAAGTTGTTCCTCCTTATCATTGCCAGATATCTGGGCTCCCATCATTTCCAGGGGAGAAAAGTGGTCACCGAGAAGCTTGACAGGAGCAAAATGCCCCTGTATGTATGAGTGCTTTGAACACAGACCCCTTTTGTGAACGTAGCCAGCAGCAAACCATCATTCATAAAATCAGCATAGACTAATTGAAGCCTCCAGCACCCAGCTCTGAGCACTGTCCCGTGGATGTCTGTCTGTCCATCCTACCACGCTCAGGACATTACTCAACTTTTAAAAGCTTAACAGCACATGGTCTGACACAGCCGACGCTCCTGTAGGTTTTCCCCTAGGTGTATTTGATGTGCACAAGTATCGGAGCAGCTCTTTTCCTCCCTGCCCTCCCTCCTATAGCCTCATCTTCATATCTCAAGATTTTTTCAGAGGGCAAGAAGTTATCTCTCCCTTTGACAGTGCAATCTGCTCCACGCCTTCGGAGAGACAGGCTGCTATTTAGCTTCTCTTGATAAAGTCATGATATCATGGGCGAAACTTCAGAGCACAGCAAGCTCCACCTGTAGGGCAGATCTGCCTTCAGTTACAAATGGCGATTAGCATTTTCCTTGAGCTTCATCCAAGCCGGATAGATGACAGTGTGTTTTGTGAACGGGAGCACGTTCCATCTGCCTAGCAATTCAAATAAGGGGAGAAAAATTAAAAGCTAAATACGCCAGATCTTGTATTTGGATCTCTCATCACAGCACGCTCTGAAGGGAATTCAGTGTGGAAGCACAGAACAAGCAGCGTTTTAATCCTGGCACTGATACTGACTTTTTCCAGGGTCTTAGACAAGGCATTTACATTTCTATGGAGCTCCACTGGCAGAGAAACAATTCATAATGTCTCAGTTTCCCCAGCTGTGAAATGGGGATAGGAGCACGGTAGGAAATCTGCAGCAGCTTTCATCCCTCGTGTGCTGTGTGGGCAGGAACTGACAGGGAAAGATAGGACTCGGGGACTTTTGCTCCAAAAATCACCAGCACCAAAGGAAGAGTTAAAGGTAAGCAGGTGTTTATTACTGTAGCAGCACTGCCTGCTACAGGTACGTGGAAAGAAGGAAGCCTTAGACATTCACAAGAGTGCTTAGAGTGATACAGAAAAGTCCTTTTAGCCCCTGACAGCTCAGGGGAAGATGTTGAGAGTAACATTACAAAAAACAGGCTGGATATGTTTTGATCTTTGACCCAAAGTCCTTCCACCTCCTATCTTTCAACAGTGATCCTTCACCCTTAAATTAGAAGATAATTCAACTCTGTTCTTTATATCAGCAAGAGGCCACATTTAAAAAAAAAATAAATTGTTTTTTTGATGCCTACATGAGTAAATGGATGTTTTTAAGCATTAGTTTCCAGTTCCCTTCCGAAGCAAAGCAACTAAACTTTCACTACATGCTTCACCCTGCCACGTCTACATTCCACTTGCTGCTGGAGAAGACAGATCTAAATTCTGCTGAAAACATGACCCTGGTTGTAAGTGCTCAAACTCTCTGCATCAAAATGGTCCCCTCCTTCACTCCTAATGAACTTCCATTTTGTACTGAAAATACAGAGGGGAGGACACTGCATCCACCCAGGCGCTTGGACGGTCACTACATTTCCAGGAAGGGAAGGAGTATTTAAAAGCTATTGTGCTTCGGTGTTTGAGGTTTAACATTTCAGGCTAAACCATGTGCTTCTACAAGTTTTATGAGACTGGCAACACCCTGCTGAGCACTAGAAATGTTTCTGTGGGGCCTTGACTTATTCAGGCTTCTCAGTCAACTTTTATGCTGTCCATTCTTTACTTCTTTTCTCTACTTGACTAATTAATTAATAAACACGGTAGGAAAGCAATGATTCCAACATACTGTGTTGGGATCTATTCCTCAAAAAGGAATGGTACTCAGGAAAAAAGTTCTCAAAGATTTCCTGAAAAAGGATCCATCTACTCGGGCTAATCCAGCAAGTTCAATAGAGGTAGTATCGTATTAGCACTCTGTTGAATCTTGGTTAATGTATTTCTTCCTTTAGTAAGGGTTCGTGCTGCTTATGGTGACTTCTGGTGAGGTTGGTGTATGGGAGCATGATTTTGTGTCAGCTGAGAGTACAGAAGGAGCTGGTCTGTGAAGGACTCACAAGAGATGCTTGCAGCACCATGGAGGAGAAGGTTGCACAAGAGGGACAGAATAGATTACAACGAGGAGTTGGCAAAAGGGGCAAAAATGTAAAGAATATACATAACACTTTAGGAAAGAAGGACAGAGTGTTTCAGTGCCCTTTGAAAGTACACAGAGATCCACAATCAACAAACACCAGCTCAGAAAAAAACAACTTGTGGTCTTGAATTCAGGACATTCGCAGAGCCTAACCTAACCCTATTCACCCCTAATCCCTATTTCCTTCCTTTGACTACAAGCAGACCCTAAGCAACGGTTTATTCTGAAATGCCTGCCCTTAAGATATCTGCATCTGGTCAGGTGAATTCCACTACGGGGCACCTGCCATTTTCTCTCCACAGCCACACTTTCAGATATTCCTTTAATGATCTATAGACCAGCCAGCTCTGTTTGAATAACCAGCAAAGGGCAGCTCCAACAGCTACTCGGGAGAGGTATAGGACCTGGACAGGCTTGAGAGGTGGGCCTGTGAAAACCTCACAGAGTTCAACAAGGCCCAGTGCAAGGTCCTGCACATGGGTTAGGGCAATCCCAAGCACAAATACAGGCTGGGCAGAGAATGGATTGAGAGCAGTCCTGCCAAGAAGGACTTGGGGGTGTTGATTGATGAGAAACTCAGCATGAGCCGGCAATGTGCACTTGTAGCCAAAAAAGCCAACTGCATCCTGGGCTGCATCCCCAGCAGTGTGGCCAGCAGGGCGAGGGAGGGGATTCTGCCCCTCTACTCCCTCTCATGAGGCCCACCCAGAGTACTGCATCCAGCTCTGGAGTTCTCAGCACAGGAAAAACATGGACCTGTTGGAGCCATTCCAGAGGAGGGCCACGAAGATGATCAGAGGGCTGGAGCACCTCTCCTATGAGGACAGGCTGAGAGAGTTGGGCCTGGAGAAGAGAAGGCCCTGGGGAGACCTTATAGCAGTCCTCCAGTATCTGAAGGGCACCTGCAAGAGAGTTGGGGAGGGACTTTTTACAAGGGCATGTAGGGATAGGATGAGGGGGAATGGCTTCAAACTGGAAAAGGGTAAGTTTAGAATAGAAATTAGGAAGAAATTTTTCACTATGATGGTGGTGAGGCACTAGCCCAGGTTGCCCAGAGAAGCTGTGGCTGCCCCATCCCTGGAGGTGTTCAAGGCCAGGTTGGATGGGGCTTTGAGCAACCTGGTCTAGTGGGAGGTGTCCCTGCCTATGGCAGGGGGGTTGGAACTAGATGATCTTTAAGGTCCCTTCCAACCTAAACCATTCTATGATTCTATGATTCTACTCTTAAGGTCAACATTGCTAGCCACACTCATAGTAGACACATCAGTGCAGACTCAGGAACAGCCAGAGCATATGGACACGTTGTCCATGCAATGACCACAGAGTGACCCCATTGATGGGACACAGACCCACTGGGCACAGGGTGACCTCAGAGGACTACCCTTCCAGGGAGGTGCACACACAGGCATGGAGACTGTCCCACACACCAGCCTTTGCTGACTTCTACCCATCCACCTGATGGAGAAAAGGATGCTGACATCCTAATATCCTAATTATTCTCCCAAATAAATGATAAATGTGGTGTGAAAAGGGAAGAAAAGCATGAACCCCTGCCTGTGGTAGCAATAAATGGAAGAGGAGGGAGAATGAGAATTACTTGGGACCTTGCACAGGCAGGGAAATAGAGATGTCTTGGCTTTAGATTGAAGCACGATTAGCACGTGAACTTTTGGTAGCCCTCGGAGGTGCAGTCAGAGGAGATGGAGAGATAATGGGATCACAGGATCACGGGATAATTCAGGTTTGAAGGGGCCACAGGAGAGCCCTAGCCCAGACTCTCACTCACAGCAGGACCAACCATAAGATCAGACCAGGTTGCTCAGGGGTCTAGGTAAAAATTTGCATTGGAAAAAACCCACACTAAATTATTTACATTAAAATTTGCATTTCTCAATAAAACCTAGGTGAGTCTTAACAGTCTTTCTGCCTCAATTGTGCTGTCTGGTGGCCTCCATACAAAGGGGAACAGGAGACTTCAATGCAGGAAAGGAAATGACAGCTAGAGGAGACACACGGTAGATAGACGGTGAACAGGGTGGTGAAAAAATACTGTTCTATAACATCCTTTTTTATAAAGGAGCATTTAAAAGTATTAAATAATACCTCAAGATGATAAGCCTGAATAGCGCAGAGGGCATAAACTAATACTGCCTTCGGCATCAGCCTCTAAAATTCGACATCCACTGTTAATACGGTTAATATTGTCTGTGATTTTCAGTCTAATTTCTTTGAGGATATGTGAGAATATTACTGCCAAGGCAAATTTATAAAGAATCAGGCACCTTTTGATGAATAGGAGGGAACATGAGCTGGTCTTGCTGCGAAATGTGGATTTCAGTCACCTTCTCAGCAATCTCTTCCCTTATTACCTCTACTGGGTCTTTTCTTTACGTTTTGTTCACCCTCCTGTCTCCTGAGCTGTTCAGGGAGGGCTGACTCCCTCTCCAACCAGCAAGGTCTCGATGGGATGCTCCTGGGCTTTGCCACTTGAGTTTTTATCTATTTGTGACATAAGACTAACCTGCTGTTATTCTCACCATCTGGATTGGGGAAAATTTTGATCTTCCCACCAAAAAGAAATAAAAAAGAAAGCACAGCGCTCTATCCAGGAACGCAAGAAGTAAAATCTGCATTAACAGCTCTTGAGAACGCTGCTAAGGGATCTTGGCTGGTTGATGGGCTATTGATCTACATTGTTATTAATTAGCACCAGAGAACCTGAGAGTGAACTGCTGTAACCTAAGTAATAGGTGAGAGTGGTAATTCCCCTCTGGGGCAGCAAATCGCGTCCTCAAAAATAGTTGTATCGATGAGGCGTATGATGTTTATACTCTCTGTGCTAACGGAAATAGGAGCAAGATATTACCTTTATCGAGACAGTCATCATCTGGCAACAAAAAAATAGGCAAAAGTGCAGTAAATGGAGGTGGAAAGTAACACATCCTTTTAACACAGGAAATACTAACACTTAAGTGAGAGATTTGCAGAAGCTAAACATTATTTCATCACAAACACTAGAGATCACTCTCCAGCTCTCTACCTTATCAATGTACATTGACAGTAAATATATGAGTCTTTAACTGAGCTCAGTTTCTGTGGATATATATATGCAGATGTGTCTGCCTAAAATTCCGATTATTAGCAAATAAAGTGTGTCAGCACTATTTTCCCTTTCTGCAGAGGAAACACTTCACTTTTAGTAGGTGCTAAAGTTCATCCCTATTCAGTAAAGCTCTTAAGACATACGTAAGTGATTTCCTGAATCAAGGCTTTCATTACTAACTCCTTCATGCAAATTCACTGAAAGGAAGAGGGCATGAAAAAAGGGTTTAGGGCAAGATTCTCTGACACTGAAGTCTTTGGATAAGGAACTGGGAATCTAAGTCAGAAAGAGAAAATTATCTCTAGCACACAGTGGAAATATCTCCAATTTAGTTAAAAGCACTTCACTACACACAGTATTGTCATAAGGTTACACCTGAGACATAAGAAATGTCTAGGGCTAAAAATAAATGTTATGTATTCCTGAATCCTCCCTGTCTTGCAAAGTGAGATCCCAGGTCGAACACATATCCCTGATGACATACCGCTTCCAAAAATATACAAGCTCTAATCATTTCTGTGAGGAGACGAAGAAATACAGTTTTAGCCAGCCAATAAGAAAAAAATTTGAACTTTTGCAAGTAGTCCTAGCAAAAAAATGATGTGCGAGCAGAACGGAGATGATGAGAGAGTTTTCACAAGGTATTTCCTGGTGGTTTTTCATCTCTTGCCTCTGTGGCTGGACGTATTGGGTTTATGGGCCAGATGGATGCATACCAATGTATTTATAACAGCGGCATTTAGTAAACAGTGGACATGGAAAGAGAAGGAAATACAGCAAGCACTCTCTGTAGGTGCATGTGATTTTTATATGTTTGCTACTTTAGCTTGCAACTACCATCTATACCATTCTCCAGGTTGTAACTGAGTTGTCTGTACTTTGTGGACTGCACCAGGGAAAGGATCCTGACTCCTCAGCCATTTGGGTATGGACTAATATGTACTGTGTGTGGCTAGCAGAATTGACTAGCTATGCTCACACCACAGGGCATTTTACTTGGATATTAGGAAAAAATTCTTCACCGAAAGGGTTGTCAAGCATTGGAAGAGGCTGCCCAGGGAAGTGGTGGAGTCACCATCCCTGGGGGTATTTAAAAGACAGGTAGATGGTGCTGAGGGACATGGTTTAGTGGTAACTTGGCAGTGTTAGGTTAACAGTTGGACTTGATGATCTTAAAAGTCTCTTCCAACCAAAACGATTCTATGATTCTATGATCTCTTCTGGGTCCCATGTGACACCCCGTTAGCCCTGAAATGTAATCTTATTTTATGTGTGGTCTCTCTGTGCAAGGCGGTAGGTTATCATAAGAGACCTGGGTCAAAGCTTGCTGGAGCAATTTTCTTCCAGCAGGACGGCGATGCTCCTCTAGCATGATGATGTGCTGGGCTCTAGGAAATGATAAAAAAAAATATATGGCATTTCAAGCAGCATTGGGAGCTGTTCTGGATGAAAAAAAGCAAAACTTAAAGTAATACATAATCACACCAGCTTTCTGGAGAAGACCAAGAAGCAGATTATCTCCAAGTGGTTTGCTCTGGAAAGAATTAAGCCTGTGCCTGCCCTGGCAAGTATTGCAGAGCAGCAGGAGCAGACGTATGGAGAAAAAAAGATGGTTCTGAGGACCCAATATTCAAAGTATCCATGAAAATTTATTTCACACTAGATCCAGCCTGTTCCTATGGACTGAATGTCTATTATTGGGCTGAGTCCCTGAGATGGACACTTGCAATACATCATTTAATGGAGTTACATCCCACACGAATTTAATTTGTGAGCACTGAGAGTGCTCTGAGAAGTGAATTAAAACAAAATATGTGAGCACAACTGTGCGATTCTCACCAAAATATGAGCCAGCAGTGTGCCCAGGTGGCCAAGAAGGCCAACAGCATTCTGGCCTGTATCAGGAATAGTGTGGCCAGCAGGACTGGGGAAGTGATTGTCCCCCTGTACTCAGCACTGGTGAGACCCCACCTCAAATACTGTGTTCAGTTTTGGGCTCCTCACTACAAGAAAGACATTGAGGTGCTGGAGCATGTCCAGAGAAGGGCAACAAAGCTGGTGAGGGGTCTGGAGAACAAGTCTTCTGAGGAGCGGCTGAAGGAACTGGGGTTGTTCAGCCTGGAGAAAAGGAGGCTGAGGGGAGACCTTATCACTCTCTACAACTACCTGAAAGGAGGTTGTAGAGAGGTGGGGGTCAGTCTCTTCTCCCAAGTAACAACTGATAGGACAAGAGGAGATGGCCTCAAGTTATGCCAGGGGAGGTTTAGACTGGATATGAGGAAATATTTCTTCATGGAAAGGGTTGTCAAACATTGGAACAGGCTGTGCAGGGAAGTGGTGGGATTGCCATCTATATCATAGATTGTCTACGAAGGGTTTTGATGTGAAAGCAAACAATTGCGGTTTGGAGCAATGCATAAGTTGTGGAGGCCACAAGGGGACAGAGAGGGGAGACATGAGCAAATCAATATGCAATGAAAACAGCCACTGCATGAGTCTGCTGGGACAGACTGCTTTTTGTTCTCAATACTTGCTAAGGCTTCTCCACATTTTCAAAGAGGCCAGCTGTTATTTTCACATATCCCTTATTTTGCCCTCAGGCTTGTGCAGTTTCTCACAAAATTTACCCTTAACTCACAGTACTCCTCCTCTTCCCTAAATGTCAGTCAAGACTAAAGGAAATTTTTGTCATCACATCATCCAATCAATAGGGCTGCAGCTGTACAAGCACATGGAAGATGCCTGTTCTCAGGCACTGAAACTGCAGGTATTCACTTCATTGCATCCATGTCATTAAGTCCCCTTACCCTCTGAACAGGGTGGCTGCATCGAAACTGCTCATGGAGAACATGTTAATTCTCAAACTGTGTCAATATTTAGGCACGCACTGGCTAATCCGGGTCAAAAGTGTGCCAGGGTACACTCTAACAATTTAGGAGTGTAATGAGTCGGTTCTAGTGTCCTTGGTACTGTTCAATTTGCGAGTGTAGGAATTATCTAGAAATCTTTCCATCAGCACTTGTAACCCCTGAATCAGATCCATGGGGCTTTTTACACGTTTCTTCTGTTCTGCTTTGGTACAGCACCAAGATCCTACATACGGTCTGCTGCTGTAGGAGAAAGGAATTAACACATGGGAAATAATTGAGAACAGAGCAATGAGGTGATTGAAAAGCAAGGGACACCGACTTGTGAAGAGGAGGATAACTGTTAGCATTTGAGGAGTTTAAAAGTCAGAGGGGAAGAAGAATTATTTGTAGGGTCCAGTAGAGTTTTGCTAGGTGTAAAGGGCTGAGAATGAGAAAGGGACGTTTAGCAAGAACAGAGGGAAGCATTTCATCAACACTGAAGCCTGCTGGACCGTGAAATAGTCTCCTGCAATAAATGCTGGCAGTCCTACAGCTCAGGTCATTTTAAATTAGGCTGGCCAAAATACTTGAATGGATTCTTTAGGGAACAACTCAATACCAAGTCCCAGGGATGGCCACGTCAACCTTGCAGGCAGCTCAGCTGCTCATGGTAATTAGGCTCCACCACGCTACCATGAAAAGACTGCTGTTTGACACTCACACAGCACCAGATCTTTCACGTACGGTGCTTGTCATGATACCGTGTTATTTATACATTACTCTGAGTCGAAAAGCCTCTGTGAAGAGGCCCTCATAAGTCAAACCCCTGGACTATTGAAGCTGATGAAAGACATAAAATAGCTTGCTTTAAACCTTCTAAACTGCGAGCATCAGCGAGAGATTTTACTGAAAATACCCCTCAGCAAGAAATGATACATCGTAATGAGTGAACAAGGAACACGTTTGAACTAACAAACACACTCTGGCAGACTCTGTGGGGCTTTTTTTTTTTTTTTTTTTTATTATTGTATTTCATTTTCTGTCTGCTTACAAATGCTTGACTGACAGGCATGGAGGCTGGCATCTATCACTTCTCCTCAAAACAGATAGGGAACGAACATCAACATTTCTCAACACCGACGCAGAGGGAAGAACCTTTCCTAAAAATAAAAGCATTTCCCTCACACCTGGTGCCACAGCCTATCCAACTCACCTTCTCTTTTGCCAAGCGAAGCATCAACTAAAACGAAGCTCTGTTGGTTTGCTTCACTTTTTTCGGGATATCATAGAATCATAGAATCATAGAATCATAGAATAAGTGAGGTTGGAAGGGACCATTAAGATCATCAAGTCCAACCGTTAACCTACCCTGATTTAAAAACACCCACTTCTAAACCATGTCCCTAAGCACCTCATCTACCCTTTTCTTAAACACCTCCAGGGATGGTGAATCCACCACCTCTCTGGGCAGCCCATTCCAATGTTTAATAACCCTTTGAGTGAAAAAATGCTTCCTAATATCCAATCTAAACCTGCCCTGACATAACTTGAACCCGTTTCCTCTTGTCCTATCACTTGCCACGTGGGAGAAGAGGTCAGCCCCCATCTCTCTAAAACCTCCCTTCAGGTAGTTGTAGAGGGTGATAAGGTCACCCCTCAGCCTCCTCTTCTCCAGGCTAAACAACCCCAGCTCCCTCAGTCGTTCCTCATAAGGCTTGTCCTCCAGACCCCTCACCAGCCTGGTAGCCCTTCTCTGGACACGCTCCAGCACCTCAATGTCCTTCTTGTAGTGAGGGGCCCAAAACTGAACACAGTACTCGAGGTGAGGCCTCACCAGTGCCGAGTACAGGGGGATGATTACTTCCCTACTCCGGCTCACTACACTATTCCTGATGCAGGCCAGGATGGTGTTGGCCCTCTTGGCTGCCTGGGCACACTGCTGGCTCATACTCAGCTGGCTGTCCACCAACACCCCCAGATCCTTCTCTGCCAGGCAGCTTTCGAGCCACTCCGCCCCCAGTCTGTAGCACTGCATGGGGTTGTTGTGACCCAAGTGCAGGACCCGACACTTGGCCTTGTTGAACCTCATACCATTGGCCTCAGCCCATCTGTCCAGCCTGTCCAGATCCCTCTGCAGAGCCAATCTACCCTCAAGCAGATCAACACGCCCCCCCAGTTTAGTGTCGTCTGCGAACTTACTGAGGGTGCACTCAATCCCCTCATCCAGATCATTAATAAAGATATTAAAGAGAACCGGTCCCAGCACCGATCCCTGGGGGACACCACTTGTCACTGGACACCAACTGGATTTAACTCCATTTATCACCACTCTCTGGGTACGGCCATCCAACCAGTTTTTTACCCAGCGAAGGGTACACCTGTCCAGGCCACGAGCAGCCAGTTGCTCCAGTAGAATGCTATGGGAAACGGTGTCAAAAGCCTTGCAAAAGTCCAGGTAGACAACATCCACAGCTTTTCCTTCATCCACTAAGCGGATCACCTCATCATAGAAGGAGATCAGGTTTGACAGGCATGACCTGCCT
This sequence comes from Pluvialis apricaria, assembly GCA_017639485.1. Taxonomy (NCBI): domain Eukaryota; kingdom Metazoa; phylum Chordata; class Aves; order Charadriiformes; family Charadriidae; genus Pluvialis; species Pluvialis apricaria. Next base: position 167,488,676 of record CM030008.1, read on the forward strand.
TTCACAAACCCATGCTGACTGGGCCTGATCACCTTGTTCTCCTGCATGTGCCGTGTGATGGTACTGAGGATGATCTGTTCCATGACCTTCCCAGGCACCAATGTCAGACTGACTGGCCTGTAGTTCCCCAGATCCTCCTTCCAGCCCTTCTTATGGATGGGTGTCACATTTGCCAACCTCCAGTCAGCTGGGACCTCCCCGGTTATCCAGGACTGTTCATAAATGATGCAGAGTGGCCTGGTGAGCACTTCCGCCAGCTCCTTCAGTACCCTTGGATGGATCCCATCCGGCCCCATAGATTTGTGCACCTCCAGGTGCTGAAGCAGGTCCCTCACCATTTCCCTTTGGATTACAGGGGCTTCATTCTGCTCCCCATCCCTGTATTCTAGCTCAGGGGTTAGGGAACTCAAGGAACAACTGGTCCTACTGCTGAAGACTGAGGCAAAGACAGCATTAAGTACCTCAGCCTTATCCTCGTCCTTAGTCAATACGTTATATCCTCTATATATAATATATAATATTTATATATAAAATCCTCTACTGATGATGAATATATAATATATATATATAATATCCTCTACTGATGATTAGAAACTGGACGGAGGTATTCTGGCCATATACTCGCTTGCCACAAGATAGTAAAGCATCACCAGACAGCATCAGCTCTCATGCTCTGATGACCATATATTACTGAAGAAACCTGTCCACCTTCCCACATCAGCCAAGTTAATGTCCGAGTTCTGCACTAAATACAAAAAGAAAGAACTGGAAACCTGTCGAAATACCCCAAGGAGCAAGGGAGGATCCTTCTTGTTATTTCCTGTGTCTTCTGACCAAAATGAGGAAGGAACTTGTTAAACATTTTATTCTCCCAGCTCCCCCTGAGATACAGGATGATGCTTTGAGCCTCATTGTATAGGTGATTTAAGACCAGGATGATCAGTGCCCTGGTCACATAAGGAGTTGATGGCAGAGTTAACACTTGAACTAATTTCTCCAAATGCTTCCTAGCACCCTGCCACTGGGGGACTCTCCATGGCTGCACAGTCATCTGCAAGTGATGCTCTCCAGTTTGCAACGTCCGTCCAGTCAGCAGCGATTAATCATCAAACTGTTTTTCAGCTAGACTCACCTTGTATTCATTTGGTCTGAATGACTGACTTCCTGACTGCTAAGCAATTTGGCAGCTGCAATTATCTGTATAAACCAGTGGGCATCTGCTGGTTTTCAGGGCTGAGAGGTGATGTGGTTAGTCCTGGTAATGTCAGGTTTGGTAGCTGATAAAATGGGCAGCTGCCTACCTTCGTGGACTGAGCTCTTCTTGCTACTGCTCCTCCTGTGGAGGTGGGGAGAAAACGGGGTGTGGGGAGGTCTGGATAGATGAAGTGCCCCTTGCTGTTTCAGGGACAACCGTTCCCAATACCAGGAGAAAGCCCTGCTCTCCAAATCTGCCCTTTCCCTGGTATACTTCTGTCTTGGCTACCCCCAACTTTTCTTGATAGGAGAACGCCCACTGCTGTGTTAGCAGCCCAGGAAGCACAGGAGTGGGACGGGAGACTGCTATAAGAAAGGAATGAGGGTTGTGGAGGAGGTGGGATGACCCGGTGGTGACTCCAAGGAAGCCGTGGTGGGGTCTGGGAGGGGTTTGTCTCATCTTCCTTTCTCATCACCTCTGGAGAAGCTGTCTGTGTGGGGAGGATCACCGGAGACTTTCTGAATTAATATGGCATTTAGCATCTTTTTTTTAATAGGTCCTTCCAGTCACCAGATGAAATTCTGAAGTTCTCCATTCAAGGGTTATCCATTTGTTCTCAAAGTTTTATCTCCTTCCTTTTTTCACATGACCACAGGTGCCAATGAGAGGATGCTAAATTATATATATTTGCTATGACAGAACTTGTGCCAGCACTGGGCTCTGACAATGCACATTACAGTTCAGCTCATGTATTTCTGATGGCACATTTTACAGTGCTATATATAAAGTTGTTATGGCATCTATTATTCACTGCCAATACAGTTCAAGTTAAAATAGGTTTTATATAACAGTTCAAAGCAATATTTTAAGAAATAACACTTGTGTCAAGGCTGCTGTGTCCTACCAGATTTTGACATTTCCAAGTAATAAAGATCTTTATCCAAAATGTAAGGTTTTGGCGAGACATATCCCTTGCAGACTTCTCTATTTTTAATCTGCAAGCAATAGCAAAAGAAGCACATTTAAATAAAATGAACAGCCAGCTGAACTTTTGACATGGCTGTTATCTTTCTAGGTGGAAACTGTGAACGATGAAAAGCGCCTCAAGGGATGTTCATGACAGAGAACAATGTCCCATTAACCTGAACCTCTGAAGAGATTCTGGAGATGTGGAAAACACACAAGTGGGAAAGAGTCATTGGAACATTAAGAAGATGTCTATTATGGGCACAATTTTATATCTGTTTTTCAGGACACAAGAGGGGAAAAGAATTTATTTCCTCATTTCTTTAGCAATGAAAAAGGTTTTATATCTCTTCTTTCAAAAAGGCCAAATTCAATGTCTCTTAAAAAAAGGCCCATTACTGGTACCAGCACCATGAGCGCCTCCAAACTTGTGTGCTAATCGGCGTGGCCCAGAAGATATGATGTTCTAGCAACTCTCTGTGACCTCTTCTGTGCTGCTTAAGATCTACAAGTTTCTGGTGCTAGTTATGCAGAAAAGTAAAAATCCCAGCAAGAGCAGTCTACTTGCATAAGAAATGTTTCACACAGCTCTGTTCTTCATTCTGGTCCCCAAAGAGCAAAAGAGAACAAATGCTATACATCAATTTGGCAATAAATTTAGTTTATTAGCTGTGTTTGACAGCTAGGAATAACGTTTCCTTTTAACCTTCTTACTGGTTTTGAAAACATATTGGAAAAAAGTTGTAAGGGTGACTATGAGCTCAGTGAGTCCCTCCTCTGTATACTCACAACTTCTAATGAAATCAGGGAAGTTTTAATGTGCAAGATGAATCCTTTCACAAGAAATAAGTTCATGTGGGTCAACAAACAGAAGAACAAAACCCAGTGAAAATGATTTAAAAGCACCATCTGCTTATTCAAACACAGCTGGGGAGACGTACGATGCATTCCAAAAATCCATTTCATTTTCATTATATTTCTTTCAAAAGAGATGTTAAATAAAATACTATTGGTCTTAAATGTTTTCCTACTGAGGAGAAATGTTTAAGCTACATTTGAAATAATGCTTGTGGAATGCAGTCCTCCTTACCAGATGAACATGGATCTTTGACAGCAAAGCAAAATGGATGTAGCTATGATGGTGGCCACCAGGGAGGTGATTCTGCCCCTCTGCTCCACTCTGGTGAGATCCCACCTGGAGTACCGCATCCAGCTCTGAGGCCCCCAACACAAGAAGGACATGGACCTGTTGGAGCAGGTCCAGAAGAGGGCCACGAAGATGATCAGAGGGCTGGAGCACCTCTGCTGTGAGGAGAGGCTGAGAGAGTTGGGGTTGTTCAGCCTGGAGAAGAGAAGGCTCTGGGGAGACCTTATTGCAGCCTTTCAGTACCTAAAGGGGCTACAAGAAAAATGGGGACAAAGTGTTTTTGCAGGGCCTGTTGTGATAGGACAAAGGGTAATGGCTTTAAACTAAAAAAGGGAAGATTTATACTAGATAGAAGGAAGACATTTTTACAGTGAGGGTGGTGAAACACTGACCAAGGTTGCCCAGAGAGGTGGTAGACGCCCCATCCCTGGAGATATTCCAGGTCAGGTTGGACGGGGCTCTGAGCAACCTGATCTAGTTGAAGATGTCCCTACTCATTGCAGGGGGCTTGGACTACATGGCCTTTAAAGGTCCCTTTCAACCCAAACTGTTCTGGGATTCTGTGATTCTGTGATGGAGACAGGGAAAAAAAAGAAAAAAAACAAGTAAAAAGAAAGTGCACACATTCTTAGGAAGCATATGGTTGAACATTAACTGCATAAGTTGAATAAGTTATTCAGAGGTAAATTCATATTAGGCAGAAAGGTATACAGGATCTACCAAATCAATAGATATGCAATCTGCACAATACAGGAGTGTCACATTTATTTAGAAGTAATGTTGGGCTAGAACTGGATTCCCTTAACTCACAGTACAAGTCCCATGTGATTCAGTGCGGCCCCACGCAGAGACATCAGCTTGTGGCACAGAAATAGAATTTAACCAGCAAACTAAGGATCTCTCCGAGGAGACATGACTACACCTCTTGATTTTTCAAAGTTGGTGCGCTTGACGTTGGCTTGGGTTTGTCATTCTCCACTGCCCAATGGGGAAACACTTAAAGTTGGTTTTTTTTTCCTGGGGATGACAGGGGGGCAACATAAAGACAGCAGGAAAAAGGCACTGACTATATTTCAAACAAAAGGACTACAACAATATCCTTTGTATCCACAACACCATTTCAGAAATACCTTTGGATCTGCCTTTCTTGCACATCAAAGTGCAGGAACATCCCAAAACGTGCAACAAATTTTGTTGCAACAAAGTTCCCTAGAGTTTGATGTGGTGGATGAAAAGAGATTCCTCAAGTATGAAAGCACAATTTATCCCCAAGGATACTCAGTGTGAGAATATTCTTTAACAATTTCATCCCTACTAATGCACGCAAGTCCACAAAGCTCAATCATCTCTACTCAGCAAACCATAACAGAAATTAGACATACACTAACCTTGACCTACTCCTATAAAACTATCAAAATTTCTTACTTACAATGTTGAATCATCTGTAGCTATCACTGTTTGCAAACAGAGGTCAACGCCTCACAAAGCACCAGCCTACAGCAGGAACACTTGTCCCCTTTTTACACTCTTAACTCAATCACAATTCCTGCTATACCGCAACCAAAATCTATTCTGATAAAATTAGCTCAATCCAATTAAGGGACAAAGTATAGTCCTTAATTAAATGTTCTGATTATTCCAAAGCCCTCTTTTTTTTTTTTTTTTTTTTTTTTTTTGGTTCATCTTGAGTTTAGGCCTGTAAATGCATACAAATTAGAAAGATTTAAAATGTTCTGCTTTTACTCATTTATTGCTTAAATTTGAGTAACAAGAGTTTCCCAAAAGCATAAAAAGAGAAGTATAAAAAGAAAAAATGTGGGATGTTTAACTTATTCAGACCTCTTTTTGTTCCTTTTTTTATTGTATTTTATTTATAGCACTTATAAAAAAAAGGGGAACAAAAATAGTATGTCTTCTTTCAACTACATTAAGAACAACCAAATGCTCTGATAAAGCAAAAATATTGAATTATTTGAAAAAGTTAACAAGTTATTTCCTTTCATGTACCTATTATTCTCTCTAAGGGTAAAGTTGAATAACTTCTGCCTGTGACAAATGCCAATTTCAAGTTTGCATGCACAAAGGAAATTGTTTATCTGCAGAACCAAGCTCAACTAAACTACCTCACTACAAACTCGGTTATGGAAGACCCACTGAAAAAAAAACCCCAAAACATTAGAATCATAGAACTGTCAAGGTTGGAAGGGACCTTTGAGATCATCAGATCCAACAATCAACCTAACACTGCCAAAACCACAACAAAACCATATCCCTCAGCACCACATCTACATGTCTTTTAAATACCTCCAGGGATGGTGACTCCACCACTCCCTGGGCAGCCTCTTCCAATGCTTGACAACCCTTTCGGTGAAGAAAGTTTTCCTAATATCCAACCTAAACCTCCCCTGGCACAACTTAAGGCCATTTCCTCTTGCCTTATTGCTTGTTACTACCGAGAAGAGACCAATCCCCACCTTGCTACAATCTCCTTTCAGATAGTTGTAGAGACTGATAAGGTCTCCCCTCAGCCTCCTTTTCTCCAGGCTGAACAACCCCAGTTCCCTCAGCCGCTCCTCTGTTCTCCAGACCACTCACCAGCTTCATTGGTCTTCTCTGGACATGCTCTGGACACACCCCAGTTCCCTCAGCACCTCCATGTCTTTATTGTAGTGAGGGGCCCAAAACTGAACACAGTACTGGAGGTGGGGCCTCACCAGTGCTGAGTGCAGGAGGACGGTCACTGCCCTAGTTCTGCTGGCCACACTTTCTGATACAAGCCAGGATACCGTTGGCCTTCTTGGCCACCTGGGCACACTGCTGGCTCATATTCAGCCAGCTGTCGACCACCACCCCCAGGTCCTTCTCCACTGAGCAGCTTTCCAGCCACTCTCCCCCAGTCCTGTAGCACTGCATGGGGTTGTTGTAATCCAAATGCAGGACCCGCCACTTGGCCTTGTTGAAGCTCACACCATTGGCCTCGGCCCATCGATCCAGCCTGTCCAGATCTCTCTGTAGAGCCTTCCTACCCTCAAGCAGGTCGACACTCCCGCCTAACTTAGTGTCATCTGTTAGCCCATGAACATTAATTAATTCTTGTCATTTTCGTTACAGGTCGTATGGATTCTTAATTCTTCCTCCTGCCACCGAATTTTAGGAACATGTGATAGTTTCTCCCATGATTAGCAATGCTGTACAGGCATCCATGTAAGTCAGCATTTTCTTCATCATGTTGAGCAATACACAACACAAGGAATCTGCACTTCCAGCCTGCAAGACCATGACAGGAGAAGGTTACTGACCTCGATCTGCTGAATGGCCTCTTCCCGCTGACGGATGGCCTCCAGATCCTCTTCTGTGATTTCTGAGAGCAAGGCTTGATCCTGGCTCTGGTTCTGCCACACGCCATCTCCCCCATTAAAGATCTTCTCATCATCAGGTAGGTCAGAGAAAGGGGTCTTAGGGCTCTGCTGAGAAGGGAGAATGGGAAAAAAAGCAAAGGAAGTGTAAATATTGTTCAGTTTTACATAGCCTTCTTACAGGAAAAGAAAGTAGTAATATGATAGATCACATACACAGTGGTGAAAAGGTGAAGAGGAGTAAGTTATGTGAGAGTAAACATATCAAGTCCTGAAGGAAGCATTAGGACCTGAAGCCAGATCTCCTCAGCTACATTTGAGCCCCAGCAACCAGCTTCAATTTTCCAGCAGTTCTGACACAACAAAAACTTTTACGTGCCTCTGAAAAATGACACATTTACATTGTTGATTTTCCTGCAAATTCTTCAGGAATAAGATACTTTCTCAGGCAGACATAAAGTCTATGCATTTGCCTTGAAGACTTTATGATCCAACTCTCAACATTCAACATAGCAAAGGATGCTATCTTGTCTATTTATGAGGTAATACATCTAAGAAAAAGGAAAATCATTACAGTAATGTGACTGCATAGTCATCAGTTTGAGCGTCTCACAGTTTCATGGTGTTCGCTCTCCAGACTTGAACTGATTTTGCTGACACATCACATACCATTTTCTATGTAGCCAGATGTTCACACTGCCTTTGGGAGTTGAGCGTGTATTCAGGTCCAGATGGAAAGAGCCTGGTCATGATCCAGCTGCATCTACACTACAGGTAGGGGCAGAGGTTTAACAAAGTCTTTTCCTCCCAGCCTATAGCTTCTGTGCCTATAGAGATGTTAGGTTCAACCTAGACTGGACTCAGAGGATGAACAGACACAAGGTTGGTATGGAGAATCAGGACACTGAGCTCAAGTCCTAAACTAATACGCACTGCTGAAGACTCCAGTCCTACAACTGCATGAGTATTTAACTTCAAACAATGCACATGGTCCTTTAAACTGGCCTTGATCTGAGCTTTGACTCCTAATCAAAAGTAACAATAAAAAAGCTATCTAACTGCTTCCGACGCTTTGAAGTTGAAAGCAGAAATGGCAGTCGCTACTGCACATTCTTGACCTGAATGTTCCCAAAGTCCCTGAAAGCTACAGGAGAAAACAACCACAAGAATTCAGGAGGATGTTCAGTTCTCTGCATCTGAACTTATCTGCAGGACAAACACTGGAGCTTTTCAACAGGTTGTGCCTGAGAAATAAAGGCCTTCGCTTTCTTGCTGTGGCTAAATTTTCAAAGATGTTAAATGCCCTGAATTCCCACAGAATGAATAGGAAGCAAGATCATCGGGTAGCTTGCTGGAAGGGCACAGTCGGGTTGGAGAACTGGAAGAACTGGGAGGACTCGAGTGGAAGTTGCAGAGGAAACAATGCCCAATCACCACAGCAAGAACAAGAAGCTTAACCAAGAATGCATGAGGGATGCAGGGGAATGAGGGGGGCAGGAAATCTCTTATAATGAGTTTTACTTTTTGTTTGCTTAGAGATCTGCCTTGGAGGAACTGAGATGGAGGCATAGAGAAAATGGGTAATATTTAAATCTTGCAGTCACTTTTAGACACTCTAGCTGGCTAGAGCTGGAAGAATATCAGGCATCTGGAAATTTATTTAACTCTTCAACTCTTTCAAAACTGTGTAATTTCTGCATTTAGAAACTAAAGAATTTTTGCAGGTGCCTAAATCTAGACATTGCCTTACAAAATTAATTCATTATTATTATCGCCATCATCTAGTCACAGACAAATAAAATTATACAATGTGATGAAGGAAGTGGGGTGGTAGAAGTAGAGGCATACAGAAAAATAAGCAATAAGCAGTTGAGTACCTTTCAAAAATATAAACAGAAGATTAAAATCTTTTACATTAATGTCTGTCTTTATTTCACCTTCTGCTTCCCTGGGATCTGTTATCTACAGAGAAAGGGTGTGTTACAGGAAGAAAATAATCATTTAAAATTAGGTTAAAAATTCATTTACAGTTTAAAAGACACATTTTAATAGGATTAAGGTACGCTAGGGGTGTTTTATTCACTAATTATTACGTGCCTTGGACACTAACTTATCTGGTAGAGTGTTTCACTGCCAAAAGCATATATTAATGGACTCAAGAAAAAAAAAAAAACAAAACCTTGGGGTACTCTAATGCTTCATTTATAGTGACAGAGGTGTCCTCTCACCTTCACCAGTGGGCTAACTAGGACTTGCGGAGGCAGTTACACTGCACAGCGCCAAGTAGGCTCGAAAAGCCCACATGACTGGCCCTCTGAAGATGCCGGAAAATAATGATTTAATGAAATTCTTCTACTATGGTCATAGCAAGGAATCTCTGCCGTGGACCTAAATGCACATGAATGGACACGTAAAGCCATGCTTTCCTATGCAGCTCTACATTTCAGTGGAAGATAACATACTGACAAGTTATCAAATTCTTCCTGTCCTGTTCTCATGTGGGAGCCCAGGATTAATGGGACAGCCAGCAATATGGCTACCAACTCTTCAAATTATCATAGAATCATAGAATCATAGAATGGTTTAGGTTGGAAGGGACCTTGAAGATCATCAGGTTCCAACACCCCTGCCATAGGCAGGGACACCTCCCACCAGCCCAGGTTGCTCAAAGGCCCATCCAGCCTGGCCTGGAACACCCCCAGGGATGGGGCAGCCACAGCTTCTCGGGGCAACCTGGGCCAGTGCCTCACCACCCTCACAGTAAAGAATTTATTTCTAATATCTAATCTAAATCTCCCCTCTTCCAGTTTAAAACCCTTACCCCTTGCCCTATCACTACATGCCCTGATGAAGACTCCCTCCCCATCTTTCCTGTAGGTACTGGAAGGCCGTAATAAGGTGTCCCCAGAGCCTTCTCTTCTCCAGGCTGAACAACCCCAACTCTCTCAGCCTGTCCTCATAGCAGAGGTGCTCCAGCCCTCTGATCATCTTTGTAGCGTTCCTCTTGACCCACTCCAACAGGTCCATGTCTTTCCTATGTTGAGGGCTCCAGAGCTGGATGCAGTACTGCAGGTGGGGTCTCACCAGAGTAGAATAGAGGGGCAGAATCACCTCCCTGAATTATTTAGTCCATGTAATACCACAGTTGTATCGTAAACATGCTTGACCTCGGGCCGTGTCAACTCTATTACTCATCCCTACTTGTTGGTCCTGGTATCTGTAAATAACGTGTACCCCCCACAAATCATCCAGATAGTGCAATGAAAGTGATGCTGCTCAGCTGTCTCTTACAAAAGCTGGCTATTCATGTGTTTAAATAGATAATGGTCTAGACACAGATGTTTTTCTCTAAACAAAGTAGTGGCTTAAGTTAATTTCAGAGCTGCTGAAGGCAATTATGTGAGTTTGTATCCTTAACATCTTTCCAGAAAATCCGACCATGGCTGCTGAATGAGTGAGTAAATCAGGAAACAACGGGATGCAGGGGGGACTGAAATTTCCTTTCAGACATAAAACCGGCTCCATTCTAAATTTAAATATAGTCACCATGACCTGCTATCAGGATATGTAGGGTGGCTGGCTGTGCTAACAAATTAAAAGTGATTTTGTGTTTGTTGATGCTACAGTGGCCCTCGTTTCTTTGATAAAGTGAACAAATCCTGGGATCGAAAGTCTGAAGAAATCTGATGACTTTTAATACTTCTGCTTAAGAACGACATACAGCTTGGTTTATCAGTGGGTTTTGTTCCCTTTTAAGCTGTGCTTATTGCCTTGTCTGACAAAATATTTTATTTATAGCAAGAAAAAAAAAGAGATGGAGGGCACTCACTGAGCCTCCACAGATAAAGTTCCTTTTGACAATGCACTGCAAGGGGCCATAAGTCCCTATACAGTCATTTCCACATTAAATGTGATTTATTGCCAAATTTTATACCCTGCAAATCTCTGTGTAATTTTCTGTTGGATTTCCTTCCATAAATTGTTAATTGGATGTGTTTGAAGTTGTTCTTTTGTTGAAATTTGCCTGTGGCAGATTTTTGTCAAGATGTATCCATAAACCAAACTCTGCCTGTGGAAAAAAATGATAGGAGAGAAAAAGTTGAGTATATCTGATATGCTCAGTAGTTCTTTTAAAACTAGGACTGAGGGTCATACTATGCTGTTATTCATCATATCTGAAAAATTATGCCCAGGCAAAACATTTTTCCTGTTGGATAAAATCTTTTCAGTAGGATAAAATCATTGCTGCTTACAACTACATTTTTTTATCAGATTTATTCTACCAATAGGGAGATGCTATATGTAGCTGCTGATAGAGAAAAGGGAAAAAAAGAATTAAAAAGGTTTTATGCGGGTGGTGACAACTTCTGCCAGTATCTGTACTTTACCAGCAGTAAAATCTTTGCATGAGAAGCTGCAGGTCTGAGACCCCCCCCGAGATGACCCCATCCTAGCCCTGGTGCCTGCCTGACTCCTCATTCCTATATGAGAAGGGACAGAAGAGGAGCCTTAACACACACGATTTCTTCTCCTTGTACACAGCAATAGCACAAGTTTTACAACCTATGTCACATAAAATCACCAAGCAAGGGACTGAAATGACCTCTCTAGTTCCCATATGGTCTTTATTCCACCCAAAAGCAGAAATTTAACAGGAACCCCATCAAATATAACATCAACCAGCCTTCACGGTTCATCTTCAGAGAGTTCGGGAATCTCCTGTAGCAGTAAGATGTGTGCTGGTACCGTCTCAGTCCTGTAACCAACTTTAACGATGCCATTTCCAATAGCTCATTACAAGATTGTTCCCTCATCAGAAATTAAGGACACAAAACGTTGACTGGAGATGGATGAGAAATGGCTTTTGCTGCCAGTGAAACATTTAGTGATTTCAAAGGAAAATTTCTTTTCCGCACCTCATCAAAACCTGAAGATATCGAGAAAAATCGTACGACAGCGAGAAAGAACACACGCATACGCTCCCGCCAGCTCCGGTTAGCTACAAGTCAGATGATTAAGGCGCCCAATGCCAGCTGCAATAAGATGGGCCTCTTGCAGTTGGTCCAAAAAAGAACTGTAAAAGCTGATTTAAATAATTACAATTTATTGGAGCTGGATTTAAAGACTTTGTCCACCAAACAAATGACATGCTACAGGGACAGGAGGATGGCAGGCTGAGGAAGACATTCATATACCTCTACCTTCAACTTTGGCGTGAAGGCAGCTAGCTGGAAAGGAGACTTAATTGAGCTCAGTGCCTGAAATTAGAAAACGTGAACCCATTTCTACACCATTTCCATCCACTCCAACTTCAACCAGGAGTTGTGTCCTGAAGAAGAGGGTTTTGCTTCTGACTGTGTGTGAAAACATGGGAAGAGGATACTAACGGAGTATCTTAGGACAGATGTGAAAAAGCTGTTGATACTGTCAAAGTGGGGAAGCTTGGTCTCCTAACTGCACTGAAAATCTAATTCTGGAGAATAAGAAGGAACACAAGCTCCTTCTTTTCTGACTATTTCCCCACTCACATGCACATTTCAAGCAGTTGGAGCTGTCCTCTCCACCACTGGGCTGTAAGACACTTGAGACCACCTTTGATATGCGCAGCACAATTCACAAATTCATTGTTACCTCCAAGTTTATATGAGCACACGTAAAAGAAGTCTCACTCACATACGCTAAATTTGTACTACGTACTGCAGGTTTTTCCAAGGGAACCTTCTGCAACCATGAAAATGAAAATTTTAGAGGCCTTACATGACTCAGGTAGTAAACCAAGGAAGGTTGCTCTGTCTTCTCTAATCTCCAAAAGCCTTCTGCACCTCTAGCAGGAATATGGCCAGCTCAAGCAGTGATCAACACACCTCCCACACCTCCTGCAAACTATCACATCTCCTTAGGTAACATTTTGGCTCTGGCTTTCACACAAAATGCAAATGCGGAGATGTTTATCTCTTGCTTTATAGTATGTATAGACATATAAAGAGCCAGGCTACACTTTATGAGGATATCCTATTCTCGCTAGCATCCAGGCTTCGAGATTCACATTTTATTGCGTGTGGAATAATGAGGCCGGAGTGCCTGCATTAAAGATCAATAAAATACTTTACATGGAGGGCCACTGTGCAGAATACTGCTGTAGTTACGCTGACTGCCTGTGCCCGACACATTTTTAAGAGCAGGTTGGCACTACAAGCTATTCAGGACAAAAATGGCACAGAGCAGACAGTTTGGTCTGCCGAATCTACAATGTGCACCTAGGTTAAGATAAATCGGATGAGATGATCTTTCTCAAACCATCCTTCCAAAACAACTAACTTTGCAGACGCAATGAGATTTAGAGCTGCATCTCGCCAAGCAAAAGCCCAAAGCAATTACAGGTAGAAAGGCCTCAGGCAGGCACAGAACAAGCAGCCTGGGACTTCTAAATCTTTTAGAGGAGTGAAATAGTGATATTACAACTTTGCATTATCTTTCACACGGAAGATCAAAGCAGCGATTGGTAATCTGAGCCCCGTTACCTTACAAAAGGAGCTTCCCACAATAAGGGGGGAAGAAACGCAATCACAAATTAACCATTGCTTGCTCTTCCTTTCCACTCAAACACGGGCACATCTAAAACAACCGTAAAAAGGACGATTTTTAAGTGGGATATTTTCAATCCTTCCTGCATGCATCACTAACATGGGCAAATACAGAAATGTGTTCAGCATTTTCTTCAAGTTATGTAAATTTGATTACTCTGCACCAATGTAGCGTAAGAAAAAACAGCATGGGGAAATTAGCATACAGGGAAGGGTTGAAGTGCATTTTTATTTAAATTAACTAGAATCTCTCATGTGCTTCTGTCTTCACTCTTGATCAAGTTGTTTACTTTTGAACGATGTGAACCTGAAATCGAGCAAGAAAATCACCATTTCTACCAGCTTCCTGCTACGGAATCTGCAAGAAATTACTAGTTTTAGAGAAAATGTAATAGCAGAAACTATATTGCTAGTTTGCTTTTCAGCATTTATAAATTTAATCGTTGAAGTCTCTGCAGTCATGAAGACTAAGAAAATCCATTTAGTTTCCTGGAACTAGAAGAGACTCAGTAACGGAGTACCTAGTTCATACCTCCTACTGTTTTCTTCTTCTTTATTTTTCCTTCAAGACTTTATTACTTCACCAAATCCATTCCGAGAAATCCTGACCTCATCACCTAGGGCTGCTCTAGTTCAGAGTCGATCTTACTGTAGTCAGGGTGAGAGAATTAAATGACATGTCTGTGGTAGATGAAGAAAAAGAAAATAAGCCAGGAGCCTGAGGTTTAGCTCTCTGATAACCAATGTGCTTTTAAAAAGCACAGCATATTTTCACCCCAAGGTGAAGACCAAATTTAGGAGGAATAGCCTTCCTGCCAGGCTTAGATGGTGCAGCTGACACTGATATTTTGCTCATGGAGAGCATCAGCTTCTAGGGCAGACTTCAGTTGATTGTGAGGGCTACATTTCGTCACGTATTTTCGCCCTGCATAATTCTTACAGATGCCCCCATGAGGAAAAGAAGGGGCAGTTTATCCTGCTCCTGTTTCCAGTCCTTCTCCTTTTTTTCTCTTGATTTGGCAACTTTATCTGCCATGCAAATAGATGGTCCTGTGGCAATGTGAGTGAAGCGAAACAGCAACAATGACGAGGCATAAATTTCCCCTCTCTGTAATTTAACATCCTTTTCTTTTCAAACCCGTTTCATTGAATGACTTAAGTCTGATCACACATGTCTAAACCCATCCTTCTCAAAGCCAACTGCCTGTGCTCTCACTAGCTTCAGGTGGCATCTCTAGATATGCAAAGCAAGTGGATAAACGCTCCTTTAAGATTGTCACAAAGGAGAGCATTCGCCCGTATTTTTACAGCATCGCATCACATTCCTAAAGCTGTTCCTGCCCTTTCCCAGCTGTCTGAATTAGATTCTCATAATTCTCCATCTCCGCGCAACTCTGCTGCTGGCACCGTGTTTTGGCGGGCACTGCTGGCTGAGAGCTGTACTGTACGTCGTCCCTGGATCCTGATGCTAGGCAGAAAACTCCCCTGCTCGCAGCTCCCTCGCTGAACATCTGAAGCACCCAGCATTTGTGTAAATGGACCACACTTGCAAGAGCTCACAGACACATCAAGACTGTCTAGAAAGGCCCGCGGTTGTCTCTGCCGCACAGCTGGTGAGCAGGTTCCTGCTAGAAAGGCAAACAAGAAGGAGAATGAGTCATTGGCTCACTCGTTAACACCCGTCTAGTGGAAAAAAAAAAAAAAAAAAAGGTGAGAAGTCTTTTTCCTGGGTTGACATGGAGGCAAGAGCAGAATTCAGCTTGATTTCCTACAGCAGAGACAAGCCCAAGCATGGGCATAGTGCCACTCTGTAGTGTGGAGCAGTGGAAAAGTAGGGAGATGCTGGAAATAAAATGTGTCTTTTTTTCTTTCAGGAAAGGAGGAACATCATGAAATTCAATAAGGGCAAATGTAGGGTCCTGCACGTGGGGAGGAATAACCCCATGCACCAGTACAGGTTAGGGGTTGACCTGCTGGAAAGCAGCTCTGCAGAAACAGATCTGGGAGTCCTGGTGGAGAAAAACTGAACCATGAGGCAGCAATGTGCCCTGGTGGCCAAGAAGGCCAATGGCATCTTGGGGTGCATTAAAACGAGTGTGTCCAGCAGGTTGAGGAAGGTCATCCTCCCCCTCTACTCTGCCCTGGTGAGGCCACATCTGGAGTACTGTGTCCACTTCTGGACCCCCCAGTTCAAGAAGGACAGGGAACTGCAGGAGAGGGACCATCAGGGGGCTATGAAAATGATCAGGGGACTGGAGAACCTCTCTGATGAGGAAAAGCTGAGAGACCTGCGGCTGTTTAGCCTGGAGAAGAGAAGACTGAGAGGGGATCTCACCAATGCTTATCAATATCTAACAGGCAGGTGTCAAGAGGATGGGGCCGGACTCTTTTCAGTGGTGCCTGGCAACAGGACAAAGGGCCAACGGGCACAAACTGAAACACAGGGAATTCCATCTCGACATGAGGAAAAACTTCTTTACTTTCTGGGTGCCAGAGCACTGGCACAGGCTGCCCAGAGAGGTTGTGGAGTCTCCTTCTCTGGAGATATTCAAAATCAGCCTGGATGCGTTCCTGTCCAACCTGCTGTAGGTGATCCTGCCCTGGCAGGGGGGCTGGACTAGATGATCTCCAGAGATCCCTTCCAACCCTCACCGTTCGGTGAGTCTGTGATTCTGTGAAATTGACTGCTTTTGTACTACATGGAAGGTATGAAAATGCACAGATTTACTGAATCCTGGTAGCTGCTATGCAGAACAGAGCATTTGGATTTACATGTTAGTGGCAAACACCAAAGTAAATTTTTATGCCACGCACTTTGGCGGAGAGTCACTCCTGTTAAACCTCGTCTCCTTCTCAGGCTTTTTGGGGGTGCTCAGCCACTTTTTTTCAGAAATATGACTGAATCCCACGAAACCTCTTTGGCAGGAGTCTTTTTATCTCTTTTCGTTACTGGCCTTTGGCAGGGTTTCAGTGGACTGCTCAGTGTACACGCAAGCCTGGTACTGAGGAACACTCTCATTTAGCGACAGCTCTACAAAACATTTTCCCTTTTCACAGCCCTTGCACTGTCTGTTCACAACACTTCAGATAATGCCCAAAAGCCTGATTCCAAATTAAGACAAAAATCAGAGGCAGCTTTTCACCACACACCTGGAGAACCATCGCTGAGCCTTGTGAGGGTAGGTGGTCAGTTGATGAGGATGGGGATGGAGTGACAAGACAAAGGTCCTGCCTCTTTGTGAGAGTGTGTGCTGGTTTGGGCTGGGCTGGCCACTAAAACGAAGAACTTTTACTTCTTTCCCCCTCAGAGAAGGGACAGCATCTCCCTTCAGGGAGAGAAGGATGAGAAAGAAAAGAGACTTATGAGTTTAAAAAAAACCCTAAACAACTTTAATGGAAGTATTTATAAAATAAATAAATAAAAAAGAAATATATACAATATATACAAAACCAATGTTGAGCTCCCAGGATGACAATCACGTCACTGGCTGGCAGTAGGGAAGTCCCAGACTGGACTCGGTGACAGATGGGAACTAGATTCTGGATCTGGATTCAGGATTGGGATCAAAGGCAGACAAACAGACAGAGTCCTCCTCAGACAGCGGCCATTGAAGGAAGAGGGCTGACCCTTTGATCCCTCAGCTTTTATACTGAGCATGAGGCAGATGGGATGGAATTTGGTCAGGTTTGGGTCACCTGTCCTGTCCGCTCCTCCCCGCAGGCAGGACCTCTCTATGCTTTTCCACTTCCGACCCTCCAACAGGGCAAATAACAAAGCTGGCTGCCCTTGGGTGTTATAGCAATAAGTATAAGCAAGATCCTCTCTGCACACCATTCCTTGGTATAAATCATAAACAATCAGATCTTATCACTCTGGAAGTGGATACTGTCTGAAAAATATGCCATTAATTTCAGAGAGTTCAGTTAGATAGAAGAGGGTCAGCTGAAAAGTAAAATTACTGAACAGAAAATTGGTTCTGTTTTACCTCAGACCAGGACAGAGTGGGGTCCACTTTTGTGGGAGAGGATGAGAACAGTCAGGTATGAGCTTGGAGTGGTGGGATGGGACAATGCCTGTTCACTCCACCAAAGCTTCTAGCACCAACCATGGAAACCCCCCAGCTCCAATAACACCAACACTGTACCGAGAAAAGAGCGAGATGCTGCAGCACAGAAATTACTGGTTCTGCACTGGAGCAACAGCAATGCCTCTGCAGGCAAACATTACCCATTTTCACTTTCAGGCTTTTCTCAGCAGCCTTATATTATCTATTGGATTTCACCATAAGGGATCAAGACATAAATGATTTGTCTTCTGTCGCAAAGGATGTTCAGTCCTTTGGTCCAGTTCACAGCGAAGTTTTTTCAGCACTAACTCAGAACAAAACAGGAGGGTTATCACAGACTGGTAACCTGAAAACATAAAGTCAAAGTGATTTACTCAAAATGATCAAGCAAAAGAGACAGAGCCAGGCAGAGTCCATCTGAGTAATTAATTGGTCAGTCCCATGTGGCATCTCCACTTGAGAAAGGAAAGAATAGAGAGAAAATCAAGTCAGTGGACTCTAGGGCAGGATTTCCCCCATCGGAAATAGTCACTTGGAGCAAACGTGCACTCAGCAGCACACGCTGCATGCCATGGCATCAGCAGGGCAACCAAACAGATCAAAATGAGAAGCTGGGAACTTCAGCAAGAAAGTGTCTTTGACAGACCCTTCACACGTGCGCAGCAGTGATGGGAGAAGAGGGAACAAAAGTTCATGCTTCCTCAATGCCACGTAAATATTTTTTTTTTTTTTTAATTTACCTGTAAATTTGCTACAATAAAGCCTATTGATCCAAGTCTGATTGCAGGCAGCTGCTTGTTAGGTATTACACTAATACTATACACAAACTCTTAATTGTTTTTCTTCAGGACATTTTTGGTTTTAATTAAAATACAAACAAAGGTAATAAAAATGTAAAAAAGATACAAAATGACAGACACCTGCAGTGAAACAAGAGACACCAACTGAATTGAAATGAAAATTTCGAAAATCTAATTTAGGACTATCTACCAGTGCTGCTATACACCAGGCTGCCAGGGATCAGTGACGTGATCTGTGGTCAGTCTCTGGTGAACCCATTCAGAACAGCCAGACAGCATGTAAAGGGCTTTTCTTGGCTTCTCTCTTCAACAGGTTCAACAAAAACTTTCTGTCTCTGGGCACACTTAATTTGACTGAGCTTTTTGGCATCTACAGGTACCTAGACAGGCTGGAGACGTGGGCCTGTGTGAGCCTCATGAGGTTCAACCAGGCCAAGTGCAAGGTCCTGCACATGGGTCGGGGCAATCCCAAGCACAAATACAGGCTGGGTGGAGAATGGATGGAGAACAGCCCTGAGGAGAAGAACTTGGGGGTGCTGGTTGATGAGAAACTCAACATGAGCAGGCAATGTGCGCTTGCAGCCCAGAAAGCCAACCATACCCAGGGCTGTATCAAAAGAAGCATGGCCAGCAGGGCGAGGGAGGTTCTACCCTTCTATGCCGCCATTGTCAGACCCCACCTGGACTACTGCGTCCAGCTTTGGAGTCCTCAGCACAAGAAGGACATGGACCTGTTGGAGCAGGTCCAGAGGAGGGCTACGAAGATGATCAGAGGGCTGGAGCACCTCTCCTAAGAGGACAGGCTGAGAGAGTTGAGGCTGTTCAGCCTGGGGAAGAGAAGGTTCCAGGGAGACCTTATAGCAGCCTTTCAGTATCAGAAGGGGGCCTACAAGAAAGCTGGAGAGGGACTTCTTACAAGGGCATGTAAAAAGGATGAAGGGTAATGGCTTCAAACCGGAAGAGGGGAGGTTTAGATTAGATATCAGGAAGAAATTTTTCCCTATGAGGGTGGTGAGGCACTGGCCCAGGTTGCCCAGAGAAGCTGTGGCTGCCCCATCCCTGGAGGTGTTCAAGGCCAGGTTGGATGGGGCTTTGAGCAACCTGGTCTGGTGGGAGGTGTCCCTGGCCATGGCAGGGCAGGTAGAACTGGATGATCTTTAAGGTCCCTTCCAACCTAAACCATTCTATGATTCTATGAAAACTGGCCAGAACTGAAGCTGTCATGAGCATCTCAAATAAACCAAGATTTAGGTAAGCAAAGACACCATGAAGATGATGGAGGAAATGATCGTGAACAAAGACTAGACAATTACGTTGGGCTACTTCCTGACATAGTGTTGATTATCTCCTGCCTTTTTTCTAGGGTCCCTTTTTAGATTGTCTAACAAAGAATAAATCCAGGCAAGTGATCCTGGCAAGCCATTTTTTTTCTGAAAAGCTTCTTATCCCACATCAGTTCTACATCCAGGTGACCTTAAAAACAGGTGGATGGATATTTCTCCAGTGGTTTTTGCTACAGACAGACTGTAACCACAAACCCCATCCTTTTTGGAGAGCTGTGAACACAATCCCAACACTGCTTGAGTGGGTTGTGTTTTCAGCCAGCTCAGCTGGATCTGGAAGAGCACATCTGTCTATGTTAATTATAGAGGTTCTGATGTTCCTCTTGGGTCAAGAAAATAAAAAATAGGGCTTTAGCAAGACCAAGCAGCTTTTTTCCAATGTCACTTGCTGTTTCTGTGTGCTGCAATCAAGAATTGCTTAGGGAGCAAGTTCCTTGGTCTCTTTTAAGCGACATATCTACTCAAGCTAACAAGGTGTGTGCTGAAAGTGTATAACCTAACAAACAGGAATTCATTTTATTGTCTCCTCATGCTTCCTACCAAACTTTTTTTTTTTTCCCCTCCAAACATGACACGTTCCACCTCATGGGATACAATCATCCAATGGCATTGCTGGGAGGAAAGGAAGATACTTGGAAATTAGCCTTTGATTCTAGTAGCTGTATTCTTAAGTGTACAATTACGACACAGCACTGCACAACAGAGCCTATTTAGACAGGCAGTTTTGCAATCCAAAGGTCTGTGGCATTTGTTCCTAAAGAAATACATTCAGTGAAATAAAGATCACATTTTCAACTAAACTGGTGAAATGGTCGGTAGCCCTCTAAGTGTGTTTCCTCTAAAGTCCAGAAACATCAATGGGGACTTTTTCCCATTGCTCCTACCTGTCCTAGACACATCCATGCAGAAAGGAACAAGTCTGGTTCTTTCTCCTGACCAGTGATAGTCCCTCTCTAACATAGTCCAATCTCCCAACCTGTAAACAACCTTAAAAAAAATAAGTTCAACTGAAGGGAGCTAAATGCTTGCCCTTATTTTTGTGTGCTGTGACATCAAGGAGCAACATGGATCTGAGGACACTGCTTTACTGGAAATATTTAACAACCAGTCCACTCAGGAAAAATGAAGAGTGAATTTCAAGTCAAATGAAGTCAGGATATTTACTGGTTTAAAGAAAAACACAAGAACAGCGGCAAGAAAATTATAGTTTTCCTCAAGCATAGCGATCTCGTTGTTCCAGGTCTAGAAAATGTCTCAAGAAAGAGAAACTGAAGATATTAGGTAAATTTACTCACAGATGCATACTTGTGACCGAAATGCCTGCAAAGTGAAATAATGAAAATGGGAAGCGTAAACACTGCTAAAAGGAACCAAATCTTGTTTCTGAATTAGTTTGTCCAGGGAGAATTAAATATGAAGAATTTGGCACTTTGCTAATTTATCCTGTATGAGCTCTTTTAGGGGAAGATGAAGTTCATTTAACCTTCCAAAGAGTGAAAAGAAATAGGAAGTGCCAGCAAAGGAAAGCAATGCAGACCAGCTTTATTATCCTCAGGTGCTCCATGCTGCCTCTGTGATATACACTTACAGAGATGCTAACCTTTCTTCAGCTCAAGCGTTCGGTCCCACACTGCATGATTAGCATACAGGCTCGATGAAGGCTTTCATGAGGATTGAAAAGCTACCTAAAAATGTTTGCAAAAGAAAACATTCAGGGAAAGGATTAAGATAAAAAATGCTGAAAAGTTTTCAGCTCAGCACCTCCGGAACGTGACATGTAAGAAAATTGTCCAAAATCTGTGCATTTTTCCAGTGAACATCAGGACAACGTCTTAACTGTGTCAGAGGTAGGAGAGGCCACAGATAAATACTCAGATAATTTCTACTACACCTTTTTATTGGGCCATTATTATTATTTATTTTACTTATGTTTTAACTGTGCTATTGACTTTCCAAACTGATGGGGCATTAACCAACCACACAACTGTTCTTTATTAGCTTTAGCACTTAACCTACATGTTTCTTTCCTAACATCAGGCCATTCTGACGTCTATCATTTAACTTGGTGAATAATTCACCTGATCTTCATTTATATTTTCACCTTGAAAGTATTTATAGACTGTAATCATGTCTCTATTGATACTTTCTTCTAGACTACTTAATTTAGCTCCCTCATTTTCTCATCTGATGTTTATAGACTATACCTCGTTATTTTACTTGCCCTGTTTGTATTCTTTTTTATTCTCTCTGTATATACCAATACCCTTCCCAAGCCGTTAACTCCAAGACTTCATTGCTTGTGCCACAAAAATACATTTCTGTTGGAAACTTTCACCCAAACACACAATTTTGTCACATGTAAAAGTCTACTCTGAAAACTGCTGTATGGGGATTTGGTTAGTTGGTTGATTTCTTGCCTCTTGGTAATTTTCCTAACTATTCGACCTAGTCTCAAAGGGCTCAAACCTGGATACTTTCTGTTCCTACAGTAATAAAGGAGAAATGAACAGATTCTGCAAGGCTAGGACATACTCACTGAATTAAAACCATTTTTCACTCCCCAAAACAAACCTCCCAAACCACGCTGGAATAGGATCCGCTCAGTAGAAAGATAACAGCTTTCTGCTGTTTCTTTGAAGACTAGATTACACCTCAAGCTTCATAATGACTTATTGTCATGGTTTAGGCCGAATCGGCTACTGGGGACATGGGGCACCCCAGACGGGACTGGCAGATGCTCCCCCCTACCCCTCTTCTAAGACAGAGGCAGAGGAGGGAAAAAGAGACTTATGAGTTTAGAAGGAACTAAACTACTTTAATGAGACATTCATAATAAAATAAAAAGAAAATAATGAAATATATACAAAACTGTATCAAGCTCCCAGGATGACAATCACATCACCGGTTGGCAGTAGGGAAGTCCTAGACTGGACTCGGAGACAGATGGGAACTGGATTCTGGATCTGGATTCAGGATTGGGATCAAAGGCAGATGGACAGAGTCCTCCTCGGACACCGGCCACTGAAGAAAGAGGGCTGACCCTTTGATCCCTCAGCTTTTATACTGAGCATGATGCAGATGGGATGGAATTTGGTCAGGTTTGGGTCACCTGTCCTGTCTGCTCCTCCCCGCAGGTGCGACCCCTGTACGCTTTTCCGCTGCTGACCCTGCAACAGGGCAAATAGCAAAGTTGGCTGTCCTTGGGTGTTAGAGCAATAAGTATAAGCAGGAGCCTCTCTGCATACCATGCCTGGGCATCAGCTATAAACATAGGTTTGATTACTCTGAGAGCGAGCAGTTTCTGCACAATATGCTGTTAATTTCAGTAGTAAGAAGAGGCCCAGCTAAGAAGCAAAGTTACCGAACAAAATCGGTACTGTTTTACCTCAAACCAGGACACTTATGAAATAACTACTTATTACTCAAAATGCTCTCTTTTTTTAGTTTACTCTTTTTGCAAATCAGGACCTACGGTCTCAGCAACGAGCTACTCCAGGTCATACAGCCCATGCGTGCGTCCAGCGGTGCACAGTATTTTCTAGTATATAACACATTGTTCCCTGGTGCTCCTCTGTGTGTGTGGTAATCAGCTTTTTATCACATAACCTAAGACTTCGCACTGCACAAGATGCTCCTCACTAACACATATGGATGGGCACTCGGGTGCAGGCACGCACCCAGTGGCACTGTCCCCTCTCCCTGTCCAAGGAGCCATGAATGGGTGGCAGAGAAAGGGACCACAGCCATCTGCAGGAAGGGTGTTTGCAGGGAATTTATCTCCTTCTGCTGCCTGTCTGCTCAAAAATGCCAAGAGGGCTTTGCCAGAGGGTAATTCAACCCCCAAAAGTTATGCTTTTCTTTTTCTTTTTTTTTTTTTTTTTTTTTTGCCTTTTCTCCATGGATTTTTTAAGACTTTTAACTACATACACTGCTAATAGAGCCAAGGAGATATCTGCTGTTGACAGAGTTACCTAAAGTTAGATGCCAGTTTGTCCCATCAGATAGCAAGTGTCCCACTCAGTGCGGTATGAGAAAGAGGGATAGATTAGGCAGATGCTGGTTCAGGACTGGAGGTATAGACGTGTAGCTAGGATCCTTTTTAATGCTAATTTGAGACGTTTGCACAGTAGATATCTTTGTTTGAATTCATCAGCCAAACTGAACTTCCAGAAATCCACCTCGCCAACTTTACATACCCATGTTGGAACTACTGACCTCCAAGCTCCTTATTAAGACTCCCATTGTATTCAGTGGCGACATGGTCAATAAAGTCAATGGAGATAAGAGCCCTATTCTCCAGATTAAAAAGACTGACAGCTACTTAACACGAGATTGTGTCATAGACTATAAAGGGAGCCTTGAATGTCAGGCTGAGAAGTAGAGACCTTCACTTCAGGTGCACAGGTATGGCCAAGGAAGACTATGGAAAAAAAGAACAAACAAAACAAAACAATAAAAAATAACCCCAACACCAAAACCCCTATAGACAATATATATATATTATTTTATTTTCCTTAGAGAACAATTCTTCCTATTTAGTTCAGTTGAGTACACTGTCTATTTCTCTCCACTGACTGGAGACTAGAGTCTTCTTGCCTTCAGAGGTCATAATCTACATTGTGGAAATATTAACAGAGAGTCCTTCAACACGGAAGGTTTGAGATCCCACTAGATTTATCTGCTACTGGATGAGGACAGTGAGGCAAGACAGGTCTGGGGTGATGCCCTAGAACCTGCCTGGATTCCCCCTTCATGAAGAAATCTCCCCCCACATGGCACATTTAAGAGTAGGAAACATGTTTGCAATTAACTGCTCAGCGTAACCAAGAAGTGACAAAAACACCACTGGGTTACTGATATGGGGTTTGTTTATTCACGTTTCACACAGAATAACCTTCTATCTCACTACAGAGAAGGCTGAACTATATGAAAGGCTGAATTTCTTTTGACAAGTTTCCTGCAGCTGCTGAGATCTGGAGGCAACCAGCATCTCCCTCATAGACCAGGTCCTTAATAGACTTAACAATACCACGAGGATATGAAGTGATCTAAGCTATATATTCACACTGTATGAGATCACAGTGCATCAAAACTTTGATAGATGCCTCTACTATTTGCTCATCCTTAAGGAGCAATGACCCGAACATTAGCATGTCTAGTAAATTGTTCTAATGTGTGGTGAAAGGGGACTAATGGATACAGTAATTGATTGTTTGATGGATAGCTGGGGAGCCCTTTGATTATGAGTTTTTGCTACGGTCCAAGACATTTTCATTCTCCAGTTAACCCAGAGCTGATTGCTCGCATGAATTATCTCCTTCTCTGCCTGCAAATATCATTCTCTTAATAAATATTTCATTAGAAACAAACCAGTGGCAGGGAGAGAGGAGAAAGCAGATGCTCAATGCTGTGTCTTTTGACGACGTTACAGAGTCTACAGAACAGATACAGAGATTATCTATGAAATGTGCTCAGGTCAGACAAGAGGTCTCCAGGATTTAGTGTTCTGAACAACGCAAGAGGCAGGAAGAAGACCGAAGGTCAATTTACATCCATCAAGGGAGGCTCAGTATGGCCCAAGAAGGATGTATTGCAGCGGGGAAGCCGCTGTGTTAAAATTGTCTTCCTCAGAAATTCCCCCTTTCTTTCTCCCAAGCTCCAGGCTGAGTTTTCATATTACAACAAGGAGGGGCCCCGAACAAGAAAAAGAATATCAGCAAGAAAACAGAGTTATAATTCCTGGGATTTAGTTGATGAGGATTGAATTTTGATCCTAGTGAAGCTTATAGCAAAATTCTCATGGATATCAATGGGGTCTTTTTTGATCCTTTATCTTCCCGTGATGACTCCTAAAACGTTATTTACCACCTCTATATAGCTTTATGATATTTAACTGTCTATTCAAAATACCTGTACTGAACCTGCTTGTTTCATTTCAGCTGGTTACTTTTTAGCATGACATCATACAATTGTATTTTTGAGTTACGAAGGTTGCTACCCTTCTCTGCACATAGGCTACCCTGTTCTCCTAAAGGACAGTGTGGAAACCAGGCAGAGGCAGAATCAATGGAAAACAGACTCTGTTTTGCCATTCAAACTCCCAACCCTGGATCAACCCTATTTCATATCCCTTCAAATTTTCACATAGGAAGAGAGTGATATTTGCAGAGGACATTTTGGACCTCCACAGGCTCCATTGAGGAGAGGAAGTTTATAAACTGAGCTTGAGTCAGAAGTAGTTTGCTACGACATAGAAAAGAGTCACTCCACAAGCTTATCCCAATTCGTTTCAGTGCCACACACTTAATATGCTGAAAACTGCTGCAGTTTTTAAATCCTCTTTCATTGAAAAATTGTTGATGAGCAAAATACATAATGTTCCCTATTACTCTCCACCCTGTGTACATCCCCTGGGCATTGAGACACTCTTATCTTGTTTTCCTAGCTGTTCCTCAAGCATATTTATATTGTTAGTCTCACAATACGTATCATTATGTCAATAAGTACAATTTAAACATTAATAGTATGGTTATGGGCAGAAATGCAACTGATCATATCACATGCTATAAAAGGGCTACACACGCCAAAAAAAATGGCTTCAATGCTCTTTGCTCTCAATTCTTTGCTAAAACTTCTAGAGAGGGGAATGTCATGAGCAAAAGATGGGGGAGATGGAGAGACAGTGACAGAGGAAGAGGGACAACTAAGCAAAAAGAGAGCAGGGACTAGCAAAAGTGAATGAAGAACACAGAAAATGCTCAGAAAGGGGGAGAGTGGGACAAAAAAGGAAAAAGAAGCATGAAAGTGAATTGAAAGGAAGCCAAAGGCAGATCCAGGACACTTCCAAATTGCACAGATCTCCCCCTCAGGTATGACAGGATCTGAGATAGATAGGATCATCTGCAGACCTTCCTCACAGGGAATGAAACCCTCAGTAGTGCTGACATATTTCAGAAGCAAGGATGGGAGAATTTTTCCAAAACCAGTGTAGCCATTAGGGAAGCCTATACATTACTGTTGTTACTCCTTGGTTACCATACGCAAGCCAACTCTTGGGGACTAAAGTCCACAGTGGTTCAACAGCAGATCCCATTTATAGACAGAAATTATTGTCCTCTGCTGGAGAAGTATTTACCACTAACTTCTGAACATAAACCAACATCCTGCCCACCTTCTGGAAAGGAAACTTTCTTCCCATATGAGACTTCTAGTAATAGTGATTTAAAAAAGAAATTGGTAAAAGCATTGGAAAAAGCTCTCTTTCCAGGTAAGTGGTAAACTGTACTGATTTGAGACTAGACTGAGTGAGGAAATTGTTGGCACATATATTGTTAGACATATATTTTCCACATCCAGTTGTGGAACCTGACTGAGTCCGTAATATCAATGCATATTTTATCATACTCGTTAGGCTGCACATTGACTTTCTCCAAGGAGTGCGCTCTACGAAGCACTGAGACTGCCTGCTGAGAGAGGTGACACTTTCCATCAGCAAAGGAGCATCGATCTGACTCAGCGTTTTAAAGTCCCTGATGGGTTTACATTACCTTTGTGCCAGAGTCTTTCTATTTGCTTTCACCGCCCATGCTTTTACCCCTGCTGCTGCTTAGCTCAAACACAGCTGTGCTAATATGCCAAAGCCACATATCTAATCCATACCATTTTCATCTATTTTTGGGTCTCATTTGGCAAACAGAAGGGGATGAGACCAGTCTGATCATAACTAAGAGACAAGCCCTTGAGATATATCCTGGGCCACTCTCCCAAGGGTGTTGACATGCACTTTAATTTTGTAGGAAACTACATTTGGCTGAGTTTTACAAACGGCTCTGAGCATTGGGAACCACCCAAAGTCCCAGGAATTCTTCCAAGAGTAGTCATCCTACTTCTGTTGTCCTGGACAAGTGTCCTCATCGATAACTCCACCCTGCTAACCAAAACGTGTCTATTGCATTGTAGTGATGATGGTGGTATTCTTCTCCTCCAGTCTGGCCCTGTCATGCAGTGGCAGTGCCAAGTCTGGCACTCCTCAGAAAATGCTGACTTTCTCAGAAAGAAATTTGAGCCTTTCCACCCTGACTTATTCTAAATATGCCTGGTAGGTCTCATGAGTAATGTACCTACACAAAGAGATCTCAGAAAATGTACAGTTTGTGCAGGAACATAAATTTTGACTGAAGAAGTGATGAATAAAATGCGGAGCAACATCCTCAGATTTTGGGCAAAGAATATATAATCATTCAGTGGTGTTTGCGAAACATGTCAGGCTCTGTCAGGAAGAAGGGTTATAAATAAATGTGAGGTAGATACTTTAATAATGCTATTTCATATACATGCAATAATGAACTTTAATTATTTCTTTGGGTTTCTTTCTTCTTTTACTGTAGCAGATGAGTCAAGCCCAGATGTGTAATGAAACTGATACTGGCATCACAGCATTTTCTTTAGAGGTGGCTGAAAGAGCTCTATGGATCAGCTGCCAAATCATTTCTTCTCCTGGGGGGTTTCCTTCATGCATCTCACCCAGAATCTAATTCCCCCACATATGGCGTGAGTGAACCACAGTGCAAGGAATTTTCCTGACGGAAAAGATTTTGCAGACAAGCGGTCTTCTCACATCGCTTGTCCTGCACTGAAGCCAAAGTCACCCTTATCATACTCAGTGGAGCAGCCTGCCAAGAGGAACCAGTTGCCATGGTATGTACGGAAGTTCATGTATAACTTTGCATTCGGAAACTATGAAAGCTAATTTAGAGCTTATCGGTAACCTTATCACCAAATATTTGTACCAAGGTAGAAGGAGATTGATTTGTTTCCTGCTGTGATTTTGGGAATTAACAGAGGATATCAAAAGGAAAGCTCAGAGATGTTAAATGTAATGACGTTGGATAAATATGAAATATCACACTCATTCCTTGGCTTTTTAGTAGAAATTCAGGGAAATAAACAGAGCAATGCGGCACATTGCTCCTTTTGCAAAATGCCTTCCTGTCAATGGCTACAACGGCTACACGACTTTCACAAAGAAGAAGTCATATGAGATGAATCTCACCGAAATACTTTCATTCTCCCTTTCATCTTTCCTGCTTTCTAAGCAAGACCAATGAAAACAGAATCCTAATGAAAGCAACAGGGTATGTTCCTCAAATCCCCACACCATGAAAACACCGTGGCCCAGTTCCTCTACTCTCATAGACAGGAGCTTTCAAACTGACTGAGTGGCTACCCAAAAGTATCTGACTGAACTTGTCAGGTCTACTCCCAATCCCTAATACTCCAGTGTTAAACAGTAGATAAACAAACCCATGAAACACATAAATGCTGCAGACTCCTTGCAGGTCAAAAATCCTTCCATTTGACAGCTACTCAACCTATTCCTCTTTGTACACACCTCCGGACTCACCGATGTCCATTTCCTTCTGAGCATCATGAAAACCAAACCAAACCAAAAAAAAAACCAACAAAAAACAACCCTCAAGACATCACAAAACAGATAATCCACATCATGGGTTACTCTGGGAACAAACACTTTATATTTACAGCAGCAACAAAGTCAAATCTGCCGAGCTCAGTATAACTTGCTGCACAACCTACAATCTCCATCCTACTTCTACCTTTTCTGTAAAATGGGGATGGGTTCTTCCCCCTATAGAGTTGAAATATCTTAATTTCCAAAGTGTTTCAGACCTGCAGGGATGTCTACTGAAGTTCAACGTAGGAGAGATTCCTCAGCTCATCTACCCCTATTTCATACCAAATCTTAAATACCATCACCCATTCATAAACAAAGAAGCCTAATAAAGCATTTAACAAAAAAAAAAAAAAACAAAACACAAGCCCCAAACCACCATAAACCACCACATCACACACCTTTGAGCCTGCCCTTTTATTTTGGTGACCAAGTTATATTCCGGAATGTTTTCCAGCCTCTTACAGCTGGGAAGCAAAAGAAGCATCACTGGTGAGCTGTGATATTCCAGAGGGCTGAAGCGGAGAGTCAAGAAGGCAAAAGCGTGATTTAAGGGATTTTGTGTGAACACGGGTCTCTACGGGGGGACAATGCCTGTAGGCGTGGAAGCAACAAGCAGTGCTAAGAGGAGAAAAAGGTTTTATAACGTTGGATATCATCAGGCTCAAAATAAAACGCATCTCAAAATAAGCAGGGTTGGTGTAGGACAAGAAGACAAATAATGTCGCACAAGCAAAGGATGCACCTTTGCAAAATGAAAGGTATGAGACAAAACCTATAAAAACAAAAGAGAACAATGCCTACATCAAATTCAGCATTTTTAAACAAAAAATATGATTCCCTGTAAAGAAAAAATCCTTTCCCCCTCTACTTTTCTGCAAAGCCCTCCCTCACACCTCACTTTTTCCCAGCCTGAAGCTGCCTGGCAGCTCTGACCAGGCAGGCAGGCAAGTGCCTAACGTGTGAACATCCCTTCATATCCCAGAGATGAACTGAGGTTTCTTGCTAATTTAAATAATTTTGAACCTGTTAAGCTCACAGATAGCAGAGTACTGCCAGCCCATGCTGCACCCAGTTCTATGTCATCACGCCTCCCTCTCCCATTTATTAGACACACACTCATGGCCCTGCCAGACCCTACTGGGGCCTAAGCAAGATGCACTGGTGGGCAAGGTGTACACCTACCTTTGGGGTGCCCAACTGATGTGAACTGGGCATAGGGAGGACCTGCACAGCCCTCTGTACTCCAGCACAGAGGAGGACCAGACTAGCTGAGACTCAAAACTGGCAAACTCCTTGATGCTTCCCAGCAGACGTGACCTAAAGCTGAAATTTCTCATCCTTAGGAACTTGAAAAATTACGTATGTACACACGCAAATGCATTAATAGTATAATTATTTCCATTCTATTTAATACGTATGTTCTACCTGTTACAGAGAATATGGAGCAGGTGGTTACTTATTGCATTTTCCCACCATCTAGTAAGAAGGGACTCTACCGTCAACAGAAGCAAAACCCATCCTATTCCACCCCAAATCTGTACAGATTTTCTTCTCATCTCAATGATATTAATTGACAACAAGCATCGACGGTCCAACAAACCTTCTCCATCACCGTTCTCATCCGAGTGCTGTAAAACAAGGCTCCTGTATCCGACTGAGGCCGATGCCAGCAGATGGCCCTCCGAAGTGTGCGGCATCCACAGCTTCCCTCACCCCATCCCCAGCAACTGCTGGAAAAGACTTTTTTTTTTTTTTTTTTCTGTGCCCAGCTCTTCAGTAGAGCTTTCAATCATGCTTGAATACAGGGGTCAACGAAGTAGGTCACGCAACAGGGCCATCAAACTGCCCAGTCCTCAGCTTCCAGGAGAGGTCAGTATCTCCTGCTGCGCACAAAAGCCACGTTCCCACTCCCTTTCCTTAAATCACCAAACCAATTACAAACTGCTGGACACGGAGAGGGAGAAAACACCTTCCTCACTCACCAGGAATCAGTTGTGCTTGCAAGAAGATGCTTCGATTTCTTATTTTTGTTTGCTGGGTTGTTGGGTTGGTTTTTTTAGAGCAATTATCTCTGTTTCTCAGCATGCCACAACTAAGCTGCTCATGTACATGTACTCCCATACAGAAAAAAAAGGAAGGGGAAGGGGAAAGAAGGGAAAGGGCAGGGAGGGGAAAGAAGGGGAAGGGAGGGGAGGGGAAAGAAGGGGAAGGGAGGGGAGGGGAGGGGAGGGGAGGGGAGGGGAGGGGAGGGAAGGGGAAGGGGAGGGAAGGGGAGGGAAGGGGAGGGAAGGGGAGGGAAGGGAAGGGAAGGGAAGGGAAGGGAAGGGAAGGGAAGGGAAGGGAAGGGAAGGGAAGGGAAGGGAAGGGAAGGGAAGGGAAGGGAAGGGAAGGGAAGGGAAGGGAAGGGAAGGGAAGGGAAGGGAAGGGAAGGGAAGGGAAGGGAAGGGAAGGGAAGGGAAGGGAAGGGAAGGGAAGGGAAGGGAAGGGAAGGGAAGGGAAGGGAAGGGAAGGGAACACACTTCTTAAAGCAAGGAACTGCAAATCAAGAGATTCAGTTGTATCATATGTAATATCAAGTTAAGGTTCTAGGAACCACCTCAATAGTTTTATTTCATTCAGGAGCTTAAAGGCTAAGCAAAAGTAGAAAATAAATTACTGAAGCTTTTCATTTTACCCAAGTGAGGTATGCAAATCACAACTCACAACAGATCCAGGGGTTGCACAGATCAGAAGCAGGATCCTCAGCTTTGCCCCATAGAAAACTAGGTACACGGAAATAAGCCTTCTTTTTTTTGACCTATTTCCAGCCAGTTTCTCCATGCAGAAATGTAACCTGTATAGCTTTCTCATACGTTTGTCTCTGCCAAGAAGGACTTTGGGAACCTCCTGTCTGTGGGGTGAGTTTTGCCTTGGGAAGTTGCATAAACAGGGGCAGAAGGTTGGCTTTCCTTCACTTGGTGCCCCTTGGCAGTGTTGCACTGACCGCAGTGCAACTGTCTGTTTTCACAAGGCCCATCACATGAAAATACATAAATAAATAAAAAGTAAGAATGTATTTTTTCTTTTCTCATGGGAAATACTGCATTTGTGTAAGATACCTGAATGATCCATGCATGAAAATGACCTGTGAGGGAAAAACCTTCCTTGCTCTACCATTCCCAGCTCCCTTCCAGCATCTGGAGAAGATAAGTACTCAGGTTGAGTGCAGAGGGACAAGAGACGAGATTGAGGCCTTACCCAACGCAGGGTGCAGGGTAAAAGTCCTCTTGCACCAAACCCGTTGGCTGCAAAGCTCACCAGAGTGACCAACTGCCTCATGTTCATCCCTCTGTACTGCATGGTAATACATTTTTAATTAAAGTGGGATTAATGAAGGGGACACTGCAAAGCGCTACCGTGTTTTACTGCAGGGGAAACAGTGAGATGCATCCTTGTCATCTTGCTGCTGAAATGACAAATTGCCCGTTTGAACACCGGCAAGAGGAGAACACCCGTGATAGCTTGGCTGCATCTCTCCCCTTGGGATTTATCCACAGTTCACAGGCATGAAGAGGCACATGGGCGATGCCAAGCAGGTACAAGCCATGCAATGTTGACTTGCTCCTGACAGTAGCAGTGATAAGCAACACTCATGGCTCAGTCTTTTCATTCATAGAAGTCATAGAATATCTTAAGTTGGAGGGGGCCCATAAGAACCATTGAGTCCAATTCCCATTTCATTCCCATCTATGGGAGCATGTCCCGGGAATTTTAGGCACATGTTGTGAACCACCACCTCATTTCAGACTTGGGACAGTCAGATGTAGCTGAAGAAGTCTCTTAAACTTAAGGGAATTATTTGCTACTCAGGTGCCTTCTCAAATTGAGAAGTTTGAGAGAGTTATAAGGGAGAACCACCATCTGCGTTTAGGTGACCACACATTTATTTTATTTATGACCCAGACTATTGCTATCAGATTAAAAATAACTATCTGAAACATCATCTGCAGCACACGCCTTATCTTACAGATCCTGGTGTACTTTATAAAGAAATTATATATAAATTACCTCTCTGATATATGTCCAGCTTTATGGTTTAACTCCAAAGGTATTTGAGCATCCTGGGTTATCATTAAAAGCGAAGATGAAACTCCTTAACAAGGTAGAAGTAGAAGTTTAATTTGGCAAAATAACACAAACTTGGACTACAGTGTTCAGCTGGGCACCAGAACTAACACAACAAAGAAGCCAATGATAAGGTTCTGCGTTTCCTTGTGTTTGCAGTAAATCAGGAATGTTTGTGATCAATTGAAAGAGTCTGAGATAGCAAGTCTGTCTTACTATGCCAGGTCGATTTGGGGGCTGGTATGTGCAATAGCTGGAGCATCACACGGCATTTCATGGATGATATACAGTACAAGGGAGGTAACAGCACTGCCATCTACATAAGAGTGACAGGGGTTAAATATCTTTGAATTATATGATGAATATAACATTGGTTATTGAGACCCTGAAAACAAATCAGATGGAGCCCTAGAAAGGTCACTAAATATTACTTTTGTCTTCACCCTGGTGAAGCAAGGGTTAACCTATTTCCAAATACATATTTTTTATGGGAAAATACCATTGCTGTTCACATTTAATCATGTGATAAATGCAGCCATCAGAGTGGGTTTAGAAGAATACAATTTCCTTCCTTTCAATAATCCATCTCCACGGGGGGGTTAAATGTATTAAATAACACTGCATTCACTTTGGAGCAAGGTGACACACTCAGTAAGGTTTCACATTTGTTTCTCCAGTTACTGCGTGATCTTTGCCAGGGCAAAAGTCAATTTTAGACTCTTGCAATACAACTTCTGCCAGGTGGGGTTGAAGGACAGGAGGTGGATGAGGTCATATGATCATCCCCATCCCACCAGCATGAACCGTTTCCACTTGCAGTGGGCAAAACCACCCACTTACTATATCATCAGGCTCCTGCACAGGGGAAAAGGAATATATAGGGCAGAAAAGCCACTGATGTAGAGTGAACAAAATTCAAGCTTGCAGACCGATGTGGAGGTTCATTTTTTATAATTATACTTCTGCCATTGCAGCCATGCATGTCCTATGGACCCAGCCTATGTTTCATCAGCTCTGGGATGATGGCCTGCATTTACCCTCCTCTGACACTGCTGTCAGCACAGACCTGACAGTGCTGCCAAAGGCGACCCTCACTGCCCAGCAAAGCTGTGTGCAAGGACAAAGCTCTCCAACAAGGGTGAGTATCCATCCAACTGGCCACACCTGTCACTATATTTATTCGTATTTCTATTTATATCTGTCTTTTTCTTTTTTCTTTTTTCTTTTTCTTTTTCTTTTTTCATTTTCTTCTTTTCCTTTTCCTTTTCCTTTTCCTTTTCCTTTTCCTTTTCCTTTTCCTTTTCCTTTTCCTTTTCCTTTTCCTTTTCCTTTTCCTTTTCCTTTTCCTTTTCCTTTTCCTTTTCCTTTTCCTTTTTCCCATTTAGATTTAAATGTAAATTTAAAATTGTGTAGATGTAGATGTAGATATAGACATGCATACCTATAGCTACAGATCTATCCATCCACATCAGCAGTACTGACCAGGACCAGGCAGCAATGTGCTACCCACACTCACTGCGCAGAAAGCAGTACCCACGAGAAAACAGGAGCCAGTGCTCCTTGAGACCATGGCCAAATCTAATGCAACAGGTGAGAAAGGCTTTCCCCATCTTCACGGGCACAGCAACCCCCTTCCATGAATGACTCTGATTTGGCAGGAAGATGTGGGTATTTGCAACATCCTTTAAATTTAGCAGCTGGGAGGAGAAAGGAGCACAACAACTACACAGGCTGCTATCACAAGCAATGGGGGGAAATATTTGCAGAGCTGTCGCTGGCTATGGAAGAATAATAATGTGGGTACCAGTTGAGTTACGTTATCTATCCGAGCCTCTGGGCATAATATGGATTTTCTCTCCCTAAAAGCACTCTCTCCTATTAACAAAGCACGTTCATGCCAGTGCTTCCTCCCACGACCTCAAACACCTCCACACAACCCCAACATCCCCGTTTCCCACGCACAGCCCACTCGGCGGGGGGTCCTCACCAGTGTGGGGTGAGGGAGCGTGGCCCCAGGATTTGGGAACATAAAAGCAAGTGTTCGCAGAGCTGGGCGGTGAGGCTGGCTCACTCCGGACAAAACAGCCCTTTGGTTTGCAAGACAGCTCCGGCGATGACTCAGAGCTGGGGTAGAGGAGAGTGGCATCCGCACGGCGTGTGAAGCGGGCGAGCTGCTGTGGAGGAGGCTGCGTACAAAAGAAACCCTTCCCCTGCCTTCATCCTCTGCCCACATAAAAACCTCTGTTTTTCTCACTCAAACAAAAAGAAAAAAAAAAAAAAAGAAAAGAAAAACCCACAAAGAAAGAAAGAAAGAAACAAACAAGCAAAAAACCCTCAACCAACCAGAAAATACAGCTAATGAATACAAAATCCTCTCCTTGGGTGCTGACATAGGCATCTGCAGTTTCGAGCTACATCAGCAGACATGGGCAAGCAAAGCGGGCTTATCCCATGACGGGTGCGTGATAGGGGATCGCTGAGGAAAATCCACGATGCTGAAGTTGTTTGGGCAAGTTAGGGAATGGCAGGTTCCCCCCAAATCTGGTTATACAGATTTGGTCTTTTCTTACTTTTCTCCTTTCGTAGAGTAAGGAGCCATCCATTATTGGAAGCTCACATCTCTAGTCTCTGCAAATTACCTCCTTTACAGGTATAGTTGGATTTGGGGGGTTTCTTACATGTTTTTCCACGCAACACTAATGTCCTGAGTCCTCCCGTTGCCCCACAAAACCTGTGCACAGCTACAAGCAGCACAAGGAATATGGGCATCTTCCCAAGGGCTACGGTGCAGATTTTATTGCCCTTAAGGATGGAGGATTCTTCATTTTAACTCCTACAGTTGCAAAGTGCTGCACCCCTGCAATATCAGAGATGGAGTTTAATGGTCAGTTAGTGAAGTACTGCGTCTATAAAAACCGCCGGCATTTTTTTTTTTTGCAAGATCATGGGCATGCTGAGCAGAAAAGCAGACCCACTGGAAGCAGTGCAAGGGCAGTACTTTTGGGCCATTCAGAACAGATTCCACCTCTCTTGGGGATATAGGGAGCAAATAAAGAAAATCAGGTATGAATCTGTTTCCATCCACCTATTAAATCCCTGCATCAGAATCTGTTTCCCTGCCCCCAAACAGGCAGGGGAAGAAATAAAAAATCTTAGGAAAATTGCTTTAATGACCGCCTTAAAAAACAAACAAAAGCCCACACTTAAATAAAGTCAAGAAAAAATAGCCGTGTGATTTAAATGCTCTATATTGACAGCCTTAGGAACAGAGGAGTGGGTTGATTAGAATATGGCTTTTAACGGATGCATACCCATTTAAAACAAAGTTGCCTTACTGAAATAACACTTTTTACAGAAGTAGCTGCATACCAAATGACCTTGAAAAGACACAGCAATTACTACCACACACGCAAGATATATTATCGCCAAAGCTAAGGCTTGATTTCCTAAGATATACCAGCCAGACTGGAACATTAGGAACTGGGATGAGTTCTAAGATAAGATGTTAGAGTCAATAAGATAAATGCGTAAATAAAAAGTTCCATTTGTCGGGGTAAAAGCCGCTATTTTTGATGGCGAGAAATTCAATTTTGCATTTAAGAAAAATACACACCACAACCTCTCCCAAATGTAGAAGCAAGTTTCAACCTGAGCTTCGGACTTCCAGCACAAAGAGCACCTACTGCATTAAAAACTCATCGCTAATTATTGTTCAAAATAGCCTGCTGGCATTTGCTTAGCCGTCGAGATCCTCAGGGTGGCACAATCTAATAGCTGTGCTTATACAGCATCTACCATGATAAGGATCCTGTAAAAATAGAAGCCCAACTAACTAAAGCCATTACACACACACATACATATATGCAGTTTATGCAGATATTATTGCCAAGAAATTATTCTCCCATAAAGACGAGGATTGGATCTTGCTGCCCCAAAATGAGAATTTTACTCTAATCGCATAAAAAGAACAACTTCATAAACACAGGAAGAAAGAGTGAAATGATGCTTCCTGTGAGAAGGAAGTCCGTTTAAAGCACGAGTAAATTGATGCAGTCAGGAGAAAGAAGCTTGTATATGCAAATAGAGGTTTATTACCCATTTTTGTGCTCCTAAGAAACATAATTTACTGACCTTTGAGAGAAGGGTCAAGTAGGCTTACGGAATAAGAAACAAAGGCATCTCTTTTGGGAACTGCCATGTTCCAGAGCTGTAATTATCCTTCCCTCTCCCCATGAGCAGCAGGAAATGAAGATGGTTGCCATTACACTATGTCAATTACTGTAATTTTAATTTCTAAAAAATGCCAGGAAAGTTTCCTCTTAAAAAAAAAAAAAAAAAATCTTTTCAGATTTTTAGTGTGGTTTCAGCTTAAAACTCATTCCCCAGCTAAAACAGAGCTGTGCTTCCCCTTCTCCCAACCCATTTGGGGAACAACCCACAAAGTCTACATGATGAGGAAGCCCACTTTCTTCCTCAGTAGTTGAGAAGCTTGATGGCTAAGCGTGGTCAGTGAGGATCCAGGAATGATGGAGGTGGCCTGAAGACATGTCACAGATGCAATAAGGATGCAAAATCTGGGATGCTCCTGCTAGGCACTGCCAGGGATGGATCCTTAGGAGTCCTCAGCTTTTCAGCGTAGTTTACTGTTGGGTTTAATATCACTCGAACTTATTCAATCATGGGCACAAGAATATATTCTTCTTTCAATGGGAAGTAGATACACAATAATTTGAAAGAATTAAAAAGAAGGATTCTTTTCATCTCCTGTGCTCAGAGGGAGTATTGGCTATTTTGTGGATTTTCTGCATGCTATTATTTATTATGTTAAAATTATGGATAATCTATTCTGTGCTATTAGAACATTATCATATTTTATTATCGCCAGCTGTTGCACCGTGGGATGGACTCAGCCCAAGAGGACAGGTGTACTCAGCTGTCCATCCTCTCCTACCACTGACCACCCTGTGCCAGGCTCCGCATCACTGCTACGGAGGACACCCGAAATCCTCCCTCTCCTACAGGGGACTCTCCGCCTGGAATGAGGAACAGCTGCTTTGCACCAAGATGTGTCTGTGTGGGGGGGAGAAGACAGGATTTGAGGCACATCTGCCCCATACGTAAGCAGGAACCAGAGGCGACCATATCACCAAATACATTACCGTCTCTGCTGTGTGCTGCAACAGCATTTCTCATAAATGGGAAGGATTCCCCCGTGCAATCCCATAATGAGAATTCTGAGGTTTCATTTTAGCCACTGGCTGAATATTTAAAATTGCTTTCACAGGTCCACAGGAAAAAGCTTTTTTCAAATAGTTGCCACAACTCACCTTCAACAACGATCATTTAACGTAGTAAAAATTTGTGTCTTTCAAGATACGCAGTAACACTCCTACAAAACTATATCGATTTGTCTGCACACAAATATATTCCTACAGACACATATTTGATTAAGAATTTATATAACTTCAGGCTTCAAGGAATTTTGGATCAATGCCTTTAGTTTGCTTTTATAAATAAACTCAATTAAACAGTACTTACAGCAAACCACAATGGGCAGGAGAATAATTTTCTTGAAGCTTCACTTTCCAATTTTCACCTGTTATGTGGGTCTACAGAATCAATTACTCCCTAAAGGGAACTTATTAGAGTTTGTGTTACCAAACATCTTACTTTTCCCACCCCACCGATGGAAGAGAAGAACTATAGGGACGCGCATACAGAAAAACTAGCATTCTTCAAACCTCTCACAATTTGCTGTAATAAATTAAAACATAAATAAAATAAAACAAAGCCCTGAAGGCAATTAGCATTTGAATCAAGACTGGATCTGCACCAAGTCAAGAAGTTCACCATGCAGTCTCACCAGACCCATAAATCAGGTCCCCTGGACACACGTAGTATTTTGTATTACTCTATAGGGTGTTAAGTGTAATGCCTTAATATATGCACATAGTGGTCAGGTTATGGTTGCTGTGAGAACTATGATTTTGCATATCCTGACCAATCTGCAGCTGGAAAAATAAGTAAAAAACAATCACACCACTGCATTGCCTTCGGCGGGTTTTATACATTTAGGAAGAAGACACGTGTGAAGCTGCAAATATGTAAGAAAGCTGAAACGGATGTGAACTAACTTTCCTCCTTTTCAAGCAGTTTGCACGAAACCTCATGTGTCCCCAGCCCAAGCAGGTGTCACTGCATGAAAAGTATATACTCTTGGGTGTGATCAAGCCTATTTCTGAGTCAGAAGCATCTCACCGAGGACATACTACAACCCCTTTTTTTTTTCATAACGTACCAAAGCCAACCACCAGCATTCACTTGCAAGTGACAGCCGCCAGGAGAAACAATCTGCAGCTGGTCCAGTTTAACACAGTACCTGCTGATGCTGCCTGACCCACACCAAATTGTTACTGCTACAGTCTCCTGATGATTGGTTTCTCACCTCTTTTAAGGCAAAGGGATTTGTCTCTGTCCTGTTCTTCCTCCAGCCTCCCTTTACACACCATCACTTGCCTCCAAGATTTCAGTACTTTTACAGGAGACCTTATCACTCTCTACAGCTACCTGAAAGGAGGTTGTAGAGAGGTTGGGGTAGGTCTCTTCTCCCAAGGAACAGGTGACAGGACAAGAGGAAACAGCCTCAAGTTGCACAATGGGAGGTTTAGATTGGATATTAGGAAAAAGTTCTTCACAGAAAGGGTTGTTAAGCACTGGAAGAGGCTGCCCAGGGAAGTGGTGGAGTCAGCATCCCTGGAGGTATTTAAAGGACGGATAGATGTGGTGCTGAGGAACATGGTTTAGTGGTGCTTTTGGCAGTGTTAGGTTGATGGTAGGACTTGATGGTCTTAAAGGTCCCTTCCAGCCTAGACAATTCTATGATTCTATGATTCTATCCGACATCTTGGTTTTTTCTATTAAAACTCTGCTACCTTCCAGAGATGATTGCTTTTTGGAGTCATCAACCATTTTCAATACACCAAAAAAGTTGATTGCATCCAGGCTTACTCCAGGTGCAGGGATGCAGTAATTAGCCCTCTTAATCCTATTAGCAGTGGTTAATGGCCAGCAGTGTTCCACATCATATGGAACAGCCATGCCCATACAACCACATGGTAGTCCATGCAAGACCAGAGCTGTTCCCATCTCTCCAATCCACTTCTCCAACACTAATCTAAGTTCATTAAAAATACAAGAAGTGATGTAATATAAACAGCATGAAAACAAATCACAGCGAGTTTGCAGAAAAGAAACACCCTCATCTCTGGGCCCAATCATCAGAACCAATAAATGTTTGTTGTCCAGTGGATCTGACCAACATTTGAGAATATGCTATTTGTGACCATGCACAATACCCACATCCAATACA
The DNA here is from genome assembly GCA_017639485.1 of Pluvialis apricaria. Lineage (NCBI taxonomy): Eukaryota > Metazoa > Chordata > Aves > Charadriiformes > Charadriidae > Pluvialis > Pluvialis apricaria. The sequence continues at coordinate 167,529,079 of CM030008.1, forward strand.
GATCACCAGTTCCTGGACAAAAGTAAGCTATAACATTTCTATAAACTCATAGCTGAAAAGCAACATCTGTGGACAATCACTCCAAAGGTGCCAGTGGCAACTTTCAATAAACAATAGCCCTTTGGTACACAAAGGTCTTGGTTTCATTGGCAAAAAGGTCTGACTCAGCATTGTAATTGCTTGAAGTGTCCACTGGTGGCCAAGAAGGCCAATGGTGTCCTGGGGTGCACCAAGAAGAGTGTGGCCAGCAGGTCGAGGGAGGTTACCCTCCCCCTCTACTCTGCCCTGGGGAGGCTGCATCTGGAGCACTGTGTCCAGTTCTGGGCTCCCCGGGTCAAGAAGGACAGGGAACTGCTGGAGAGGGTCCAGCAAAGGGCTACAAAGATGATGAGGGGATTGGAACATCTTTCTTATGAGGAAAGGCTGAGACAGACTTTTTAGTTTGGAGAAAAGTCTTTTTAGTCTGGAGGAAAGAAGACTGAGGGTGGATCTTATCAATACTTACAAATACATAAAGGGAGGGTGCCAGAAGGATGGGAACAGTCTTTTTTCAGTGGTGCCCTGTGACAGGACAAGAGGTAACGGGCACAAACTTGAGCATAGGAAGTTCCATCTCAACATGGGGAGGGACTTCTTTCCTGTGAGGGTGGCAGAGCACTGGCACAGCTGCCCAGAGAGGTTGTGGAGTCTCCCACACTGGAGACATTCCAAACCCGCCTGGACGCCGTCCTGTGCAACTGCTGTAGGTGTCCCTACTGTGGCAGTGGATTGGACTGGATGATCTCCAGAGGTCCCTTCCAACCCTGATCATTCTGCGATTCTGCGATTCTGTGATTCTGTGAAATCTATCTAATATCAAAGCTCTGGTGCATTGACTTACCCTAATGGTAGGGTCTTTCGTCGCATCATTCCATCATTCTTTACCAAGAAGCATTAACGTTACAAAGAACAACTATTTCTTATATACACATTAAAGAGGATATAGAAAACCGTGTGGCCAAACAAGGTAGGGAATGAAGTTTCATTAGGAAAGTAGAAATCTGCTTATTGCCCCTTAAAAGAAAGGACAAGAGTATCAAGAATATCATAAATAATCACAGAAATTAGGTGTAGAGTTCTGCTTTTTGGTGGCACGTTATCAGTTGCAAATACCTGAAAGCTTTTTAATGTGTAGGACTTGAAAGGCCAACCTAATCTCTGCTGGGCTCATACTAGAGCTCACTGATCTCCTGGCATCAAACGTCTTGTGGAAATCTGTGGAGATTTCTTAGACACACACACACACACACATATCTCATATATAGCATTACTATTTGTGAAAGACTAAACATATACACACATACATAAATATATAGACACATACGTATCTTTACACTCTTAATCATGTTACATATGTGCACAGGCATACATACATTTAATTATACTTTATATATACACACATGCATGTACATATGAACTTAATATATGCACAAAACTATAATACATATACTCTGGTTACTTATAGTATTTATTCAGTGACAAAGGTCCTATTATGAGTAAAAAGAGAATAAAAAAATGGCTCTGTCTGCAAATGTATGTAATAGTTAACCACAATGTAATGTAGCCAAAGAAGGCAGAATACACGATCCTTCTTAAAACTGAGGACGGACATTTGATTAAAAACTCTCTTACTTCCTTCTACGAAATTGCACTTGGAGTGTGATTTCACTGCGCCTAAGACCCCAGTTGCCAGGGAAGGGGGTACAGGACTGGTCTTTGATATATTTCAGCGTTGACAAAACTCCCATTAAGAACAGAAAAAACAGCCCCATGAGAACACAAAAGCAGAGAATAATTAAACAGATCTCACAGATGTCTTTTCTCCTGGGTCCTCTCCGAAGATGTCATACATCTCTATTTGAAAACCACCTCACTGGCTTCAGTGCCGGTAGTGGGGGAGCACCATGCTCTTCAGCATCACAGTGGAGGTAGAAAACAGCCCTTTTTTACCCATGTACTTACTGTTAAACATAGAGACACGTGAACTTACCTGTTTGGTACTTCTCTGCCCAGTAGGAAGCAAAGCTTTGGATTTCTCTGCTATTTTCTGTAAAAAAGGGGGTAAAAAAAAAAAAAAAAAAAGTAAAATGGCTGAGAAAACAGAGCCCAAATATTTAGGGAAGGAATCCTATGAAGTTATTTCTTCTGCTTTTTAAAAAGAACATCGGAAAAAGACTTATTATTTAGGAAAAAAAAAGGCATATAACAGCATAGAAAAGTTTGGTCTTGCAGGAATTAAAAGTCTTCAAAGCTTCCAGAATGACAAGGTTATCAAAACTGTAACAGGCATTTAAGAAATGACAGCTAGGACGTGGATAAGTAGCAATTTACCACTCAGATTGGTTTCCTGACGCAACCGGGCATTCACAAACGGCAGTGGCTAATTTTGGCACTTCTGAATTGATGACAGGGTTTTTTTTTTTAAAAAAAACAAAACAACTACATGTACAGTTCGGATGGATTGTACTCATGAACAACAAAAAAAAAAAGAGCATAAAAAAGGTGTGTGTATATGGGGGTGGAGCCCTTTACCTGAATCCTTCCAACTTCTCATTTAACAGGATAAAGTCATTTTATTTAAGAACCCCAGTTAATTTTTTGAATAGGGCAGAGAAATAATTAAAAAAAAACGAGATAGCACTAGAGATAATGCAGTGCTATTACATAATATACATGCTGTTGAAGTGCAATTTTATGTACTTTTATTTATTTATTTATTAACCACGGGCAGCAAGTGCTGCGAAATCAATCAGTACGGAGCATTTCTCATAGAGTTACATTCTTAAGTGCATGTTGCCAGCCAAATCTCATTACACTCGTATAATTACAATATATTCTTCCTATGTGTTGCAGACATGGGTCAAACTCACTAAAGTAGTATACGAAAGCAACCAGAGTTTGTCCAGGTTGCATTTGCATAGGATTCGATTAATCCAGATATATATTCAAACATGTTACTGCAGGGGAGAGAAGCAGTTTCGGGATGGTAAATTTAAATCATTACTCCAGTGTTTAAAAGCAAAGCAAATCTGCTCATCAGTAGAGCGTCCCCAGGGTAAAGTGAGAGAGCAGGAAGCAAATTAAAGAGCTGGAGCTCAGGTTTTTGTTTGTTTTATTAAACAGCTTGATCTTGGTGACAGGTCCAAACCACAAGATGTGTTGGGAAACCTTCTGGCAAAGCCATACAGCATAGCAGAACCATACGGTGGGTTAACATTTAAATTAGCAATGTTGCCCGCACATTCTCTGTAGGTAGAGAAGGTGGAAGGGGCACTGTGCCATCACTTCTCCTTCTCCCTGAAAAGTGGAGACACACCGAAATAACGCCATGGCTAAGCCAGGGGTACCACTGAAAGTCCACCAGATACACAGCTGGTCAAAGCACACTTTTTTTTTTTTTTCTTTTCCATTACTGCTGAATTGTTCTGCAGTCACATGCGTGTGCATATCCCACTGTAATGATACACTGCTTGCCCGGTACAGTAAGAAAAGAGGGAGGAAACGACACGTGAGCAGCTCTATGGAGATGCTCCACGCTCCTGGAAGCCACACTCACTCCCACGTAACACATTCCCAAACTCACAGTGGAAGCAAGAGAGAGACCCTCACCTTCTGCACAGCTCCATATCTCTGGATGGCATCAGACAGCTGGTTCTTCAGCCTGTCCAGCTGAAGTCGCTCTTGCTGTTTTGGAAAAACAGAGGTCTGGTTAGCAGGTCCGTAGAGATAAATCAAGTAGTTGACTCTGTCTCCGACAATGGGAAACAGTCCTGGTGGGAGACTCCAAGTAAACGAAGTGGGCACAAATATTAGTCTAAAAATTCAGCATCACTGGGGCTGCCAGGATGCTACAAGGTTTTATTTTAGAAAGAGAGCACAAGATGCTTTGATCTTTCTGGCCAAAGCAATTAAAAAAATGCCACCTTGGATATTCAAGATAGCAATCAAGTCGTGACTACTGTGTAGTCCACTCTCTGAGCTGGACACCTTCTGTGTCAGGGATATATAGTGAGATGTTTTGCTGTCCTGCTGAATGCGTGAAGGGGGTCTCACTCCAATACTTGTTCTTAGACTGTGAAATGCAAGCAAATAAATACCTTCCTGCCATCAAAAGAACTGAATGGTAGCGGCATGGTATCCTGCTCCTACTTACTAAAAACCAGCCTCAGATTATCTGCTGGATATGACAACCCAAGGGATCGTCCCATAAAAAGATCATCAGAGGGTTGGAGCACCTCTCCTATGAAGGCAGGCTGAGAGAGTTGGGGTTGTTCAGCCTGGAGAAGAGAAGGCTCCAGGGAGACCTTACTGCAGGTTTCCAGTATCTAAACGGTGCCTACAAGAAGACTGGAGAGGGACTTTTTTACAAGGGCATGTAGTGATAGGATGAAGGGTAATGGCTTCAAACTGGAAGAGGGGAGATTTAGATTAGATATCAGGAAGAAATTTTTCACTCTGAGGGTGGTGAGGCAGTGGCCCAGGTTGCCCAGAGAAGTTGTGGATGCTCCATCCCTGAAGGTGTTCAAGATCAGGTTGGATGGGGCTTTGGGCAACCTGGTCTGGTGGGAGGTGTCCCTGCCCACGGCAGGGAGGTTGGAACTCGATGATCTTCAAGGTCCCTTCCAACCTAAACCATTCTATGATTTTACAATACGATTCTATGGTTTTTTCAGATGATACCCCATGACAGAGTTCATCACCTCACTTGATGGCAATGGGTGATTTACCGGACTTGAGAGGTCCATCAGCCATAACAGCATTCCTTTTACCTGGTCGAGGGCCTGATTGTCACAAATCAACTTATCTCCATGTTTTCCAAAATGTGTACCCAAATGTCACCACCTTTCTGTCTGGAGCTTGCCCCAGCAAGACACCGATCTATGTTTTAAACAAAAGTGTTCTTAGAATGAAGACCCCAGTCTAGCCTGGATATAACTCTCCAACATGCTACAAAATTGCTGCTCTCAGATGACGTGACCAAACCCCAACAGTGAAGTCTACCAGGCTACTCCCTAGGCAATGAAAATTCTCCTGGAACTATTCTAACCCCTGGATCTCAAACTTCAGGTGTGCAGGAGCTCACGTGTCCAGGCTTTACAGAGGGGAATGAGCTGCGAGAAAGTCAGGCGTCACCTTAAAAGCCAAAGAAACAAACGAAACCAAATCTACACTAAAGCTACTAAGTGGAACCGTTCACTTTACAGCAATTTCAGCTTCTTCAGACAACTGCTTAAGAATACAAAAGTAAATTTTATAAAGGATTGGATAAACATCTTTAATTTTTAATGGCAGTATTTTCATACACTGAAGAATATCGCAGTCATACAGTTCTTCATCCAAAGATTAAAACCATTTTTAGAACAGGGCAAGTATCATTATTCCCATCCTACAGATAAAGGTCTGTAAACCTTATATTTGTTACACATGCAAAATAAGATAAGATTGCCACCCTGGAGAGCTGATCTAATGGTCCAGCACTCATCCCACAACAACCAGGAATTTCACATAGGCCTCTCTCTATAAGTCCTTTGAGGTTAGTTTGAAAGGAAGCCCTAAAACAGCCGTGTGCTATTTTACATCAGTCTCCTGCCTTGTATCACACTGATCCACTTACATCAGTATCTTTGCTCCTGAATTGCTATCACTTTGCTCAGTTGGGCATCCTGACTCCAATAGCTCCAAGCAGCACCTGGAGATTCAAGGGAAGTCCGAGAAACTCCCCCAATGCACCCTGTTGGTGATGCATTACTGCTAGAAAATAAGGAAGAAAGAAAAAAAAATATTTTGTCTGTGCGTGCGTGAGTGCAAAATAACGTATCGGAAAAGACTGACTATAAAGCTCTAAAGTAATGGAAGGCTTTTCATGCTGTGAGAAATTTTATGGGATGAAAGTTTGCAATGCTACCCAGATCCCCAGGAGGGACCTGCCGACCAGCAGCCAATACCCAACAGAACTATTTGTTCTATATATGGGAGGAGGGCTACAGGCTTTATATCAAAATTTGTAGGTTTAATTATTTAAACTGCACGCCGTCAGACAAGAAGAGTTAAAAAATAAAATCTGTTAAATTAATTGACCAGGGAGCAGAAAAAGTTATTATGTGATGCCAATAGAGAGCAGCAAGTTTATTCCTCGTATTACCATAATTGTTTGTGTGTCTATTTCCTTCAGCCCTTAAATATTCTCCCTTTAACTTAGCAATTTTTCTCCCCATCACAGTAAAAGCTATTCTGCTGAGAGTCCCCAGTGGACACTACGTGGGCTTCAAGGGCAAATAATGACATTCCGGTGTGGCACTATAATTGGGTTTAACGTGACCTTGCCTGATTTCCCTTTGGACCCAATTTATGTCACAGAAGGGAGCCAGAAGATCAGCACAAAACAGCCCAGATCCCCATATCTCCAAGAAAGCATCTTCTTTTTCATCAAGCTTTGATGCAATTATCCTCAGAGTATGGAAGAAAAAGGAAAAAGAAAAAAAAAATAGTCCTTGTAGTACACCACTGATCAAAGCAACATGGTAACAAAAATCAAAGTATTAAGGTTGATGCCCGCATAACGTTGATGTCTATGTATGGAGAACAGTCATTCCAGGCTTCCCTCCCTACCCTCTGGAGTAGATCATCACCCATTCTTTTTTTTTTAGGTGGGCTGAATTGGACATGGTCCTCCACTAGTTATAAAGGTCGTCTGGGGCGATTCAGCTCTTAAATCCTTATCTCAGATGCTTGTTTGCAAGTGACCAAAATCCAGGCTGTAAAAACCACCTGGACAGAGATGAGCTGTATGTTTAGAGCAGGTTTTTTTCTAGGTGGAAGGATGGTGTGAACAGAGCTGAAGCCATACAGGACTCTGGAGAATGGCAGGAAGTGAGTGAGGGTAAAACACCAATTCAGGTAAGTTCCTGACCCAGAAACTATATAGATGCTGGAAGCAAGAACATAACAGAAAACTGCTAGGCAGAATCAAGTAGAAAATAATTGTCCTTATTCTCATTTCAGCTGATGAATCACCTGTTATGTGGGTGAAACTTCTCCTCCACTCTCCCACCAGCTGGAGTTCGCCCCTCACAGAAAGTTTCTGTTCTTCCCCAAGACGCATACCACAAGTCAAAGTCAGCAGGAACATATGGGACATAAAGGTCTTTGTGGAAAGGCCAGAAACCTTCTGTTTGTCCAGTCGTCGCATGGGGGATCAGGGGATGGGGATCATTCACACCCCTGTGACAATGCTCACATGAGTTGAACCTACCGATGACAGAAGACCAGAGTGTTTGTACAACAGATGGGGCTGCTGTGGGGCAAAGCGTAATTCAAAGTCCTGCTCTGATCTGGCCACAGTCTGTAATTATCTATTCCCACCACTGCCTTCGTACTAGCATACAGCACTGAATGAGTGCCATATCCATATTCCTCTGTTTTTTGCTTTCTGGACAGTTCAACACACTTCCAAACCCATCTACATCCAGTGCACCCATTGTACAACTGAGTCTTTAACCAATGCCAAACTCATGTGGAGCCAGGTGATTCTTGCAGCACTTTCACCCAAACCGAGTGAGACCCTGAGGTAGGTGTGAGCCATAGTCAAGTCTTTGTTGCCGAGTTCTTGATTTCCACTTCCACATGATGGAAAGGAGGTGATTTTTCCCCTCTACTCTGCTCTGGTAAGACCCCACCTGGAGTACTGCATCCAGCTCTGGAGCCCCCAAAATAGGAGAGATAGGAGGAGAGCCACAAAGATGATCAGAGGGCTGGAGCACGTCTCCTATGAGGACAGGCTGAGAGAGTTGGGGTTGTTCAGCCCGGAGAAGAGAAGGCTCTGTGGAGACCTTGTGGTGGCCTTCAAGTCCCTAAAGGGGGCCTACAGGAGAGCTGGGGAGGGACTTTTTACAAGGGCATGTAGTGATAGGATGAGGGGGAATGGCTTCAAACCAGAATAGGGGAGATTTAGATTAGATATTAGGAAGAAATTTTTCACTTTGAGGGTGGTGAGGCACTGGCCCAGGTTGCCCAGAGAAGCTGTGGCTGCCCCATCCCTGGAGGTGTTCAAGGCCAGGTTGGATGGGGCTTTGAGCAATCTGGTCTGGTGGGAGGTGTCCCTGCCCATGGCAGGGGGGGTTGGAACTAGGTGATCTTTAAGGTCCCTTCCAACCTAAACGATTCTATGATTCTGATTCTATGATTCTATGATCCAGTTTTGGGAGGAGAACTGATTTCTACATCTGTTTTCCCACTGGCTATTCATAAATGCAAGCTATGCTTATTGTGCAACAGGAAAGGAATTTATAACAAGATATGGAGCTCAGCAGCTTTAAAGCACTTGCTACCATTTCTTTTTTTCATTATTCCTCCCTCCGTAAGCCCCAGCACTCTCCCCCAACAGCATCTTGAATGACACATACCCTGGATGAGCCTCTGACAACCTCAGACAGCTGCTTGATGGCTTTGGTGCTAGTCGTGATGGTTTTATTAGTCTCCTGCTGGGTTGCATGCCTGCAGAAAAGAAGAGATGATACAAATTGCAATTGAAATTAATTGCATAATAAGACACTTACAGAACTTTTTCAAGCTGCAGAGCAATTGAGACAGCACAACACACAGCACATGGAGCCACAGTAGCACTACGCAAGTCCAGGGCCTTGACCAGCAATGGCAGCCAGAAGGCTGTAGAAAATCTTTAGCAAGGAACTGCCCAAATTGTTCCTCCTATGATCAGAACAAAGATAACAGTTGTGGACCTGCAAAGTCAGTGGGGGAAGATAAGGTGAAAATAATGGGCAGGCAGGTAATGAGGCCATCACAGATGGTTGGTATTGCAACTAAAATAGTCGAAAGAAGGTTAGTATAGCAAAAACAGATGAGACTGGGGAGTTACCTGGCGGATGGCGCAGGAAAATTTTGTATTCAGAAGAGAAATTTGAAGAGACAGAAATTGTACACGACAAATTTACTTACCGTGACCATCTACCTGCTAATGACGTAGTAACTCTGGGAAAGCACAGAGAACATGAAGGTGCAGAGCTGCTTTACGAGCACTGAAACAGACAGGCAGGGAGCCAAACCACTCCCCTCTCCAGTCATGGTTGTCCCTCTCCTTTACACCCCAAATTCCAGTACCATTATTTCTTGTAAGCACTGGTTGCTGGCTCCGGTGTTCAGGACCACACAAAGTAGGGGGAAGAGACATAAACGCTGCCCAAAGGTATTTATTAGCTCAATCCAGTAGTTGTCAAGCTTTATAAGGTCAACAAGGTATTTTCAGCCTCTAAGCTTCGCCAGAGAACACTTCACATCTTTTTAGTCAGAAAGGGGTGGTTTTCCATAATGCTTCAGTCAAAAACTCTCGAAAGACTCAAAAAAGACCTGGAGAAAATGATCTTTTTTTCTCCCTCAGAGGACACATTTGAGCCAGGGTTGTTTTGAAAAGACTCAGTTGTCAGTGCTCTTTTTTCAGGGTGGGTGGAACGTGGAGTGAATGGAGGTCCTTTGATTAAAAAAATGTTAAGATGACTATTTATGGCCCCTCTGTCCTGAAGACCTATGGCCCGGCCTGGTGCTTCAGGCCCTTCCTGCTCTCTGTCAGCACTGATGGACACCAACTCTTTCAAGACTTATGTCGACTCTTTCTTTATGCCCCTCCTTTGAGGAACAAGGCCAGCCCCCAAACAGTCATTACCAAATGCAACCTTATGTACAAATAGATTGAGACCTCTCAACAAGTACTCCACCGACTGTCATGTCCATCTGGTCAGGGGAGATGGACATAGGCACCATGAACTGAGATATTCAACCCCATAGCAAAGTTTTGCAGACTTTATCCACTTAAGCAAGACCTCTGCAGACAGCTCAGGTGGGAAAGCTGTCTAGGATAAAAGTACACTTAATTTTATGCCTTGTACCTACCAGGTATACGAGCAAAAGCTGAACGTACCACGAAGATAACATCTCTTAGCTGCAGAACAGTAATTAAGATGTACGTTAAGGGTTGAACAAGCACACAGAAGGTGTGGACTCCTTTGGCACCATACGGGAAGGAGAAATAATCTCACATAAAGACAAGACTGGATCTGATAACCAGTTGTTCTGAGTTAAATTAAGATACCATTTCTATATCCATTCATCAAAGTGCACTTCATTTATTTATGATCCCAGGACCCACTGCACCAGCTGCCTAATTACATGACTTGTAATGTGAGATGGAAGAGGTTATATCTACCACAGACAAGGTGTTCCACACTGTCATCGCGGGAGAGGGAGCTGGGAATTCAATTCTGTCTCATCGCCTACCTTGAGGAGTACACAGTTAGCCTGATCCCCAATCTTTTAATCAAGCAAAACTTGCCACCAAGTGCGTGAATTTCATAAAAAGCAGTTTCAAGACCGACACTTCCACAACTAATTCCTCTTAACGCAATGCAAGACGCTGGAGCTGACGTCCAGTCATTTTGCAGACCTCATTAAATTATCTGCCCACAGAACGAGTCAGGGATTTACATGCCAACAATTCCCCGTCCCTAAAGTAAAATGGCTTGTTAGGCTCATGCGCCTGATCCTTCCCAATCTCTAAACTTAAATAAAGTCTCCTTCATTTGCATACTAATGTAAATTTTATGTTAGATTTCTTATGTAATAAATCCAAGCCGCGCACCAACTTTGCACTGAACTGCTGCAAAATAACTGGGAGCGGGAGTACAAAAAATAAAAGTTCTGCCTTCCACCTCTTAATTCAAAATGCACTTTAACCAACATGCTGGTGCTTGATTTTGGTACTTCCCACTATGTTGTCAGCACAATTAACTTCTTATTCTTCAGCCTCAGACATATGCTCAGGATTTAGACAGTGATTATATTTAATTCACATTAAATGCTATTAAGATCTTCATTAAAAAAGAGGCCTTGAAACTCCACTCCCTGCAGCATTTTATTTTAATATGTAATGGTAACAAGATATGTCACTATTATTATTATTATTATTATTATTATTATTATTATTATTATTAGCTTTCTTTATATTCCTCTCCCCATGGAAGTGTGGAAGTTAATTAAAGGGGTGTCTTTGATGAATAAAATTTGCTTCTGAAAAAGTCCTCCACACAATAGTAAGTCAAATACTCAGTCTGTGGAGATACCGAGTACCTAAAATATAAACGTTGTAAAAGACTTATCTGTCTGCAGCACTACGCTGAAAATAAGCACTCTAAGAGGAAAAACAAAAAGGACATCTCTTAGGGAGCATAGTATCTCTCGCTGTGCATTTCTGTATGCACAAAGATTGCAAAGACAATGCACTAAATAATACAAGAGATGCTACACTGCTGCCTAAGAGTTTCCTATTGCTGCTGTTTTCTTTACCGGAGAAGTACGGTCCACCGAATCCACAATCCCCAGCACGCAGCTGCTTACAGTTTGTTCTTTGAACGATCATATCTCTAATTTATTTATCCAGTTTGAAAATGAGCACAGCAAAGACGCGGATGCGATGAAGGCTGCTTCCCTTCTCCGCAGGGACAGAATGAAGGAGCTTAACTACTGTTTGCACCGTGTCTTTGAGATACTTGATGAATGACCGAGTCAACAAAAAGTAATCGGACCCCAAATGCAACAGCAAAGACCGACAAGGGAAAGACTTCTCCCTGCCTCACCATGCTCGCTGCAACTCAATAATCCCTAAGAGGTTTGTTTTCTCGTTCCGGCAGGAGAAAGCCATTTCCATTTCTAATACAGGATATGGTTTATTTTACTTTCATCTGATCCCAAATATAAGTGCAATAATAAGTTTTTCAGGTACAGATCAAGGATACTTCTACTGTACCGGCTTAAACTTCATTAGATTTTGTATCTCCTTTTGGCACGGTGAAACTGCATAGCGATGGAGTAGCTTTATGCATTTAGGAACTGGGTGGTCAAGTAGGTTTGGCTACAGTTAAGCCAGGTAGTACGGAATAACTTAATTGTACACTTGTCTTCTGTGCAGCAGCTGTAACGCTTACTCCTCACTGCAGTTTTCTTGTACAAAAAAAGGTAAAAATTATAGTGCGCGGAGCAGAGCACTGAGCTTCATGATCTGTGGCTTGAGCAGAAATAGGTTGAGTGTCTGCATTTACATATATTCCATTGTTGTTGGAGATACAAAGGTGCACCCACCACAGATAAGGAAATTGTTAGCACCATAAGACTTTAGCCAACCTCTTCCCTGTCTTAGAGCTGGATTTTGCGACGGGCTGATGTCTGTGGGAGATGATGATAGAGATTGTTGGAGATATAAAGGAGATTGTTGGAGATATAAATGTGCTCCCACCACGGATAAGGAAATTGTTCGCACCATAAGACTTTAGCCAATCTCTTCTCTGCCTTAGAGCTGGATTTTGTGAAGGACTGATGTCTGTGGGAGATGATGATAGACCTCTGTAAGCTATAAATACATGTATATAAAACTTTGTGCATTGGCCATAGGCACAACCACGGAGTAGCAATGGAGGCTCCTATTCCCCTTTCTCCACCTAATCAAGGTGCTTAGCTTCAGAGCAACACCAGTGGAGGTCCTTCACCATCTGTGGAGAGGGGCACCTCCAAAGGCGCTGCAGAGAAGTCCACCCTTCAGCAGTAACCCACCACTTTTGGGTGCCTGCCAGGATGATCCTACAGCAGAGCTAAGGACATTTCCAGAAACAGGTGATCCAGGCTCATGCATTCAACAGTTGTGTCAGCAAACACTTATCTACAGGATGGAAACTTGTGCTGCATTAGACAACTACAATTTACTGCCCATAGACAGCCCCACACCTTCTCGTCAGTGGCTGCTGGCTCTGCTTCCACATACAGGGAGGGATGAACGCAGTGGGCAACTCTCATCTATAAGTATTTCTCGCAGATGTACACACCGCAGCAAGATAAGCGAGGAGGAAAGTGGTTTCACCAAGCCCTAAACTATCTTTACTGCATCGTTACAGTCACCAAAGGAAGAAAGTCTAAATCCACTTGTTCTGGCTCCAAACTAAGACTCACAACTCTACTTTTTCTCCCTTTCTCCTTTAGGACCTGATTGTGCATGTTGAGAAATCATTTACAACAGAGCAAAATAAGGGCTTTAATTCTGGGTCTGTCAGCAAACCCCTTTGCATAGGAGTAAATCATCCAGAAGAGTAAAAGTCAGGAGAAAAACGGACTGCTACTTCCAAGTTTCAAGCCACACAATATTCTATAATAAAAGCATCATAGATTTCCAATTTGCCTGTCACTTGAAAGTATGAGGAGATGTGGCGCTATTTTTCTTCAGGGAGCTTAGGGGATGGTCTGTGGTCATGTGGGAAGAGAAGGGGAGGTATTTCAAATCCACCTGGCTGTGTCATCTCTAGAGACGGACACGGCTATAGGCTAGCAGCTATGTTGTTCAGTGGTTCTGGATTAAAACATATGAATTGTGGTCAGAGAGCAAGTCCTCACAAATTTAATCACAAAAATGCAACCGGGGCAATATACAACAATGCAAACCCTAGCAAAATTTTTCACCTTTTTTTTTTTTTCACTGCTCCTTTAAAAATAAATAATAAAATATGAAGAAACAGTTATTACTAAAACAAGGAGAGCATTTGCTCCCCTTGGAATTTGACCAGTCTTTGCAAGCAGCTAGTTACTCATTGACCTGCCACCAGAAACTCAGGTTTGTGGTTTTCAATTAAATAATCTCCTGGACAGTATATAAGATCCCCCTCTTAATCCCGCACCACCTACAGATTAGTTCAGCATCGCCTCAGACTTCATCTATCAGTCCTTACAGACAGCTCAGAGAGCACTCAAACCAGGACCCCACAGGGAGCAGCTTAACAATGTCACGGCCATTAGTCACCTCTCAAGTTATTTTTTCCTTCTGCCACCCATACTATTCCCAAGTAAGTTTTAATTTTACAAGTTTCACTTTATTCCCTAATAAAAGAGCCCCTTGGATCGTTTGTAAATGCCTTGCTAGCACTGAGCTATATTACACCTCCCTCTCTCTCATTATCCAGTAAGCCTCTTAGCTTATCAGAGACCGAAATTAATTTAATTCACCATAATTTCATTTTGATGAACCCTGGTGCCTACTGATCATGATAGTCTTTCTTTTTTTTTTTTTTTTTTCCCCTCCAGGTGCTGATAAACTGCTTACTTCTTTTTAAGTGTTCTTACAACTTAGGTTCTACAAGAGTAACCCATCTTCCCGCACCACATCCCTGCAAAAAGCAAGCAGGTCCCTCCCTTTCCAGCCCAAGGACCTCAGCTGCCCTCTGTGAGCTCTTAGCATTCGCCAGCGTTTCCAGTACTGCCCCGATAATCCTTTTAGCGCCCTAAGATAAATGGCATCAAACCGTGACTATTCTGATTGCTTTGCCTGTGCTTTTCAATTCTGTTGTGCCTTTCACATTTCTGCATTAACGAGCGGACCACGGCTTAACATCTGTCACGGAAAGGTTAATGGGACGTATCCCTGAAGCAATTCTCAGTGGCATAGCCAAAGGTGCTTGTACCAACACCAGAAAGCAACTAAGCGACATGCAATCAGAGAGTCATGCAATCACAGAATGGTTTAGGGTGGAAGGGACCTTAAAGATCATCTAGTTCCAACCCCCCTGCCACGGGCAGGGACACCTCCCACTAGACCAGATTGCTCAAAGCCCCATCCAGCCTGGCCTTGAACGCCTCCAGGGATGGGGCTCCACAGCTTCTCTGGGCAACCTGGGCCAATGCCTCACCACTCTCATGGTAAAGAATTTCTTCCTAATACCTAATCTATATCTCCCCTCTTTCTGTTTAAAACCGTTACCCCTCATCCTATCACTACACTCCCTGAAGAGTCCCTCCCCAGCTTTCCTGTAGGTACTGGAAGACCGCAATAAGGTCTCCCCGGAGCCTTCTCTTCTCCAGGCTGAACAAACCCAACTCTCTCAGCCTGTCCTCACAGCAGAGGTGCTCCAGCCCTCTGATCATCTTCGTGGCCTCCTCTGGATCTGCTCCAACAGGTCTATGTCCTTCTTATGTTGGGGGACCCAGAGCTGGATGCAGCACTGCAGGTGGGGTCTCACCAGTCGGAGCAGAGGGGCAGAATCCCCTCCCTCGCCCTGCTGGCCACGCTGCTGGGGATGCAGCCCAGGATGCAGTTGGCCTTCTGGGCTGTGAGTGCACGTTGGCGGCTCACGTTGAGCTTCTCATCCACCAACACCTCCAGGTCCTTCTCTTCAAGGCTGATCTCGATCCGTTCTCCAATCTACATACAGTTGTTACCATGCTTTTCTTCCAGTAATTTACTGCAGCTCTTTGCTGAAGCTCGGATCAGAGCCGTCTTTCCAGGATTTTCAGAAGCATTATGCCCACCTAAGGCTCAGGGTTGCTGCATTTATGACTCTGTAGCAGGAGTTAATGGAGCCAGTCGACTTGCAGGGAGAGACAGGGAGAACTACATGCTTTCCAAGTCCCGCGTGCAGTCCACAAACACAGACAACATTTATATACCACAAAAGAGTGTTCAAGATTGTCCTCCTTCCCTGAAATTTGCAGAGACATCGACGTTGCCTTATGTTTTTAACCTCTATATCTTTTTGGAAACACTATGTATGTGGACTCCAATATATGCAAACTTCCTCTTATAACTTGCCGGTTGCAGAACACATGCTGGAAACTACAGACACAAAATGCGATAAACAATATATTGAATATTGTTTAGATGACTGATGTATTCGCTTAAATACATTTTCTCATCATTTATTCTCCTGTAGAAATTACCTCCTGCATTTCAGAGTAGAATCAGAAACAAAAGAAGCCCACGACTCCCTATTTAGGAAATTCCCAGCCATAAAAACCTCTATGACAAGAGTTTACTGAGTGTGGGGCTGAGCCAGGGCCATGCACAGGCTCTATGTGTCACCGCAGGAGATGGCAGTCCTATCTATTGTATTTTAACGTTAATCCCAGTGGCTACATCCCCGTGTCTAGCTAGCGGTCCTATATAATTTTAGGGTCACGGGTGGCATTAAGAGAACCACTTCATACTATGTCAGATTTTCTGTCATTGCTGGATGGCTTTTTAAATAATATGACATGCTGCCATGTTATCAACAATGTGGCAATCCACTCCCCTTACTGTATGCACCAGTCCTAACCAATGAAGCCATTGGCATAGACTGGATGAGTGAGCACGCGTGCATGAGTGTGCAAGAACGTGTCCCACATGCACACGTGGATGTAGGAAAGACAGGGACAAATGGACAGGAGATAAATCGCACTGCAGATTAATTTAGCCTATTATCCTTCCCACACTTGCTCTCTCGTTTTTAGCATTTAATGTGGGTTAATACTCAGTATGGCACTGTGAAAAGTAAAGATGAAGGGCACTTTACCGATGTGAATGAGTGATCGATTGCTTTAGCTCTCCTTGAAAAACGATGCTGAAGCCACCATTAATAAAAGAGCCAGCACTCTCTGGAGTATGAAAAGTTTTGGTGAACAGAGATGTAGAGATTTTCAGGCTTTATTCTGATGTCAAAAGTTGCTTTTGCTGTTTCATGTGTTTTCTTGCCACCATTTTTTTTCGGTAGCAAGAAGATCCAGAGCAAACATATGCAAAAATGGAACAAATGACACAAATTTCTGAGACTCAGGCATTTTCATCCCAGAAAATATACGTTTCGTGTTCTAAAAAAGCCAACTTTGCTTAAACCCAGGCAATTTTAATTGAAAAATGAATCCATTTCACTCAAACGACCATGAGGTGTTTTGTTATTCTGTGAAGTGAGCAAGAAATCAAGGACAAAGAGCTTGAGACACCTTTCAGGTTGTTGTTTTTATTTGTGCATTTTTAGTTAGGCATATTAAAGCACAAGCCCTCCTACGTGTATACTTAAATTAAGCGATGTGCCTAAATCTAGTCCTCAATCGGGATTTAAGTGAGAAAGCAAAGACATTAGCAGTGATCGTACCACTGAAATTGTCAATGTGTAGCAAACAGACCGTCTTATAAACCTATGAAAAATGTCCACCCTTTGACTAGCAAGAAATTTAAAAAGGAAGGCAGTGACCAAGCAATTCTTCTGTAGACTAAAATGCAAAACCAGGTGGTTTATCATCTCCAGGAAGCTCAGCTTTAAGAACCAACAGACAAACATCCAGGCAGCATTGCAATGGTACACAAACATGGAGGCTCGATGTTCAACCATGGCAGGAATCAAGTGCTATGAGTTTCAGAAGGAAGCAGGTTGGCAAAGGAAACACATCTGATGAGGTTACACTGAACCCCCCACTCGGTCCCAGATGACAAATGAAGGCAATGTAACCATAAATATGAGTCAGCAGTGTGCCCAGGTGGCCAAGAAGGCCAACAGCATTCTGGCCTGTATCAGGAATAGTGCGGCCAGCAGGACCAGGGAAGTGATCGTCCCCCTGTACTCAGCACTTGTGAGGCCCCACCTTGAGTAGTGTGTTCAGTTTTGGGCCCCTCACTACAAGAAAGACATGGAGCTGCTGGATCATGTCCAGAGAAGGGCAACAAAGCTGGTGAGGGGTCTGGAGCAGAAGTCTTATGAGGAGCAGCTGAGGGAACTGGGGTTGTTCAGCCTGGAGAAAAGGAGGCTGAGGGGAGACCTTATCGCTCTCTACAACTACCTGAAAAGAGGTTGTAGCGAGGTGGGGGTTGGTCTCCTCTCCCAAGTAACAAGTGATAGGACAAGAGAAAATGGCCTCGAGTTGCACCAGGGGAGGTTTAGATTGGATATTAGGTAAAATTTCTTCATGGAAAGGGTTGTCAAGCATTGGAAGAGGCTGTCCAGGGAAGTGGTGGAGTCACCATCCCTGGAGGTATTTAAAAGCCGGGTAGAGGTGGTGCTGAGGGGCAGGGTTTAGTGGTAACTTGGCAGTACCAGGTTAATGGTTGGATTCAATGATCATAAGGGTCTTTTCCAACCTAAATGACTCTATTCTATGATTCATAAAACTCAAAGACCAACTTGGAGGAAGGTTTAATATACACTGATTTCCTTAACAGGTAATGTGAAGACAGTATTTCAAAAGAACAGCACCAAAAGCCAGTGGGACATTAGGTTTGTTAGAAATCCACCTTTCTGGCACAGACAAAAGCCTTTATAAACCTTCATACTGAAATTAATAAATGTTGCACTGTAAATATCAATTAGTTAAGCTGTCTGGACACTCAGTGCAAATGGATTGGCATTCACAACAGATGTTGAAGATGGATGCAAAATCCACTAACGGGGAAGTATCATGCAAAGCAACTGAGCACTTCACAATCTCCTGATCTATTTAATTTTCTTTATTACCATTACTGGCAGAGGCAGTGGCAGAGCTTTTGGCTTCCAAGACAGATGTGTACGGATCCCACAACCTGGATTTCTCTTGACATCTCTTTCTTTTCCATCTGCAAAGCCCATTTAGATGGGACACGATGATTTGGGGTTTAGCCACCTGGGATTTAAGTACATCTTCCCAGACAAGTTTAGTTCAAACATGGCTGATCTGTAGAGTCCATGTGCAGTGATACCATATCCTTCTAAATAGATGAGCATCTTCTGGAGCTCTCGTGTATCACACAGTACACAGACACACACCTTTTTGTCCACAAAACCCATTATCTTAATATGGCTCTTTTATGTGTTCAAGCATGCTCATGTTCCCAAACCAGACACTGTAACACCTGCCCCACTGTCCCACATCCCACCTCCCTGGTCTCAGCCATCACTCCTACATGTCCTACAGAGAAAGAATTAAATTTTCTGTCCCTGCCATTTCCACACACCCAGCGATACACACTTCACCAAAACCAAACACCATCCCCATGTTCTGTAATCCTAAACCAAAAAACAACTTTCCACCAACAGTTTACTACTATACTTCTACTCTATATCCATCTCTGTAAACACTTATGCCCCATTGCAAAGCCACATATTCCCAGAACATGACCCCAAACACATCTCTTGAGCTAGGATGTGATCTCCTGCCCCATTACACCTCCATGCACTTACGTGGGTTCATCTCCATGGCCACTCACACCCTTCATCTGCATGACTCCAGCACCCAGGGCCAAGATATCAGTTCTTCTCGCTCCAGTCCTCTGATCACATGTTCCTTGACCTGGGATGCCCAAACCATGCCACGTGCCAAGACAGAAGTGTAGCTCTCAGACTCAATGATACTGGGGGACCAGAACGGGGTGCTGCAAACTGCCGCTTCTTCAGACAGCAAAACGTTACCTTCACAGCTCCTTTCCAAGGCAATTACTTCTGCTGAGTATGACATCTGGCTGCTTCACATACCATGGGATGGGAACCTCTGCCATAACTAATGGCATTTCTGCTGATACTGGGTATGTTTTACCTTTGTGCCCAGCTCCATTAACTCCCCGGCAAGAGCAAACCCAGAAGTTCCACACAACTTGGTCTTATCTTCCCTTTCTCCTCCTTCTCTTCCTCTCTTAGAAGGGATTTTGAAGTACAGTGGTATGCAGACAGGGAAGCCAGCTGGAGGAAAGAGACGTTTTAAAGTACAAAGTGAAGCGTAAAAGTTGAAGTTGGTAACAGTGCTGGCGCTTCCTGAACACGCTCCCTTGAGGCACTTGTGCCAAGATCTTTTTTTTTTTCCTGACTTTTTTTGAGAAAGAGAGAGGAGAAAAGAAAAGAAGTGAAAATAATATATAGCAGAAAACAGCTTTTAAATATGTTTGCTTGAGAGGAGGATTTTTTGCTGCGTCTTTATTTGTTTTCATATTGCACTTGATTCTCAAAAAGCACGGAGATGACTAAAAGGAATTGTGCTGGGAAGAGAAATGGATCTCAGCAGCCTACTTACCACCTATTGCTCTATCCCATATACTTCATATGCCTCTTTAAATCTGACATCTCTGCAACTTTCTGAACATAAGGGTAAGCTGTGAAGTGCACGGGAAATTAATATATTTATCCTGCGCAGAGTGAAATACACTCAAAATATAGAGTTCATGATCTCTAAATACTTTTCTTCCTATCTCCTTCATTGTCCTTTCCATTCAACTTATGTTTCACTCTGTCTTACACCGCCTTTCTAGCAACACTTTAATTTAGCAAGCAGAAAGATGTCTCTGTCTCTTTGTTAGAATTATTAAGTTTCCAAAAAAGAGACGAAATCGTAAAAGAAATGCTACTGGTAAGGCTTCTCTGTTCATCAGTCCCACATTTCATCAATTTAAAGATCCTTCAGACTCTCAGGTGACAATAATGTGTAATTCCTAATGTACCACAAGTCGCTCTTCCCCACCACCCTCCAGCTGACACCAGATCATAAAGCAGCCTAGCAGTTAGATTACAAAAACACAAGGCACTTTATTGGCCAATAAAACACCCGCAAGAGCGGCCATGTGAATGAAGACCCCATTTTGTGGGGCAATAAATTTTGCACTAGCACCCAAAAGGCATTGCTTTTACAGGAATTGTGCAAATCACCATCCCTGGTCCATGCCAAAACATCTGAGGCTGTGGCCAGAAGGACGAGTACTTTGCAGAGGGAGAGCAACAATTAAAATGCACGGCCGGTGGTCCAAAAAATTAAACTTCAAAGACATACTTCCCTAATAAGAATGGGGCGCAAGTATAGAATAGAAGGATAAACAAACAAAAGAAAAGACCTGAGGAAGTTCATTATAAATTAACAGGCTCTGAGGTTTGTTTCAGGGAAGGCAAGACTGTCTTTTTCTGCTGGCAGAAGGCAATGGACCAAGCACATAACGAACTCCGACACAGCAACTCTCCGTTTACAGGGAGGGACAGTGGAAATATCCAATTGTTCCAATCCATTCGAATGTGGAAACTGTAAGTTCCGTTATCAGAAACCTCTGCTGCTGATAGCAAATCTGTTCTCTAGGGGGAAAATGGATTCAGCTTAAGAACCGCTGTTAAGTGTCCAGTGCAGGGACTTGAAAGAAGAAAATTACCTGATGAAAGATCAATAATATTTCTCCTCTCCCTGCACCGGGGCTTATGTGCAGAATAAAATATTGCAGGGACTGATTCTCTGTCGCCTTGCTTCAACGCAAGCTATTGTAAATGTAACTAAGCTAGGAAATTATATATTGACGGTCGCGTGAAAATCACATTGCATTTGCGCAGGTAGAGACACCAAAAGGAAAGAAAACAGTGAAAGTCACACTCAGTGCGCTGTAAACTCAGACATATCAGCCCAAACATGTTTCCTTGCAGTCTTAGTGCTAAAAAACAGACTTTCGTACAAAATGGTAAGTATGCTAGGGTTATGCGATAGCTGCCAAAAGGTCCAGCTGACAACTTACTTAAATGAATACAGCAGCAATATCCATTAAAGGCCCAATGCACCACAGGAGAGGCGTTACTCAAGCATGAGATGACCTTTCCTTTTAAAATAAAAGGATCTTACATCAAAACAGGGTCAAACTGAAATGCAAGAAGCTAAGGGGAGAGATCCTAAATATAATATTTTCCCTTTCTTTCCCAAAGGGACAGAAGAGGTTGTTCAGCTGAAAACTGACCTCTGGAGTACAATGAAAATCTGGAGAACTTCAGGGACATGAGATCTTGGGTAAATGATGATGGCTTGGCTCATATCGTGTAGATATAGTGCTCAGGGACATGGTTTAGTGGTGGGCTTGTCAGTGTTAGGTTAATGATTGGACTAGATGATCTTACAGGTCATTTCCAATCTAGGAGTTTTTGTGATTCTGTGATAAGGAGCAGAAGGAGATTTTTTCCTCCTACTTGTTTGGCAGCTAACTCAAATCTATCAGGTGGGGTGTGCTGTCGTAGCACCAGGAGGCACATGCCAACTCCAAACTCCTGGACTGCTTTTGAGAGATCTGAATTAATAATCCCACAGTTGTCTAAATAAAGCCATTAAAATTAAAAAGTAAGGATAATCCATTAGATTAGGAAGCAGATTTTCTCATGCTGAAAAGAAACATGTCTCCCGTCCTTGTACCTTTAATCCTAGACAGGTTATCAGATGGTACTGCCTCATTCATTAAGTCCCTTGGGGGACTAAGCACCTCTGATACACCTAACTCTAGGTAATTTTGATGTTATCCCAAATGGGACTCATTACCATCCAGTGTTATCTGTTTCACTGACATCAAATCAGCCAGATACCCCAAACCAGTTCTTAGGTCTATTTTGAGGACTCTGCCCAATTGTCCAATACACAAATACTAGATGAGACCCAGATTCATAACCACTAACATCTGTGACACCCAAGCCAGCCATCTAATCACCTATCATCCAGGACTGCGTCACTCTGTAGGTACCAGAATACAGTGTGGGGCTCTCTATTTACTTAAAGGCCTGTAGGAACTTACTGTCCGTTCCTTCCACAGGTTTAGAAATACCTGCTCAATGGAGACAGGCAGATCTCCTGCTCTTAGAGCTCTCTTGCTATCAAGGCTGACGGGTTCCTGCACAAAGAACCCCAAAAATCACTTATGCTGCTGCCAGCCCACAAGTTGTACCATATCCTCTGGCGGAAGCATTTGCCTGGATCTTTTCTCCCTATCCCAAAGTTATTGAGAAGATGTGAAGATAAGCCAGCTAAAGGCATGAAGTCAGCATGGGCAAGTTATAATACCTCCTTAACTGAGGTCTATATCACACAATGAGACCCCCAGAAGCCTGCTCAGAGTTGGCCTTGCTCTTAAGCAGGGGCTTGGATCAGATGACATCCAAAAGACCATTTCAACGAACACTATTTTGTGACTTGATGAGCTTTGCTCATTTCACTAGATTGATGCTTTTCCTAGAAGTTATCACCCTTTTCCCAACCGCTTCAGTCCAAGGGGCACTTCCAGACTCTGAGGGCTGTCTCTGGTCAGTCAACAGGTTTATCAAGATGTTTGGAAAGCCCTGAAGCAATTATGATACTAAAAAAAATAATAATAAAAAAATCACTGCTTCCTGATTATCTACTTTCCCGTATTAATGACAAAAAAAGAAAAATTAATTAAGTCATTGTGATGTGGAACAGCTAAGAGAACTGATGATATTTGTAGCTGCACTTGCCAAACAGAAATACTCTGCCCATACATTTCATCCCATTAGCCTAACATTACCTGGGTATTTTGTGGTTGTAGGCTCCTCTAAGCAATTGCACGAGACCATGGGCTTCTGCTTTGCTGGACCAAACACATTGTCAGACCCGAGTCTTTATGCCCACCTTACAGTCCTGCACTAAAGGTAGCCCATGGTGGTCCTGAACACAGCTGCAGCCATTCACGACTCAGCATGCTACTGTGACTTTACTGTCACAGGCATTCTCGATTTCAGTTCAGCAAGATTTTGGCAAAATTTACATCCTTGGTGAGATATAATGTTCTGCTGTAGAGGTGCCTCATAATCTGTGCTCCTACTTGTCACGCAGATGGGTCCTTATCACCTGCTTCTCATCCATCTGCAGACACGGTGCAGCGTGATGCCGTATCTCTTCTTCCTCTTCTCTCCAGCAATGAGGACGCTTTTTCTTTGGTGGCTGATGAAGACAGCCCTTAGCCAACAGCTTGAAGAAGCCTCATGCAACCAGTGCCATCTCATTCACAGTATGATGGTTGGATGTGCCTCTCTGACACAACGTCTCCTCTGTCGCACTGGCAGGATCGCATTTTTAGTTCTAAAACACATTCCCTACCAAACAGACTAAAAGAAAGGGACCGTTTTGAGTGATGACACAAAATCAACTCATCAAATGTCTGGATGTGTAGCAGGGAATCTGATGGGGAAGATGATTTCAATCTCAACTTCTTAACCAGCCATTATGTCATTTTAGGGACTTTTCTCTTAATGGAGAGAAAAATATTGCAGAAATAATCTTCCTTTCTGCCTCCCCTGGCCGCACAGCTGCCTTTTTAACACTCTCAGTGTTGGCGTTGAAAGTCTCCAAATGCAAAGTGGTTGAAAAAGAGCAAGCAAAATTACTTGAAAAGAAAAATCTACCAGTCAAATCACCTACTCTCTCTCTCATAGACCAAAATAAAATCAGTCTTTAAAACAGAAAATCCAGTAATTTGCCAACTCCCCTTTGAATACCAAAGGCAGCATGTCTTCAGCTCCCCTTGGCTCACGATGCCAGCTCCATTACCTGGCAATGGCAAGATGGAACTTGCCCGAATTCTCATCTGTTCAACTACACCTATTATTCTTCAACATTAGGCTTTAGTCCAAGCTGTGAGAGTTGCTACCTCTACGTAGTTGGGAATTAGCCATCAAGAAACAGTCACGCAGTGCTAAGGGAAGTCCATAATTTTATTATTAAATCAGACTGAAATATCACGTTATGTTTCCTGTGTCCCACTGAGATTCCTGATAGACTTTTAAGTCAAAACAGCTCCTTTGCAACTCCTTTACTATTCCCCAACCAGCCTGGTACTGTCCGGCATTGAAAATTAGAGATTATAAAAAATTTACTAGAATTTAGGCAATGCGTTTGGTTAAGGAGAACCCAACAGCTCAGTAACAGCTGTTGTGTACTCTTGAGAAAACCTGTTTGCAGATGGGATGGTTGGGGGAAATTCAAGGTATTTCAGTTCATTCTTAAAAACCCAGAGCATCTGGGTGTCCCTCTGCAACCACACAAATGTTAACTACTACTAAGAAAAAAAGTAATAAAATTGTGGGTTCAGGAGAAAGCACTGACCATAACAAAACCTCTTTCATAGATGTTGTTTTTTTCCATGTTCTCTATGCAGCAAAATCAATTTCTTGTGTTAAAGAAAATAACTATTCCTTACCTGCAGGTCAAGATGAAATTTAACACTGTGATGGTACTAGCTGATACAAGTATTCCTTCAGATGTTGATTGGAGGAACAAAAAGATTTTTTAAAAGCATGAGGAAATAACCTTAAAAAGATGTTTTTGCACCCTGCATTTCATGCTGGTCTATTCTTTATACAAAGATCAAAAAACTTAGGTCAGCAAAACCTGCTACCTTCCAGCCACATATCCAACTGTTTTGCATCACATTCCCCTTTCTACACTCTTTTTTTTTGTTTTCTATTTCATAATAGAAATGTTGGAGCGGGTCCAGAGGAGGGCCACAAAGATGATCAGAGGGCTGGAGTACCTCTCCTATGAGGACAGGCTGAGAGAGTTGGGGGTGTTCAGCCTGGAGAAGAGAAGGCTCCAGGGAGACTTTATTGTGGCCTTCCAGTACCTAAAGGGGCTACAGGAAAGCTGGGGAAGGACTTTTTTACAAGGGCATGTAGTGACAGGACAAGGGGGAATGGCTTCAAACTGGAAGAGGGGAGATTTAGATTAGATATTAGGCAGAAATTTTTCAGTTTGAGGGTGGTGAGGCACTGGCCCAGGTTGCCCAGAGAAGCTGTGGCTGCCCCATCCCTGGAGGTGTTCAAGGCCAGGTTGGATGGGGCTTTGAGCAACCTGGGCTGGTGGGAGGTGTCCCTGTCCATGGCAGGGGGGTTGGAACTCTATGATCTTCAAGGTCCCTTCCAACGCAAACCATTCTATGATTCTATGAGTCTATGAAAATTGACTCCAAGGACAAGCCTTCCTCCACACTGATATCACTGGCCAGGTGCACACTGCTCCCACAGAGACCAAGGCATTTGTTTTTCCTTTTAAAATACTATTTTAAAAAATGCATTAATAAGCCGGGTTGCTTCTGCATTATCATTTTGGCTTCTTCTCTGCCTCAGTTCCCCATTCTGTTCTACACAGAACTAATTTCTGCTTCTTTCTCTTATTTTGTGTACCTTGTCTATTGGGACTAGAAGTTCTTGGAAGCATCCAGTACAGCAAAGTGATGCTCTCATTTGGGCTCTCACTGCAGCACAAATACTAGCAAATATCGAAATCTTATTTCAGGACCAAGATGTAATTGGGTCTGAACTTACCTCCGGTCTTACACTGACGTAATTCCATTACCTTTAATGGAATTACTCTTGATTTGCACTGGTGACTTGAATTTAGCTTTTGCTTTTCAGGATTTATATATTTTGTTTTCCTACCATTAAAACAAGAAGCCAGCCAAAGTCATTTCCAAGTAATTTTTTTCCCCAATAAATTCAAGCATTATTTTAGTTTATCTGTGTGACCTCCACTTGCTCTTGTACATCAGCCATCTAATTATTCACGGTTCCTGCAGGATGCTGCATTCCATTATCTTCTATTTATAATCCAAGATGTCTGAGAACAAAAGGGGACAGCGTTCTCCAGTATATGACTTTCTGGCCTTGTTACAATTTTTCTTACTCGTTTCCAGGTGCTCTCTGCATATAGCCTCCCCTTTAACCTCCTGAAATTTGTGTTCTATCTTTTAATTACAGCTTCCCACGACCCACCTTGTGGCTATTAAAAGGAAGATTCAAAGAGGCGCCGCAGAAAATCTCTGGCTTAACAGAAACATGAAGAGCCATTTTCCACCATCCAGTTTAGTTCAGTCCAGGTGGGAAACTGTAAGTGGTGAGCTAAGCATTATCTAACTCACACTCTGTAAATAATTCTAAATTATTTACTTCCTGGCAATATAGTGGTGGCTTAATTTTGTAAAATGAAAAGAAAGGGGAAGGATAAAATAAAGGACTGAACATGGCTGGATACAGTCACCAAATGGGAATAATCCAATCAAATATGTGACGGAAGCGTCTGTTTCTCTTGGTTGACTACAGAGTATTTATGCGTGACCTGCTCGGTGAAAACACCTCTGCTGAAACGTGTGAATCCCTCCCGGTGGGAGGGGAGACCTGCTCACCTCCAGCATCTGCCCATCTTTGCAGGGTTGGAGTATTCCCTTCTGTTCTGCGAACATCTCCTTGGAAAAAACAACAGTTCAAAAGCCTTTCAGATACCTGCTCAACCTGTCTTTCATATCACAAGTGGAGTCAAATGTAGCATACCAAAGCCTTAGTGGATAGTTTCCCTGGTTAAGCACACTCAAGACTGGTTTTTAATTGCATTTTTTTCTTTTAATTTTTCTGGTGTCGACTTCTTATCATCTCTTCTTATCACTCCTCTTCCTGCTAGATTTAAGAGCTCTTTAGATGCCACTAGTTTTCCCCCTCGAGGGTCCTTGTATTCTGTAATCAAGTCACTTCTTAGTCTCATTTCTGATAAACTAAACAGACTGGGCTACAAGGCTCATTCAGAAACACCCTTTTGGTTGCTTTTATTTTCTAGATCTTGTGTTTCCTTCGGATCTTTTTTTTTCTTTAGTTTTGCCACAATCCTTTAAAATTGCGAACACTGAAAATATTCCACTGCGTCCCAGTGCACAATTCCTTAGTTATAGAGAGACACACAAAAAAAAAATCCTCTTCCCACTCCAAACTCACTATTTAAATGTTCATACACTTGTAAATGCCATCCCTGGGAATTTCTGCCGAGTTCCTTGACCCACTTTAGGTCACTGCTTTGCAACATGGATCCCTGTTTTATAAGCACAGTTCATGTTGCTTTCTCTTGCAATGTCTTTGTGTTTGGCTATACAAAAATACACCGCTAGAAAGGGCTCACACTAACACCGTGTACAGCTCCTCCAGCCTCCTCGGTAGCTTCATTGATCTTTGTGCCAGCTCTGAATTTTAGCAGAAATATTGTTAAAGGCACTTAGTGCTGACTAGTGAATTCACTTATTAGGATCAGACCTGCTAGAAAACACAGAGAAAACCCATTGGAAATGCTCCTTTTTGATTCCCGATAACTTTGCAGAGGGATGTCACAGTCCTTATCCTGCCCTTCAAACTCAGTAGACCGTGGAGGAAAGTTCCTCTTGGGTGTTATGTGCACTGCGGGAGAAGACGCAGAGAGATTTGGGAAATACAGATGGTGGTTTTAGGTGACAAAGGAGCATTTAGCTCTTCATCAGAGTGAGACCTGGGCATTTTTCATTCTCCCTTCAGTTCCCTCTTCCACGGAAAGGAAGCAGGCTCTACAAACTGGAGGAGACACAGTATATGCCAGCCACATCCCAGCTGGGACATCTAGGTAATGTATGGCAGCAATGCCTCCTGTGTGGTCTACATACAACCAGATGGACCCTTGATAAGACCCTGACCCAGCCCCACAGTGCTCTCCATCAATGAAGTTCACCTGGACTTCCTAGAGGGGCGTAAGGAGGGAAAGATCTGATGTCTGGAGAGGAAGAGAAATCCAGAGAAAGCCCTTTTGCCACCAGGCTTCAGAGCACACGAGTAGTCACGTACCTGCCAGTACTGCAAGAAATAGTGCAAGCCTTTCCTAGCCACTCTCTGAAGGACAAATCCCTCAAATCATTTGGATTTAAAAAAGAAAATAACAACCACCAAAAAAAACCCAACAACTTTCCTAAATATCAGCCTGAACAATATTACCTACAAATTACTTATACTTATACCTACACTTACACTTATAATTATATGAACAAGTATAACGAAATTCAGTTAATAGATAATTCTCCCTGAATGCGAGAGGATTCAGAGAAGGGCAAGGAAGCTGGTGAAGGGTCTGGAGCACAAATCTTCTGAGGAGAGGCTGAGGGAACTGGGGGTGTTCAGCCTGGAGAAAAGGAGGCTGAGGGGAGACCTTATCGCTCTCTACAACTACACGAAAGGAAGGTGTAGTGAGGTGGGTGTCGGTCTTTTCTCCCAAATAACAAGCGATAGGACAAGAGGAGATGGCCCCAAGTTGTGCCAGGGGAGATTTAGATTAGATATGAGGAAAAATTTCTTCACCAAAACGGTTGTCAAGCATTGGAATGGGCTGCCCAGGGAAGTGGTGGAGTCACCATCCCTGGGGGTATTTAAAAGATGTGTAGATGTGGTGCTGAGAGACATGATTTAGTGGTGGACTTGGCAGTGCTAGGTTAATGGTTGGACTTGATGATCTTAAAGGTCTCTTCCAACTAAAAATGATTCTGTGATTCTAGGAATACAGCAGGACACTACGCTTGTTGTACAAGCCATACGGGACTGCTGATGCATAGAGCTTTCACCACAAGGGCCAAATGCCCTCACAGCCCCTAAATGACTCTTCCCAGGTGTGTGAGTGGCTGAACATCCTCCACGAGTGCTCAGCTTCACAGAAATCATCTTCTGTCTCCAACAGCGTCAGGGACTTGACAGCTCAGTAGCACGTCTTTACCGGCAGCAGGTAGAGAGGAACATATGGCACTTTGTCCCCTCCACACATGAGTGTCATTCCTGATACTAATGAGATAAGTGGAAGCGTCTGCTATTGGCAACAACAGGACACGAGAAAACAACACATCTCATTGTGCACAACACATTGTTAAAAAGTGCTATTATTATGGACCACCAGCCCAGCCCACAGATACAGCTTAATTAAAGCAATTTAAAAGTTTTAATTAACGTCTCTTAAAACCTTGGGAATTAAAATCCATTTGCAGAACAACAAGGGGTGAAAATTCTTTATTTATTCTGTATTTCTTGCTAAATGTTTCTGAGCTCAGCTCCTCTTAGCTGACAGCATTGACCAACTTTGCCATGCTTCTTCACCAACCTCAGTCTAAATTGGAGTGACCTGGCAAAAAAAGAAAAAACCCACCCTTGAATGTGTGTGTTTCCCTGGACTTTGCAGGGACAGAGAGAGGTTTTCCTCATTCTGCCTACTGAAAAGAAATGGTTTGAAGAGCTGGCATGCTGCTGATTCAATCCTGTTTCTTTAGAAAGAACATGCACAAAGACCTGTTCCTCAAATGCAGTAAAATGAGAAGAAAAAAAACCAAAACAACCCCAAATTCACTAAATCAGCCATCGGTTTCTTTTCAAGCCGTCTCTCTGGCAAGCTCTGTGGCCCAAAGACTCCTGTCCATCTGAGTGCTGCCACGGCCACCCCTCCAGTCGCTTTTGTGTTCCATTCTGCAGGGTGAGAGCTTTTATCATCTGCATAATGGAACTTAACCGTTCCTTCTGGTTAGCCCGGAGAAAAGGCAGCCTGCATACCCGTCAGCTTTGGGAGAGGGAGGTTATCGCTGAGAAGTTACACTTACGGGTGCCAGCCAGCAGATTTCCAAATACTTTGGAAAATAAATAGTATTACCCCTGAAACCTTTGCTGGCTCTTTGTTGCTGCAATTATTGACTGCAGAAATAAAGGTGCTGCTAACACTGGGGTAAAGTGTGATTCCACTTCTCACTGACTTCACATTTCTGCATCGTCTTTTTTTTTTTTTTTTTTAATGTTCTCCCTTATGCAAGACCTTGAGTATTTATTTTGACAGCTTACATTATTCAGCAAGCAATTAAACTTTCAAATGTATTGTGTTCTCATAGCTTAAAATAGCTTTGGCAACATCAGTAGGGTTTCTCAATCCCCCACGGAATGAAAATACAGAACATCTCTGTTGGGTTTTTTTTTGCAGGTTGCTTTTTTTAAGCAAATACAGTATTTTAAAGAGTCTTCATGTTTCGACGTCCTTACACAAACCATGCAAATACTACCCATGGAATTTCCCAAAAAGTGAAAACGGCAGCAGGTA
This sequence comes from Pluvialis apricaria, assembly GCA_017639485.1. Lineage (NCBI taxonomy): Eukaryota > Metazoa > Chordata > Aves > Charadriiformes > Charadriidae > Pluvialis > Pluvialis apricaria. Next base: position 167,559,571 of record CM030008.1, read on the forward strand.
AACAGAATATGAGATAGGACAACAGAAGGAAACAGGAGGAGCCTGATGAACAAGCTAGACTGACTGACTGACTCCACAAGTTCATCTTGTTCCTGGCCCTACCTGTCCCCTGCACACTCCTGTGGAAAGTCACTGGTGGTGGGAGAGAGGAAAGTACCTCCAGGATTCAGTTACAAGACAGAATTAAACTAATTGTATTCATGCCAAAAAGTCATGTGATGATACCACCACAGTTGGCTAGAAGTGAATTCAGAACAGAGCCCTGAAACTCTTCTGAACTGTCCCCCATCAACCCCCTAAACCTTTGTCTGAAGTCCTTTCAATAACACAAGGAAATAAAAGATACCAAAACCAAAAGCTTGCAGTTCCTTCATGTTTCCAAATCATAGAATCATAGAATCATGGAATCCTGGAATTGTCTAGGTTGGAAAAGACCCTTAAGATCATTGAGTCCAACCATTAACCTAGTACTGCCAAGTCGACCACCAAACCATGTCCCTCAGCACCACATCTATCCATCTTTTAAATATCTCTAGGGATGATGACTCAACCACTTCCCTGGGCAGCCTCTTCCAATACTTGACAACCCTTTCAGGGAAGAAATTTTTCCTCATATCCAATCTAAACCTTCCCTGGCACAACTTGGGGCTATTTCATCTTGTCCTATCAGTTGTTACTTGGGAGAAGACACCGACCCCACCTCTCTACAACTTCCTTTCATGTAGTTGTAGAGAGCGATAAGGTCTCCCCTCAGTCTCCTTTTCTCCAGGCTGAACAACCCCAGTTCCCTCAATCGTTCCTCATGAGACTTCTGCTCCAGACCCCTCACCAGCTTTGTTGCCCTTCTCTGGACATGATCCAGCACCTCCATGTCTTTCTTGTAGTGAGGGGCCCAAAACTGAACACAGTATTTGAGGTGGGGCCTCATCAGTACCGAGTACAGGGGGACAATCACTGCCTTAGTCCTGCTGGCCGCACTATTCCTGATACAGGCCAGGATGTTCTTGGCCTTTTTGGCCACCTGGGCACACTGCTGGCTTGTATTCAACTGGTTGTCCACCAACACCCCCAGGTCCTTTTCAGCCGGGCAGCTTTCCAGCCACTCTCCCCCAAGCCTGTAGCGCTGCATGGGGGTGTTGTGACCCAAATGCAGGACCCGGCACTTGGCCTTGTTGAACTTCATACTATTAATACAACTTCAATGCTGTTTTCCTTCTTTTACCACCTGCCTAAACCTCCAAGTTTTGCTAGCTGCAAAACGAGCTCTAGTGTCATCTACTCTTCCTTTTATGCTGGCAATCACCACCCACGTAATTTCCACCTCTGCTCACTGCTGGGGCCGGGTGTGCAGATGCACATTAGTCCTAATGTCACAGACCTGCTAATCCACCGAGAGAGCCTTTAGCCAGCAATTTGCTGTTCAATTTGAGGACAACGTTAAGGTTACTAATTTGCTTCTCCCATCAGATGGTGCTTAAGGAGAGCTAGGACAGCTTTTAGACATTCCTGCTAGCTTTTACATGAGATGGAAAGCATCAGAACAAGTCTTGTACCAGAAGAAGGGAAGGGAAGGGAAGGGAAGGGAAGGGAAGGGAAGGGAAGGGAAGGGAAGGGAAGGGAAGGGAAGGGAAGGGAAGGGAAGGGAAGGGAAGGGAAGGGAAGGGAAGGGAAGGGAAGGGAAGGGAAGGGAAGGGAAGGGAAGGGAAGGGAAGGGAAGGGAAGGGAAGGGAAGGGAAGGGAAGGGAAGGGAAGGGAAGGGAAGGGAAGGGAAGGGAAGGGAAGGGAAGGGAAGGGAAGGGAAGGGAAGGGAAGGGAAGGGAAGGGAAGGGAAGGGAAGGGAAGGGAAGGGAAGGGAAGGGAAGGAAGGGAAGGGAAGGGAAGGGAAGGGAAGGGAAGGGAAGGAAGGGAAGGGAAGGGAAGGGAAGGGAAGGGAAGGGAAGGGAAGGGAGCATCAAAAAGTGCTGCATGAGATTCAAGTGATGACGTACTATGGTTACTATTATTTCTTCTAGTGTTTAATATCCCAGTGACGTTAGACTGAGGGAATCATACCTGGGAGTGCGCTGTAACTGGTTATTATACTTGTCACCACTCCCTGTAAACACACCTCAGCTGTCTCTGCTCAATAGAGCAAGGATTAGCTGTTATTTTCTCCCTCTGCCATTTAACATGAGACAATCTCCTTTCCTCCCTCAGGTAATCTATGCACCCCAGTAATTTATTGTCCTACTCCTCCTCTCAGCTTCAACCACCCAGTCCCGCAGGCACGTAATACTTCAGTTGACAGCCTTAAAATCTAAAAATTGCCTTAGATTTTTCATCCTGTAAGTTACATTTCATATGAAGGATGTATTTGCAAAGCACTTTGCAAGCAGAGGTTTCCCAAAAGGATCTTCTGCAGCCCCAGCGGCACTGCAATACAGTCCCACCCAGAAAACACAACAGCCCCAACCACTTGCAGATAAAGGAGGTTTTTCTCCTAGAATACGCTGGACAATCTTCCTCCTTTCCCAAGGTAACAGGTAGTAGTTTGCTGTAGTTGTGATGGCCTGGGAACATATGTAAGACAACATTTTTAGGCAGAAGTAATATTTTTTATCAAAACGAGTGGTAGAGCTGGAAGAAGCTTTAGGCCTACAAGACAGATCTTGTACATCTGAAGAAAGCTCATCTCTTTTTCCAGCTCTAACATTTAGTCTAATACAAGATGTTAAGTCTACCTACAAGCCCAATGAAAGCAACAGAAGCTCTTCAATACCCAGTCTGAGCTAGACCATTTCCCGCTGAACAGCACAGTACCTGCCTTTACAAAGTGAAGCCTAAGCTTGGTCTGATACCGCAGTCCTCCTCCTCCTCCTCATTTTATACCCCCACACTCAGCACAAGCTACTTCTTTTTTGACTTGCTTTGCAAATCCAGCTTTTTAAGGCACTAAAGCACACAGCATCTATTATTCTTTTCCTTTCCCTTAATACAAGAAAGTAAATGTAAAAAGAAAAGCCACCTCTAATTTGAGGCTCTGCAGAGGAAGCTTATTTGCAAAACTGGCAGGTCCCCCTCACTGCCCTCTCCCTTGTTCAATTTGCGCAGGAGGTGGCAAGGTGAGGAGCACAGACATCAACACAACTCAACCATTCATGAAGGGGAGAGAAGGGGCACATGCTGAAGACCACATTTGGTCTCTGAAAGGCAGCTGAGGTCATAAAACCTTGGTGTTTCGTATGAGCCACAAAATTTATGGCCTCCTGTCCACCCATGACATCTCTCAACCTTTGAGGAAGTGGAAGATGGTGAGAGACGGTGGATGAGGGAGCATAGAAATGTCTACTCAGTCAGGCAGGCATGGTTGGTTGCTTTAGATTTTTCTGTGATCTGTTGATTTTTCTTTGCTGTATTCACCACTCTGAATACGTTAAATCCTCAGAGGTTGGATCCTCATCACCCCCTCTCAAATCAAACAAGCTTTACTCCATGAAGAGCTGCAGTCAGCCTACAGGGCTTGTTTCAGGTGCAAGTCAACATTCACACGGCTGGAGCTGGCTTTTATCAATCTGTGATTTCAGTAAGAGAAATTTCTTCACAGAAAAAAGCCACAGTGACTAACTGGGTTGCAGGTGTCCCTTTTCCCTCCTTTTCAGACATCAACACCATCCTATTTGGTTTTTTGTGAATACACACCAGGGCTCTCAGTCCAGCGTCGCATTAGCTCACACTTTGCTTTCAAGTAGCCCCTGGAGAGGAAGAGTCTTCTCCTCCCATAGTCCTCAAAGATTGGATTATGGAGGTCAATCATCACAAACCCGTTTGCATCCCAAAGTGATTGATCACCACCCGGACTGTCCTCAGACGAGTAATGAGCCGCAACTATTAGTCTAATGTACGTGACAGAGAAAGTCTAATTAACAAATTACATTTTTATATGAAATTTAAGATTCAGTGTGTGCAGAAGATTATATAGAGTTTTGAATACCACCCTGCCAGGCAGAGAAAGACAAAATGTTTTAACTCCAATTAGTTTAATAACTTCCTAATAGTTTAGTTCGGTGCCAGGGCAATCAAAAGTCCCAGGGGAGGACACCGAAAGTAAATCAAGGAACACAGAAGGAATTGGAAGCAGCATCAAAAAATGAAGGGAGTTCCAGAAGACTCCCAGAAGGAAAAAAAAAACAAACCCAAAACTTTTCCAAACAAGCAGGATACCACACCATGTCTCGAATCAGCCACCCCAATGCTCCACCTCCCCAGCAACCTGCACCCCAAGAGTGCATTTACCAGTTGTAGGACTCAATACTCCACAAACCAGCGTGTGAGCATCCCTGGGAAATACTGTCCACCGTGATCCCACACACAATGGTGGAAAGGCCACTTTTAGCAGAAAAAGGTGTGGCATTTTTTTCCAGCAGCCCAAAGGGATGGGAAAGGCAGTCTCCAGGCCAAAAGCATCAGCTGGTGGTGACAGCAGAGAGGCCAAGGACAGCCTCTTCCTTTTCTTCTGGGGGGAAATGATGTTTGGGAGAGGCAAAGGAGTCAGACACTGAATTAAAACAGTGATGAATAAGAAGCTGTGTGAAAGACAGAAGCAGTCTATTGCCCAGATGCCAAAATTCCCCATCAATTACCTCCATCATCTTAAGTCCCCTTACCATTTCTGAAAGCAAAGGCAAAACCCAGTGGGGGAAGGTGGGACAAAACACACAAAAGCAGAAAGGTGAATCCACAGCAGAAGGGTGGGAATAAACCAGATTAAATCTGCATTACTGTGAGCAGCACATGACAACCTATTCCACTATGCTTTAATTACCCCACCCTCAAGCAGTTGGAGGGAGCCTTGGCACCCAAGGCTCACCATGTGCATCACTAAAACTTTCCAAAATTCCTTGGAATGTCACTGTTTTCCCCATCTAAGCATAAGAGAAAATGGCAAACCATTTTAAAACCTCTCCTACCCACATCATCTAGATGAATTTGGAGGAAAATTTGTCATTAAAACAATGCAGCCTGTGTACCTCATCAGGGTGCTTCAACAACCTTCTCAATCATCATTCACACGTTGTGAGAATTTTAACAAGGGACAGACTGCACAGTGGTGAGATATATAAACTTATACAGGAGGACTGGATAGATTTGCAAAGATTAATGTTAAAAGTGCCAAATAATCTCTTATCACCCACAAAATTCTGGCTGCAACTTCACTTGCATACCTCAGACATGACTGATTAACATAACTCTCTGGTCAAGAAAATGTTTTATTAAGGTGGCCTCATCAAATTCCATGTGACAGAGCTTTTCTGCAACATAGTTGTCCGTGTGTACGGGCAGCAGAGATGAGACCTCATAGGAAAATATCAGTATTTGATATTTTCTCTTAGAACCATGGAATAATTTTTGTTAGATGGGACCACTGGTGGTCACTTGGTCAAGCCCTCAGCTTGATACAAGACCAGTTTCAAAGACAGACAAGGTTCTTGAGGGCTTTGCAACCATCCATGTTCATTATGAAGAAAAGGAGGCTGAGGGGAGACCTTATCACTCTCTACAACTACCTGAAAGGAGGTTGTAGAGAGGTGGGCATTGGTCTCTTCTCACAAGTAACAAGTGATAGGACAAGAGGAAATGGCCCCAAGTTGTGCCAGGGGAGGTTTAGGTTAGACATTAGGAGAAACTTCTTCCCTGAAAGTGTTATCAAAGACTGGAACAGGCTGCCCAGGGAAGTGGTTGAATCGCTATCCTTGGATGTATTTAAAAGCCATCTAGATATGATGCTCAGGGACATGGTTTAGAAGTGGGCCCGGTAGAGTTAGATAATGGTTGGACTTGATGATCTTAAAGGTCTTTTCCAGCCATAACAATTCTATGATTCTATGCACAAGAGCAAATGGGGCTGGCTGCTAAACTGCAAGCAACTATTGGATATCCTGGTGCAGCTCGTTTGTGAAGACCTGGCTCTCACGCAGAAAAATCAGCACACAGCATCCACATCCCGCCCTCTCTTCTCCCTCTCCACTTCCTTCCCCCCTCTTCCTTCACACCACCTTCTAGTTGCATAGTTTAAATGACCTAAATATAAACAGAACACAGATAAGTCAAGTTCAAGCTCGGCTTTGTAACCACAAGTATACACCAAGGTTTATATTCATCTTTCCTAAAGCAGACTGAGCCCATACCTAGATCCAGCTGAGATAGAGAAAAGAGAAGAACAGGCAAGATGAAGGGAATCTTAGCATGGAAAAGCTAAAGAGCTGAAATTTTCTGTTTCCATGTGATATATTTATTTTTAGTGGGAATTATTTAAAATTTAACAGGCATGAAAAAATGGTGAGCATTGTCTTCACCCCAAATAAAAGAAACCCAAAACATTTCCAGCCCTAATCAAACAACTCAAGTCCTCAATGCTTTTTCTGTAGTGCACACCCTTCTTTTTGTTCAGCGACACATACATGTGCCAATATTATTTACGCCCACTTGAGGAAGAATCTCTGACAATAAAGGAAGCTATAGAAGACTTTTTGGTTGCTTGTGCCACCTATTGAATAGCAAGTACCGCTTATTTCTTGCCCTCAGATTTAATGAATAAGCCTGAAAAAAGGCGCTACACTCCAGATGTGACAACAGGATTTCACCTTTGAAGACCTACAATGCCTGGTTCTCACAAGACCTTTCTAATTAGGGACACATTGGTCACTCAGAGTCATTCATTCCATATTCGAAAAACAGTTCCCAAATCTGGAAGCACTGGACATAACACCATGTCTTTTAGCATACTGACCGTAACTCTTAACACAGTTTCAAAATTAGCCTCAATCCTGTCTTCTGGGGTAATCTTGGTTATTGTAATTTGCCCAACAGCTATGAACAAACAGGTCACATATTTTTATTAGTCACACCAACATTTATTGTTTCTGCTTGCTGGTCTGACTAGAAAGGTAGTCAGTAAATATCATTATTTAGTAAAAAAGCCACAGGCTTTGGCCTGACCTGACAGTGCAGGGTCTAAAGGTCTTGTCTGAGCTTGTCTTGACCTGAGCTCATCTGAGCTTATTTTAGCTGCAATAACAATTGTCTGGACAATTGCAACCATCCAAATTTATGCTAGTTTAGCTTCAGTTTATAGTAATAACAAGTAGCTGTTCTGTCTATGACTCTAGAGTAAAATGAGGTATGGAGGAGTGAAAACATGAGATGGTACTGCATGTCTTAGTCTGTAAACAGAACTCATCATAGAATCATAGAATGGTTTGGGTTGGAAGAGACCTTAAAGATCATCGAGTTCCAGTCCCCCTGCCATAGGCAGGGACACCTCCCACCAGACCAGGTTGCCCAAAGCCCTGTCCAACCCGGCCTTAAACACCTCCAGGGATGGGGCAGCTACAGCTGTTCTGGGCAACCTGGGCCAGGGGCTCATCACCCTCAGCGCGAAAAATTTCTTCCTAATATCTAATCTAAATCTCCCCTCTTCCAGTTTGAAGCCATTCCCCCTCCTCCTATCACTACATCCCCTTATATCATGGTTCATCAACGGTCATGACTGCAGTGCTACCTTGGGTAACCAGGTAAAACCAAGTTTAGAGAGACAATAGAGACCAGAAAGCCTGAATAACCGGGAACCAACAAGACAAAACTACCAGTAATGACAATTATAACCATATTATTAATTAACCTTTCTGTAGCAATTAGGTAACTTGGACAATCAGACTGTTAAAACAATAACTGGGCTAACAATGAAACCATGGCTCCATAAAGATGGTGTTCTTTTTGCCCCTACAAGGTCTGAGGGGGTAACAAAATGCACAGTGTTGTTGCACTGCAAGGTGGGGGTCACTGGAAGATGCCAGGGACACATTTCAATGCAAATGGATGGGCTTGATGTATTCTGCTCCATCCTTCAGTCCCTGGACTACTGCTACAGTGCTGACCTGAGAGACACAGCCCTGTTTTGAAAGTGAAATACTGATTCTGACAGCGACTAAAATACCTCCCAGCAATCTTTCTCATTCTTATTACTATTACAACTGCTTCTAGCACAGCTGCTGTCCCAATGAGGTAAACATTGTAGTTTTACATACCTTGTTTTGATATTCAATGGACTGCTGACTAAAACCATAATAAATATAAGGAGCTCGGACATCACCGCAATGAAGGCAGGATAGAGATAAATTTAGGTATGTGCCAAAACTGAGTGCTGAGGCCGTGATGAATTATTTTAGGCTTGGAACTTCACTTGCAATATTTCACCCAAAAACACCGGCTTTAGCCAAGGACTCAAGTCGAAGACCAAATTTAAACCCAGCTACTTCACCAGGCTGAAGGGTAGACCCAATCCATTGTTACAGAACACTTACTGCAATGTTATTGAATAATTTACCTCAATTTAAATGTTCTTTGTTTGTTTGTTTGTTTGTTATTTAAATATACATTGACACAACAAACTATTTGTCAATAACAGAGTTTTTTATCTGAGGAACAGCAGAGACCCATGATGGGGCAGGGACACACCAGAGGGACACCAGCCATACACATTTTTTTTTCTGTGCACATTTTCAGACTAGTCAGGTTATTTATCAAAGTGAAGAAATGAATAAAGTCCCAAAATAAACAAGTAAATAAATGACAGCAGGCCTTTTGTAGTGCGTTTAAATCAGGCATCCCCTAATTACTACGTTAAGGAGTGCTGCACACCCACCATGCACATCGTTGCTGGAGCGTACAGCAACATGCACTGAACTCCCTCCTGCAGCATCTCTGAACATGCAAAGTCTGACAGAACAGGGCAAAAAAGGGGCTCTTCTTAGCTAACTGACATTAATACCACTGAAAACATGGTAACGCCTTCTGGTCAGAAAGCAAAGACCTCAAATCTGGAGGTTGGGGATGAGCAGAGGGAGGGACAATGGGTTTCACATAGAATAGAATAGAACAGAACAGAACAGAATAGAACAGAACACAATAAAACACAATACAATACAATATTTCAGTTGGAAAGGACCTACAATGATCATCTAGTTCAACTGCCTGACCAATTCAGGGCTGACCAAAAGTTAAAGCATGCTATTAAGTCCAAATACCTCTATAGCACTGACAGGCTTGGAGCATCGACCACCTCTCTCAGAAGCCTGCTCCAGGGTTTGACCACCCTCTCGGTAGAGAAATCCTTCCCAACGTCCAGTCTGAACCTCCCCTGGTGCAGCTTTGAACCATTCCCACGCATCCTATCACTGGATCCTGGGGAGAAGAGACCAGCACCTCGCTCTCCACGTCGCTCCTCAGGAAGTTGCAGAGAGCCATGAGGTCGCCCCTCAGCCTCCTTTTCTCCAAACTAGACAAACTCAAAGTCCTTAGCCGCTCCTCACAGGACATGCCTTCCAGCCCTTTCACCAGCTTTGTTGCCCTCTTCTGGATCCATTCAAGGACCTCCACATCCTTCTTAAACGGCGGGGCCCAGAACTGCACACAGTACTCAAGGTGAGACCGCACCGATGCTAAATACAGCGGGACAATCACCTCTTTTGACCAGCTGGTCGCGGTGTGTTTGACACAGCCCAGGATGTGGTTTGCCCTCTTGGCTGCCAGGGCACACGGCTGACTCCCACTGAGCCTGCTGTCAACATGCCCTCCTTTACCCACGCATTCCTGTTTTCCACTTACAAAGGTGCTTGGAGAGTGAATGGCTAAAATAACATGGACTATTGTACCTACATCTTAAAAAAATGAGGTTTCAACATCATCTAAAAGCTTAAAGCCTGAATCAGTGTCGGTGTCCCATGCTTTGTAAGGGGCATGGGGGTGGTCAGGGCTCCTCTGTTTCCCGGAAAACTCAAGAGCAAGAAGGAAGGTGGTGACACACCGAATTAGTCATTTTGCACTGCAGCATTTTGAAGGCATTGTTACAAATTGTTTAAAACAAAATAATTTGGGGATACACACAAAGATGCAATAAAGCATCAGGTTAAAGTTATTTCAGAGGGATTGCTTTTCTGTCTTCAAGTACCATAGAGAAGCAGAACATTTTTTCACTTAACACCTCTCCTCTGAATAAAATGGGGATTGGGATGGCCTTGAGGTCAGTCTGCAGGCTTCGTAAGCCAACAGCAAAGATTGTATATTTTGGGTTTTTGTTTGTCCTTATTCTCACCAATCCAGATTTCAAAAGTCAGAGTTAAATGTTCGATGATGCGCACAGCGCAGACTCTGCAGCTGTGTGTTAACCGCACAAAACTAAAGGGAAACTGATTAAAAAAGGATTAAAATAACCTGTTCGTTGTTGTTTCCTATATTGAGTAATCACAGCTGCGACAAGTAAATTGGATTAAAAATTACTCCAGTCCTAAAAAAAAAACCACCACCAAACAAACCAACAAAAAAAACCCCTAACCCACAACTGAAGAAAAATACAACTTATTACAAATAGTGTACATCTTTCTCAAGCCCTCTGACATTTATATACTGAGCAGCACCCCTTTAAATACAGAACTGCCTTGCTAATCTGTACAAACAGCAGCATACAAACCCCAGACAAACCCCATGTGTGCAGACAACTACCTATATGCATATGCTTTGATCAGAACTTAAAGCTTTAGTTAAGTGAACCATCCATAAAACTAGTGGTGACAGGGAACTAACGTACCTATGAAATCGGCATTTAATTCAGAAAGCTGTAAGACGTGACTCTATTAAATCTTCAGGTCAGAAAACCATCAAAAAGGGTGTGCAAGAAAATAAAGTAAATTCACACTTATGATAAATAATGATGCGAAGGACACAAATGATAAGGCAGGTAGATCAGCACGCAGATGTGCTACTGCATCCACCAAGGTGGAAGGCATCGGGCTGTAAAAACTATGCAGTTGTATTTGCATAAGGCAAGAAAGTTCAGGAAGAAAGAGAGCAATTTCCGTTAAGCCAATTGATGAGGGAGGGAAGAAGGGCATGAAAAAGGCAAACGTGAATGCTTATGGGTACATATGAAAGGATGGAGTCAGCTTTCCTTATTTCATTCGACTTTATTATGCATAGCACTCTTTTGAAGTCAGTCCTGTTCGTCATTTCACCCAGGAATTCTTCAGAGTTTGTGTTTTCTAGGCATCTTTGCAATTTTACAATCATCCTACCCTGTGCCAAGGGTAGTTTAAAATGTAATATGAGGTTCTTTACTTACATTATTTATTTTTCCTGGTTTCTCTGAACACGGTTTTGTTCTTGCTTAGGCAAACTTTGATTTCAGCTAGAAACTCTATTCCTCCGCGAAAACAGGAGGCGATGGGGAAAACAGTGAGCCGTTCACACGCTCGTCATAAATTTCTCCTCTCTCACAATAAACAGTCCATCATGTTCCAGCTCCCCCTCACGCTGATGATTTTCCCACTCTACAAATGCCAGATTTAATGCCTCCTTCAGCTCCTACTCCCCTCTTTGTGCCTCCATTTGCACCATCATTTATGAATAAAAAGCTGCCTGTATCATCATTTATTAAGCTACCACGTTTTCTCGATAGGTCCAGCAGCTCATACTAATCTTAATAAGACACTGTCTGTACAGAGAAACCTCAGAGAGGAACGTCACATCAGAAACTGCGGAGCCCCTCATGGGAGACTCAAGTGAAGTCTCCTTTCTAGGGCAATACTCACATATAAAGCACCACGAAGCTGGCAAGCTTGCCCGCTTATACTCCTCCTCTTCCCATAGTCTTTCTGGAGGGGGTGGGGAGAGCAAATTGCTATACCCTCACGTCATTTGGGTGTATTCTGGCTCCCGTTGAGCTCCATCCGACTCCGCAAGTACTCCTACTCAGGTGTTCAACAACGTGCAAAAGCAGCAGATTTGGCCACGGCCCAGCAAGGACCACTGCTGGTGAACAATTCAGAGTACCCTGCGTTATACAACAGAGGAAGCAGCTCTTTGGGCCACCTTTTTATTCTTATTATTTTATTCATTGCTTTTTTTCTTTAACACTAATCAGCACTGAATAATTTCTTAGCGCTTTAGAATAAGTTAGGGCTGAGCCAACAAAGACTTATGTCTTGAGTTTGACCATTCCCCCCTCCCAAAATCTAGGAAAAAGATCAGCTTGAACTCAGCCTAAGACACAATTCCCCACAAGCAGTAAACCTCTAAACAATAGAAGCGCACTCACTGCTCCACGCAATTACACCGCAAGAAATTACTGTGCTCGGGGGTACTTGTCATTCGCCTCGAGTCCTGCAAAACACCGAGGGAAGAGACCAGAGAGGCAGGACACCAAGGTGGACTTTTCAGTAACGCTACCCATTACTGAATATCACAGTATATCACACAGGAATAATCTCCTTTTGCTGAGCAGGCACAGCAGCTCATGCATAAACCACATCTTCCCAGCACTCTCCATCTTGCAGCCCCCGCTGAAGGCAGTGAGGGAAGCAGGTGTGCATATGTGGGTTTACGTACGTTATTTGGAGGGGTACATTGACAAAAAATTGCTCGGGCCAGCCTAGAGAAAATGTACTTTTTCTGAAAAGGAAACCTGGACAACTGCAGTAAGAGATGCTCTGGTTTTCTAAGAGCTGCACAATCACTCTGATCTAGCAGCTGGATTAAGGAATATCTTCACACGCAAAATATAATGTGTTTTGTTTTTAGCAGGATATAAGCATCACTGACAAGCACGAGCATCTCTCCTCTCCTCTCTATCCATCATCTTGCCAGCTGACAAGTGTGAGAAGAATACTGTACATACTCATTTCATGCCTAAACAACACAGCAAAAAGAATAAAATAGGGTCAGCAGTCATAAATGAGAGAAGATCCAAATACTAAAATATTCAATATGTAATGAATTTTACACATTTGAAAGGAAAGAGGAGGTGTATAAACCCGTGACTGTATATCCTAGCTACCCACATGAAGTGATCTCTGCTCTTATTCTTATACATGTTACCTGCGTGTTGCAGGACAAAGCAGGAGGAAATCTCAGCGGCAGCAGAAACTATCGCAGCAGCATCAGGCACTGTAACTGCTCCACTGGCTGCAAAACCATGTTCCTTAAACCACAGCTGCTTCATGGGGGTTTAGATTAATGAAAACCCCAAATTCCAATTTTTTTTAAAATATATTTCATCTCCTTCCATGCCTCAATTCATGCATCTGTCTGGCCACTCCTCACTCTGACACACAAGAGATTTGGAAACACAACACAAAATGATTATTATATATATAGCTAATAAAGCGTTTTACATATTTATCTAAGGGTGTCTACATAGCATACATAGACGCATATATATACACTTTCATACACAATTTATCTATAGTTGTATACTTGGGAAAAAAATTAGTTAAATACTAAAATAATGTTTGTTGGTTATGCTACTTGGGCAGAAAGAAAATGAGCCCCAGTGGCTTCATAAAAATTGGGATGAAATACAGCTGACGTTTCCTTGGCTGTGACTAATAAGCACTAAACAGCATATATGACGCATACTTGGAGCGCTTCTCTCTAAGGCAATGGCCACAGGGATATGGGCATGACTGGGATTACTGGGTGGTAACGTTATACCCCACCTCCCAAATTCTTCTGGCTCGGTGTACAAGCGAGCTCAGATTTGGGAAGAGATGTCATCCAAAAGCCCATAACTGTCTATATAGAAGAAACCACAGCGGGAAGAACTATGTTATAGGAAATAGGTGAGTTTGGCCATGGGTTTTGCCTTGAGTCAGTTGTCAAAGCCAAGATTGGATCCTGGAATTAGGCCGTCTCATGTGCCATCCCCCCACCAAAGCAGCTTGGATACATGAAAACACACGGAAAATATTGCCCTACATCTCTTGGCTTCTCTCTTCTCCCACAACAATGAGCCATGTGACATTTCCCACAAGGGAGGACAGGGAAAAGCCCCAGTCCTGAAGTCCATCACCTCCGCCCAAAGCATCCATCCCTTGTTTTGCCAGAGGCAGAATGGGCAGAAGCATCCTGACTCTTCTCAGAGGCTGTGCGCCTTTTACGGGAACTGCGTTGGGTGAACACATGCCCAGTCTGACGCCCAAAAGCGTTTCCAGTGCCACAAGCCAAGCGCTCATCCTGAGAGCATCAGCAGCAAACTGCAGAGACCAGCTTCCCATCAATCCTGTTGGCAATCCGTTTGTCAAACATTTCGCTGTTTAAACAAAGCCAGGCAGCTCAGGAGGCACACGCACAGACGACAGCTTTTAGAAGAGCATCTTCCAAGTTTTCTTCTTTTTTGTTGTATTTTTTATTTCTTTACGACCCCATTTTCCCTCCCTCATCTTCCTCCCCCTATGTAATGGCAAGTGAAATGCCAGAGGCAGCAGTGCTCTTGCCTTAAAAACAGACTTTTTTTAATTGTCCATCTCTCAGGCATAATTGGCTGAATGAAGACACACATAAAATAGACTGCAGCACATGCGTCAAGGGAGGGAGCTTTCCTCGGCTGATGCGAGAGGAAAAAAAATCTCTGTCTACCAGCCTGAGAAATGCAATAGTTCAGCTGGATCCACTCAAATTCACTTTTCAGTGCCATAATTAGCCTGGTCTGGTCCCGTAATGTAGTAACCTTTACCCTGTGACCCAGATTTCTGGTTTTATGGCTTGTTAGCATCGTGGTCACTCAGGCACAGCCAAGAAAAAAGAGATGTATAAGGAGCTACGGGACGGCTACCCTCCATGGTAAGGGAGTGCCTGGGTAAAATGCACAGGCATGTACTCACCTACTTAAAATTACCATTTCTTGTCCTATTCCAATCATATCTATACAGGAGAAAAAAGTTATTCCTTTTTCCAGCCTTTTCCTCATTGCTGGAACCCTTTTCTCTTGTCATCCCAGTCAGCTCTAGATTTAACTAGGATGCAAAGACCCTGCACTCCCAGCTCTGTGTGAAATCATATTCAATAAAGAAGATTAACAACCAGAATGCTGGTAAAAAAGGAAATGAAAAAAAAAAAGAAAAAAGGAAAAAATTGTGGCCTCTTTTTAATTAAACTTGGTTTGCTATTTGACTGAACCTTTCATACAAGATTGCTTCCCAACTTTGTGATTAATTTACTGTAAAACCTTAAAAATTCACAAGGCTTATTTTGTCCATCTGCAAAATGGAGAAATAAAACTAGGACCTAGATTTTCAGCATTTCGACTGAGGCTTTTAAAATCACTGTTGCTATAGTACTGTGAAATCTTTTTACAAATGAGTCTGAAATATTATCAGCATTCCAAGAGGTAATGACAAAAGAAAAAAAAAAAAAAAATCACAATTTTTTCCTGTGTCCTTTACAACCTTTAAACCTAGATTTGTAATTGAAGTGCAAACTGACCTTTATAAACTGTTCAGCATTGCTAAAATACATTATTCTAGAGGGCTTGGGGGAATTTGCCATGCTCAGCAATTCAATAATCTTACTTTCATTTATGTTCTTCAGACAATGTGACATAGCCGGATTTTCCCTCTACTCCAGACGCAAATCAAGCAGGAGAAGCTGAGGAGCTTTATCAACACTATAATCTAAATCTCCTGTCAACTTGCTGCTGTAACCTGCTTTTTGGCAAATAACTCAGCTGTTTTGCCCACCTTCTCAAACATTTCATCAGCTAATACTAACCCATATTAAATCCCATTTGCAGTCTGCTAGCTCAAGTGGTTAAATGGTCCATGTACAGAAATGATCCATCAGCACCAGTTGTACCATCTGAGATGGTTTTACCTCTAACCTTGCCATATAATTATAGAATCATAGAAACATAGAATCGGTTAGGTTGGAAAAGACCTTTAAGATCATCAAGTACAATCGTTAACCTAACACAGCCAAGTTACCACTAAACCATGTCCCTCAGCACCACCTCTACCCATCTTTTAAATACCCCCAGGGATGGGGACTCCACCACTTCCCTGGGCAGCCTCTTCCAATGTTTGACAACCCTTTGGGTGAAGAAATTTTTCCTAACATCCATCCTAAACCTCCCCTGGTGCAACTTGAGGCCATTTCCTCTTCTTGTATTGCCTGTTACTTGGGAGAAGAGACCGACCCCCACCTTGCTACAACCTCCTTTCAGGGAGTTGTAGAGAGGTCTCCCCTCAGCCTCCTTTTCTCCAGGCTGAACAACGCCAGTTCCCTCAGCCACTCCTCATAAGACTTGTGCTCCAGACCCCTCACCAGCTTCGTTGCCCTTCTCTGGACACGCTCCAGCACCTCAATGTCTTTCTCGTAGCAAGGGGCCCAAAACTGAACACAGTCCTCAAGGTGCAGAATCTGCATCTGCACCTGCATCTGCAATGCAAGGCTGTCTTGCTGCTCTCATCTCCTTCCTTCCACCAGGGACAGGTTCACCTGAATGTGTGACACTAATTTACCTCTCCCCATCCCGCAGGCAGCACTGTTTGTGTTGATCAAACTTACGGCAACCTGTGTCACCCTTTTCCTTTTATATCTTAGCTTGCTTAATCACCTCAATGGCTCTGAAGTCCTACATAAAGCCATGCTCAAAAAAGGCACCTCAAAGTTGCATTTTGGCTCAAGGGTAGTAAAAGCTTACTAGGACAGAACAGATCGGCTCTGTGCTATTTTTGGCCATACCCAGGATTTTTCAGTTTGCACCTCTTGGGAACCAGCACCAGAAAATAAAAGAAAAAAACCCAAACCTACTGCTCCTTCTCCTGCTATGTTTGTATTTCTCCTCCACCACAGGTTTAGCCTCCAAGAAGTAAGACTGGACGCCAGCCACAAGTACCTCCTCTCAAGGCAACAGATTTCTCCATTTTTCACCCAAAAGGGAGGATATTATAATTTTGCCACTGTCTAAAAGGGTGTTAGACAAGATTTTGGCGCACAGGGTTACCGTTTCCTGCAGCTTGAGAGAAAGGAAAGGAGAAATACAGTTGAAACAAAACACTCAGTCAGTGCTGTACCTTTTGAGTGCTTTAACAAGTTTGCTTTCTTTGTCTGCACCTTTTGTAATGTGGTTGTTGCCATGGGACCAAGAGCACAGCTCTCATGGTACTCAAACACTCAAAACTTTATTGAACTGTTTACTGTTGCAAAGTGCAGGGGTCATGTGTACAGCCTTACCTTCTGGGATTATTTACTATATTAATATTAATAAAATAACTTTTAAAGGAGGATGAAAATTCCTTCTCAGCTAGTTTAACCCCTAAGGATGTGTATTGGGGAATGAAGATGTTGGGTTTTTTTTTTCCTCGTTATCTTAAATCTAGAAAGAAAATGCCTGTTCCGTGACATTGCAATCTAGGAAAGAGGCACAACGTTACTTGTTCATTATTCTGCAAGACTGAATGCGCGAAGATCACAGGATGCGAACAGGCAAGCTCTCCACGTACAAATTGCATCTGTGTTTTGTGAACACTGGGAGAGAGAATATAAGGAGACAGCAATATAAAATGTCCTGGTAAACACATATAATCGCCTTGAGGTTGGACTTTCTTCAAAATAAAACACGCATATTTGTCGAATGCTTGACCTTGAGCTTGGTTATTCAAGAAGAGGTTGTGGACCCATGGCGGATCACAAGTGTTTTCTGAAATAAATCTGCTAAGCCACACGCCAAATTCCAAAAGCTGAGACATTGCTAACAACCAGTCAATCCTATATTAAAATTAATATTTCTTTAAAGCAGCCATAGCCTCTCTTTTCTTTTCTTTGTAGTTTTCATCTGGCATTATTCTCTTCTCTTCCTCCAAGACAGTTTCCCAAAGAGCATCCTCATCTAGACTATTGAGGTTCCACTTCAAACAAGGTAGGGAAAGGGATTTAAACCCAGACCCCTATGAGATTTCAGAGAAGGGCAACAAAGCTGGTGAGGGGTCTGGAGCACAAGTCTTATGAGGAGCGGCTCAGGGAACTGGGGATGTTCAGCCTGGAGAAAAGAAGGCTGAGGGGAGACCTTACCGCTTTCTACAACTACCTGAAAGGAGGTTGTAGCGAGGTGGGGTTGGTCTCTTCTCCCAAGTAACAAGAGATAGGACAAGAGGAAATGGCCCCAAGTTGTGCCAGGGGAGGTTTAGATTGGATATTAGAAAAATTTTCTTCCCCAGAAGGGTTGTCAAGCATTGGAAGAGGCTGCCCAGGGAAGTGGTGGAGTCACTGTCCCTGGTAGTGTTTAAAAGACAGGTAGATGTGATGCTGAAGGACATGGTTTAGGGGTAACTTGGCAGTCCTGGGTTAACAGTTGGACTTGATGATCTTAAAGGTCTCTTCCAACCAAAACAATTTTGTGATTCTATGATTCCCTTCCAATCTCCCATTACTACTCTGTGGAATTGTTACTTGCCAAAAACCATCTCCTTACTCAGTTAAAACATCTGATGCCCACACAAGTTGCCTAAAGATCTGATTAACCCTTGGTGGTGCCTCCAGCAGTGGGAGGACAAATGTCTCTGCACAGAGGGTTTACTATGGCCCTCATCGAGCACGGTACAAAAGGACTAATCCATTAGACCACTGCAGTGAAAAAATGTGGCAATATTAGCAAGCCAGAGGGACTTCTCCAGCAAGCAACAGCTCGGCAGATCCTCATACACTTCTCTGAGATTGGACTCTACTTTTTTTCTTTCTTTTTTCCCCCCTCAAACCCAGTAAACCTTCCAGAGAATGTTAATTGCTTCCACAGATAGCCTGCAGAAACACGACTTAAGGATCAGCCAAAGCCACAGATCACAACTAACATCATTCTAGCTGATGGGACCACTGCTCCTGGCTTTATGGCTGGCGTAAAACTCTGGGAACAACTGAGACTTTACACAAAGCCAATAGAAGTATTCCAATAAACATTAGCGTGCTTGGATTAACATGTCAGACCCCTGAAGGACTCCACGGCAGAATGGATGCTCAGCCCTGACAACCACACACTCCATGTCTGCATACATGAATTATTAAACAAACTTCATCCCACAGGTCCTTCCAGTCAACCAATACGAACTGCATCGCTGAATGTGTAACTATGGGCATGAAAACTTACTGTGAACACGCAGCCGTCCTGTCCCCCCCTCCAGGATTTTTTTGTTTGTTTGTTTGTTTCAGAAAGTTTACAAAACTTGCACTTATAAATCCAGAGGCAAGTCACTCCAATCAGGATCTCAAGTCGTAAGATAAACCTCCTGCCCATGAATATTTCAACCCAAATAAAAAATTATTTGCCCTCTGCAGGCTATGCTAACAGAATGTGAACTCATCTTTCATTATCTCTAACTCTGCAGGAGGAAAGAGGCAAAATAGTTGAAGTTGGTTTGGTTTTTGGGGGGGAGGGAGGACAAATTTTGCTTGGTTGACTCAAAATGCCAATCTTTAAACTATTCAAATACCACATTTCATTTCCAATACATGCGAATGGCAAAGGAAGTAAAACGATAATTGAAAAGCTAATATTTTGGCTAATAATAGGAGGGAAAGCTGCACATTTTTCATTGATTAAGCTTAGAAAGGCTTCTAAAGAATTAGTGAAAGTATTGCTGTTATCATGGTGGTCCAAGAGCTGAAAAGGGAGGGAGAAGTTTATTCTATTTATTTATTCCTCCTGCCATCACCCACAAACCAAAAAATAAAATAATGTTAATGGGAGTTCAGCATTACCCAGACAAATTTCTTAGAATAAATTTATTAAGAGACCAAGCATGACAGCATTTTTACACATGGCAATATCCAGCTACACTTCTGCTAGTGTAAAATTTTCCTGCTACAAATAGAGCGCTCGTTGGAGGATGCAGTTGGCTTCCAAAATGGGCGCGTACATTTTTCAACTGAGGCACCAAATTAAAAGGGGTGCATGGAGTGGGCAGAAGGCTTATTTTTACAATATGTAGTCAATGGCAGATGACACAGTCATATCTCAGTTTACCTGTGCAGCATAAAGACTGCGGGATGTTACTGCAGACCCTGTTTCCTTGGAGTGAACATGCAAGGACCTGTGTTCATGCTGTGGTAACCAACTTCTCCTGTTCCTCACCTCCCCTGAAGATGTTGCAGCCACGGTGTTTAACAAGCTGGACCTAAAGCTGATGGGCAAATCTGCAGATTGGAGGTGGGAACAGGATATGTGGGAAGGCTGGGGCTCCCATGCAACTGAGTTTTCACCTGCAGACACCAGCAGCAAGTGCGTTCCCATGGTGTTGTCTCCTTGACTCACCACAACACCAAGGAGAGATCAGAAATCGCAAACTCAGACATGAAAGAGTGAAAAAATGACATAAAAGCAGCGGCAGTAAGAGACCTTCAAGAGGAGATAAGTTGGTTCTGCCCTAGTTGCCATCTTTCCATGTCCCCATGCTTGCATCTCCTGGAGTATCCATCATTTGTCACAAATAACTAATCATTGCTCCATCACTTCATGGCCTAAAATTCACAGCTTACGTCCAAAGGCTGATATCTTGACGTGGGAAGACACTATTGCTTTGGCCAAGGTTTCTGGCCATCTCAGACCTCTGGCAAGGGCAATTTGGGAGGAAAACACTGAAAAGAAAAACTTCTCTGACAGATTGATTTGTAGTGACCATTAGAAACTGTTCAGGCATGTGAAGGGATACTCCAAGGACCTCTCTAAGCAGGGAAGGTGGTCAAAAGCAGATGAATTTATCATCATTGGAGAGTTCTGCAGTTCATCACCAGCTTTTGTAATTTATCACAGAGATGTCACATATCTGGAGCTCTGGGATTCTTAAGGATGAGATCTGTCACATAAATACAGTTATTAATGCGGCAAGTGTATTATACAGTTAAATGCAAATGTTGCAATCTGGCAACCCATTTTTACTGCCAAACCTGGAAGGTTTTTCATGTCAGAAATAGATGCCAGCAGCGATAAATGGAGGACAGATAAAGTTAATCCGACTGCTTTGAGTTGAACAGGGAAGGTATTACTTTGAAGGGTTTAACATATTAATGGAATCAAAACGACATTTCAAAATATTTATGGAAATCTTTTTCTTTTTAAGCTTATACAAGCAGTATAACAAAACCATATAAAATATTATTAAATCCTACCCTTAATTAAACATCTGACACTTAAAAGATTCTGTCTGGTTTACTTTAAAAAAAACTTATTTCAGTAAATTATAACTTCAAAATATCTTTCTGCTTTAAATGAATCTGCATTCCAGAGGAATTAAAACCTTTTTAACAGAAGCTTTTATTTAAAAAAGAAAAGGATTTTTTTTTTTTCCAAGCTATACCTCCAACTTATCAAACATAAGGGTAAGACAGGAAAGGAAAAAGGAAACAATATGCATAAATGATAAAACGAACTGAGAAAAAAGCCTTTATTGTTTTATGTCAATTCAGAGAAGCTGAGGGGCGTGGATTCATCCATCTCCCCAGCAGGTTGGTGAAGCTCCCAGCCATGAGGACAACCATTCAGCATCCCTGGAGCACAAGCAGAGGAAGCTGGACATGTCCAAAGGTCATTTCAGTCCAGCTGAGGTATGAAGGACCCCACAACTCACAAAAAAGCTAAGAGTTATTTATCCTTCTTACTGTAATACCAGTCAGGTGGGAAGAAACTGAATTGTCTTAATGATTCAGCCTGAAGGTAGACTAGCAGTGGTAATTCTCCCATCTGATTCAGGGGGACACCTATTGTCACTTGAGATGTCCTAGGGTCCTCCCAGGCCTACAGCTGCTGTTTCAGAAATGACTTAACCACAAGTCCTGTGCCAAAACTGCCAGCCCCACAGGTGCATCTCAGACACATCAGGGCATATCAATCACCACAAGAGTCATCTATCGTATCAGGATGAGCTGCAGCTTGACAGACATCATAGACCAAGCTCCCATAGACACCTACCTTTAGGTGTCTTATCCATAACAAAGGTGATACGAACAACCTGTGTCAAGCACGCACCATAGAATCACAGAATGGTTTAGGTTGGAAGGGACCTTAAAGATCATTTAGTTCCAACCCCCCTGCCATGGGCAGGGACACCTCCCACCAGACCAGGTTGCTCAAAGTCCCATCCCCATGGCTGGGTCCAATCTGTCATAGACTTAATGACTACATCCCGAAGGCCAACATGTTTCAAAACTGTTTCTACAAATCCAACAAACCACCTTGGAATGAGCCTGAGTGGACTGAAGGACTCATCGCCACTCTTCAGTTGAATTTCGCTGTTTAGAGAGGCTTCAAGCTTGGACAGGGATGCTGCCCTTCCCAAAGCACCCAAAACAGGACACCCTGCGTATGTCACATTGGTGGTGCTTCAACATAGGTATGACTTGATTTCAGGGTTGCGTGATGGCAAAATAAACTGATAAAGTGATTTTACTGACCCCCAAAACTTTCTCTGGTGATGTGGCAAATTGCCTGGGGAAGGGTGCGAAAGACAGAGTTCCCGGCCAAGAATATGGCAAACCATATATGCATTTTGGTACAATTTGCATGTCCGAGGAAAACGGGTGCCCTATGAGGATACTGTTTCGCCAACAGCCAGGTACGAGCAGCAATCCAAAAGCTGCACTTTTGGCCTCTACCAGGACTGGTCACCTTTCTCTCACCCCAAAGCAGCTCAAATCTCAAACCGAGCTTTCCATCTGGAAAAGACTTTGAAACTCCTTTGCAGTCCTGCAACGTTATCAGTTCTGCCGCATGGCCCTATTAAAATCATTAAAGTCTTATACACCAAAAAGCATGCACTTCATCAGTGTTCTGCAGACACTGATCACTTCGTATATACATATATATCATATATATATTCACTAATACAGCTCAAATGTCACACTCAGGCTGTGGCCACAGGAATTCTCTGCCGTGGACCATCTCAACTAGGATTTAAAGGATGTGTCCTTGTGGATTCTCTGGTAGTGACCTTGTAGTGTCCAGATGTCGGATTTTTCCAAGGCAATGGAAGGGTGTTATGATTGAGAACAATGACTATTGCCATATCACTTCTATCAGAAAAGGAGATTTATTTTCACACACCGTGCAGATGTAGAGCTGAGCCCTCTTTCAGCTGCAGAAAAAAACCACCCCTACATATTTCTATAATGTGCACGTTTTTTAAGAAAAAAAATAATGTCACTGGGAGAAGGGAGGTGGAAGCTGAAATTTGAGCTTTTCTTCAAATCAGGAGAAATCAAAACATTTTGCAGTATGGACACACTCAAAAATCTCATCAGTGCTAAACGCACCGAAAATATCCGTCTTATAGCTCCTCCCTAAACAGGTGAATTCTCCTGCTAGTGACTGGTAAAGGATCCATAAATGCCACAGAGTGAAGACTCATGGCCTACACGCCAGACACACTCAAAAAAGGGTAGTAAGCCATGACTGTATCTCAATGCAATATTGTTCTTGACCTTGCACTGCCAATGAGCTAAGGCCAAATGTCCAATGAGGAGATATACTCCTCACTGAGGTGAGCAATGCAGGAAGCCTGGTTTGGAGAGCAAGCATCGCTGCTATGGTCAACCAGCCTCCACATAAAGGGCATCAAGGACCTTTCATGCCGCTAATTGCTCAGTCTCATGACCCCGACGTAGCCGTCAAATGGTACTTGCAAACTGCCCCAATATCTTTCTTTTCTTGAGATCACGATAAGATTGGGACAGGTTGTGAAAAAATGCAAGACTTTTTTTTTTTTTTTTCTAAAAATAAATGCTAGCTTTACATTTTTTCTTATTAGATTTTGTTCTCAGGGAAAACAAAATAATATCTGGTGGTACAGAGGGAACCTTTATCCTCAGGGTAACTTTAAAAGGGAATGCCTCTGGACCCAAGACTGTGTGTACAGGTGGGCAAACGCATCTTTCAGCCCTGATGTGTTGGGTCAGTAATGAACAAACGTGGGCAAGGCTGATACGGGGGAGCATATCGTACTTCTCAGAGAGCATTGCCCAGGTTAGAAGTAAGGTTTAATTTCCAACCTCTTTTTTTGAGGGTGTTGGGAGACAAACTAGACATACCCACCCACAAGAACAGAGACTGGTTTTCATTCTCTCTTACAGACAGCAATTTATCTGGGCATTTAAGTTTATTTGCCAAAATTAAAAGCTAGTTACTTTCAGTGCCTAAAGCCGGAGAAATCCCTCATCCCAAATCCTCTGGCTAAGGAGGCAGAGAAATTCCATGGGAGCTTGGATTACTAAACCAAAGGTCGGGGGGGGGGGGGGAAATTGGTCAATTTTTTCTTGCAACATATCAGTACTTAACAAGCTGTTTGTAGCCAAGCATCACTGGAGAAAGCTGTCAGCGTTGCCTACTGGCCCTAGCTCCTCACCCCAGCTCCACCCATCTTTTTTGCTTTTGTTCTCATTCCCTTCCCAATTAATCCAGGGTCGGTGGCATTCAGCCGACTCCATCTAGAACTTCTTTTGGGCATTCGTGTTTCACTTGTCAGGACTTCCAGCTCCAAGCACGTAGCACACGAGTGTTTGTGCTGGTTCTGGGAAGCGCTTTGACCAAGATTATATACTGTTGGGTCCCATATATATATACACCCTACTTACTCATCCACAGCCAAGTCTGTCTCGCTGACTAGAGCTGGCACTCCATTCCAGATGAACTCTTCCAAATTCCCTTGGCACTGATACAGTCTTTATTCTGAACGACTCGGCTATCAAAGGGAGCAAAACCATTTCAGCAAAGGGAATAGCCCAGTGTGACAGCCAGAAGCCTGCCCTCATCTGATGCCCTTGTAAGCCCTGTGCATAAGAGGCAGAAAGTCTGTGTGAATCTGAAAAGGAGTCCAGCAACTTGGGGTTTTGGGTTTTTTTTCTGTTTCAGCAGGATCCTGCAGCTAGGTAAGCAAATACTTTTGCGGTATACAGACCGTGGTAGCTCAATGTCCTATGTGGCAGGACCACTATTCACCATGAAGCCCTATTCCCAAATATTCTGCCTCCCCTCGCCTGCCTAACAGTCTCATTTTAGGCAGGGTGATAGTCACCTAATTAATATGAAAGTAGAAAGTGCAGCAATTTTACTATTCAGATACCCACAAATACTATCGTTTTCCTTATAATCAAGGCTATAAGCCTACCAAATGTTGACTCGTTGCTCCCCACCCGTCTTCCAGGCTAGAGGATGTTCAAGGAGAAACATGCATCAACCTTTGAAGGGAAGGGGTCAAGTGGCAAAGGAGGAAGATGAAGCCATGATTTGCAGCCGGGGAAAGCAGAAAACACTGCCCCAGAGGTCTCACCCGAAGAGCTGCCCCTCTGCTTGTTCCTGAACATAGAGATATATGCAGCACTGCCAGCTTTCCTGATTCATGGCATGCTGATTTTGCTGGTGCAGCTCTCATGAGAGATGGGCAGAGATGCTTGTAGAGCACTCAAGGCTACTTGCATATATCTGGCGCCAAAATCGGGGGCAATGCGAAGGACGCAGCAGTGTTAGGACAGGAGGAAAGAATGGGAGGGGAAGACATAGGAGGGGTTGTTCTCCTTGGCTTGGAACCTGCAACTGTTTGGTCAAGAGATGCAACGACCGAAACAGGAGAAATGAGGAGAGACCTTCTGCTAGAACATGGGAGAGGAGATGAACTGGAAGGGTGGAAGGAGAGAACTGGAGGAATTCTGGGGCTGACGACAGGGGCAGGGAAGCACAGTTAAAATAAAAATAAGCCGCATTTAGCTATCTGGACAATTAATGATAATTCCGAGATCAAAAATAATTATTGCAATTAGTGCATTATGCATCTATTTATGTAACTGCTCAGGAAAGAAGAAAATTATCTAGCCATGTTTTTGAAGTGCTCTGAAGAGTAAAGGAATTGATTCTTAAATAAAAAAAAAAGAATAGTTTAGGAGTGCACGCACAATAGCTGCTCTGCATGACAGAAAGACTTTCCTGGGTTAAGGACCGCCAGCAGTAACTGGGGTGGTTTATGCTACAAATAATTTTGTACATGTAAACATCTTTCCTGATTACATCGATCTCCGCAGGCTGACTTTTTTACTCTTACATCCTCTCCAATCTCCTAAATTTAGTTCCAAATCTTCTCACTATTATTACTATTACTATTTTTAACCCTCAAGTTTGCAAAACAGAGTATATGTGAATTAGGGCAGATCTGATGCACTGATGAAAGCAATGGATTGGAGAGAGAAGGAGAGAGACTGCAAACCAGTCTGAGAGTTTATATTGCATTGAGAAGGTCAGTCAAGTCCATCAGGCAAATTACAGTGCATAAAGCCAATATAAAGAAATAGAAACCAAATTCTCCCCTTTGTTCGCAGCCAAATCTCAGCAGGAACTGCTGTCATATACACAAAATCAGAGCCACATCCTAAGTACTTGATTTTTTGCATGCAAGCTGCATTAAGGGAAGCAGCTTTAATAAATTGTGCTACATTTGGAAAAGCCATTTTAATTCTCTAATTAGCATGCCTACAATGAAAACTAACTGTGCGTGTTTGTGTATACACATATCTAGAAGAGAGAGTGTAATGAACTGTGTCTGCTGCGAGTGCAACTCAAGTTTCATTTTCGCAGTGTTGTGCCATGCGATACAGATTTCAACACCACAACACACTTTTCCACCTACAAAATATCCTCCACACCAAAAAAATAACAACACATACACAACGACAGAAAACCCTCTTTCACTGTGGGCCATCATTTTCTGTTATCTACCTACCATTCTCTGCCACCTGAAATCAGCACCAGCAAAGCTTTATACGATCAATACACGTCCTACTGTCATTAATCACCGACAGAAAGGAACAAAACGAAGTAAGCTTGACAAAAAAAAAAAAAAAAAAAAAAAGTGTCCAGCTATAAAAAGAGGACAGAAGAAAGGGTGAGGATAGTTCAGGGAAAAAATGAAAAGGCTGGGACAGAGACAGATCTGCAACAGTTCAAAACAAACTCACAGTCCATCCTGCAGCTCTTGAGTATCATTTGAGGTCCCCAGAGATCGAAGGCTTCTTTCCAGAGAGGTCACTGTCAACAGCAGAGAAAGAAAAGATAAAGAAGCACACACTTTTTCAGAGAAAAAATATTGGATTTTCTTTTTTTTTTTAATCTTTTATTTTATTTTTTAAACAATACAATGAAGTAGTGTTTGGACAAGTAACTCATGACAAAAAGGGGACAACACCTAGCAATAGCCATCACCCCAAAACAGATAAACTGGGTCACTTGGATGCATAAATGGTGAAACCATGTATCACGTGCCATGACATGACAGGGCATGACTCCTTGTAACAGCAAGAAAACCTCCATCCCGTGGATCTTGCACAGATCTCTGACTCTTCTAGCCCTAAACTTTCTAACTCTTCATGTTACAGCAACTACATGAAATTCCCAGGGCTGGAAGCAGTTGTGCTTTCTGCCAGGAGACTGGGGCAGCACTCTTGGGAGTGGGAAACCACTGCTTATCCTCCTCAGGAGGTCCACACCTTCAGGTCCTACAGAACCGCGCATGGAGCATCTCCGGCTGGAACCGTGCCCTCAATGAAGAGGTGAGAAATTTCATAATAAGTATTAATTGCTCTGAATAGTGATTAAGAGGCAGAACACTGTTGTCCATTCTTATATCTTTTATCTCATCATTCAAGACTTTAATGCTCAAAATCTTATCTATGTTTTGGCTCCGATAAAACGGGGTGCTTTGCTGTGATCATCCCCTGTGTTCGAGCTAGAGAACTTCTTGGGTTTTTCCATCAGGAAAGAAGAATACTTTGCCCTAAGAGCAGCTGAAAGCTGGAAACACCGTTTGTTTTGCAATACACAGTGACTTCAGATTTAAGAAATATATATGTGAGTGTATATGTGTATAAAAAAGTGGTAGAAATCTATGAGCACTATTGCCTTTTTACACCCTTGAATGTTCACTGTCTCAAATTCACTCTCTAATTAACAGCGGGTCAGTACTTCTGGACTTAGCATATCAAGTATGCCAAGTACTTCAAGATCTTCCACAATGGAAGATGCTAAATAAGTGATATTCTTAATATTTACATGTGGGATTTTCTCAGGATGCTTCCAGATGTAAAAACTCATAACTCGTTATCAGCCACACTTCAAAATTTATGGAAGCAAAAAAGAATAGATTAGAAACATGGCTCAATTATTTCCACAGAAATTTAAGAAATCCTCTATTTTAACAACTCTGCAGACTTGGATTTGGCCTGTAACTTCAAACAAGTCACTAATATTTTTCCACTGACAGACAAAATCCCTTCTTCTCTTCTGGGCATCTCTGGGTTGACACCAAAAGTCACGAAACAGCATAAAAATTAACTAACATGCCTGGACAACATGAGTATTCAAAACACGCTTGAATACCACCATATATTTTTACCCCACTTGCTAGATCTCAATAACAGACTTCAGAGTTTGGCAATTCAGTAAGATAAAGCCCCAAGGTATTGCTTATAACTGAGCTAATAATTATTATCCTTTGCTGGACACACAATGTTTTAAAGAATAAATTGAGAGTTTTCATTAATAACCATTTGCTTCTCTGGGAGAACAGCATTGATCCTGCAGAGATCTCACCAATATTATAATTCCCTCTCTTCCCCCCCTCCACAATCCTTAAAAATCAATCTCCCATGCAGTCTTTGTACTGTCTGTTTCAAAGAAAAAATTTCCCATCATCTAAAAACACTTCTGGGTCCATCAAACCCTCCAGGACAAAGCAGAGCGTGGTCCTTGGACAACGGAAAGCGAGTCAAGGTAGAGAAATCCCTTGTGCGGACATTGAATTTCTAAGAACGTGTTAATGTCATGTGCGCAGCTCCAGAAGGGAAAGCAGCAGCTACAGCATCCAGACACCCTTCTAACCTGAGCTGCAAAATCAGGACAACTCAAAGTGAAAGCTACGCTGACGGCATCTTCCTACAAAAGAAGAGGAGCTTGATGGAGGAGAGATCTGATACGCAGGCGGTTCTCCGCAGAAACAGCACAGACCTTCGCTACTGCCTGCTTTGGAGAAGAACGGAGTAGGACGCAGTTTTTCCTGTTGCACAAAACCGTTCAAGACTTCACACACACGCCATTTCACACCGAGGCAAATCCAAGAGCTTTCACATGTGTTAAATATTTTGGCAAACACACATACACGCAAAAGAATCTGAGACAGGGTTGCAAAGCGCTTGTCAGTCAGGTGAGAAAGTGACTCAGGTTTAAGTCCCTATCCTAAAATTTTATCTGATATTTTAATTCGAGCATAATGTTTACACACTTACCTAAAGGTCAGTTATCCCAAAAGGACAAGATATGCACTCTGGAACAGCCAAAGGTTGACATTTGACATGGCTCTTACCTGGGAAACAGCAGAACTGAAACTCAAACTTGAATCTCCTGGGATCTTGGGAGGACTGACCTATTTTGGAATGGATCTAACTTGATTTGGCCAAGAATCGCTCTATCAAAATCTGTGTAGTTCCTCTGCTGGATATGGAAAATCCCTCTCAATTTACAAGTTCTGACCATGCGAGCAGTAACTCTGCCAAAGGAGCAACACGTCAAGCTGTGCTGAAGAGATACTGTGAAGCCAGTGTTAAAACAGACATCTTACTTTAAAAGCCTTGTACGCTTAGTTTTTAAAAGGCATACACTAGTCCTCCAGGATGAGGCACATTCAGAAGAGATCGCTGCTGTTGGAGCTGCACCAATTTACATAAACTGAGAGTTTGGCACCAGTTGGCTATGCCGTTGCAATCCTTAAAATCAATGGGGGATAAGAAACCATCCTGAGATGGCAACGGAAACTTTATCACACCTGGGGGATGCTGAAAAATCCTTTGCTCAGCCTCTCAGATCAAGGTAATGGGACTGCGCACGGCACCAGTCTGTCACGGGGAGTCATTAATGAGCAAGTAACAGGAATTAGAGAGGGAAGAGACACATTAGAGCACTCGAGTTCTCCATCTGGCCAGAATGGGCCTGATTCCTTCAGTGTATCCTCCACTGATCAGCCCTCTAGACATGATGCACCAAACCGACCCCTTTTACGAGTGTTATTTATTTTACTTATTTACAAGGCATTTACTCAGAGGCAGCTGAAAGCTGTACTTTGAAAGAAATGCAAAACCTTCATAAAAATAAGTAGAAAAAAAGCCATCAATAAGACAAATTCAGCCACTACTTGAGCTTATTTTTGTGTTGTTTTTTTTTTTTTTCCCCCGAAAGGAAAAAAACACACTAAAAGACCCCCATAAAACTCACATAAGTCAAATCACTATCAGACAAACTTCCCTATGCTCAACAGGGACAGCCCTCAAAGAATTAGAAAGAAAGAAAGTAGATGTAAAGAACAGGAAAAAGCTGCCTCTAGCCCTTGAAACTTCTGTAAGAGATGGGATTAAAAAAAAAAAAAAAAGTCTGTAAACTCATGACCTGGCAGGAGAGTGATCTGGTAGCACAAAAGCAGAACCAACTTGTCCTGGTTAAGATTTTTAGTCAACACATGAGGAAGATTTTCATTTTCATAGCAGAAAAAGGGACCAGGATGCATTTATACGTGAGATCAGCCAAGATCAGCTCAGAGCTGCAAAGAGCCACCTTAGTCAGGAGGCAAGTCCTGGACTGCCCAAGAAGAATTTAAATCATCCCAAAGGCTCAGACTTCTGCAAAAAGAGTAAGGAGAAAAAAGAAGGACAAAGTATGCAACGTTTATTACTTTTGTAGCGTTACTCAATAAAAATCAACAATGCTTTAAAATCCCAGTACCAGGTTGACTTCTTGTTTGATTAAAAATAGTCATTCCCCAAAGACAGAAAAAATATAGCTGAGACTGGCCACAACCTGGCATTTTGGGAATTCAAACAGCAGAGGCATGGCATGGGGAGCTCATGACACCTTTGGCATCCCAAGGGAGAGAAGAGCATTTCAAGTGCATGTTTTGGTCTCCAAATGCAACGGGGAACCTGGAAATCCCCAACGAGGCCGGGGTAAGGCAGGAAAAGAAGGAAAAGGGGAGCCGTAATTGGGTTTATGCAACCCTGAAGGGCATTCAACACACCATGCTCAGCGCAATAGGACTACAAACCATCATCTGGTGAGCATCTGCAATGCAGCCACTCCTTGCTCAGCCGCTTGCGTGGTGGTACACAAACAACAGCACTGACTTTTGCTACACGCTCTGAGATGGAGCTTGCTGGGTTTCCTGAGGAGACCATATGGTACAGCTGTACAGGGCAGAAGGGATCACAGACATCCTTTCCCATTTTATAACCCTACAGAGTTCTTTCCCTAACGTGGATGAGCTCTGCAAAATCTTAGCAGTACATTCAGCGTCCCTCTCCTGAAAAGCTGTATCCACTTTTTGGGGAAAAAAAAAAAAGCTATGAAGAAACCACACACAAACTGAATGAAACTGACTTTAGCAGACAAAAAAATAATATGGGTGGTGAACAGAGCAACAACAGTAGCGTATCTTATGGGCATTTCTTCAACATAAAAGCACTTTAAAAAGCATTATAAATTCATAGATTCATAGATTTTAAAGGCCAGAGAGAGCAATTCTGATTATCCAATCTGATTTCCTACCATAAAATTTTGCCCCATCACTCCTACATCAAGACCGTAGACTGTAGCTGGACTGAAGTGTATCTCGTAAAAAAAACATTCGAATCTTGATTTAAAGGTTGGAAGCAACGCCAAATCCATCACGTCCCCTCAATAAGCAGTTCTAATGGCTAGTTATCCTCATACAGAAAGATTGAATTTGTCTAGCTTTGACTCCTATCTCCTGATCTCGTTATGTGCAAGAATGTTAGATTAATGAGCCCAATGTTATCTATTTGATGTCTTTCTTCTCAGAGAGGTACTTACACACCATGATCAAGTCCTCTTAGATGTCTCAAGCAGAAGTTTGGCTAGCATGCATTTTAAAGTCTGATTTGCAGACTTCAAACAGTGGTCGTAGCTCTTCTCTATACCCTCTCCAATTTTGCAAAATACTTTTAAGTACAGGCACTGCCATTACCTGCTCCACAGAGCACTCAATTCGGGCAACTCTCAACAGAAAGCACGTCATCACGTGCTCTATACCCGCTCAAGAAGAGAAACAAAGACCATCAGAAATTGCTCAAAACCTAATTGAATGGACTAATGCAATTCTAACAAAGAATAAAAACAGAAATTGGATCGTGGCATTTCAAAAAAAAAAAAAAAAAAAAAAAAAAAAAGATGCATCGCTCATCATAAGGATTTCTCAGGATAAATTCCACTACAGCAGGAGTTGTGATTGCAGCACTGAGACATATCAAGTCAGCCCTAGCCTGGCTAGTTTGGGTATTAATAGCACACCCAAACTCACAAGCAGGTTGCAAAACTTCACACTGAGCCCTTGGTTTGGTAGCAGAAGTGCTACTACCATTCAACACTACCGTTGTCAAGGCAAAACTTGATTGCTGGAGCAACCAAGATTGATGCTAATAGAGGTATTTCTGGGTGTTACAATATGGATATACATCCATCTATAAGCAAAGTACCAGTGATTACAACTAGGAGGTTCAAGCTGCCACAGTGGCCACAAGCCCAGGTGGAGTTTTCTCAAGGAAAAGCTCAGGAAAAAGGGCCTGGGGGTCCTGGTGGACACCAAGTTGAACATGAGCCCGCAGTGTGCCCTTCCTGCAAAGAAAGTCAGTAGTATCCTGGGCTGCGTTAAGGTAAAGCATTGCCAGCAGGTCAAGGGAGGTGATGCTTCCTGTCTACTCAACACTGGTGAGGCCACACCTGAAGTCCTGTGACCAGTTCTGGGCTCTTCAGTACAAGAGAGACATGGACATACTGAAGCGAATCCAGCAAAGGGCCACAAAGATGATGAAGGATCTGGAGCATCTTTCCTATGAGGAAAAGCTCAGACAGCTGGGACTATTCAGCCAGAAGAAGAGAAGGCTCAGGGGGGATCTTATCAATGTATATAAATACCTGAAGTGAGGGTGCAAAGAAGATGGAGCCAGGCTCTTTTCAGTGGTGCCCGGTGACAGGACAAGAGGAAACGGGGCACAAACTGAAATGTGGGAGGTTCCCTCTGAACACCAGGAAACACTTTTTTATTGCGAGGGTTACTGCGTACCACCACAGGCTGCCCAGGAAGGTTGTGGAGTCTCCATGCTTGGAGACATTCAAACATCATCTGGACATGGTCCTGGGGAACCAGCTTTAAATGGCCCTGCATGAGCAAAAGGGTTGGACAAAATGGCCTCCAGAGGTCCCTTCCAAATTCATCCATTCTCTGATTCTATGAATCTCTCTACCTTCTGTAGCGCATGGTTGTCCTTCACCCCAAACACCATCAATCCCACCACCGCTCTCCAGTATCCCAGTGGATAAATATCACTGGCAACCCAAAGGAGACTTTCAATGGCTAAATTTCTCAGATTCTGCTCTGTGAAGAAAGGTGTTGAGCTTGTGGTATCCAAGCAGTTTACCAAAAAACTATGAAAACAAGTGTTTTAAACAACTCTTTGTCTAATCCATCTATCTGTCACTCCTCTGAAAAATAACAAAAAATAAACAAACATGAAGTATGCTTTTCCCATTTTGCTTTTGACCCATTCAGAATCATCTTGTATGTGCAGCAATTGAGATTCTGACAAACTACTGAAGAATCATAGATCCATGCAGGTTGGAGGGGCTCTCTGGAGGTCTCTAGTCCAACCTTCTGCTCAGAGAAGGTCCACTTAAGAGCAAGGTGTTCAGGGTCTTGTCCAGCTCTGAATATCTTGAATGACGGAGCTATCACAGCCTCTCTGGGCTCCTGTTGCACTGGTTGACCACCCTGGTGGTCATAAGCTTTTTCCTTATATTGAGTTGGAACGGCTTTGCCTCTCGTCCTTCCACCGTGCACATCTGAGAGGTTGTGGCTCCACCTACTCTACAGTCTCCCATTAAGTAATTAAAAGCAAGAATATGATTTCTATTAATTCATGTTCAACCTGTGGTTGACCAGTACTTTTCTTCAAAACAGTTTTATAGCCAGCCAGTACTCATCCTGTCCTGTTGCATAGGGTTACTCCATCCCAAGGCACAAAGGAAAGAGTGAGAAATTATTTTCATTCTGATTTTACAGCAAGCTGGGGATTTGAATAACTTCATGGAGCATATCCAAAGCCTACATTGGTTTCAGGCCTTCACCTGGTGGGATAGTGGAGAGCAGCAATGGGGCTCACAGTGCTTGGGGCGAGGTACATCCATGTTGCAGGAGGTCCTGAACTCAAGGTGATGATTGTCAAAAGTAAACTCAAACCTGCCAATCCCTCGTAGTCATAGAAAAAATGGTGCTTGAATTTTTCTGGCAGATGGGGCATACACAATTCCTCTAAAGAAGAGACGATTATGTTTTAGAAGTTTTACTTTCCATCCTACTTCCAGCAAGGATTCCTTGCTACAAGGACTGGGGCCTTGCACCCGAGATGCATGGGGGAATAATTACAGAAATAAGGAGGCACTAAAATCGTTTCTTTACACCTAGGCCAGCCAATCCCCACAGACACGGAACAGACCCAACTGAGAAGCTGTCCAGGTGATTCAGAAGCAATTTCAACGTCTCCCATACAATCAATACCTGATAATTTTAGATCCTTGTCTGACACTGGGGTATTTTAGAACTGGGATACTATGACATTAACTACCATTCAGCATTGTTAGTTTATGTCTGTCTGCAAAATACATCCTTCCAGCCCAACCTAACAAAACCGATGAGCCGGAGCATGTCTCCAAAGGAGGGAAGCACTCTGCATCTCTAGGGTCTGGGGAGACACGAGCAGGAATAGCATTCCCGCTCAACCTACAGAGTGAAGAATAACAGAAGAGTTTGGGGTTTGGGGTTTTTATAAGGGAGATAGATGTTTTGCAAGCTCATGTGACAGGTTCTGAACGCAGTAGTGCTGCAACACATTAGAAAGCAACTCTGGCTTGTTCCACCTTTCTGCGCTCTAACTCCCTATTGTAACAGATGACACAATTAAAAATAGAAAAGGATGTGGTCTCAGCAAGGATTGGAATATATCTGTGCTTGTTTAATGGAACATATGGTGGAATATTTTTACATCGTATAAAGAACTATGTATGGGACATGTGCTGGTGCTCATGAGATGCAGCAGCAGAAAAACTGCATTAATATTTGCTCCCTGACAACAGGAGCTGCCATACACCATGTACACGCGCACAAGTCATCAGCAGGACAGCACACAGTTGACTAGGAAACCTTTCATCATACGCACCATTGGAGTTAATTCGGAAGACATTGGCTGAAGTCTCCTGAAAAAGTTCCTGTAGTTCGCTGGGATCAATCTGGGTGGCTGTGAAGACAAAAAGGAAGAAGACACATTAATACTGGAGACCCCCGATCGCTTCAAAAGCGGCTTGCTTCCCAGCTGATCCTTTGAAGGGGAACACAGATTCATCCTCGCGGCAGAAATTTAACGCAAATAGGTGGTCTGATGTAGCCTTACACAGGGTCTGATCATGCAACTTGCACTGGACGGGCAATATCTACTCCAGTATCATCAGGACGGTAAAGATGCTGCTGCAACACAGCGGATACGGCCCACGTGGATAGAGGCAGCATTTATAGGAATTATTAGCAATTGGAATACAAATTACTTCTGCTCTTTTATCAAGCGGCAATATCAGAGCCACAAATGAATGAGAAACCGCAAGCACAACAGCATGGTTAACCATCGCTTTCCAGAGCAGGAGGGCACGCGAGCAGGTCCTGCCTTCGGAAAAGGGGAGGAAGCAGTGAGCAGAGTGCAACTGCTCCATCAGCTCAAAACTTTTGGGGCAGGAGAGAGATGGGAGCCCAGGTGGGTCCTCCACACATTCATCTTCCAGCCTCCAAGAGAGGCTCCCCTTCTTTGTAGTTCTTCCCGATAGCCCAACTACAAGGGTCAATGAGTCAGTGCCAGGAATTGCTGTTGCTGCTGCCCAGATGACTTCTCTCAGCTTCGTTCCAAAGTTCCTACTTTGGCCAAAGTACCCAAATCTGCCCTACAAGGTGAACACTGAAGCCAGGGTTTGAATGTTTGGGGTTTTGGGGTTTGGTGGTGGTTGTTTTTTTTTTTCTTTTTTGGTTCGTTGTGTAAACCTTGCAAAACTAACCCGAGCTCCTCCACAGCTTCAACATCCCCAGAGAAGGTTGGACTTGAAGGGCGCTTACAAGAAGGCTGGGGAAGGACTTTTTACAAGGGCATGTAGGGATAGGATGAGGGGGAATGGCTTCAAACTGGAAGAGGGGAGATTTAGATTAAATATTAGGAAAAAAAAAAAAAATCACTCTGAGGGTGGTGAGGCACTGGTCCAGGTTGCTCAGAGAAGGTGTAGCTGCCCCATCCCTGGAGGTGTTCAAGGCCAGGTTGGATGGGGCTCTGAGCAACCTGGTCTGGTGGGAGTTCTCCCTGCCCATGGCAGGGGGGTTGGACTGGATTATCTTTAAGGTCCCTACCAACCTAAACCATTCTATGACTCTATGATATTACAGAGAAAGGATACATGGCCTAAATAAGCTTTAAACAGGCATTTGCATTTTGATTGGTAACAGTCACCAGAGAAACACTCATTTATACCTATGTCTTCGGCACCAGCTTTATGGCAGCAGCTTTACAGCAGATTTTCCCATGGTTTAGCCCTATTCTCCCTCCCACCTGGGTCAGCTTTTGCAGGTTTCCCAGAAGCTGCTCTACCTGAAACTTTAGCTGGGTCCAAAAATCACCACAAGGCTCATCCAACCAGCATGCTACAGCGCATTCAAACAGTCATTGCTATTAGCAAGCTGCTCCTCTGAGCCGAACCGTTATAGAAACTGGAATGGGCGCTACGATTCATATTTTCAAGTCAGCAGACTCTAAGTGCGACTTGTTCTGCAGCCCCAAACCAGATTTCCCTAAGCTGTTAAAACAGCAGAAAATCACCGA
This sequence comes from Pluvialis apricaria, assembly GCA_017639485.1. Taxonomy (NCBI): domain Eukaryota; kingdom Metazoa; phylum Chordata; class Aves; order Charadriiformes; family Charadriidae; genus Pluvialis; species Pluvialis apricaria. The sequence continues at coordinate 167,596,363 of CM030008.1, forward strand.
CAGAGCGAGGTGACAACCATGAATATTGAACAAAAGGAGAAGCCCGCTTGATGCGTTGCTCAGGTTGGTCCCGAGGATGCACCCCCGGCTGCTTGAGGACAAGCTCCACATCCAAACAGCTCAAATCAGGGGATTTTCCACTGCTTCTCACACATCTCGCCCGCAGCAGCACTCGCGTGAGATGATTCAGCCCTGTACCAGCTGTAAATAAAGTCCTCGATCAGTCTGTCAGGTTGACACAAATCCGGGGCATTAAATGGTGTTTAATCCAAATGCACAGGGGCTCATTGCTAGAGATTTTTCCCACTCTTCTCTTCCTGCAGTTCCTTCTAAATCAGCTGTCCCAGACACTCCTCTCCTTTGGTTTATATATGAGGCTATAAAACACATGAAATTAGCTTGGGCTTACTTGTCCCCCAGGAATTTCACTTGTTAGTATCAAGATCCAGCTTTCATTAAATCTCTGACAAAAGAGCAGCACAGGATAAGATTTTTAGATCTTTACAGACTGCACCGACCCCGGTTTTGGGAGGTTTTTCTTGGATTTTCAGTGTGCCGACACGCTCTGGGTTAATCATACAGGAGGACGGGTAGCCAGGACATGGCTTCACCTTGGCTAAATTTCTAACTGCATATGTTGAGAGGACCGGTCCACACATTCTGTGAAAAACTGAATTTGCCTCAACAGATTTTAAGCCTGGCCCAGTGATGCTGAATCTATATGCAATTATGTACTTTGCAGAATGAAGCCTCAGATGGACCATGATGCAATCAAACAGCGTTGGAAGTTCCTTCTAATCCTCAATTATAAGCACCCAGTGAGGAACGGTATTTCATTAATCCCCTCAAATAATATGGACTGCAGACTTCAATATGTTCCCACCTGGAGACACTCCTGCAGATTGACAGCATCCAGCAGGTACCTCTGTGGAGTCATCTAAACTGCCAAAACCACCCAAAACAGCAAAAATGAAATATGCTCAATGTTGCAAAAGGTGGGAGAAGCACCAGTTTCATTGCACAGACTGTGCACGCCTGCATTTCGGTGTCCCTGCGACACCATGAGAAAGCGTCCAGAGTCGCTCCATAAAGTTAAAAACTACCCAGAAATTCAGGTGTTAATTTGGGACGGTGAGATTTATCCAACCTCCCCTGGGTGGCCATGGGAAGACCACAACAGGACATGTGAGGACCATACTCTGCAGACACAGAAATACTTAACTTTTTAAGTCTCAACATATTTATTTTAGCCAAATGCAAGAGGACTGTGAGGTGATGAACTCCCCCTCGGAGGCTTGAAATCTCAATCTGTAATATCTAACAGAGAGCACCATATCACCCCCACACCTCAAACAAGCACAAATTAAATGAAAAAAAAAAAAAAAAACAGAAAAAAAAACAAAGGCAGATGCAACCTTCAGCCAGAATTTCCAAAATACTACTTTGAAAACTCAATGCTTGGAGAATGGCTTATCTGAGAAAACTGCACTGAATCTGCCTTGCAGTTTCCTGCCCCTGGACTTTTATTTCACGTCCCAGCATGCTGCCAGTTCTGGTTTTATTTTGGTTTTGGTTTAGGAAAGAAAAGAAAATAGTAACAAGGAGGTTGTTTTAACTGTTCCGATTTCAAGCTTCCACACATCAAGCAGAGATGTTGTAACTATTCATGGAGGATTCGGCAGTTCAAGCAGACAAGCAAAACAATTTGAAAACAGCAGCAGAAAGCAAAGCGAAAATGCATCTGTACTGCCAAGCTAAGTGAAGACAGACCAAGACTGTGAAAGAAAGTGAATGTGAAGTACATCTGTGTCTAATAAAAAATTAAACGTCTTTGACTACATAAAGCGAGTGCTAAAATATTACGATTCCCTAAGAAGGAGTATGAGGTTGCCGGCATCCAGTAAATACTTTGCATGCCCCAACGCTAATAGGGTACAAGGCCACCACTGGGAAAAGGTGACTTTGACTTATACCGTGGGTCCTGAAAGTTGTGAAGGGTTTGCGGTGGTTATGTTACAAAATCCTATGTACAAATCATTTCTCCTCCGCTTCCTTAACTGGATAGTTCCAAAAACATTTTTTACAGTGTCCAGTTGTTTTCCCCCATTTGCTTTCCAGCAGAATCCCCTTGGCAGAAGACAGGACAATCCAACTTCTTCTCCTATCAGCTCAACCTTCTCCCCACCTAGCAAATAGTGATGACCTGTTGTATTTATTGCAATTTCTAAAGCACCCGCAGCTAACACTGGCATTTCTGATATTTTCCTGTTTCTTAATTCTTCTGTCTTTTGCCTGAAAAGCAACAGGTGAGTGCACCAAATGGAAAGGGCGAGCGTTTGAGTACATGCTCTATCAAATTATAGTGTGTTTATAGGCACTCTGGCCAACGGCAATGGGAGACCTCAGCTGCCAATGTGATATTAAGGAAATGTGCAGCTTGAGATAGAGCCACTGCCTCGTAATCCACCTTGCTGCGCTCCTGGAAATGCACCTATTTCTTTTTGTTGCTGTTTCCGTGCCTAATTTTGCACCAAAAATCCCTTTCCTTCACAAGAAAAATAGTTGCATCCCACTACATGATAACGGCGTGTGCGCAGTGTGAGATGCTCCTTGCCGGACAATGCTGACAGAGCACTGACGAGGGACAGAGAGGGAGGAGGAGGAGGAGGGGACATCATCGAAGAAGCCAAATAGTCCCTATCACTGGAATTTGCTGCCTTCTCCTTGCTGTTAACCCTTCCCAGCAAACCACCTCATAATAAACCTCGAAGGGAATATGTCCACTGGTAAATAAAACAGAGTGAGGGCACAAACCATATTTTATTGTTAACTGGCTGCCCAGCTCCAGATTGCCAAGACAAACTCAGGAGCTGTTCTGGGGACAGTTTATCTCAGAAATTGCTTCCTCTTGGCAGAAACCAGTGAGACTGCACCAGGTTTAAATCCAGACATAAAATGCCATCGCACACCTATCTTCTATGCCACCCCCAGCAGTTTGGACCAACACCAAGAAAAAAAAAAAAAGGAAACTGAATCATGGAATCACAGAATCATTTGGGTCGAAAAAGACCCTTAAGGTCATCAAGTCCAACCGTTAACCTAACACTGCCAAGTCCACCACTAAACCATGTCCCTCAGCACCACACCTACCTGCCTTTTAAATACCTCCAGGGATGGTGACTCCACCACTTCCCTGGGCAGCCTGTGCTAATGTTTGACAACCCTTTCTGTGAAGAAATTTTTCCTAATACCCAACTTAAACCTCTCCTGGCACAACTTGAGGCCATTTCTTGCTGTGCTATCACATGTTACTTGAGAGAAAAGACCAACATTCACCCTGCTACAATCTCCTTTCAGGTAGCTGCAGAGAGTGGTTGAGCACCTTAAAAATCCATATAAGCCTCACATGTGATTTTTGCAACCATTATTCCAGTGGAGACTCAGAGTGCTTTGCTTACCACATTTCAGTGCAGTTATAACCCCTAATTCATCACACCTCTGTCTACAGGAGACAGTGGGGATGAGGACTGGCCAGTGGAAGGATGTCTGCGTCAGTGCCTGGAGCAAAATATAAGCTGAGACCTCGTGGTCTCCTTCCCCCATCCTGCTCAGGAGGAAGAAAATGCTGCTGATGCATGTGGACATCCCTGGGACTCTCAGAGCTATGACAATCAGTCATTAGATCCAACCATCACTACCAGCAGCTGTGGCAGGGGAAGGAGAAAACCGAGTCAGCTGGCAAGCGGAAACGTCTTTCAGTTCCTCTTCAAGACAAGCCAAACACAAAGCCTAAGCATGCTTACAGGATCTTGTCTCTAGTGATCTGGATATAATTAATGTCCAAAGTGAATAGCTAGGGGTCCAGGACAACACGCATGGTAAAGGTATCTACAGGAACACCCTTTTGCCTAGTGTTAATGAAAACTGCCCATGTTCCCCACGTTAATCTTCCTTACCTATTAATTATTTCACACTAATTTGAAGCTCCTAATGGCTTTTCTGCAGCCAGGTGAAGTCAATTGCCTCCGTGAACTCAATTTTGTAGCAAACCCAAAATAACTAAAAAGCTGCAGAAAAGAAGAGGCAATAATTACCGGTAACTCAAATAAAAAGGGAAAAGAGGAAAAACAGGACAAGCATTCAATCTTTCTACTTACAATACTTAACCTGGATGTAGTAAAGGAGGTCAACACCTCAGAATTGCAACGCATTTATCCCCAATGCAACACCAAGAGCTACGTCTGTGCTCTGTTAAAAGACAGCTATAGATTTCTTGCATCTGCATCTTTGCTCATTTGAAAATTTTAACTGAAGTTATAAAACCATCCTTTGATAACAAAAAAATCCAGCAGAAAGTTACTTGGTATCCAAATTCCTCTTTTGTACCCTGAAACTCCTGAAAGGAGTAAATTGGAGGTAGGGAGCAACCTGCTTACTGTGATTTCAAACTATCCACCCTAAATCCTCAGTTTACCAATAAGGATTAAACATAATGGGTATCACCTGTATTCAAGGCTTAACCTTCACCTGTGGCTTAACCCCTTCACAACCCAGCTGAATGGACATGTCTCACCCACCAAGCACCTTCTTCTTTCTCCAGGACCAGGGGACCCATTGGGAAGCTTTATTTCCCCCCTTGATGACTTTTTATGGTGTTGACCTAAGTTATCGAACAGAGTAACTCTTTATTGCAGACTATGATCCACAAGGAGAGCCATGTGTCTCTGGCACTGGGAAATAGAACTCGAGGGAGAGAGCTTGATTTATGGCTTCCAGCCCAAGATTTGCTCTGGAGCAAAATGCTAAATTCATGCCTTTATTTTAGCTTTTTTTACAACAATTGATGTAAAAATTAAAAGGTGGAAGAAGATAGAATCATAGAATCGTCTAGGTTGGAAGGGACCTTTAAGATCATCAAGTCCAACCATCAGCTGCGAAAACCCACCACTAAACCATGTCCCTCAGCACCACATCCACATGTCTTTTAAATACCTCCAGACATGGTGACTCCACCACTTTCCCTGGACAGCCTGTTCCAATGCTTGACAATCCTTTCAATGAAGGAATTTTTCCTAATATCCGATCTAATCCTCCCCTGGTGCAACTTGAGGCCATTTCCTCTTGTCCTATCGCTTGTTACTTGGGAGAAGAGAATGACCCCCACCTCACTACAATCTCCTTTCAGGTAGTTGTAGAGAGCTCCTTCTCTGCCGAGCGGCTTTCCAGCCACTCTCCCCCAGTCCTGTAGCGCTGCATGGGGTTATTGTGACCCAAGTGCAGGACCCGGCACTTGGCCTTGTTGAACCTCACACCATCAGCCTTGACCCATCGATCCAGCCTGTCCAGATCCCTCTGTAGAGCCCTCCTACCCTCCAGCAGATAAACACTCTTGCCTAACTTGTTGCCGTCCGCAAACTTACTGAGGGTGCACTCGATCCCCTCATCCAGACCGTGGATAAAGATATTAAACAGAATAGGCTCCAGTACCGATCCCTGGGGAACACCACTTGTGACCGGCCTCCAACTGGATTTCACTCCATTCACCACAACTCTTTGGGCCTGGCCATCCTGCCAGTTTTTTACCCAGCAAAGAGTACATCCATCCAAGCCATGGGCAGCCATTTTTTTCCAGAAGAATGCTGGAGGAAACAGTGTCAAAGGCTTTACTAAAGTCTAGGTAAACGACATCTACATCCCTTCCCTCATCCACTAAGCTGGTCACCTCTTCATAGAAGGACATCAGGTTTGTCAAGCAGGACCTGCCTTTCATGAACCCATGTTGACTGGGGCTGATCACCTGGTTGTCCTGCATGTGCCACATAATGGCACTCAGGATGATTTGCTCCATAACCTTCCCAGGCACCGAGGTCAGACTGACAGGCCTGTAGTTCCCCAGATCCTTCTTCTGGTGCTTCTCATGGATGGGCATCACAAGATGAAGGAAGTAATGGGGGAAGAAGGAAGAGTAAACACAGAGAAACAGCTTGTCATGCGAAAAAGAAAATGCTACAGAAAACAGACAAGCAAGAAGTGGTGGATGCAAAGACACCTACACCCATCCCAGACAAGTCCTCTGGCCACCAGTACTCAACAGCTTCCCAGGGTGCTCTTCCCTGTGGACTCGCTGGTTTCTGAGACTACGCTTCCTACCAGCCCTCAGTCTCTTCCACAGCAAGAATGCTGTTTTGGTCTTCAACTGCATTTCCATTTCATATAAACCATGGGAACCTCATTTATCTTTATGACCTCTGCTCTTCCCTTGAAACCAGTCAAAAAAGCTTCAACAAAAACCAGCATAGAAAGGATTGGCCAAGACCATGTTCGGACAAGGCTCCTTTCCTCAAGGAAAAGAGCTTAAAATAGAAAGGGAAATGGAAGGGAATGAAAGAAGCAGCATCGTGTCTAATGGTGTGAAGTTGCTCCTGGCATGCAAGCTTAGGAGGTTTTTATTTCCATCTGTTGAAGTTTGAGAGAAATAAGTGATATAGGGAAATGTAAGCAAAAATCACACTCATCAAGCAACATGCTTTTCATCAGAATTGGAAAACGTGATGCTGTTTCATGTGGCAATGCTCTGAAGCTCTTTGCTATGGATTTATGCATACAAAAGGACAAAAGACCTGGATCCCCTCGGCATGGCCACAGCACAAAGAGGGGGCACTGAGGGGATTACACATTTAACTAATGGGACGAAGCCGATGTTCACATCAATCCTCTTCCAAGCCCCCTTCTCACACAGTGGGGTCAGCGTATTCAAGAACTCAATTACCTATGGGTTAACTCGTGGTCTCTGTTTGCATTAACACTTGTAAACTGTTCAGTTTTATGAAATCGCCTTCCTGGTTTGGCCAAGTTCTCCTGAACATACAAAATAAAATTTTCCTCGTTTTAGAAACTAAGCTTTACCTGAACGCATCTCAGGTGGAAGAACCCGTTTCGTCCCACTCATCTGAAAGGGAGATCCGTTTAGGTAGTGAAGTACCTGCCCCCTTCTCCTCTTCCCAAGGGAAAACCGAGAAGCCAGGAGGTCTCTTAACACAGAGCCTTGCCCTGAAGAAGAACCTTACTCCTTACTTCCTTACCTTACTTCCCCACCAGATACCTTACCTTACTTCCCCACCAGATACACTAGCAGAAAAAATATAGAGAAAATGAGAGAAAAATCTCACATCTACTTTAACAGATTTTTTTTTCTTTGAAAGACCTACCACAGCTATAGCAAGTTGACCAGACGAGACAGAGATTTTACAATTTTGAAGCCGAGTTAAGTGCAGGGCCCAAACTCAACGAGTGGACAAGACCAAGGAGGTAAAGCAGGCAGGGAGAATCATTTCAGGTTGGGAAGGATCCCGCATAGGCACGCATTTTTTTTCTTGGGCTCTATGAAGCACAGTTTCAATACGTTAACCTTTTTAAAGCTTCTGAGACCTGTGCTTTAGTTAACATGTCCCCAGAGAAGTAACTGCAGTGCACGGTGTCCCCAGCACGAGTGTTCCTGGTAGAGCTAGTATGTTTTAACTGGAGCTCAGCACTGCTCTTTCTTGGAAGATCCAGGGGAAAAAAAAAAGCAGCTATAAATATATATACAATACATATCTTTGAAAGGAATAATAAATACAGAGCCTATCCCAAGGAAAGCCTAAGAAGTCAAGGAAAAAGGTTATTCAGACAAATGCTTCCCACGTAGGTGAGGTCTAGGGCAGCGGGACCAAAACTTTGCAGCTTGGCAAGCGTCTGTGCTCTGGTGACAGAGGGACAGCCCAGGCATGGTGAAGCATCCCTTACAGAAAGCAAGAGAAGGTAAAGGTATACGCTTATAAATACTTAAAGGGAGGGTGCCAGGGGGATGGGAACAGTCTTTTTTCAGTGGTGCCCAGGGACAGGACACGAGGCAACGGGCACAAACTTGAACATAGGACATTCCATCTAAACATGAGGAGGAACTTTACTTTGCGGGTGGCAGAGCACTGGCACAGGCTGCCAAGAGAGGTGGGGGAGTCTCCCACTCTGGAGACACTCCAAACCCGCCTGGACGCCGTCCTGTGCCACTGCTGTAGGTGTCCCTGCTGTGGCAGGGGGGTTGGGCTGGGGGAGCTCCAGAGGTCCCTTCCAACCCTGACCATTCTGTGATTCTGTGATTCTGTAAACGGTGAACATTAACTTGCAGTGAAATTCAACCTCAGCAATTGAGGAAGATACAGAATTATGACTCTACCTTCTCCACGACCTAGCTCAGGAAAGGGGCTGCACACAATCTGTGCGCTTCCATTTTAAATCAGACAAGAGAGAAGTTTTTTCCTAAGCCAGTTGGATGGAGCATAATACCCAGGGGCGCTTTGCCATATTCCCATCCTCCCTGCCCTCCTGTGAGGGAAACCTCCCCCTGCAACTCCAAACACAGCACCAAGTCCTCAGCCACAAAAATGCCAATCTGCACACACCCCAGAAGTGGTTCACAGAGAAAAGGAGACATTAGTTATCTTTTCACAGTGCAATCAAGATTCAATCAGATTTGCTTTGCGTTATTTCTAGTTAAGATGTTTTTATTCTCTTTTGTTTCCTTCTTTAGCATATATGATAATAAGAAGCTGCTGAAGAAGAAAACGGCGAGACACACTAGGTGCACAGCTAGTGCTGGTATCTTCTCAGCCCTGCAGCTCACCCTGAGTGTCCAGGAGAGCATGACCGCAGTCAGTGCCAGACCCACGTCTCAGTGGGTACCTCTCCACCATTCTAAGCAACAGTCAGAAAAAAACAGCCTACCAAACCCAAACACACAGTATTAAGGCAAGCAATAGAGAGGTATATCCAAGTAGCCCACCAAGAAAGTTATCTCTAGAGCCAACCCCTAGATTAGGGCAAGCAAGAGAGCTATCCAAGTAGCCCACCAAGAGAAAAAGTTACCTCTAGAGCCAACCCTGAGGTGCACACATTCATTCTCACCCCACCAGGCACTGACTCTTGGCCAAGCGGGGAGGTGTCCTCCTTGGTGAGCACCATGTTGCTCCATGCAGCCAGACGTGAGCAATAGCAGCCCTGCCCAAATTTGCTCCAGCTCTGAAGGTAGAATTTGCAACTGAACAGCAAAGCTATGATGAAAAGCCTGGAGAGACTGCACGTACAATCTTGACAAGGAGCAGAGAAATCCCAGACAGCATCAGAAACAGCATTAGAGAAAGTTGCTGGCATAAAGCATCACCCAGAAGATGGGACACAGCACACAGTAAAAGGGGTGAGAGGAAGCAGAGATGATGGGCAGACGCTGCTTCCAGCTCATGAGGCCGAGGGCAGGGGGAGGAATACCCAACAAAACTCAATTAAAAAGTCCCAACCCACCATCAAACTTTATTACATTAGTACGCCAACAGTTTATTTTAATTTATTGTTTACAAGATCCCTGTTTTTGCAAGGACGCTCAAAATATATCAGATCTTTTCTAGCAGCAAGTTACAGTTTGTGATTTTCAGTCTTAGGCTTGTTAAGGATGCTAGAAAGCGAACAGTGGTTTGCAGTACCAAACCTGTTATTCCCTACATCTGCATTAAACATATCGCTGCTAGAAAATCTGTTCTCATCCTATACTCCTTTCCAGGCAGCAGTGAAAAAAATAAAAATAAAAACCAACCAACTAAACAAAATAACCCCCTCACACTGCTTTCGAATTTCTACAACAAGACAAACAGCAGCTCTTGCTGATTTAGTAGAAGGAAATGTCAAAGACTCACAAGACCGTTACTAGAATAAAAAGCCCATCACTTCATGGTGTTAACATGATGGCTAAGAGTGATTTGAAGGTCAGGCGAGCTTGGCAGCCCACGGGAAATGCGTTGGTGGGATTCTCAGTCCTGTTTCACCTCCTCAAATCTCTGTAAAGTTAATAAAGTAAATCAGAGAGCGATGCAGACTCGCCACAGACATCCCCGTTTGCAGAGACGCTCTTGTCCAGACAGGAGAATTAGGGAGAACGTTGATTTTCCATTATGGTTAACTGTAAAATAGACTTAAAATTTTAAGCAAAATTTTATAAGAATAAGTGCAGAGCGGAACTGTGCAATAGATTAAGAAGCTGCTAATTCTGGCAAAGTGTGGAATTTTGGCTTTGGTTGGACAGTTTTACAATTAAGAGTTTCTCTCCATTTTTAAGCAAAGGGGAGGCAAACTTTAAAAGGTTTTGCATAATTCTGACGTATTACCAAGACGCAGTTAAGTAGCTTTTAAATAAAACAAAGCACTTTGATTCATTTTTCTTTGCTGCTCATGGATTAGGAGAGAGTTAAAAAGACAATTCATTTTTGATTGAAATAAATCAATGTACTGGAAAATAGCAATTCATTTGCGAAATTTCCCTATCAAATCCCATTGCTTCCTGCTTTCCAAGCTGGAAAGTCTAATCATGTTCCCTTCTTCATGCTCCAAAGCAGGAGCAGAAGCAAGCGTTAAGGTAGTGCCTGCCTGTATTTTCAAAATTATACCCAAGTCATTAAAAAAAAAAAAAAAAAGAGCTACCTGAGATGTTTGACAGTTTTGTTTTGTTTGGTGTTTTTAATGATGATGTGGCACGAGTATATAAATAAAACCTGAGTGAGAGCAGTTTTTTGTTTGCACTGCTATATTCCTAGGGTTGCCCGCAGTCCTGTGCTAATGCAAACACAGACACCAGCACCCACAGTATGCGAAAATGCAAAGGAATTGATCGAAAAACAAAGTGGAAAGGATTAATCCTACACTCACTGCCCAAGCTGTTGGGAATGCAACACGAAAACTGCCAAGAAAAAAGATGAAGAATCCAAATATTTTTGAAACGTCCTTATTTAAAGATTTATTGGTGATATAAATTACAAAACAGTGTATTTATTTTTAAACTAGCTCTTAATCAGTCTCTCTTCTGGTCTTATTAATGCACTCAGCACTAATTGCCTTAGAAAATATCTTTTAAAAGATCCAGGCTATTAATGACAAAATGGAGATGATTTTTTTTTTTTTCTGATTAAGTCCATGTGACACAAGGAAGTGGTATCAGAGAAATCAGCCATACAAATGAAAGACACAAACCTTTAAAAATATTACCTCACTGCAGCTTTCCAGTTGAAAACATCCAGATAAATAGGTATTTTTTTTTCCCTCCTTGTAAATTACGGATTCTATAAACAAAATCCTGAAATGTAAACTCAATTACCAAAAAAGACCCCCAAAGCATATTAGATAAATGGTTAGTAATAAAAATGAATAAAAGAATGTGTGATTCCAGCACATAATATGTATAATTCATGAGCTTATCCTTACTACCACCGTACCGGAGAGGTTCCAGGGTTGGGATGAGTCACTAATCTCACAGGAACAATGAGAGAGATGAGATTCAGTGCGTCAAGAGTGGTGACACTCAGATGGAGATGAACAGTGGCGTTAGGGAAGGGAGCGGTTTCCTCACTGCTCTGGCCACTGGTACCCAGTGAAGTCAATCAGTCTCTCTCCAGCCCCTTGGCATTTGCAAGTCCATACAGAAGAAGAATTGTAGGAGGACAGGAAAGCGCATACGCAAGAGCTCTGCAGGAAAAGGACGTGATGTTGGAACGTCAATTTTGCTTCAGAGTCAACCATGCTTGTTCCAGCACAAGGTTGAAGAAGCTGCAGTGCAGAAAGCACCTTTATTTCCCACCTCCTTCCTCTTCATCACTTCCTTTGTTGGTCAGGACTAAAATTTCAGACCATCTCAAGGATGCAGAACACAAATTGCACCTGCAGTAATTAAATACAACATTCTTGGAGAGCCCCTGCAGTGTCATTGAGATCTGCATGAAGACTTTTTATAAACCAGAAGCCCCAGAGAGATGAAGTGAGATCTGGGATGACAGGACAGCAGAAATTACCAAAACGCAGACAAAGTGGGTGCAATGGGAAACAGCGACTGAGCAATGTGACAACTGGCATCTATCTGCAGGGGAAAAAAAAAAAAAAAAAGAGTGTTTTGCGGACGGACAGTAGTGCAAGTGCTGGAGCAGATTTCCAAGTTCAGAAAAAAAATACCAACCCTCCTCTTCTGGAGAGCTTCAATTCTCCAGCAAAAAAGGAGCAAGGTAATTTATTAGACGTCCTAAAGAGAAACGAAAAAGTGCAATACACCCTTTGCCATTTATTGGTAGTCTTTAGCTATATCTTTAAATAAGAAAACTATACTGATAATTTATGCACGATAATTTATGCACCTTCCCAACATTTACTGAATGTAGGAAGGAAAATTACTTTTGTTCACCTAAGATTAACCATAATAGAAACCATCTGGCCCAAGGAATTAGCTCTTTTGGAAGAAATCATAAAACTCATGCAGAGTTTTATAATCCACACGTACAAGACCCCATAGGCCGTTCAGGGAGGAAGATGAAATACCATCTGCCATAGCTTCTGAAAGTCTCCTGGGTTTGTTTCTGTGGGACATTGTACGCATATCTGGTCTTCCACAGCTTATGGAATCTGCAAGTGGTCAGCAGAGGCTGTAGCAATGGCCATAAAACGTCCTGTTTCTTGTTACACAGCTCCCGCTGTAGTTACTCACGAGAAAGGAAAGACTAGCACAAAAGGAAAAGGCTCAGCTGTCTCTCCCTGGGCTACACATGGGCCAGATTTTGAGTTCTCTGACCCTCTGCAAGTTACTAATAAGCCCTCATATTGTTCATCACTAATGAGATGGTCAATGTGGGCAAACATTATAGAATTAGTCTATTTTTCATATACAGAGGCACATACACACTCAACAAGCCTTTCGTCATCTACTGAGACAGAAGTAGAGGGGAACATTATCTTCCTACTATCTGTTGATTAGAAAAAAAAAAAAAGCTTTGCTTTTTCAAAGAGAATTTCAGGCATAATCTCACAGGCCTGTTAATGTACAAGGCAACCTCTAACCCGTGCAGAACCACACAGCCCATGGCAGTGCTAAAAAATATAATAAAAGAGAAATTCATTAGAAGTTTATGTGAAGCTGCAGAAGAAATGTAGTTACTCCATGTGTAAGGTGATTTGTACAACAAACTTCATACCCATCCTTACACAAGAAAAAAAAAAAAGAAATGATTGCATGGGTGTTAACGCTTATTAGAGATTATTATATCACCCTTTGCACCTTTGGAAAAGTAAGATTATCCCTTCCCTATGGGTAAAAGAACGGCATGTGTAATGCAGTGGGGCTCGGTCCTAACAGGCAGGAGGACTGATCCATCCTCGGGCCCATCTGTGCATTCGCTTGCAAGACAAAAACTGGCCTTTTGCTGTTTAATTCAGCAGAACTTTGCTCTCTTTCTCATTCTCAGCATGACTCATTAAATATCTGCAGACCAGATTCTGCTCTTCATCCTAATCGAAAAGACTCTATTATGTACTTGAACATAGACTTTCCCCCTTTCCTCCAAAATAAAACTGAGACATGGGTTGAAGTGTTCTCCTAAAAAAAAAAAAAAAAAAAAACGGCACTGCGATACTGATGAGTATGAGAAAGTGGAAGTGACAGGAAACTGATGAAGAAAAGGCTGAATTAAATTTTTTAGACAACTGGTTTATTAGCTAAAGCATTCTACTTTAGGTCAACAGATACAAATGCCAAACTCAGTAAGCCGGTTTCAGCTGAAAGTTTTTTTTTCCTTTCTCCCTTTATCATTGTTGAAGCAGCCCATTGCAAGCCTTCAGCAGGAAATGCTTTGACATTTTATACCAAAATGCTGTGTATTTTCAAAAATTGCCCACATTTAAACCCCCAAAAGAACAAGAAAACTTGAAAAAAAGAGGGGGTTTTGTCCTAAATATTTCAGTCAGTGTAACTCCTCTTTCTTTTTTCCATTTTCAGATACATTCTAAACATATTAGGAATAGTGTGGCCAGCATGACTAGAGAAGTGATCATCCCCCTGTACTTGGCACTGGTGAGGCCCCACCTCGAGTACTGTGTTCAGTTTGGGGCTCCTCACTACAAGAAGGACATTGAGGTGTTGGAGCATGTCCGGAGAAGGGCAGCAAAGCTGGTGAGGGGTCTGGAGGACAAATCTTATGAGGAGCGGCTGAGGGAACTGGGGTTGTTCAGCCTGGAGAAAAGGAGGCTGAGGAGAGACCTTATCACTCTCTACAACTCCCTGAAAGGACGGTGTAGAGAGGTGGGGGTTGACCTCTTCTCCCAAGTAACAAGTGACAGGACAAGAGGAAATGGGCTCAAGTTGCACCAGGGGAGGTTTAGATTGGATATTAGGAAAAAATTTTTCACTGAAAGGGTTGTCAAGCATTGGAAGAGGCTGCCCAGGGAAGTGGTTGAGTCACCATCCCTGGAGGTATTTAAAAGACGGATAGATGTGGTGCTGAGGAACATGGTTTAGTGGTGGTTTTGGCAGTGTCAGGTTGATGGTTGGACTCCATGATCTTAAAGGTCCCTTCCAACCTAGACAATTCTATGATTCTATGATATTTAGCAGCCATAAGGAGGAGAAGCTATAAAAGTAAATAAAAATTAATTACTTGATCACGCCACTGAGTACCACTGAGTACCTGTAGCACTGCTCCATGCCAAGGGAAATGCACCTACAAGACATAGTGACGTGGTGAAAAGCAAAATACATCTGAAAGGTTTTGGTTCCAAGGGCAAAACTGCTGGAGATGCACAACTTCCACAGGAACTAATCCTTTAGTCCTTTGGAAATCTCAAGGAATCCCAAAGCGGACATTCATTTTAGGGCTGTAGCAGTCATTCTGTCAGTGAACCTGAGAAACACCATTTTGAACTCTTCCATGCCCCTCTTCCTCTTGTAGCCTCTCTTCAAATATCCTTGCAAAGTGCTGCGATCATTTTCTGACACTCTTTCCATGACATGTTGCTGCATATAAGCTCAAAGAAACCCTTCCCCACGCACACTCCCTACTGAACACTATAAAGGGGTTGACACCCTGATTTTCTGCACACATACAACCATTGCCTTTTGTGTATGCCGTTATTAATGGGAAATCTGAACACGTTAGCAGCCTGTTGCCAGCAATGGCTCTCTGGGTTTTCATCGACGTCAGGACTACAATAATAAAATACAGTGTTCTAGCAGAGGAAACAGGACTCCTGCCAAATCCCTGCTCCTCCACATTCCCCTGTGCTGCTTTTGCATCAACCAGCAATAAATGGTTGGGCACAAGCAGATAGAGCCTGTGTCTAGTGTGGCTGGGGCAGGGGGTTTATCCATCCATGAGCCAATAGCCACTCAATGAGGATCAATCTTGAATGCCTGTCTGGGGATGCTGGACTGCCTTCTCCTTCCTTTCATCTCCTTTTGCCTCTTCCTCCTTTCCTTCACTCACTTGTCCTCTTACCGAATGCTTTTCCACCCACCACTTGTAAAGTCAGCAGCAGCCACCGCCACGCAGATCTCACGAAGCAGCTCAGGGAGACTGAGACGTGCCACATCCCTCCTTGGGCAAAACTCCCTCCTTGCTGTTCCTCGGGAAGAGTAGATTGAAACTGAAGGGCCCTCAAAACTACCTCCATCTCTGTTGCCAGAATGGTGCATCCCTGGTGCCCATGTTCAGTTGCAGCAAGCTTCAGCCCATCCTCCCAC
The DNA here is from genome assembly GCA_017639485.1 of Pluvialis apricaria. NCBI lineage: Eukaryota > Metazoa > Chordata > Aves > Charadriiformes > Charadriidae > Pluvialis > Pluvialis apricaria. Next base: position 167,611,937 of record CM030008.1, read on the forward strand.
ATGCCATCTGGACACACTCTTGAGCAACCTGGCCCTGCTCGAGCAGGGACGTTGGACTAGATGACCTCCTGAAGGCCCTTCCAACCTCAACCATTCTATGGCTCCTCAACAAGCCATTCATCTTCTTGCTCAAAAGAAACAGTGATGAAGACCCAAGGATCAGGAGTGCTATAGTCTTCTTTCATCATCATATCCTGACTCCCTTCCTCCCACCTCACTGGACTGTGCACAGGGGACAGGTACTGTCCAGTAGAAACTTTGCAGGACCTGGGCTATGTTGCTGCTCAAACAGGTAAAATGGTGCTGCTCAGGGGCAACCAGCAACCCTTAAGTGGTGAAAAGTTGCCTTCCACAGACTTTTCATCATCTTGCAGCTCCTAGATGTTACCCTTGCACCAGCCCCACTGGGTGACCACAAGACAGATCATGTAGACTAGGTGGGGCACATGTATCTGCTAGGAAAGGAGATGCTTTGCAGACTGGCTTCTCCGCTGCTGGTCAGCATTGAATGAATGAATTCCAGGAGAGCATGGACAAGACCACACTGGGCATGCAAAAGTCACAGTAGCCAATTCTCCCTGAAAATAGAAAATATCTCCTGTTGGATACAAAGAAAAGAAGTCTTGAAGGTCGCGAAAGCTTGTCTAGAAGGTAGGGATCAGCCCCTAAGCACCCACTCAGTCCTAATGAGTTCATGGTCTGGTTGGAAAGTTCATCATCTGGTAACTTCTCCCAAAACAGAGTTTGGCAGTCTCATTCACTCGTGCTCCTGTCCCAGTCTCTGCACTGTGCTATTTCCACACTTGAGATGGTTTAACACCCCCCAGAGATCGGAGGAGGAGGTCAATCAGCACTTCTCTTCTAGTTCATTGTAACGAGCAGCCCAAGCAGTTAACATCAGTTAGTTTAAATGAATTGATTTTATCTGAAATTCCTGCTGCCGCCTTCATGCATGCACAGGCATCGTTGCAGCTTCTATAATTAGAGCACACCGAGAGAGAAGCAATTTGTAAGGAGAATGACACCTCTAAACCGCATCTTTCTCAGAAAGGTGTTGCGTGCACGTCTGGGGGGAAAAACTTGCATATTCAGGAGGAAAGCCTCTGTAATGATGCCACTAGGCATTAAGTAGAAACCTAATTGGTTTTGTCTTACAGTCTCAAGTCATAAACAGAGAAGAAAAAGCACAGGCGCATACACACAGGTGCACACACGCACACACACCTTGCCCACCTGTGCTTAAACAAAGAGAAGATACATACAAAATAACCAAAATATTAGCCAACATGCTAAGCATAGTCTTTTTAGACACTGTGGACCTGTTTACAGTGCAAAAGCATGAGACCTATGGGAACAAGCCTGGGGTAAATTTATATAGGTTAAGATTTGCTAACACCATAGCTAGTGCTCTGGTCCATGCTAGTAGGGATGTTGCTCCAGAGCAAGTGCATTTTGGTCTACCAAATCCCAAACCTCTTCTGTTTCCAAACATTTAAACAAGGCAGGAGGTGCTTGGTGGGGATTTACATCTACCAGAATTCTCCTACTCACACCCAACCCAAGGCTGCTTGATTGCTGGGTTTGGCACAGCTAAAACGTGTGTGCAAGATCCTGACTGGGATCTCACTTGAGTTGTGAGGGCTTCTTTTGTGTGCTCTTCCCACCCTGCAGATTCATGCCAGGTACCCACAGTAACATGAAACTGAGCCGCTCTGGTCTGTAGGCTCCATCCCTGGAGGTGTTCAAGGCCAGGTTGGATGGGCCTCTGAGCAACCTGGTCTAGTGGGAGGTGTCCCTGCCCATGGTAGGGGGGTTGGAACTAGATGATCTTTAAGGTCCCTTCCAACCTAAACCACTCTATGATTCTATAATTCCCTTGGCTGAAAACGGGATGGAGCACCTCCCACCCATCCTGCAGGTAAATCCCGACAAACTCCTGATGCAAGGAGCTGAATATACATCAAATAATACTGTAGTAACTTCTTAGCATACAGGTGATCCAAAAAGACTGACAAAATAACCTCATGATCCCCTCTAGCTTTAAAATCCATGATTTCGAGAGCTGAAAGACATGCCAGAAAAAAATATAATGCTGCTTACCACTAATGCCAAGACTAGACATATTTTCACCTATGATCACGCCTAAATAACACAATTTCAAAACTTCCAGTAAACTTTTGCACCTAAAAACTCGCTGAGTAGGTGGAAAACAACAGTTTAAAAGGGAGCATCTTCTAGCAGGAATGCGTCATTTAAAGCACGCTCTTCTACATGGGCTGGGATTGTGTCTGGGGACTTCTGTGCCATTGTCTTAAAACATATTTTAAAAAAAAAAAATCAAAAATCAAGCTTCACAGACAAGGAAAGTTAAAATACCTGTGCCTTCATTAAAATGTCGGAGGCTTACATTTCTGAAATAGTTTTTAGTTTGTTCTAAAATGAAATCTATCCATGCACTGGCACCTGGATAGCTTGTCCTCGTATGCTTTTTTAAGCTCATTAATTCAATCAGAGCTCTATTACAGTCGCTCTGTCCTCACACTGGAATTGGCTGCTTAATACTTAAGCTCAATGGCCACAAGCAAGATTCATCTGACCACTACAGGGTAGTATTTTGCACACAATAATTAAAGCACAGATATTTAGTGTTGCACTATAAGCCCCGCCATGAGGAAAGGCCCAATCCTATTTCTTTTTGAACGCTGAGCTCCCGTCATGCCGTTACTAGTGGTACTTTGCACAGCAATGATGAAATTCCACCAAAGTTTTGTGTACTCCCCCACCACACACCGATGCGAGGAATCACCAAAAATCTCTCGTCCCACAGCAAAAAGGTTCGTAGACCCAGATGCCCACAGCATCACACTAGCAGGGGACCAGATTACCCTGCTTCTCTTCAAATCAAGCCCTTGGAACGTGGCATCTGTATTGAAGACGCTCCAGAAGACCCCAAGGGATGCTCCTGTGCTGGCACTCAATTACAAACCACAGCATCGATTTTTACAGCTATGACAAAGCTCCTTTTTTCTTGCACTGCCCAAGGACACGGACAGGGGTGGTGGGATGTGGAGAGCAGACTATTACCGAAACAGCCAGTGCCTCTATTCTAAACAGTGAAAAACTCAAACAGTGGCTACAGCACAAATCACCCGCAGTTGAAATGATTATATGCTGGTGAGGCACTGCCTGGAAAGCAGCTGCTTAAAAAAAAAAAAAAGCAATACCAAAGAAGAAATATGTTTGCTGCATGCATGAAGGAGCCACAGTCCCACCCTCCTTGGGTGCATTTTGGTATGACAAGAAAACAACTCCCAGCAGCTGGTGAGCTCCAAGACACAGAAGGAGATAGAAGAGCTCTCTAATCCCTGGCTGGCATCTGAACCCAGGTTAGATATTACCTGTGTCAAGGCTGGGAAACCTAATATACAGCGATGCGGTACAGCCCAGGCTCCAGCACACAAACATCTGTATCAAATGCTGGTCTTTTTATGAGAAAATTCATAAGGATTCCCAAAAAACCTTGCAAAGATTTCCTGTCCCTCGCTTAGCTATTTTCCCATTGCACGTCCTCTTCACTCATCTCATGGAAGGCAATTTTCTTGAAGAAACCAGCCCGCCTCGGATAGGGGATGGAAGACACAACTGAGCTACGGAGAACAGCACCACACATGAGCAAAGCAAATGTCCCCGAGCTGGGATGTCCACAACACGGAGGTGGGTCTGCAAGTCCTCCAAGCGAACGTGCCTTCAGCTTGGTATGGGCAGCCTTCCCCCTACCGCTGGGGGTCGAGAGCTGCCCCTATCCCTCCACCCAGCCAGACCTGGCAGCACTACACTGAGCAGCATTCAATCAAGAAAGCAGCCTGCAAGCTGAAAGAGAGCTGAAACACGGAGAGAGGAAGAAGCCAGCTCAAATAAATGGATAATTGCCATTTAATTCCCGCGTATTAGATTTGGCAATACTTGCATTACGGTTAAGTCAATAAAGCAACTTTGACTCGAGCTTCATTTGACGACGGGACAGACCGATCAATCTGTCTGAGATACAGGCTCCCAGCCCTGCCAGGGAGACCTCAGGGTGGGAGCAGAGGAAAGGCCACCGCCTGACTGCCACGTGTTGAGGGAAACGGTCCTCTATGTGCCAAAATGAGTATTAAGTAAAGATCTCATTCATGCTTTTCCTAGATCAGGCAGCCTCGTTCATGGACAAATGTGGGCCCTTATTCCTACAGCTAAATTATCCTCTATAGCAACAACCAGCCACCTTGCCGGAAAGATGATGCTGTGCCAAGCACGTCTGCCCATCATGTCCATATGAACACAATTTAGGAGGCAAGCCTGTGTAGGAGACTTGCTTTCAGGCAATCGGCTCAAGAGAGTGAGCTAATTAAAGCTGCATCAGAGAGCTGAAAAATCCCCTGGGCCGACTGTCTCACTGCTTGTCACTCCAACCTGGTCGCGCGTCAGCTGGAGGAGCCACGCTGGAAAGATGGCCGTGCAACCCGCCACTGACAGCGGGCAATGGCAAAGGGCAGTGAAGGAACAACCATTGCAGCTGTTTGTAGTTCAAATCAATACTAATAAACATATTTCCTGGCACCCAGCACCAGTAGATATAAAATAATTCATCTGGTTTACAGCTGAAGCTCCCTTTCCTTGAGACGTGTAAAACCCGTGCTTTCTTATCATAGAATCATCAAATGGTTTAGGTTGGAAAGGACCTTAAAGATCATCTAGTTTCAACCCCCCTGCCATGGGCAGAGACACCTCCCACTGCACCAGATAGCTCCAAGCCCTGTCCAACCTGGCCTTGAACACCTCCAGGGATGGGGCAGCCGCAACTTCTCTGGGCAACCTGGGCCAGGGGCTCACCGCCCTCACAGTGAAAAATTTCTTCCTAATATCTAATCTAAATCTTCCCTCTTCCAGTTTGAAGCCATTCCCCCTCATCCTATCCCTACATGCCCTTGTAAAAAGTCCCTCTCCAGCTTTCTTTTAGGTCCCTTCAGATTCTGGAAGGTCACAATAACGTCTCCCTGGAGCCTTCTCTTCTCCAGGCTGAACAACCCCAACTCTCTCAGCCTGTCCTCACAGCAGAGGGGCTCCAGCCCTTGGATCATCTTCATGGCCTCCTCTGGACTCGCTCCAACAGGTCTGTGACCTTCTTGTGCTGAGTGCCCCAGGACTGGACGCAATATTCCAGGTGCGGTCTCACGAGAGTGGAGTGGAGGGGCAGAATCCCCTCCCTCGCCCTGCTGGCCACGCTGCTTTTGGTGCAGCCCAGGATGCACTTTTTGGCAAGCTACAGTCTCCTTTGGGATGGACAAATTCTCCCTCTACCGCAACACAGAGCACCTCAGACGAGTAGATGGAAACCAGGTGAAACCACAGGAGTTTGAGTTCAGAATACATACCAAGACAGCAATGCAACCCAGACAGAGATGCGCATTATTTTGTATTACACGGCACTGCATACAATAGAATTATGCGTTATATACAGTTGCAAGACATCTGCCCTGTCTAATAGCCTCAAGAAACTACGAAAAGCAGAACAAAAAATGTGACGAGATTACAACCAGGCATTGTACAGTCTCTCAGGCTCCGTATTCTGATAAACTTGGGATTGCCTGCAGACATTGCCATTAGTTTCAGCAGGTTTAACATACATAGGGCACAGGCTCTTGCATTCAACAGCAGAACGCATGACGCTATTTACCCATACAGACTGAATCTTCACCACTATGAAGTAAGGACCTGTTCATCCCCCACTGCTTGAAAAAAACCCCAAACAAATGACAAAGTACCCCCCAAAACCAACCCAACGCTTTATTTTACAAATTTCAAAGCAAGGCAGTAAATTAAATGAAATAGCTAAATTCCCCTGTTTATTTGTTAATGTTAGAATATTAGCGATAATTCTTCATCTTACAGTAGTTATATGCACATCATGTGGCTGTGCGTACACCCAGATACATGTAAAATATGTTTTATAGTATATGACTTTTTCATTGCAAATATTTTCCTGAGATGTGCTAGAATGAGAGCACATTAAAAGCACCTGCTATTAAATCTTTGCTAAAACCTCCAAATTTCTCATGAAAATCCAAAGTGTGCTGTTAATGAAATTGTTGAGTTTTTAATGTATGTGTCATTTTGATGAATGTAGAACATAATTTCCATAATGTCTTACATGTTTCACGCACTTCTAGGTATTATACCATCTTCTTGATATCCCAGGAAAACAGTTTATTAGCACAAGTAGGAAGGAAAACAGAATCATGGAGCCATGTATGGTTACAGAGAATTTGTTTCAAGGTAAGAATCTCTGTGCAAAACTTCCCCAGCGCTTGCTCAGTTCCCCAACCACTAGATTAATACTTTCCAATCCTTCCAATAATTTAATTAAAATGATCAGCAGATGAGAAGTAATGCCGCACCACTGAATCTAATTACACTTCAACTTTATCCTCTAGAAATCAAGAAAAATATATATTTCTTCAAGAAAAGACATTTATTTTATTCTGACAGAGGAAAGGAAAAAAGAAAAAAAAAACAACAATCAGTTTTGTTGATAACATCTCGCTCTTCTTTCTTCCCCCCCTGCCTTCCAAATGACAATGCTTGCCTGGCTAAATAATAAAATAATAAGCATTCTGCAAAGCTAATCTTCCTGTTCCGAGCTGTCTGAGCCACTTTGTGCCTTCCCACCCCATGCCATTGTACAGCAAAACAATAGCACCTTTGTAAAAAATGACAACAAAAACCAAATGGAGGGGAGGTCTCTCCTGTGTTGGAACCTGCCAAGGAAAGAAATAAAAATTCAGACCTTCTTACCTCTACTTGGCAATTTTACATCTTACAAAAAGTCCCCCTCCATCCCCGTCCCATGCAAGTCTTAACTCTGGAAGCTTGACTGGAGCTTCGTGTAAGATGAAAGCAGGGATGCTGAGAGGACTGGCAATCTACACAAAGCATGCAGCAACAAAAATGGTGTACGGAGAGTATTCCCACTTTCTGCTGCCCAAATCTCCACTGCTGTAACCAATACCATGGCCCAAATCTAGGTGTCGGCCAGCACCTCCTTGCTCTAAAGGCACACAGACACACAGGGTAACAAGCTGTGCTTGCAGACAAGACCATCAATCTCTCCACTTGGTTTTCTTGAAGAATCATGCTACGAGGTTTCTCTACAGTCAGCACAGCACTGAACACTGTTAACTAGCAGAAAAACGCAAAGCACTAAACATTTAACTAAATATGTACAATTTCTGAACCAGGCTTGCTCAATTAACATTTTACTGCAGCGACCTCCAGGGCAATACTGTCTTGCTAATTAAGTATTTGCTCGCCATCTCCGTACTGAGAACAGGGTGGTTTTACTCTGCCTTTTCTCACCATCAAAGAGCAAGTGAATAGGCAGTAAAGGAGAAAAAGCTGTATAAAAAGGTTCCTTTGTCTGACTCAGGCCTTCCCTAGCAGCACCTTTTCCTCCTGATGCTACATCCCCTTGTAGACAGTGCTGTGCCCAAGCTACTGCATCAAGTGGGCATGGATTGTGCGTCCACACCAGCAAAGCTCTCAATGCAACTGGTTGCCTCTGAGGATGGGTGGGCAGAAAGTGACTCAATGGACCTGCAAAATGATAACAAGCACGTTGGGGAAGATCAAAGGTCTACATCAGTGGTGAACAGAAGATGCCTGGAAAATGTAAGGTAGAATGTAGACACGCTACTGCACAAGCACCTTCCCAGCTACCAACCACTTACACCTCAGGGACGTTCTAAGCAAAAAGTGCTTTTGGTGGCTTACTCCACCATGACTTGTTTAGTCTCCCCTCCAAATCACACCCACTTTCCACTTGCATCACCTGCTGAAAAGCACAAAAATGCATTCAATGACATAATTGGAGCTGATTGAGGCTCCCCTGCTTCTGTTTGTTCTCAACATTACACCTGCTACCTTCACATGATGCGTGGACACCAAGCATGATTCTTAGTCTTCACGGCCAGGAGGTGGGCTCCATATCAGAATAAAGACGAAATTGCTACCCAAAAATTGTGCAGAGGACCACCTGGTTAGTGAAATATCATTGCTACAAACCCTGTAGCTCAAAAGCCTACTACTTCTACCATACTGTTGCCACTCTGCACACACTTGTTGGGTGAACCATAAAATGACCTGGAGGAACATGATTCAACATCTTTCTGGGCCAACAGGTCAACAGCGCAAATCCCAACTGAGCAACCTACTTAGTGAATAACAATATGGAAAGAAAGAGGCTCTCCAGATCAACTAGACCCTTCCCAAGGAGGGAGGCAGCACAGAAATGCCCCTCAACATACCCACTCCAACTGCCCACCCTTATTTTAGTGCTATTCGAGCAGCAAAGCTTGTTCTTCATTTCTTAAAAAGACTATTTCAGTGTAACACATCCCAGTGGTGATTTATTTTCACTGCAGAATGGAGAATGACACTGATCTCTCCACAGAAGTCTAAGTTTGCTTAAGGGCCTTTCTTATTAATTGGCCTTAACATTTTTATTGTGGTGTTACCCAAAAAAGCCCACAAATTGTGCCTCGTGCTAAATGCTACACTTGACTTTAACTCTTTACGAGTTACTGCTTGCAGGTCTGACATGGCCGTCTTTGGTAGTTCAGATGCATTCACTCTGAAAAATTTCACAGGCACCTCCTTCTTTCCCAGTCAAGACCGGAAAACAGACATCTCCTTATCTACAAACTGGTAAATCCCCTTCTGTTTGTTTTACAAAGAAAGAAGGAAAATGTATTAGTCCATAGACCTACAAGCCAAAACCTCCCATATTTTATGCCTGTCTGATCGCACCACAGGAAAATTGATTCACTTCTCTGTGAGTTGGTTACTGCATCCATAAAACAGTGATGATAAATACTGGACTGTTGCTCTGGGGTGGCACGAAGGTTAAATTCATTAATGCTTGTAGAGTGGCTGAGATATTTGGATGAAAGGCACTAACCATGGCAAAATTATTATTATTTATTCTCATGGGGGCAGATCACAGCTTCTTAGCTTGAAGACATACGTTCTACAGTAAGTGTAGGCAAACCTAACTCCTGCAATGCCCAGATCCCATACGTGCTCAGCACAGAGTCTGAAACACTTATTGAAACAGAAACCAGGCAGAAAATACACACTGCTCTCAGTCAGGATCAGCCTGCTGTCCCAGCAGAAGAATCATAGTCTAATGCAGAATCACGAACAGGCAGAGCTGATCACTCCCACACCAGTTCCTGCTCAGCCCCTGATTTATTGCACGGCATTCACCTTCATACTCGTTTTCAGTTTGCTTTACTGCGGTTCCATGGATAAGAGAAGACCCCCACAGAGTGCAAGAGGCAGCAGATAAAAAACTGGCAACAGAAATGTAATTCTCAGCCTGGCCACCAGTCACCAGCAAAACATCTCTCCACAGGGCATACCTTCAGGTTTTTGTACCTTCTGCCAAGATGCCACAAGAACAAAGTCAAAAGAGCAGAATCACAGACTTACAGAACGGAAGTTAGAAGGGACTTCTGAAGGTCATCTGGTCCAACCCCCATGCTCAGGTAGGGCCACCTAGACCCAGCTGCCCTAGACTGTGTTCGGACGGCTTTTGAATAACTCCAAGGATGGCGATTCCACAACCTCTTTGGGCAACCTGTGCCAGTGCTCAGTCACCCTCACAGTAAAAAAGTCTTTCCAGACTAGGTGGCTTTATGCAAGATGGTAGGCTTTTCCCTCCCCATGCAGTGTTTCCATCATTGACTACTCCATGACCCCACTGTGTAGCCCATCTTCATCTCTTCTGCTGCACAGAGGGTTGGAGCGTAGCCCACCTGGGGCAAAACATCAACCTGTGCAGCAGGACTCCTGACTCTGCTGCTATCTATTTATTAAAACCAACACGTGAAAATGAGATGTAGCAAATGAGAAGATCTTATGCAACGCTTAATGCAACGGAAAGTGCTGTGGAAGGCTGAGCCCACTCAGGTCTCTGATGACAGCTTAACTTCCCGATTCAATGAACCGAAGCTACTTTTCATTATGACATAGTGAAGGATAAACACCATTGCATTAGTCAGCTCCCGGCAGTCATCTTTTGAAGGACATTGAGTGGGTGGCAGGGAAAACCTGAAAGCCAAGGGAAAAATCAGACTCTGCAGCATGGCATTATTTGGAGTTGGTCTTCTGGCATGCCAGCACCATTCCTGCTGTTGTCTGGAGGCCTCTTCCTGATAAATCATATCATCATGCCACACTGCCACTCCCCAGGCTCACCAAACACAGACCAGCAATGCCCAGCTTTACTTCTCTCTGTTGAACATCTCCCAGATGTTTACCTGTATTTTATTATGAGTAAGGTACATAAAATAAAACTGGATCATTAGTTTGAAGAGGAAAACATGGGATATATCCCCTTCTCCACTAAAAGGGATAACAGAGATTTGCAATAGCCGACGCTACTTCTTGAACTTTTTCAGGGACTGATGTTTTTTCTGCGGGACAAAATTGAGCATCCACCACCCCATGCAATTTGTCAGAAGTGCTGAAAAAGAAATCGGAGCACGGTTTCCTGGTAGAACAACCAAGCTCTGTGGAGACAAGCCTGATTCTGTGACATGCAAACCATGGCTGGTATATCGTTACCGCTATCCCCAGGTAGACAGAAATCTTCCCAGCTAAGATCATAGAATCATAGAATGGTTTAGGCTGGAAGGGATCTTAAAGATCATCCAGTTCCAACCCCCCTGCCATGGGCAGGGACACCTCCCACCAGACCAGGTTGCTCCAAGCCCCATCCAACCTGGCCTTGAACACCTCCAGGGATGGAGCAACCACAACTTCTCTGGGTAACCTGGGCCAGGGGCTCATCACCCTCAGAGTGAAAAATTTCTTCCTAATATGTAATCTAAATCTCCCCTCTTCCAGTTTGAAGCCATTCCCCCTCATCCTATCACTCCATGCCCATGTAAAAAGTCCTTCCCCAGCTCTGCTGTAGGCCCCCTTTAGGTACTGGAAGGCTGCAATAGGGTCTCCCTGGCGCCTTCTCTTCTCCAGGCTGAACCACCCCAACTCTCTCAGCCTCTCCTCATAGGAGAGGTGCTCCAGCCCTCTGATCATCTCTGTGGCCTCTTCTGGACCCGCTCAGGTCCATGTCTTTCCTATGTTGGGGGCCCCAGAGCTGGACGCAATACTCCAGGTGGGGTCTCACCAGAGCAGAGATCCTGCAGTGCAGGAGAAACACTGCTCCCACTCAAGATGAATAGCTAGCAGAGTAGAGGCAGAGAAAAGCAGAGCTTCAAGAGTGCAATTCCCCTCCCACACTCATGATGGGCAGTGATAATTATACGTCCATTTTTTCATACAGTAGAGCACAAGCCTCTCCAATACCATCTTTGCCTGGTAGCCACCTCCCAGTGGGCCTTGCAGCTTGATGGGGGAAAACCAATGAGTGAATCATGATTGATGCATTTGTTGCCAGTATCCACTCCAGTACCTTTACGGATTGTGCTTAATGCAACGGAAAGTGCTGTGGAACGTTAAATCTCCATCTTGAGGACAGCCGGCCCTGCAGGACTGAAGCTGTTGCTGCTGCCTGCTGAGAGGGATGTGCTGGAGCCAGCTCATCCTTGCTGAATTCCTCAGACACATGTGGGCTTTCTTCTTCCTAACTAGGTCCCTCAGAGAGGCCTGCATCTGACACATGAAGGTGAGCTTTGCTGCCAACACACTGCATCTGAACAACTATTGAAATCAATACTTCAATACTTAAATATCTGAAAAAAAAAAACCCCACAAGCTGGAATTTTGCTGCTGCGAGAGAAGAAATCCAGTAACATAAAGGAAAGGTTTATTTTTCTCTATCAACATGAAAGCATTTAAAATCTATTCATTAAATGCTTACAGTTACCAAGGCAGACAACATCACCCGCATCAGCTTTATCAGTGTGTGCGTACGTATTTAGCCACAAACCCCACCCAAGGATGATCAAGTTCAGCACGTTTGCTGGAGCTCTACACTTTGACCGATAGTCTGACCAGTAGCAATACTTTTCAGTCTCCCACTTCTCTTTTGGGGCACATTCCCCTCCAAGAAATGACGCTCTCAACGCTCATTTCATTATTGATTATTTTACCAAAGAGAAGCACCTAATGGAGTTTTTAACTATTTAAAAGGAAAGCCTTCTAGTTTGCCTTTAGCAGCCGTAAGCGCTACTTAACCAGCACAGCAAATGAAAAGGCTTCAGCTCCAAATTCCAGCCTGTGCTGCCACCATCCAAAAGGAGCGCAGCCTTTCCCCATCAGATCCTGTCCAAAGCCTTCCCAGAAATTCCTCCCGTTAAAGAAGATATCCTTCCACAAGCAAACCAAAAAAAAAAAAGAACACGAGATGAGCAAGCACCGGAGATTGCCAGCGTAGTTATCAGGTAGTGCAACACTTTGCAACAGTAATTGCAGGAATGACGAGAAAAAGTAGGGGGAAGTTCTAATCTTATAACATCTGAGTCTGAAAATCAAAATAGATTCGCCAGCCTCCCTTTCCAATATACCTCCAAATTGTGAGGAAGGCAATAATTATCCCTCCTTTACTGAGGGAACTGTAGCAGAGAGAATTAAAGGCTCTGACTCACACGCGTTAAAGCAAACAGTGGCAGGAGCATAGACTATTTTACCCCAAGTGCTTGCCCCACTGGTGTGCTTTACCCCCTGGGCACCTGGGCAGACAGGTGGTGCTGGTCACAGCCCAAAATATTCATAGAAACTCTCTTTGTTGGCACTTGAAGGAAACACTCAGGTGCAAGCCACATACTGCACACTTGGGAAAGAGCAACCTCCAGAGCTCAGCTGGACAACTGCAGCCAACCATGCACAACAACGCAGTAAAATTTGTCAGGGGTGCGTCTTGAGCTCAAAATCATAGAATCATAGAATCAAAGAGTGATTTGGGTTGGAAGGGACCTTGAAGATCATCTAGTTCCAACCCCCCTGCCATGGGCAGGGACACCTCCCACCAGACCAGATTGCTCAAAGCCCCGTCCAATCTGGCCTTGAACACCTCCAGGGATGGGGCAGCCACAGCTTCTCTGGGCAACCTGGGCCAGGGGCTCACCGCCCTCACAGTAAAGAATTTCTTCCTAATATCTAATCTAAATCTCCCCTCTTTCAGTTTAAAACCATTACCCCTTGTCCTATCACTCTACTCCCTGATCAGGAGTCCCTCCCCAGCTTTCCCGTAGCCCCTTTAGATATTGGAAGGGGCTATAAGGTCACCCTGGAGCCTCCTCTTCTCCAGGCTGAACAACCCCAACTGTCTCAGCCTGTCCCACAGCAGAGGGGCTCCAGCCCTCGGAGCATCTCCGTGGCCTGCTCTTTCCCTGCTCCAGCAGGTCCATGTCCTTCTTATGTTGGGGTCCCCAGAGCTGGACACAGGTACTCCAGGTGGGGTCTCATGAGAGTGGAGCACAGGGACAGAATCCCCCCCATCGCCCTGCTGGCCACGCTATTTTTGATGCAGCCCAGGGTGCCGGTGGCTTTCTGTGCTGTGAGTGCACATTGCCGGCTCATGTTGAGCTTCTCATCAACCAACATCCCCAAGTCCTTCTCCTCAGGGCTGCTCCCAATCCATTCTCTGCCCAGCCTGTATTTGTGCCCAGGGTTGCCCCAGCCCAGGTGCAGGACCTTGCACTTGGCCTTGTTGAACTCATGATGTGCATGAAGTCATGCAATTCATTATGGAGTGCAGAAATCGCAGTGATGAGCACATCAGCTCCAGGCTCCTCCAGGGGCTTGCAGGTCTGTCCAAAAGGCACTTCAAGACTATGAAAGTACTCACCAGGAATTCTCCAACTGCCAGAACAAAACCAAACTTGCAAGTCTCCATGGCTATACGAGCAGAGATGCTTGACACACCCAAGTCCCCAAATTTGGCTTGAAATATCTAAGGGTATTAACCAGGTTCTCTGCTACCATAAAAACTGACCTGACAGGACAAGGAGTGAAAGAGGGCTGAGGGCAAGGAGATATACATGTTTTAGTGTTTCTTTTGTGCTTTCCTGATTGAACTCAGATGATTATGTATGAATTACTTATTTATGTATAATAAGTAACATCTGCTATGTTGCCCCCAACATAGGAAAGACACGGACCTGTAGGAGCAGGTCCAGAGGAGGGCCACAAAGATGATCAGAGGGCTGGAGCACCTCTGCTGGGAGGACAGACTGAGAGAGTTGGGGTTGTTCAGCCTGGAGAAGAGAAGGCTCCGGGGACACCTTATAGCAGCCTTCCATTACCTAAAGGGGCTACAGGAAAGCTGGAGAGGGACTTTTTACAAGGGCATGGAGTGATAGGACGAGGGGGAATGGCTTTAAACTGGAAGAAGGTAGATTTAGATTAGATATTAGGAAGAAATTTTTCACTCTGAGGGTGATGAGCCCCTGGCCCAGGTTGCCCAGAGAAGCTGTGGAAGCTCCATCCCTGGAGGTGTTCAAGGCCAGGTTGGATGGGGCTTTGAGCAACCTGGTCTAGTGGGAGGTGTCCCTGCCCAGGGCAGGGGGGTTGGAAGCAGATGATCTTCAAGGTCCCTTCCAACCCAAACCATTCTATGATTCTATGGTTCTATCTACAACATAGGTATAAATACATATGTTCATAATTTTTTTACAGGATTTCACATCACTTCAGACTTTACAAAAAAATCTTTTTGATAGGTTTTTCCCATCACTCAAGGCTTGAAAAAAAAGTCCCTTTTTTTTTTTCCCTTTTTTTTCCCTTTTCCACTGTGGAGTTCTTCCATTGCTTTTATCTCTCTGAAGCTGGTTGTACAAACAGTCTGACTTCCGCAATGCCAGCCATAAGCACAGGCTGGGAGGATGACTCAGCCCGCGCACCAGCCAAGTGATCAGTCAGAAGTCCCGCCAGGGTTCACAGGACTAGAAACAGGAGTTTTAAGACAGCGTTCCAGGTAATTGCACCCTAAACAAATTCACCAAAAAAAAAAAAAGTATGATACATAAAGAAAATAATCAAACATATATACATATTGTATAATTATCTACAAGCAGAAATGCTCTGTAATGTCAATTTTGGGAACAGATTCTCAACACCTTACATATATTAGAGGAGACGGCGATCAAAGACAGCTGTGTCTTCATGGCTGAAGAACTATAAGGCCTACTGCAATAGGACAGGGGGTAATGGTTTTAAACGAAAAGAGGGAAGATTCAGACTAGATATAAAGAAGAATTTTTTTACAGTGATGGTGGTGAGACACTGGCCCAGGTTGGCCACAGAGGTGGTGGATGCCTCATCGCTGGAAACATTCCAGGCCAGGTTGGACAGGGCTCTGAGCAACCTGATCTAGTTGAAGATATCCCTTGCTCATCGCAGGGGGGTTGGAGTAGATGGCCTTTAAATGTCCCTTCCAACCCAAACTGTTCTGTGATTCTGTGACTCTACAGAGAAGGCAAAAACTGTTATTCATAGAGTACCAAAAATACTCTTAATGCCTATGTAAAAGTCTTTCACTTTTCTAGATAGCTTTCAAAAAATTCAGGCAGTTTTTGTCCTTAATAAGTAAGAGAAGCTATTGTCTGTTCTTAATAAGACACTTATCTTCCCAAGTCTAGCAAGGTATTTCTTAAACATTGACAAAGTTCCTCACTTCGTATCAATATTTTTATACTTAAGCTGTGCCCCAAAATAGTAACCAATTATTTCTTCAAACACCCTTATGATACTGGTGCATAAAGTGCTTGTTTATCCAATAATGCCACAAGGATGTTACTAAATTCAGCCTTGCGTTCAGAAGAGATTTCCAAATATTTTGCATCTCAAAAGTAGTTTACATCAAAGTAAGCTTCTGAAGGCTGATATAATTGCCTGGCTTTTGCAGAAGGATGTGACCCAGACGCCACCCATATCTTGCATGAGGCGATGTCCAACCGTAAAGACACATCTGAAATTTAATAATCATTGTTACGAAATTAGATTCGGTGGGCTTATTTGCAGAATAGCCTCTGCAGTTTCAAACTTGGTTCTTCACAAGAGGCGAGAGCAATCACTGCCAGCATTCAGGACTGCGACTTTGATGCACAACCAAGTTCCATCACTGAGCTGATGTACCCAACGGCATGTGTGCCCTTAGCCAACAGCAAAACAAAATAAACTGGACTTGCTTACACCCATGCAAAAGATTTCGGCGAGTGTGTTTTATCTCACATTTGCACCAGGTTCAGCGGACAAACCACAGCCCCGCTAATAAACGGCAACTTGTTAAACTGATGTGGCTTCCCTGCGCTTCAAAGCCTTCAGAGTACAAGGGGAAAAAAAACCCACACTCTTTGATCTCAGCAAAGAGCATATCCATTCTTTTTATTCACCCAGGCCTTTCGTCTAGATCAGAAGTCCATTTTCTTGAGGCAGAGATCACATGCATATGAGGATTCGCATTGCTGAGAAGCGTTAACGAACCACCTAGTGAATGCTTCCCCCCCCAACCAAAGTCTGAATCCTACCTTTGTTCACTACGTTTGAAACTCATCACCAATAAAAAGGCATCTATGAGATACAACATGAGCAACACAAAGCTTTTACTCACCTTTCAAAATATATATTTAAAAAAAGAGTGATATCTATTGTTTCAATTTTGCTTTAATATTCAAGCTGCGTCGCACAGCACACACACATTGTGTATGTGTTGCTTTCTGGTCTGATTTTTTTGTTAATAGCAAGGTACAAGTTTTCTGCTGAAACACTTGGCATATTCCTGGTTGACAGAGGTAGGGGTTTCCCCAAGTATTTCTTAAACTAACTTGACATTTCATATAATTAAATCAGCAACTAGAGAGTAAGCATTTGAGCTATCATATTATCTGAGCTTCACATATATGGAAATAATTGTACTATCTCCTGAATCAGGGAAAGACACAACCAGACTGGTTAAAACCTAGTATTAGAAGTAGAAATGGTTATAATTTTATTAATCACCATTTTTGCACCGGTGCTGGGAATAAATTGCTCCCTGACGTTCCATCACACCGAGCGCTGCACAAAACACGCATGATTACACGCTTCCTCCCCAGAAGAGCTTAGACTGGATGTTTCTTTGTTCAAGCAAGTATATGAACTTGCCATGCGTATAATTAAATCTGCTCTTTCGGGGGGCCCGATCCCACAGACATATGTCTATTAACGGTTCCTCCGAGAATAACAAGCTTACTCGCGTGTGAAGTACGACTGGAGCCCCAACACAAATAGATGGGATTCAAGGCAGGCATTCAATAATACAGTATTTATTCCTTTTAGGTAGCCAGGCCTATCTTTCTCTATCCAATCTATGAAATCTATTTTCTCAAAATGGAAATTATGCTCACACCACACCGGTGCCCTTGAGAGGGGAACATAGACAACCTTCTCCTGGGAACTACAGTTTTGAACAAATGAGTGACCTTCTCTATTTTGAGCACACTTAAGTCCTACCAGTCCTTTCTATGCAAAGAACGAAGCCTAAGAGCTGACAGACCCATGACACCAATTTCTTTGCGTGCCTCTTGACTGTGCACAAATTGCAACTAACGGCAATTTTTCCTCCCCCAGTGCTGCAAACAAATCAAGCCCACAAAACTCAGGTGTTCTTTTGACCTCTCCTATTTCTTTTTTGCAAGTCGCTGTGATTAGTGTCTAGCCATTTATTGCACTGCTAAAGCACAAGGAAGAAGACTGGCCAACTTCAGCGACTCCTCCAGAGGCTCCAAGGGCAAGGACTTAATTTTATTGGTGTAGTTGGCGGCACCAATGCAGACTGCGAGGAAGCACCTCTACTGAGCTGGTGCCGCTTTTCTTACCTCCCCCCTTTCTTTCCATACTACAGGTGATAAATGGCTCTGATCCATCATCTTTTCACTATTTTCAAACCTGGCTGCATGCCTCCCTACTCTGAATGGACCAATTATCATAACTATTAAAAATGCTGGTGGGCAGATGAGACCTGAACGTGGTATCTTCTCCGCCAAAGCGACACAAACCTGCCAGATGCAGATCAAAGGTTTGTAGCCACGTTAGGACAACCCATCGGAGCCGAACAACCCTGCCTGTATTAGCTCATGAGCAGCACTAAATTAAATGTGACCATCTTAAACAGGCAGCTGAGCTGGTGGCTCACAGAGTTTCGTGCCTCGTTAAGGAGAACATACCAAATTAGCCTCTCCAATGGCTAAAGACATGTGAAAATGAGAGCCGAGAGCTTTACGCTCTGCAGTTTCTTAGAGCAACCCTCCAGCAAAGTGCACAAAGTGACTTGATTTTGCTTCTCGTAGAGCCACTGACACCTCTGTTTGCTTCCCTCCAGGGGAAGAGATGCATTTGCAACACAGTGCCTTGCTTTGGTCGAGTGCTTAACACTCGTGGTTTTCTTAAGAGTTAACAAACGCTGCTGATCATATTTATAACCATCACAAATGGTGTTCAAAAAAATCAAAATCCCCCTTTTCCCCCCTCCTCTTGCTACGGAGCAGCACTGCAGGTGACGGAAGGGGAAGCTCCCTTTATTGCAGCTGTCCTTGAAAAGAAGGAAGACATTTTCAGCACATGGCTATCAGTTATACTGGGTGGAAAACACAAAAAAAAAAGTAATTCCCTCCAAAGGAATCCAGCTAAATCCACTCTGTGGCCCAGGAAATACCTGATGGAACAGATCACACATATTACATTCCCAGACTTTGCTTTAACAAACCTCAGTATCACAACAGCACACCTTCGGCATCAGCGAGATCCTTTCTGTGTTTGCCTTTCCAGCAATACCCATCCTACTCTGTTTTCACTGCCTGTCCCTCGGTGGTGGGAAAACACAACTTGTAAGTCCAAGACTTTGCTGAGAATATAAAGCGCTGAATAAATGCACCAGAAGCTCAGCAGAAAAAGAGATGGTAGAGGCAGCTATAATCCCTATTTTCCAGTGAATGAATACTGATCCCCTCTGTTAGCTTTGGTCACTGGTGTTCGCATAAATATTAACAGTTTTCATTTTCTTATTTCCCTTTCATTTTCTTATTTTTTCTTTATGGCAGTTCGCCCTTTGAGGAACCTATTTTTCCCCTTTCAAAACTACACCCAAATTTCCCAGCTGGAGCTGTAAAGCAAAAGCAAGACGGTTCCCAGAAAGCAAATAGTTCTGGTTGGAGTTTTTATTTGTTTATTTATTAGTTTTACCCTATAAATATGGGCACACAAGTTTTCGCGCCAAAGAAATTATGTTTTTGCCATTGCTCTCACTTCATATAAGACTAAAGGTGATGTGATGTGCTGCGATGGTACCTCTCTCAATTTTAGAAGTCCAACAGCAAGAGGTCTTGCGCTCTTTATCTCTTCATCAAAGATTCGAAGATTCCTCTGTTTTCCACTAAGACGCTTGGGCACAGTCATCCCTGGGTCATGCCATACAACTATCACATTTATTCATCTTGCCATGGGATGTTCACTCTCACTTTTTACAGCGCGCAGTGGTAATTCAGGCTAATGTCATTAGAGACAAAACGTGAGTCCTGAGACCTTTCTGCAGCCACACTTTGGTAGGTCAACATTATGGGGGGGAAGGAACCTGGCAAGAAACAGTAAATATGAAGGAATAAAACTTAAAGGAATGATTGGATTATATTTCAGGGAGAAATTCCCAATACTGAGATCTGAATTAATCTCCCTGGAGAAGCAATTGAAGGCCGCTGATGAGTAACATGTAGAAGCATGATGGACAGCTTCAGTGGAGATGGACTGCGGGGCTGCTACCGGCCATGAAGATGCCTCAGCTTGAAGAGCATGCCATCACCTGCTGAGACATACATTTCCTCAGCCTTCATTTCAGGTCTCGCTGAAGTCTAGAAGAACACGGGAAGGGGAAGAGCTTGGTTTTCCCGTTAACATCTGGTGTCCTTTTGGCAACTGCACGCAACGCTCAGTACCTTGCCAGGACCCCGCAGGCTGCATCATATTTTATGAACTACTCAGTCTTTAATTACCTTTAAACTGTGCAACGCCTCAATTCCACCACCATCAGATTTAGTGACTAATAAAAATAGCATATGTTTGAATGAATATTACAAACCAACAACTGCGACCCCCGCGTGGCGCCAGGGCAGCTTTGGGAACCACCTAACCTCTTGGCAGGTCTGTGGCTCTCAAAGACCCTGGGACAGAGCTGGAAATAAACACATCGGCTGCTTCTATCAAAAAACGAGCAGATTAGATGTAAAAACCTGGTAGCACTGCCAGAGACTAGCTCATGTACTGATCTTGTTCAGAGAGGTGTGGTGGGTGCCCTAGACTGAGGGGCAACTTGTTATCCCACTCTACAGCTGAGATAAGGGCCAAAGGATGCTCAGAGAAAGACCAGGGGAATAAACAGGGAAACAAAACAAAACAAGACAAAAAGTGGGAACTGAGTTTTAGAGCTACTGAATTCTTTATTTATAAAGAGAAACCAAGAAAAAGGTAAATGATGCAATGTTTGCAAGGAACGCTTGTCAAGCAGTCCGAGAAAGATGCTACTTACACCTGAAGAGATAGATACAAGTGGACAAAGACTTTCTCAACATATGTGCAATCAAGCATTCAATAAATTGAGATGCAAAGAAGGAAAATTAGCAATCGCTACAAACTGGTAGGAAGCTCAGGACACACGTGAATGCTCCACTATCCACATTCAATTAAAAAAAAAAAAAAAAAAAGACTAATAAATGCATTTCCAACTCTGGAGACCAGCTCCTCTCTATGGCATGAGTGAAGCAGCGGATGGTCAATCATGCCCTCCCTGAAACACTTCTGGAGAAACAGAAGGTGCCCGAAGTCCTCGCTACTGTAAATTCAGCTCAGACATTAAAAACCCATTAGAAATGGATAATGAAATTAAGAAGGGGAAAGCTAATAGGAACCACTGCGCGGAGGGAGCCCTGCTGGTGCTCAGCAATGCGGCCAGCTGAGCACCGACAAAGAACAAATTGAGTGTTAGGAGGAGGGAAATAAAGCAAGCGCCCATAGCTCGGCTTGGCAGGAAAAGTGTAATAGATTCTGTCTCGGAGATGTATCAGCATCTGTGGCTTTTAAATCATGGAGGAAGGCAGAGGGGAGCAAAGCTTTTAGCACTCAAAGCAAAATCCGCAACGAGACCTTTATGATGATGAAATGCACTTGGGAGCGAGGGAATTAACAAGAGGCAAAGTGTCCGGCCGGAGACTGGACACCCCAGTTCTTTCCCCGTTCTCTACCAGCCTTGAGATCCCAAAGAAGGTGGCGGTAGGTTTTTTTTTCTCCTTCCCTGTTGCCCACTCTGACAGCTTGGAAACACGCAAATACTTCTTTGAAATTTTCATAATCACAGCAAGGTCCCCAATACGCTTCAAAATTGCAAATGAGAGAGTAACGTGTAATGTGAGTTATCAACACCATTAGGGAAAGAAGCGTTGCTTCAGTTTTTGCCCAGAAATGGCAAGAGAGGTAGTGTCAGGGCAGAGGTAAGACCTTGGGATATCCAACTCTTCCGTCTTGTCCTGAACTAGGACTAATCAAGTTTCTACATTTCCCACCCCCTCCTCTCCTCTCCCTGTGGAGGAAAAGATAAGAGTCCTTCTTATTGAAAAATAGGGAGACTTCTTCCAGGCCCTAAATATTTTCAGACAAGCTGCAGACCTAAACTGAATATGTTGGAGATACCCAACAGCATCTGATGAGGGAATCGCCTATTCAAAATAGTTTATCTTCAGTGACACTTCACCGCGCTGCTTAAACTGAATTTGATCTCCACGTCAGATGGCAGCTTAACCACCTCATCCTCCCCTTTATCCACACAAACAGCAAATCAATCAGAGTCATTTTGCATCTTTTTCTGCACCAGCATTTCCCAAAGAAAATCAACGCTTGCACTCCGACTTGCACGTAACTATGCTGGTTATGCCAGAGGATGGCAATACTCTGGTAAAAAAAAAAGTGCACAATTATATTATCCACTCTTACAGTGGGGGGGGGGAAATAAATCATCTACTCTTTAAAATACCCTTGCAAGAGTTAGAAATTGGGGGTTGGCCTCATATATCTACACTACACACGCTGGCAAAGTGCAGCCGCCCCTGGCACAAAGCGAGGGAGCTGCTTAAGCACAGAGCTAAAAGCCCACGTGGAGCTCTCTGTCAAAGGCTGATCAGGACCTTGAGAGCGAAATAATTAATACAGACCAAACGGCACACATTTCTGCCTCTACAAGGCCAGGAAAGGTGAAGCAGCATCATTTTCCAGTCTCACGCAAGGTAGCTCGCGAGTAGGGAAAGGTGTTAAGAGCCTACAATATTAATTAAGTTAATAGTTTGGGATTTAAGGCAGGACATCAAACATGCCTGCTATATTACAATCTACTTGCGTGTGCCTGCTCCAAAATCCCAGAGCAAAATTATGTCACTGCAGATGCAAGGACACGGGTTACGCTTTGCAGATTTCAATCAAGCAAAATTTACCATTCAGCTGGGTCCTTTCCGGACACGAGAAGAAGTTGACCTTGAAGAATTACTATGAAAGCTTCAGAAGATGGTCAGTATTTGATCCTGCATAAAATGTAATCACCAGGAATATCAGGAGATCGTGTCTAAGGGAGGACTCTGCTCTATCCCACAAGGCTCTTGTTTTCCTGTTAGCAAAATAAGTGATTTATCCTTGCTCCAGCCTCAGGGGCAGGAAGCTCTCTGCACATGAAATATTTCCCCTATGATCTTCCAGGCAGTTGCACCAACACTGGGCAATGGTCACACACTTTGTCCAGGAAAACTACTTTTACCCAAGAGGGGTAAAACTTTACCTTAGGTCTGTCCCTAGTTACTACGAAGAAATTAAAATATGCAGACAAGCCAACCTGTCCTCTGCTTCTTCTGCCTTGAGGGTGACAGTCCCCTTTCCTGACCGTGTTCTGGCTGCTCTGCACTATGGGGTTGCCATACCCATTCTGTCCATCCTTCTCCTCCATCCCCATTTCTTTCCTTTTGCACACACAGCACTAATATGAAATTCTTTCGAAACCTCCTCATGAGCGCACCAGTGAGTCTCATAAACTACCATAAGATAAATCTCTGATGAAGGAGCAGAGGAGGTCCTCTTCAGTATGCTTCCTTATTCATTGATAAGCTCCCAATTAGATACTGTAATCACTTCCGTAAAAGATTATTTTTATTTTTTTGCCTTGTCCCTAACCTCCCTAAATTTATACAACGCTGTTCTGCAGACATGCACTGATTCTTCATCCTCTTTATCCTCCTTGCCCTTCCCGAAGCACCTTCCAGTGAAGAATTTAGAAAACTTTTACCCAAACAAAACTTTTCCCAAGGCCAGCACAGGTATTATACAGGATCTGAGCCAACAGACCAGAAATTCATGTGTTTCAATACCTGCCTCCAGGACCTATGGAGAAGCTACAGAAATGGAGAGATAACCTACATGGGAACGGTCATTCAACGCCTTCAGGTTTTAGAAGTGTATATATATATATATATATATATCTATATATATATATATCTTGAAGCAGAGGGTCTAATATCCTTATCCTTTAATATTTGGTTGGCAGATAGAGCTCAGAGGGTTGTGGTTGGTGGTGCAGAGTCCAGTTGGAGGCCAGTAACTAGTGGTGTCCCTCAGGGGTCAGTACTGGGTCCAGTCCTGTTCAATATATTCATCAATGACCTGGATGAAGGGATAGAGTGTACCATCAGCAAGTTTGCTGATGATACAAAACTGGGAGGGGTGACTGACACGCTGGAAGGCTGTGGCACCATACAGCGTGACCTGGACAGGCTGGAGAGTTGGGCAGAGAAAAACCTGATGAAATTCTACAAAGGCACGTGTAGGGTACTGCATCTGGGGAGGAATAACCCCATGCATCAGTACAGGTTGGGGGCTGACCTCCTGGAGAGCAGCTCTGTGGAAAGGGACCTGGGAGTCCTGGTGGCCAACAGGATGACCATGAGCCAGCAATGTGCCCTGGTGGCCAAGAAGGCCAATGGCATCCTGGGGTGCACCCAGCAGAGTGTGGCCAGCAGGGCGAGGGAGGGCATCCTCCCCCTCTGCTCTGCCCTGGTGAGGCCGCATCTGGAGCACTGTGTGCAGTTCTGGGCTCCCCGGGTCAAGAAGGACAGGGAACTGCTGGAGAGGGTCCAGCAAAGGGCTACCAAGATGATTAGGGGATTGGAACATCTTTCTTATGAGGAAAGGCTCAGGGACTTGGGGCTTTTTAGTCTAGAAGAAAGAAGACTCAGGTGGGATCTTATTAATGCTTATAAATCCTTAAGGGGAGGGTGCCAGGTAGATGGGAACAGTCTTTTTTCAGTGGTGCCCAGTGGTAGGACATGAGGCAATGGGCACAAACGTGAGCACAGGAAGTTCCATCTTAACATGAGGAGGAACTTCTTTCCTTTGAGGGTGGCAGAGCAGTGGCACAGGCTGCCCAGAGAGGTTGTGGAGTCTTCCACACTGGAGACATTCCAAACCCGCCTGGACGCCGTCCTGTGCCACTGCTGGAGGTGTCCCTGCTGTGGCAGGGGGGTTGGACTAGATGGTCTCCAGAGATCCCTTCCAACCACCACCATTCTGTGATTTACCATTACAGTTGTAAATATTCTTTGGGGCCACAGAAATAGTTCACGCCTCTTTGTGCTCAGATGAACTTTTGGCCATGGGGATGTCTTCCCACAGCAAGTTTCACGTGCTGATGGGCAGCTTGAGTCTTCCGGGAGCATCTCTGCACCAACCAACCAAAACAAAACTCCCTAACAGTTATATCCCAAAGCATAAAAATTAAGCTATCCACATGGTTTTATATTAGATTATGTGAATATAGAGCCTTGTGTTTTAAGGAGCCTCATGTGTGCAAGTCAGAGGGAAAAACACGGTGTCTACAAACATTTCCATCTATTTCTTGAGCCTCCTTGCTCCAGCTCAGATGTCTGTCTTTCTCGATGCCTGAAGCAGCAAGTTTTACAAGTTATCTGTGAGCATAGCAATCACAAGTTTGATATCTATTTTAGTAGGGAACAGCAGCTGTGGAGGAAAACGAGGCACAAACAACCAGTGAATAATCCCCATCTTCTCCCACTGGACACAGCAAAAAGGTGAAGCAGTGCAAGAAGCTCTTCCCCTACAGCAGGTAAGCACCATCTCCCATCACAGGATTGTGGAATAAATGGAGAAAAATGGTAAGCTGATATGTTCACTGCCAGACCCACCTCTGCAAAGAGCTTTGGGGAAAGGCAGAAACCAGGGTGTCCCCAGAGAACTTCCTTGCACTCCCCATCCCCGTATCACCACCTTCCCGATCACAGCCACCCTCGACACACCCAAGGTGGTTTGTTGGCCATGCATGGGGTGGTTTCACAATGAAAAGTCACCAAAACCCCCACTACTGTCCTTCTGCCAGCTGTGCTGACCCTCACCTTTGAGCTGATGAAAACTGCAGTTTCACAGAAAACAAAAAATCAGCTAAAACTGCAAATTCGTGGTGTCTGCAGGTATCAGTTGTCATTTTAGCTCTTCTAACTTTTGACCTGGGACTGGAAACATCCTCTCTAAAAGAAAAAAAAAAAAAAAGCAAAGCATTTAGCCTGCCAGAACATCCAAATGCAGAATTAGTTTCAGTCTTCCTCTGAAGCCCTGAAGTTTGAAGACTAGTTATCACGTATATTAAAAAAGGAAAAAAAAAAAAAAAATAAAAAAAAAGCTGCAGAACTGCTTCTGCATTAGAGCACACCAACCTTCATTCCTTTATTTTTAAATGATTGCATCTCCAAACCCGGTGACGCTCCTCCCAGCAGACACAGCCAATATCCTGATCTATTTTTTGATCTTCTAAATCCAGGCACAGGCAGAGGAAGCTGAGCTCAAGCCGACAGGGAGGCATTTCCATGCCACAGCCCAATAACCAGCGCTGCAACAAGGAAACTCCGGTGGGGTCCCAAGCTGACGCTAATCGCCACGTTCTTTCTTGGCGCTTGGCTCCTGAATAGCCAAGTTCTGTACGTGACTTTTGCTGCAAAGCTTTTCATCCGTGGCTACGTGTCTCTGCAAAGCTGCCGGTGAGATAAAACTGATCTCGGCCACTGGGGGTCATTAAAAGGCCTGGTAGAGCCTCCTCCCAGGGACTGAGATATTTCTCATGCTGGAATCTGACATCTTTCCTCCTCTAAGTATTTGTCAGAACCTCTGCGTTCTAACCCATTAGGACCAGTCCCCACTAAATTACCTTCATTTTCCAGCTCTCTGTAGAGGTTTCCCCTCTTTTCCTGCTAAACTTAGGAGATATGATGCAGTCACTGCTTAAAGGCAGATCAGCACCCAAAAACCACCCCAGGCAAATAAATATGCCTTTAAAAAGACCAGCAGAAGAAATATAAAAGTGTACACAGGCTCCTAACCTTTCAGCTGGTCTCCTGGCCACTCTGCTGTCTGCAGGCTGGGCAGGGAGGGAAACCTCCCTGGGAAGTAGTGATAACTTTCTCCTCCCTCCTGTCTTCCATGTCAAGGAAGCAAGACATGCATGAAGACGCTTGATTTATTGAAGGTAATCCAGTAAGCAACGGTCATAGGCTTGAAAACACAAGTCAATGAACTAGCCAGTAAACGTGTTGCCGGTTTCTACTGTTTCATGAAAATAATCATGACAACCTTGGCCAAAAGGACTGTCCCTGGAGGAGAGCAATACCCATACCCTTGTGCAGGTAGACAAAGGAGAAAATCTATTTACTGTGCTAAAAATGCAGCTCACTCACAAGAATAGCACCAACACACGTCTCCTTTTGGCAAAGGTTTCAAGAGATGCTCAGAGAAGCTGTGGCTGCCCCATCCCTGGAGGTGTTCAAGGCCAGGCTGGATGGGGCTTGGAGCAACCTGGGCTGGTGGGAGGTGTCCCTGCCCAGGGCAGGGGGGTTGGAACTACATGATCTTTAAGGTCCCTTCCAACCTAAAACATTCCATGCTTCCATGAGATGACAACAACATATGTCCACACACAGCATAACATGGGAAAATCCACCTGAGCCTACAAGTAATGGTCCCTATCCTAGATGAGAAGATGGAATGGACTTCCTACAACCGACCACCGTGAGTTCCCGTTTCAGCACAGGGGAGGGTTTGTGTTGGTGGTTGAGGACTGCACCACCCACCCTTCGCATGGAGTCATGGCTCAGAGCTGGAGCCTGCTCCAGGCAATCTCAGATTAATGGTAGGGTTTGGGCATGAGCCGTTCCGCAGTCTGCACCGATGGGGACGTGGACATAAATATGCTCATGCCAAATGAAGAAAAAGTATTTATATGGCATTGTAAAACAATGGCATTGCCATCGCTTTGGGAAACCTGGCCAAGAAAAGCAGCATGGGCAAGTGGGGAGAAAGGACTGAGAGAAGGGGGAGAAAACAACTGAGGGGGAAAAAAAATGAAGAAAAAAGTAAACAGCTGAGTCCCTGCTGTGCCTAAACCAATGGATATGGAGGGGATGGGACTTTTAGAAATAGCTAGGAAAGAGAGAGATGGCAAATCAAGCAGAATACCCAGCATTTCTCCCCAAAAGCAGGTTGGCTTTTGTTTTTAGCCAAGAAGAGGAATTCACAGTGTGCTATGGCAGTGAAAGCCCCCCGCCACCAGCAGGGAATCCCTTCTGCCTGACTCACAGCCACCCTGACGCAAATGCCAAGGAGGAGAGATGCTACAAGGAGCGCTTGTAAGGCTTTCTATTGCAGAGAGGCACTGCCACCGTCTAGCGTGATGCCGAAATGCTGGCCTGCTTCTCGTCCCCTCTTGGCTCAGCTTTGAAGAGGTCTCAGACACGCCTGGAAGAAGTAAAACACAGCAATAAAAAAAAAGAATTGGACCAAAAAGCACAGGTTGTTCAACCAGAAAACAGAAAACAGAAACAAAAGGGTTGGAGAGCGATATCAAGACAGGCAGCCCTCCTCCCACTAAGTAGACATCATCAAAATAAAATAAAATAAAATAAAATAAATAAAATAAAATAAAATAAAATAAAATAAAATAAAATAAAATAAAATAAAATAAAATAAAATAAAATAAAAGCTGGATTCTTACCACTTCAAATCTGGGATTATGGAGGGGAAAAGAAGTGTTGACATAAGACACACTAACAACTCAATTAACATTGCTCATCTAGTTGTGGAGGGGATGCCAGGCACCCCCCCGAATCCAAACCAGTCCAACTCTCTGACCTCCAAGAAGTTCAGTCTCCCAAAATGAAACTCTTGCTCGCAACAGTGGCTGTTTTCTTATTAATCTTGTACATAAGCATGCATTTTTTCTCCCTGTCGGGATGTCAACAAGGCCTGGTTTCTTCTTCTCCAACACTGATGAGCAGTAAGTGTGAAAACCCCATGAAGAAGCAAAAAAAAACCAAAACACCCAACAAGCCTCTGTGAAAATATCCAAATGTTGTTAACAAAAAGAAAATTAAAAAATATGACTAGACACCACTTTGTTTCAGCAGTAAGACTATAAAAAGAGAGGTATGAAATGACGACACGACTCAAAACTGCAAATTACATTGCAAAAACATACTTAGACTCACAAATACATGTACTACCCAGGCATACACCCTAGGTAGGTACATAAACACATTCTATATGGTTTTAGCTATTTTATTGTCATTAGATCCTGCCTTGGTATTATCTATGTATTGTTCAAAAGCACAGCCATCTGGCTGCTGTCTGGCTAGTAAAGCACTTCAGGAAAAGCAGCAGACAACTCCTCTTTCCCAACCCGCTTAACTCTTGCCGTACCTGAAATAAATCTAAAATACTGACTACCACACGACTGCAATAAAGTTGTGGTTTTTTGCTGCATTTTGTCATAAAGCCAAGTTCTTTGCAAAAATGTACTTTCCAGCAAACCCTCTTTCTAAATCTGGGCTTTATACCATCTTACAGAAGTAAAAATAACAATAAATAAATAAATAAATAAAAGAGGCGTGGGGGATGAGTGGGAGAAAGTGATACAGAAATATCATTTTGCTTAGCCCATCACTTCAGTTGCTTCCATACACGTGGACAGGTATGGCAGGTCTGAAACTTTCAGGCACCTGGGACTGACTTTTCCCCTTCAAAACCTCTTTTTCTGGAGGGAACAGGATTCCTAGTGGTCTTGCCTCAGCACGACTTCATACACAACAGACCCATTTCACACGCAAGTTCATGGCACGTGTCATTCCCAGCCCAAAAAGATGGATATATGAATTTTAAAAATCTTCTTTACATAACTTTGTCCCTTTACTTTGTGAGCTGTATCTCTGTTTCCATTCCTGTATCTCTATCAGGAGAGGAGAAGGAATAGAGGTTATACAGTATTTTATGAAGCATGGCTGTGGTCAGCTCTTCAGTCATCTTCTGCTCTCCACTAAGCATCTGAGCAAAGCGTTTTGGAAAAAAAAAAAAAAATCCCTATCTAACCAAGCAAAGTCCTTGCATGTGTCTGTACAATGGACATGTATACCCACCTCTATGAGAAGATCCTTGTTCCTCTGAAAACCCACTCCCAAATCTCTCCGGGTGAAGTTTTCAAAGCAAGGAATGGCCAAACCCACAAAAATATATCTGTGAAATATCCTGTTTCAGCACATTCCTGGCCACCAAGGGATTTAGGAGCTCTCAGGTTTGACTGTCTCTAAAAGAGCATTTGGTTGAAAGACAGTATTTCAAGAGATCCTTAAAAGCCTTCCAGAGCAGAAAGGGGCCTTGAACTATCCGCTCCCATGTCCCTACCTGCATCAAGTACCTGGAGACCTGTGACATCTGACCTTGAAAGCACATCTGAAAGTGGGATATAGGCTGTAAAAAAGCCCACTGTGAATATTGGTCATGGTTTGGTACTGTACCTGCCAAGAACTATCACGTGCCTACCACCTCCATGTGCTGCAGGCTTAATTCCCATTAAAAGTACTGGGTTTAGCAGGAATTAGTATCATAGAATCATAGAATGGTCAGAGTTGGAAGGGACCTTAAAGATCATCTAGTTCCACCTGCCCTGCCTATGGCAGGGACACCTCCCACCAGCCCAGGTTGCTCCAAGCCCCATCCAACCTGGCCTTGAACACCTCCAGGGATGGGGCAGCCACAGCTTCTCTGGGCAACCTGGGCCAGGGGCTCACCACCCTCACAATAAAGAATTTCTTCCTGATATCTATTCTAAATCTCCCCTCTTCCAGTTTAAAACTGTTACCTCTTCCCCTATCGCTCCACTCCCTGATAAAGAGTCCCTCCCCAGCTTTCCTGTAGAAAATTAAAGCTAATTTAATGTAGTTAGGATGTGTTCATGTAGGAAAAAAAATGTATCATCATCCTGCTCTGGTCCTCAGCAGCCACAGAAAGGTAAGAAACACTGACATCTCATTAACATGTTTCTACTTAGTTAATCTACAGATGTTGCCTGGGGTCTGGATAAGAGGACATCCCAGAGCCAACCTCCTGCTCACCCAGGACATGTCAAAGACAGGGGCCTTCTCAGCCAGTCCCACCTGCTAATAAAGCAGTTGTGGGCATTATTTCATGATAGTCAGCCAAGTTCCTGCTACACAGGGCTGGAATAAAGCCAGCACATCGGTTTGGTCAGTCCCTAGGTGTGTTTTAAGTTCAAAGCGGATGGTGATGGTCACCTGGGAATGTGTGCTGCCAAGCAGAGATGTGACACAGTTGTGCTGGCCACTGCCCTGCCGGCCATCTGGTAAGATGGCACCATGCCCAGCTGCTAGACGTGTGGGTCTTTGCCAGGAACAAAAGGATCAATTTTTTTTTCAGATAGGCTAAGCCCAATTAAAACTAAAAATAACACGTTAGCCCAAGGAAGCCACTCTGCAATTTGGAAGAACCATGGACATTCCTCAGTGTCACCAGACAGGAGCCATTCTGTCCATCCCCCGTGTCTCTGTGGACTGGGACATGGATGACAATGGCAAATAGTATTGAAACAACAAGAAGCTTCAATCTCTGACCCTGACCTTCTCTAAAAAAATGAGCTATTTGGGACAAGAAAGCAGGTGCATTGCAGAAAGGCCTAGAAACCAGAGAATAAAATGCACGTACTGCTTGGGGTGTCACAGCTAAAAGCAGTGAGAGACGGGCCCTGCTCTTCATAGCTTGAAGAGTCATTACTAACAGCATGATCTATGCTTCTTCAAGACTGTCTTCAAGTCTTCAAGACTGGTTTCTCCAGCCCTGATATCCACGTATGCAGAAGCAGTACGCCAAAGGGCAAAACCTGCCCTACTTCACTCATCCGCTGCTTCATTTCCACCTCAGCCAAGGGAAGAAATTGCAGGCAAGTCAAAGTGTCCACGACGACAACCTGTAGCAAACTCTCACACTTACAGGACAGAAGAAATTAGGCTTTCTTCAAGTGCTTCTCCAGACTAAGAAACCACCCAGGGAGAAGAGAGAGGAGCATCCATGGAAGATAGCTGCTAACCAGTTCTGCTAAAAGAAGAGGAAGAAAATCTCCACCTACATAACTGTACGCTGGCAAGTTGCTTCTTTTTCAAGCACCCCCTTTAAAATTTAAAAGCCAGTTTACACCTTGTTGGGTTTCTACTGTGCAGATGTTCAAAAATCCCAGTAGCAAAGCTCATGCGTGGTTCTGCTAAAGGATGCGTCCAGGACAGAAACGGCTCAGCTCAAAGGACAGCCAGCACCAGATGAGAGCAAGCCCCGTGAATTGCAAGCCAAGAAAATACAGTGGCTAAAGCGGTCCCTGTTTTAAGGGAAAAACCAAGGTTTAACAGCCAGGGACTCTGGCTAATTGTGGCTGCCCCATCCCTGGAGGTGTTCAAGGCCAGGTTGGATGGGGCTTGGAGCAACCTGGGCTGGTGGGAGGTGTCCCTGCCCAGGGCAGGGGGGTTGGAACTGGATGATCTTTAAGTTCCCTTCCAATCCAAACCATTCTATGATTCTAAAGCCCTGTAGCTCAGGAATGGGGAGGAGAAAGCCTTTTCCACTGAAACCATACCAGCTTCAAACCTTAGGACATAATCCCCAAGGGAAACCGAGCAGGCAATGGGTTTAGTTTGTGAGCAGGAATCCTTCCATGACCCAAATCCCTCATCCATCAAACAGGACAAAACTCGTTTTTGGCAGGGGATGAAACACTGCTGTCATGGCACAGGGCAGAGCTGTCCTCCAGCCATCGGAGAGACGAGAGACCATGAGCTTCCCACTCGCTTTTCCCACCGCCATGCCATGGTTCAGCAGCGCAAGGGGTGAGCAGAAGGAGAGCTGTCATGTGCAACCAACTTTGTGTTATTTTCCTGGCTAAGCTCATTGCACTCGGTCCTTGATCTACAAATCTGCAGGGCTTTGATTTATTCCTCCTTCTTCACCCTGCCTTCTCCATCAGGAAGCAATGGGAATTTTGTTTTAGAAAGACCTATATGATCACTTGCACACCTCAGAACCTACGCAATCCGCTTCTCCCACCCCACTACAACCATCTGTAGGACTGTCATTACCTTCAGCCACATCAACAGTCACTAAAGGCGCTCAGGAATCCCAACCATTACTATCCAAGTCTCACAGAGAAACTCAGGGAAGACCTGCAACGTGTATGTCCTAACATCCAACTGCAAATCCCTCCTTGCTCCTAAACGCTTTCCATCCACACTAATTCACCCTAATCCCCAATCTACCTGCTTAAATCTGTCGAGTCCTTCCTCGCAGCTGATCTCTAATCCCTGCCCACTTCTTGCCGCCAGTGTCTGTCTCGGAGCAAACGTCAACCTGGAAGAAGAGCGAGTTAGCAATGATATTTCTGGACTGACAGCACGGATAAAAGCTTTATTCCTTTTTTTCCGCTCAACTCAAATTCTGTTTCTGTCATACATATTTGGGTCAGCTGTGTCTACCCCTCCATAACGTACAGAAGCGAGTTTGTATACGTTCTGCAAATAAATACACCCTTACAGTTAGGCTGCAGAACAGAAACCCACAACTACAGTACTTCAGTGTCTATATAAAACTCCATTCCCATTTTGCTGCCAGAAGCAAATATTATAAAACTCCACTTGGCGTCTTCAGAGAGAAAAAGGAAAAAGCAACACATACACAAAGGATGCCAAATTCTGGTTTTTTTCCTTATTAAGAAAGACACATTCCACATCCTTAAGCATTTAATTAATTAGATAATATAAGGCAGCAGGAGGGCAAAGAAACAAGATAACAGGGAAGTTCAGAGATTTGCACAAGGCCACAGTACAGAGCAGTGGCAGAGGTGACCAAGACTTGGAAGTTGAACACCTTCCAGTCCAGAACCGTAAAGTTTCAAAGGATTTTCCTCCCATGTCAAAAAAAGTGTTCCTCATTCGGTACTGAAAACCACCGGTCTGCAACTTCCAAACTCAGTATTTTGGACATGCTCTCAGGAAAAAAAAAAGCAATACATTAGTCAAACAAGAATTAATCCCAGCATGACAAATTTTACAATAGATTGGCTGTTAGGTGCCACCTAGATTTAAAACAAATTTGTGTTGATATATAAAATGCACATCTTCCCCATCCCTGGAAGTGTTCAAGGCCAGGCTGGACGGGGCTTGGAGCAACCTGGTCTAGTGGGAGGTGTCCCTGCCCATGGCAGGAGGTTGGAACTCGATGGTCTTTAAGGTCCCTTCCAACTCGAACCGTTCTATGATTCTATGATCTTTGCTCTGTCTTACAGACAGGTGAAAAAGCACGTACTCTTTTTTTTCAGGGGTGCAGCTCAGTCAGATATTCCCAGGCGATTCTGTGGGCTTCTCCAGGGCTGCTCAAGCAAATGAGGAGAAAAATCACCCTCCTTGGAGCCTCAGAGATCCATAGGCAGGAGTAGGAGTGATGGAGTAGGGACTGGACATGTATGTGCCCTCCAAAGGGTCAATGGCTTGCTGAGCTACAAACTGCATTCATGCACAGAGGTTTTGTTGGTTTATATATATTTAATTTTTTGCCCATTACACTGGATGTAAATACACCCCAACCTGGCTTATACATCAACCTCCATCTCACCCAGCGTGCCATTCAGCACCATTTTCTATATTACAACAGCACAGGCAGCAGAGGTTAAGTTTTCCCTTTCCAATCTTTATCCCAGGTTTCAGATCATACAATCATAGAAACATAGAATGGTTTAGGTTGGAAGGGACCTTAAAGGCCATCAGGTTCCAACCCCTCTGCCATGGGCAGGGACACCTCCCACCAGATCAGGTAGCTCAAAGCCCCGTCCAACCTGGCCTTGAACACCTCCAGGGATGGGGCATCTACAACTTCTCTGGGCAACCTGGGCCAGTGTCTCACCACCCTCAAAGTGAAAAATTTCTTCCTAATATCTAATGTAAATCTACCTTCTTCCAATTTAAAGCCATTCCCCCTCGTCCTATCACCACATGCCCTTGTAAAAAGTCCTTCCCCAGCTCTCCTGTAGGCCCCCTTTAGGCAGTGGGAGGCTGCAATAGGGTCTCCCTGGCGCCTTCTCTTCTCCAGGCTGAACCACCCCAACTCCCTCAGCCTCTCCCCACAGCAGAGGTGCTCCAGCCCTCGGATCATCTTTATGGCCCTCCTCTGGACCCACTCCAACAGGTCTATGTCTTTCCTATGTTGGGGGCCCCAGAGCTGGACGCAGTACTCCAGGTGGGTTCTCACCAAAAGAGAGTAGAGGGGCAGAATCACCTCCCTTGACCTGCCGGCCACACTTCTGATGCAGCCTTCTGGGCTGAGATCACATATTGCCAGCTCATGTTGAGCTTCTCATCAATCAGCACCCCCAGGTTCTTCTTCTCAGGTCTGCTCTTGATCCATTCTCCGCCCAGCCTGGATTTGTCAGCACAGTGTAAGAGAAAAGGCTCCTGATGGCATCTGATACTGCTAAGGTCTGAAGCACAGGGTGCAAGAGCATGGGGAGGGAAAATGTTAAGGAAGGCTCACAGCACTTGTAGGAATTTCCTAATACAGCCATGCACTCACTCATGGCTTGTTGGACAAGGGCTGTAAAGCAAAGACCTCTCTGCTGTCCTAACTGGAGAAGTGCTTTTGAGCAACTGGGAAAGCTGGTGAAGAAGAATTGGATTGAACTGTCAGTATTAAAGAAATCTCGGAAGCATTGATGTCTTGTCCAGGTCTGTATAGCTTAAACAAGAACTGATACAAACTTTCCGTGAAGCAATAGCTGAGTTAATATAGTTTTAATAAAACTTAATTTTTCTTTGTTCTGCATGTGAGACAAGGAAAAGCCTTTGGTTACTGGCTCTGCCAAAGATCAGCCAGAAGCAAAAAGCATTGAATCATAGAATTGTCTAGGTTGGAAGGGACTTTTAAGATCATTGAGTCCAACCACCAAGCTAACACTGCTAATACCACCACTAAACCACGTCCCTCAGCACCGCGTCTACGCGTCTTTTAAATACCTCCAGGGATGGCGATTCCACCACTTCCCTGGGAAGTCTGTTCCAATGTTTGACAACCCTTTCTGTGAAGAAATTTTCCCTAATATCCAATCTAAACCTCCCCTGGCATAACTTCAGGTCGTTTCCTCTTGTCCTATTGCTTGTTACTTGGGAGAAGAGACTGACCCCCACCTCTCTACAACCTCCTTTCAGGTAGTTGTAGAGAGCGACAAGGTCTCCCCTCAGCCTCCTCTTCTTCAGGCTGAACAACCCCAGTTCCCTCAGCTGCTCCTCATAAGACATTCTCTAAACTGAGCCATATTAATTTCAGGAGCTGAAACTGAAGCATGGGACAGTCTCTTCTCCTTCAGGGAAATACATCCACCTGGAAAGACATTCCAGGAGGACAGCCTGAGGTTTGGGGTTCCCAGACAGCCATTGGGAAACTAAAGGAACCACCAGCCTGTCCACCCTGCTCTTCTTTCCCTACCAAGGTACCTCTACCCATACGATGAGCAGATCGCGGGGAGAGGATCTTCTTAAACTACTTCTAATGTGACCATAAACAAGTGGAAAATGGAGCAAGCTATTCTATAAGGATGAGATGTTTAAACGCATTTCCAGCTGAACACTGCCTAAGGAGAGGTCAGCGTCTTCGGCTTTCTGTTCAAGATTGGGACCGCTAGCATGATTTTTACATGTTTACAGTAAAATGGCTTTGGATGACCAAGACTAACAAACAAAACTGGTAGAGAAAAAAGAGTTTATATTTACCCAAGAGGTTTTTGGTTTGGGTTTCTTTTAAAATGCTATGACGTTGTCAGCTCACCCTCACATATTTCATTAAAACAATTATTTATTCCAGCGGTGTGTTCTGGTATTGCTAGTTACATAAATAAATGCATAACCACTTAACTTCACTGAAATACTGAGATTATAGCGAAACATTTGTTATAATGTTAAAATTGCCAGAAGGGATAGGGCAGAGGTTTTCAAAACAAACAGTTTCAAAGTTAATTCGTATATGAAAGTTAATTCTCCTGGCAATTCCATGTGCTATAAAACATTCTGTTCATTATTCTTTAATATGTTTTCTTATGTTTAGGTTTATTAATTCATTAAATCACTGCTAAGATCTCTAAGAACTAGATGTAAACCAGAGAATATCCTCTAAATTTAGTGAAACTGGACTAAGGAAATAAATTTATAACGTTTGGAAATCTTGCACAATAGCAAAGAATACGAAATAATTCCTCTGTACGTGCCACAAAGAGCTTTCTGAGGTTGTCTAGTGGGAGGATCATCTTATTATGATTTTCTGTATTATTTGCATGTAGGCTTTGACCAGCACTTTATTTCAGGCCAATTAATAATTTGGTTAATACAACACCTGAGTCTTCTACTTCTGTGTGCACATAAATTCAAGAAAATGAGACAGGAACCAAGACTTAGAAATGTAAGTCAATCATTAAGATTCTCAGAAACTTTTTACACCATGTTTGACAAGTCTTTTTTTGTTTTTAATTGTTACATAAAATTGAGGCAAGACCACTTTCTTTACAGTAATATTTGTGAACTGGTCTGCGAATGGCAAATAAAAGATGCTACTGAAGGTCGCACTGTGAGTCCTTCCTTCCATTCTACACTTGACGGGACCCCATCCCAAACACACGCTTTGCTTACATTACCGAATGTGACTAAGACGTGGTCCTATCCTTCAGTTTTAAAGGCTTTATCTTTTGAAAAAGAACAGCCCATTATTGCATAGTAGTTTGAATCTCCCTAAAAGATCAAAAGACTTTGATAGGATGAAGGGTAATTGCTTCAAACTGGAAGAAGGGAGATTTAGTATAGATATTAGGAAGAAATTCTTTACTCTGAGGGTGGTGAGGCACTGGAACAGGTTGCCCAGAGAAGCTGTGGCTTCCCATCCCTGGAGGTGCTCAAGGCCAGGCTGGATGGGGCTCTGAGCAACCTGGGCTGGTGGGAGGTGTCTCTGCCCATGGCAGGGTGTTGGAACTAGATGATCTTCAAGGTTCCTTCCAACCTAAAGGATTCTGTGATTCTGTGATTCTATGATTTTGTTTTTGTTGTCTTTCACTGCTTTTAACTCTTTCTAAGGACATTTAAGTGCACGGTTAGGTACCTCACTGCTCCAGCGAGGAATAGTTGCCACAACCAGACCTAGACCACCTTCCAGACCCTTTGGACAATGCTGCAATGACCAAGGGTTTCAGTGTCCCTTTAACAAAAGACTGCAAGTCGTGCAAGTAATTTAAGAAGTTAATGCAAAACGAAAGCAGTATTCAGGTCCCAATATAGCAAAAGGATTAACCACCTGCTTAATGTTAATTAACCTCAGGGGGACTCCTTGTGTACTTAAGAGTTTGTTATGTGCTTCAGCACTTTGCAGTATCAAGGTGCGAAGCTGGCTGTGGATTCCTTCCCATGGTTTGCCATCAGACCCAGTGCTGCAATAACACCACGTGGGGGTCACGCCACAGCATTGGTTTGTACATGAGCTTTTGAGTGAGTTTTGCCTACAGAACATCTACCCCAGCTTCAGCCACAGGACCTGGATCTCCAGCAGATATCCTGCTATCCTCATCCCACCAAAGGGGGCATGACCAGTGTGAACCTCTCCCTCCCATGAAGCACGATCTCTGCAACTTTGCCAACCTGGAGGCAATAATGAACCCTATGATGGGGTTTTAAGGACAAACAACTTTCCAAAACTGCTAGAAAAAGAGCAAAATAGGATTGGAGAGGACAGAAGGATGGTCCAACTGCTAAGACAGGACAGAGACAGCATTGCCAGCACTTACATGTGACTTTTTGCCCAAGAGTTGGTTGGTGCACCTCAGAGGCAGGTAGGTGGTAGAGAGGGAAGAGCAAAGAAAATTATAGACCTGATTCCTGGAAAAATGTTAGAACAAATCATTTAACACCTGCTAAGTATCAAAATGATAATTAGGTGATATATACCCAGATACACTGCCAAGAACAACTTGCACGGACCAATCTAATTTTGTTCCGTGACAAGATAACCAACCTAGCAGACAAGGAGAAAGATGCACGTGCGATATATCTTGACTACAGCTCTGGCCATTGTCCCGCATGATACCTTCACGAGCAACTGAAGGAAAAATGGTCTGGATGAAGTCACAGTAAAATTAAGCACTGACCCAACGGTCCCTTGAGCGCACCTAGAAACAGTGCACCTCTGGAATATGAAATTACCCTCACCCTCTCAAATCTGGCATTTAATGTTCAGGGCACTGTAAGGTTAATAAAAGCAGCGTTAAAAATTTCCTGGCTTGTGGCATTTTAATTCAAGTGATTTGAATTCCCTGACCTCTACGCTTCCCTGCGTAGAGCAGGTTTTGTTCATTTTCCCCACAATAATATGGTTTGGGGAAGATAGGTTGAACATGGTGGAGAGTGCACGTTGCACACATCAAAATCATAAGAATTCAGCGTTTAATTCCTATTGCTGTACAGTGCTTGGTCTCTGTTTATTTTAGACATCTCACTAACTTAAAAAAAAATAATTTTGAAGTAATTTCAGTCTTTTTCATTTCTCAGGTTAAAAAATAAAACCAGAAAGAAACAAACCCAACAACTTTCTACTACCTATTTTCCAACTTCTGCATGTAACACCAACACACAGCTGAAGCCTAGAGAAGCTCCTACAAGGAAACAGGGGAACACTTGGTCTTACATGGATTTTTGGGAGCAGAACGAGGATGTGAGATGCCAATGCTGCTGGAGAAGGTCACAGCTCACAACTGCAAAGCAGGGTCGTGGCTTACACCTCCACTTGCTGCTCCTCACTGTTCTTCAGTGGCTGTGGGATGACACTGTCAACCCCCAAAACTGCTATACTCCAGGTAATCCTGGTGGTCTTCCTGTGACACACCTTAGGGTGCTCCCCAGTTAAGGCTAAAGAACATTCAAGTCTTCCTAAGCGTGACTTCTCATTCCTCCCAAAAATTTCCGATAGAAAAAAAATAAAAGTATACTTGCTTTTTTTTAAGAAATCCTGGATAACCAGCAACACCATCAAAAGCAGAGATTGAAGCAGAGTTGTCTGACACCCAGGAGTCTCAGGCAAACCAAATTCCCAAAAAAACTGCCTCTGGGATTCCTCCCAAAAAGTGCTGCAAGCAGAGCCTGTGGATCTCTCCAATTAGGCTGGTCAGCAAGGGCAACCGCCGTGTGGCCCAGTAACGGGCTGTAAGTCCATCCGTCATCACGTCAGCTCAGGGCCAAGGGAAGCACCTTCCAGTAATTAAACTTTCCCAGCCTGGGGAGTGCATTCACATCGAGCATGGAGGAATTGCAGCCAAGATGGACAGGCATGTATTAGGACAGGATACTACCATTCTGGTAGTATCACTCTTTATTTATAAAAAAAAGCAACAAAACTTGAGCCCCCTTTTCTTTGCTCTCCTTCATGAAGTTAAAGATTTCAAAAATAAAGTCCCCAGCGGTTCTTCTTTTCCCCACCCCACTGTATGACCACTTGC
The DNA here is from genome assembly GCA_017639485.1 of Pluvialis apricaria. Classification (NCBI taxonomy): domain Eukaryota; kingdom Metazoa; phylum Chordata; class Aves; order Charadriiformes; family Charadriidae; genus Pluvialis; species Pluvialis apricaria. Next base: position 167,651,898 of record CM030008.1, read on the forward strand.
TTGGACAAACCTCCAGCTCCTTGGGTGAGCTGGGGCTGCCAAAACCTGCCTGTTCTTTGTGTGTGACTTCCACGCCAATTTATTACTGAAAGGCTATTACGCAGTGCCATCCCCATCACCTTTATTGTTGCAGGCTCTCAGGGTTCTCTGTTGGATGTCTGGATATTACCGCTGGACCACACGCTACTGTCGGACAGTAACTATCTGCAGGGATGCTGGTACCTGTTTTTATTCATTTATTAAATATAAAAAGAAGAAGGGTTTTAGAGCACGCACAGAACATGTCTTCTCCCTCCGCGAGCAGACATACGTATGCCAGCAGGAAGGCCACGCTCTTTTGTTCCAGCCATACCATGATCTAATACGGCGGGCAGTTTCTCTTAACAAGGCAGTCATCCATCTTCCAGAAGCAGGAGGCAGACGATTAGTGTTACATTACCCTCCCCTGACACATAATTAATGACAATATTTGGGGATAGTACAACAAAAGACATCCAGCATGTGTTACTCAGCCTCCCATGGTGAAAGGACATGGGGAGCTTCACAGGTTCAGATGTAACATCTCTGATTGAGACACACAGAAAGGAGCAAAGTTTCCCCAAGTTGCCCTTGGCTAACGTAATCAGGTTCCTTCCCTTGCAATCCTTTCCGCAGGGACACCTAGCCAAGGAACCAACACGGTATTTAGCAAGTCCGCAACCAATTTTGGCTTGCTGGAAAAATCAACCCTGGAGGACCTTGGAGATGTGTCCATCACAATGCCACCTGAGATGATGCGTGCATATGTGGAGGGGAAGCCAGCACTCAAGTCCAAGACATAAGCCAACGCGTTAACAGGCTCTGGCTGAGCAGCCAACACACCGTGGCTGTCTCGAGAAAGCTGGTGTTTCTACATCAGCTGCTTTTTGCAATCCACTGAGGGCGGCTTCAGCGTCACATCAGTAACCGCCAAATGACGGGCAAGCTGGGCACAATGAGGTATCTCTTCAAACATTTAGAGATTGCAAGTGTCTTGAATTATTCTGTGCATTTGCATTAAAAACAGTGGTCCTTTCATACAGCACAATAACTATTCATGGTTTTTTTTAACCTAAACTACAATGCACTGAGATTCATCATTTGTCTAGTCCACATTTCAATGCTCTTTTCTTATGGTTCTTTCATTGTGCCCAAGTATCCTATTCTTCCTTGCTTTTATGCCTTTAATTTTGCCTTGTAGAATAGCCTAAAAATCACTATTTACAACCGAACAGACAACTCGCACTTACTTCAATACCTTCTCCCTGTTCAAAGAAAAAAAATCATAATTACAGCCAAACTCATAAGAAAACAGAAAACCAAGACAAACCTCTATGCCGCTTTTATATTTCCATCCAGGGGGAACAGCTATTTGCAAAACAACGAAATGTTTCCCGAAGAACATTTGCAACCCTCAAAACTTGAAAGCCGACTCAGGCTGCCTTAATGAACAGCCCTGCCGAAATCAAAGCCGCTTGAAGAGAGGGGTGATGTTCTTCTCCGGTGCAAAGGGATAATGCAGCCCTTTGCCGTATTGCAAGGTCCCCTTTCCTGATACTTCTGCAGAGGTCTGAACCCCCAGTCGTGTCTACACCATAGCCACTGCAGCCTCACCCCACAGTGCAAGCCAGACCCAGGACCAAAATTAAATGCAAGAACATGCTCCAGCTAACCAGGCTTGCTGAAAGCCAGGCTGGATTAACCCAGATCTGGCCGTACAGCAATTGCCCATCTGGATCAGGATCTGGTGCACATCTGGGCAGCCAGAGACGTGGTCTTATCTGCCCATGCCCATGTGGGCTGGCCTCTCGAACAGCACCTCAGAACAGGGCAGGATGAGACCTACCTTCCACCTCCGTGCACGAGCAGCCCTGTGTCAACAGAGACAACCGTTGCACTAAGGGACGGCTCCTACAACTTGCCTGCATCAAGAAGGGGACACAGTAGAGTCAACACCTTCAACACACAAAAGCAGGAGGTTATAATCATTAGCTGCGCTCCACGTTATGAATTACGAACTTTATGCATGTGTTTTCTGAACTTTATGAACTTTAAGAACACATTATGAACTTGCTTGTACGAAGCACAGCTTTGACTTGCACACTTAGGTCCACTTCAGACATACAGGTTGACACCAGGATGCTTTTCTCTTTCTACTGTAGTGTTTCTAGAGTCCTTTGTGGCAAGGGGGGAAACAGGTAAGGAAAGCACATCATGCCACAGAAATAAAATCTACAGCCATGTGCAAGACACTGTTTATGGTTTCAGCATTTCCTGAGCAAGTTTTTGATCCTGTTGCCACATCCGAGCACACTTCCCAGGTTTGAGCAGCCTCCACAGCAGTTGTTACCCTCTGCAGAATCACAGCCCGCTGCCCTTTGCACATCTTCCCATCTACTCCCACCGCCAGTGCACCTACGGCCTGCCATAGAGCAACCATTTAGAGAAACTTCTTGCAAAGATGCTGAGCAGATGAGGAAAGACACTTTCAGGTCTCGAGAATATTCCTTCTCCTAGTCGCCCAAAATACCTCCAAAATCCTCATCAGCGCCACTCTTCCACGTTGCAGCCTCAAGTTCTGAGCACAGTAAGATACGGTGCTTCATCACACAAAACAAATTCAACAAAAGTTTGGGTTTCACCTTTGAAAATTACTATCAGAAATGACCTCTGGAGAGAGTATGATATTTATACATCAGCCACGCTGAACATGAGCAAGTAAAACTTCAGTCCCCATGGAGTCAGGTAGAATAAATTACAGCAAGGGATCAATACTTTACCGAGAGGTTGATAGCCTTGTCTCGAAGGGCCTCCAAATGGATTCCTGCTCCCAAAGCCACTACCATCAATGGATCCATAAGACATTTTCTAGATAGCAACGGACGCGGGATTATACTTCAAACCTATGAAAACACAGAAAAAGACAGATACAACACTGTTAAAAGTCAGTTAAACCCCAGTATTCTAAGACAAAAGGAGGCGGGGGGAAAGGCAAGTGAAAAAATACAGGACTATCCCCAAACTTCAGGATGCCCACCTGTGAAAAATAAAAGAACTAAAATCCAGGTCTCCTGGACTACAGCTGATCTTGGGGGCAAACAAGTCATTTGTCCTCCCTGTGCCTTATTTTCTCCAGTGATAAAGGGCAACCATTTATCTGTTTCAGCCACGGCAAGACTTTTAATTCCTCGCTGTTCACAAAGTGCTTTGATATCCTGAGCTGGTAGGCAAAGACCAGGCACTCGATCAAAAAAAGGTAATGCTGTCTTCTGGAACATTACCACTACGCAGCTGGCTAGGAGTCTATCCATCATCCTGCAGTCCTGATGAGCTCTCAAAAGAGACAGTTTACTGCTATATTATAAGCTCCTGGGCCTCTAGTATAAATATTGGAGGCAGAGTTATTTTTCCTTGCTGGTTTAAAAAAAAAAAAGGAAAAAAAAAAAGGCTGCAAGGCCTAAGGTAGTAGAAGCAGAATGAAATCAATGCAGCACTGTCAGGGAAAGACTACTTCTTCCCCCTTCCCACCTCCCCGTCCACAGGTGTTGTCTCACGATGAGCCCCAGATACCCTCCAGCATATCAGCAGGGTCCCAGGCCTTTGATATTAAAAGTAGTTCAACTCTGAGGCCCAGAGATGATGACAGCAAAGGAAGAGAAGAGATAAAGGTGCTGCATCAGTTGGGACATGATACAGGACCAAACCCAGCTGCTGCTTCCTTACACCAAGACTATGAAAAAAAGCCCCAAACAGGGAAAATCTGGAGGCTGAGGATAGACGACTTACTCCCTGAAAAAGGCAGAGGACAACGCTGCCTACGGGGTAGCCCTTCATCAAGCAGAGATGCAGCAATGCTGCAGTATAGCAGCATGGGAAAGCCCAGTGGAGAGGACATGCTGGCATGAGATGACCTGGAATACCACCTGCCCTCCATGTAGGGAGTCGCCCTGTCTTATAAATGTCACTTGTTAACTGAAGAACAAGCAAAACACCTGAGCTAACAAACCACTCTCTCCAACAAGCATGTGCAACCCCTTCAGTGCGATGGCAGTATCATAGAATGGTTTGGGTTGGAAGGGACCTTTAAAGGCCATCTAGTCCAACCCCCTGCAATGAGCAGGGACATCTTCAACTAGTTCAGGTTGCTCAGAGCCCCGTCCAACCTGACCTGGAATGTTTCCAGGGATGCGGCATCCACCACCTCTCTGGGCAACATGGGCCAGTGACTCACCACCCTCAGCATAAAAAATTTCTTCCTTCTATCTAGTCTAAATCTTCCCTCTTTTAGTTTAAAGCCATTACCCCTTGTCCTATCGCAACAGGCCCTGCCAAAATGTGTGTCCCCATCTCCCTTTAAGTACTGAAAGGCCGCAACGAGGTCTCCCCAGAGCCTTCTCTTCTCCAGGCTGAACAACCCCAACTCTCTCAACCTGTCGTCAAAGGAGAGGTGGTCCTTCTCTCAGAGGTCATCCATCCCTCTGATCATTTTCGTGGCCCTCCTCTGGACCCACTCCAAGAGGTCTATGTCTTTCTTGTACTGAGAAGGATGTTGGGGTGTAAAGCTGGATGACATGAGATGCTGGGCTTGGATATTCAAACTGCGCATGGCCCGGATCAGCCACTTTCCCTCTGATGCGCAAAAAGCTGGGAATGGCCTCCTGTTTCTAAGAGTTTCTTGATACATGGCCACACGTCGCATGATGCCCTGATGTAGGCATTGACAGATGCCTCAGCAGAGGGCTGAAGTCTCTTTTGGGGTGCACTGACCCATCAGTCTACTTGCAACTATTCCTTTCGTTTGTCCTCCATGGAGATCAAAGCACCAGAAATTTCCACTTCTGGACCGTACTGGGAACAGTCTAATGGTCTCAGGTACCTCTTGTACTTCATTCTCCTTTTTTCTTCCAAAGTTTCAAAACCAAGTAAAAATTTACTGCTGAAAATCACCAGACAGGGAAACTCTAGGACTAAAGGAAATCACTCACCATCCTCCCTTAATTGGGCCAGACACCTAAAAGAGGATGAAAGTGCAACTGCCTTGAGAGAGCAAGGGATGTGAGATAAATCCATTAAAAGTGGAGAAAATCCAGAGTACAGCTTCCCCACCCAGCCTTCGGTGTACGACATACACACGTAATTGGCATCTGAGGCTGCAGGTGCCCCTAGGCCATAAATCCTTCATTTTTGGAAAACAACCTTCAGTCCAAACCTACGGCAGCCAACCTGAAATAGCCCAAGCAGCCAGAGAGAGGATGAGTGTCTGTATTTGTGTGCACATTGAGGACACAAAAAATGAAGTAAACAAGAGGGAAAGTTAAATAAGCCATCTGCGAACCAAAGATTTCCAAGACACTCAACACACCACAATGGATCACATCAAGTGTGAAAAACTATGAGCACGAAAATATAATCGATGATGTCTTGACGGAATTTCTTCTTTGCAACCACTAAAGACTACAAGGAACAGATGAAGATTCACTTGGGGAGTGTGAAATGGACTTGGGAACAAATCTTGCCTCTCCCAGGTCTCAGGTTAGCCCACAACTACCACAGTAACATAACCTCCACTGCAACAGGCAATCCAAGAGCTAGCAAGACCCTTACCTGGGAAAATAAGGGCACATAAAAGACAGTTACAGGAAAATTTCTGGCCAGACATAAGGAGCTATCTTATTTTCCCTACCTCCCAGCACGACTACAGATTAAGACTGCTGTAAGCGGGGAAGTAGGACAACGAAAGAGCTTGAAAACTGCCTCTGTACAGAGGTGGATCCTGACCCATCCTTTCTTTTTAGAGCTAAGCAAGTGGAAGCATTTGCTGCCACGACTTCCCCAAGGCCACACACAACAAATGCAGAGTGAAAGTCTACACCATGTGGTAAAATGACTTGATTACAACTGGGCAAGTGTTTCTTTGGCAAATAGTGAATGCATCTATTTTTTCCCCACCAGACTGGTGTGAAAGGGGGAGAAAAGGAAGGCTTTTAGAGCACTCCAAATGTTTCATGTTGATTTATCAATTTCCAAGCATGCTCCCATTTTAAAACTTTTTCTCCCTGTAAGGAGAGAAAAAAGGAAAGAACTGAAAATGAAATATTTTGGTTTAGTTTAACCAACCTTTTTAGAAACAACCACCTCCCACCCCATCCTACAAAGCCATTGAAATATCCCTTATTCACACAGCTCTGGAACCACGCTTCTACCCCACAGTAATATATTTACAGGAAAATTTAAGAGCAGATCTAAATACCTTTAATTTGATTGGCAATCAAAGCATTTCCCTCCCCATCCCCATGGCACCTCCCAGGTCTTTTGTCTACTGCTCCTCAGGGAGACTTGTTCAATTTACTGTGAAGGCAGTTTGTATAAATTGGAACAAACGTTGCCTAACATACTAGATACAGGGGGAAAAAAAAAAACAAAAAAAGCATTTTATCACAGCTTTATCCTCATCATCTGAAATACAAATGAAAGAACAACCGTACCCAAGCCAAACGAAAAGGACATCCAGACCGCTAGAGGCATGAATTTGTATTTTAATGACATGTAACTACTTCTTGCTGGGTATATCCTGTAGAAGTCAACCATGCCGTGAATATAACAGTAGGTTGTAGAATCTCAAGGAAAGGGCTGGTCCATGTTTCTTGGATTGGGAAAGATACTGGCAGGCAAAACTGAAGCAGGCAAAATTATTTAGGGCTGCCCGATACACATCAGTCTCCATTTAGAGGGACATTTAGATGGCCAGCATAATTAGTAGTAAGAATGAAAGGTAAGCTTTCAGCGTGGAAAAAAGTAGGTTAGAGAGCACTTTAGGCAAGTTAGATGTTTTGAAAGTTGAGTCTGACTAAGAAAGACATAAGCATACCGGAAAGAAGCAGAAAAGGAGGACAGATGTGGACATATTGGAGCGAATCCAGCGAAGGGCGATGAAGATGATTAAGGGATGGCAGCATCTGACATATGAGGAGAGGCTGAGGTAGCTGGGACTGTTCAGCCTGGAGAAGAGAAGGCTCGGGGTGGGTAGGGGGCTTATTAATGTGTATAAATATCTGATGGGAGGAAGTAAACACAATGGAGCCAGCCTCTTCTCAGTGGTGTTCAGTGACAGAAGAGAATATGGAACTGAAATACAGAAAATATCACTTACAAGCAAAAAAAACCTGTTTTGTTTGGTTTTGTGTTTTTTTTTTTTTTATGGTGAGGGTGGTCAAACACCAGTACAGGTTGTGCAGAGAGGTTGTGGAGTCCCCATCCTTGGAGCTATTCAAGCCCTGACTGAACACGGGCCTGAGCAACCAGCTCTAGGTGACCCTGCTCTGAGGAGGCCAGCTGAACAAGATGATCTTCAGAGGTTCCTTCCCACCTCAGTGGTTGTGAGATTCTGTGATTTTCCTCCTATGATGCCTGAAGCAGCTTGAGAGCCATTCATGGCCTACTTGGCAGATTGGAGGACCTTTACTGTGCCTATTTACTAAATGGGTTGAGAAAGGAAGAGTAAGAAAATTGTAAACCCATCGGCTTCATTTCCATCTCCTGCAAAAACACTGGAATAAATTCACTGAAAGTACCTGATGGTAAAAAGCAGAGTAACAGTCAGCATGAATCTGGCAACAAGTCACATCAAAGCAATGTTAACTTCTTCATGCAAAAAGTTAGTAGAGAGTGGAGTTAGCAGAAAACCAGCAGATATTACAGCTTTATGCTATTAGGCGTTTCCTTGTATGGCAGAAGAAATGAATTGGAGGAGCAGGTGATTTTTTTATTTTTTTTTTAATTAGAAAAATGCTCCCAGTGGACTGTTGTCATAACAAAAGAAGAAACTGTGAGGGGTCAAGACACAAGGACAAGAGAAAATGGCCTCAAGTTGCACCAGGGGACATTTAGATTGGATAATAGCAAAAATTGCTTCACTGAAAGGGCTGTCAAACATCGAACAGGCTGCCCAGGGAAGTGGCGGAGTCACCATCCCTGGAGGTATTTAAAAGACGTGTAGATGTGGTGCTGAGGGACATGATTTAATGGTGGACTTGGCAGTGTTCGGTTGATGGTTGGACTCGATGATCTTAAAGGTCCCTTCCAACCTAGACAATTCTATGATTCTGTAAGTTCTGCTTTCTCCATGTGTATTTTGAGCAGTGAGCTGGGTGATGGAAGGGGGATTAGCCTCATTAAACACACACACGACACCAAACAGGGAGGTTAGATGACAGCTTCAGCATTCAGAACACTCCTAACAAACCAGAAGTGATGTTTGACAAAGAAAATAAGACGCTACGTAATTCAGGTCAACTGGAGGGACCCGAATTTAGAAGTAGAAAACAAGTGTGCAAACAGAGGATGGGGAACAACTGGTCAGAGCTGCAGAGAAGGATGGAGGGATGCCATAGGCTGCAAGCTGAACATGAATCTGTAATGACATTCCTGTAAAAGTGGCACACTTCATCGTGGGATGTATAAATAGGATTACAATCTTCTAGACAGGTGAAGTAAACCTTTTGCTTGACCCCACACTCTGGAGTCCTCAGCTGTAGGCAACAAGCTCCAACAAAGAGCTTGCCAGAGGTTGAAAAGAGCCTAGAGGGAACTTGGAGAATGACAACGGGTCAAGAAAACATGACCTGCTAGGAAAGACTGAGTAAATGGGGTTGCTTTGCCTATAGAAGGGAAGATTGATGGGAAAACTTGAGCCTTCAAATCTGTGCAAAGCTGCTGCAAAAAGACAGGGAAGAAAATATTCTCTTCATTTGCGTTGGCCAAGGCAAGGGAATAGCTCTAATCCAAAGCAGGAAAGATGAATTGAGACATTGGGAGAGCCTATGAGGAAGGATAGAGCACCTCTCGGAACGGGGAACATGGTGAAGGTCTTCCTACACCTGGAGGTGATAAAACTGGCTAATGCTGGTCAGGGGCCAATACTGGATCCAGTCCTGTTTAACATCTTCATTAAAGATCTGGATGATGGTGCAGAGTGTATCCTCAGCAAGTTTGCTAATGACACCAAACTGGGAGGAGTGGCTGATACACCAGAGGGTCATGCTGTCATCCAGAGGGACCTGGATAGGCTGAAGAAATGTGCCAATATCACAGAACGGTTGAGGAGACCTTCTAGGCCACCCCTCCCAGCACTGCTCAAAGAAGGATCAGCTAGAGCAGGTTGCCCAGGATTGTGTGCAGTTGGGTTTTAAATATCTCCAAGGATGGAGACTACACAATTTCTCCAGGAAACTGCTGGCTTTTGACATCCATAAACTGGAGTCCCTCCTTGGTATCAAACCAGCCACGTCATCAAAGTGCAGGTGGTGGCTGTTTCCAGGATAGGAGGAAGGGGTGACACAGGCAATGCAATTTATTGCAAAAATGGTCGCAGACACAGAACTTCCACTTCCAGTCTTGCATTTGCATGCATCCCAGGCTAAGCATTCACTCTTTTCAGGACAGGTCCATCACATCGTTAGGGAGGACCTCCAGATTCCTCAGGAAAGAGCATTAGGAACTTGGCTGTGGGTTCAACGGGACCTTCTGGCAGGCTAATAGGCAGCTGAAGCCAAGACCTGGCATCCAGGTGAATTCCTTGTCCTGAATTTCAGAATGAGCTGTTGGTGTTGCTGGGCTCCTCACCAGGACTTCTCCTGCCTGGGGAGTGGCACTGCTACCACAAAGCAGACTGCTTCTGTCTACTGTTTAGCTCTAGCAAATAAAATCACAGACAGTTTGGATAATAATTACCTGCCATTAATGAATGCAGGGGGTGGTGCGAGCAACAGCACTCTTGTACTCTATTTCCAGCTCTACCACCGCCTTGTTGAGGAAGAAGTGCCTTCACTGGGGGCTTCACAAATGATTAGCGATGACGACACCTCCATTTCTTTATGATCAACTAGAGACACATTTTTCCGAGGTCTTTAACCCAGAAAAAAAAATTCCTTGTACCAACCAGCCTGACCTTCTTCATAAAGAGAGAGCAGATCATTTCACACAAATCATCTTTACGCATCAACCCCTACAGCCTCTGGTCAGACAAGGTCGCCTCTTTCCATAAGAGCATCTCCGAGGCTTCAGTTAATGAAGGATCAGCCCCAGCCACTCCGGTAGGAGAGCTGCGGCTTCTCACCTCCTGAACTTTGCTGTTTGATCTCTGTTGCCTCTTAACCTTCCTTCAGATGAACTAAACAGATTGACCCCCTTTCATTTCTCGCTAGGAGACTTGTTTAGCAGCACACAAACCACAAGAAGGAGGGAGAAGACTCAGTACTTTCTTGCTTTCCATACAGCTGCCTCTGTTTCCCTGCCTGTAAAATGGATAGATAGATACAGAGCCCTCTTTTCTGCAGGATTAACTAATATGGAAGTTTTTTGAAGCCGTGAGATGAAAGGGCATATTTGCAAAGTGTGCTGCTTTTCCAAATGCCCTCTAAAGGATTGTTCCCCAGACTCGACTCTGTCACTCATGTCACAGACATTGCTGCTTTTTAGCTTCTCAGGGATTTTCTCAATTATTAAAAACAAAACTCAAGAAAACTTTATGCTGTTCACGTGGAAAAATGCCCCTTTCCTCTTTCTCAGAGAGCCTGGATTTATGAACAAGCTCTGCTGTAAAAGCACGGTTTTTGTTTTTTGGTTTTTTTTTTTTAATCAATGGTTTTAGCATTGAGTTGGTGTAATTGCACAAATCCCTGAGTGCTCACTGAGCTCCGTAACACGACTGTCAGAGGTCAATCAGAATAGCTGCAGGGGATGACTTTCTTCTTTTTCAGGCTGTGCCTTTGAGGTAATTTATGCTCCTCTGGATCTTTTGTGATGTTTGTAATATTAACGTCGTGTTCTCAGGTGGCGTTGAGCAGGCAAGGCAAGGAAGCAGCGCTCCGGAGCTGAAGAAGTGAGTGGTGGGAGAGCGATCCAGGAGCGATGCCCTGCAATGCACCAGGGCCAGGGATGCATCAATACACACGTTTCCTTCCCACTTTGCTTTCCAATTAAGTTTTAATGATGATGGGCGTTCCTTGGAGAGGGAAGTCATCTCTGTCCCCATGGCCTGAGGAGCACACTGTCTAGCCTAGGTTGACATGGCACAAAATATGGCAACGACAACAAAACCACTGCAGGACATTATATCTATATGCAGACTTTGTACAAATGGAATTGGCTTCCAGAAGCTTCTAGAGACACATATGTAGTACTTGACAGGCACAGCGTCACTTATGACTGTAAACAACCTGATTCACCATGCCGAAGCACGCTCTTGCCTATCCTCCTCCAGCTGAAGTGTACTACAGAGCGAAGCCAACACCTACAGCCTTAAGGCACCGTGGAGTAGGTGCAAAGTAAAAACAGCACGGATTATCTCAGAAACGAGCCGCTTCTGCTATTCTGGAGATTTGCTAAGAAACAATTAGAAACATTCTCTTTTTGCATTCTTCCTCGTCAAAGCCTTATTTCAGGAAAGCATCTGATCACTTTCTAACAGATTTAGTTCTTCTTCCCTGCGGTATAGCTGCCACTGTAGACGTCTCCGGGACCAGAGCAGTTTGTCTCAGGAACAGATACTATCAGGATAGGCTGCGAAGTCAACAGATAGCGAGATGAGACATCCGTGACATTTTATGGACATATATACTGAGCCACAAATAAAGACAGTTGGTTCACTGTGCTTCTAATTGGGATGACACTAAGAGCTCTGGCTGGCCTCAGCGCACTTGATCGCAACCTTCACTTAATCTTGTTTTTCCACCAGCTCAGCAACTCTATGCAAACCCAGCCTCTGCCTAACCCCTTCATTAATCACAGAATGGTCAGGGTTGGAAGGGACCTCTGGAGACCATCTAAGTCCAATCCCCCTGCCAGAGCAGGGTCACCTACAGCAGGTTGCACAGGATGGTGTACAGGCAGTCATCAGTCAGTCAGTCAGTCCTTCCCAAGATCTGCAGCTAACAGCACCCATCAGGTACACCAGACCCTTTCTTGTTCATCACAGGGCACCCCCATCCCCATGAAGGCTCCATCTAAGACCTCCTATTGACATTAGAGGACTTAAGATCTGACGGACAGTCACGCAACATAAAGGAGGAGGAAATCGTAATCAACAGTGATGGGAAGGAATTAATGCCTGCAAATCATCTGTATACATTTCACGTTGCACAAATGTCTGCGTATCAGACACGAAGAACAGAGGTATGTCAAGCAATCTGGAAGCCTGTTGTGCTCCTTTCATGTCAGTCCCAGTTGCCACTTCAATACACAGACTTTTCTTCCACATCGACCTGACTGCACGTCTTCTCACAAAAGAACTGAAGACAGTCTTCAAATCCTGCTAAGTGGCACCGGAGACAGGTTGGCCTTAGGCAAACGCCAAGAATAAGGACTAGATGTATTTTGTTTAGCTGGGGAATCTCAGGTTCCTAGACCCCCTGTTTAAGCTGTATAAACTTGAGAGCAAAAGTAGCTATTTAGGGCTGCTAGAAAAAGTCTTCCATCAAAAGGATCACAGACGCCATGGGAAGATGGATGCCTTCCATCTTCAAAGCACAAGGCAGCTCACACGGAAACGGTTTGGTTCCCAAAAGCAGCAGCCGAGTGTGATAAATGACAAAGCGATTGTACCAGCAAGGTCAGCCCTCAGGACTCAAATACCTTTTCACCTGGAGAAGCAATCAGGCTTCCTTGATACTGAGGTATTTAGATCAAGAGAAAAGAAGGAAGACTGTCTTTGGGAGACCAAAGGTGTTTTGGAGTCTACCGCCACTGAGTTGTATGTAACATTTTCTACTGTTCAACTCCAGGCTATATGAATGGCAGTGCTTAGACGACTTAGTGCCGGGTCACAGTTTGATCAAAATGTGATGTCACCCTTCCTATTTTTTAAAACTGACATTAAAATAATGGTTAAACAACATTTCTTCCAGCTCCTGCAGGAGAACATGATCTAGACGGCTTCCAACCCTGAATTTCCCTAGGACAAATGCTCTGAAACAGTGCCTGTTCTAATCCACCAAAGGGTTTCTTTCTTTCTTTTTTTTTTTTCCTGCATTGGCTTCTTCTATTTGCTGTTTTGTGCCATGTTGTCTACTTTTTGTGAACCTTGCATGTAGAACCGTCTTAATCTATCCATATGCTAGACAAACACAGAAGTATTGCATATTTCAGTGAACAGCAAAATTAAATTTCCAGTCAGTTCAGAATCCAGGTTTCATCTGCCTTTTCACTGTTAACGAAAGACGAATATTAATGTCTATTCACTGTACAAAAAACAGGGAGGAAGAACACAGAGAAGAAGGAACTTGTCTAGTTTGCTACTATGAAGTTGAGAGTAAACTTATTAATTATAAAAGATCTACATGCACGAACGGACAAAGACCAACTGCAACACACTAGGTCAGCTAAACAAAATTAGAAGTAGAATTTATAAATTTATATAGGATTTCAACAGAACAAGGAAAAACACATCTGAGGACGGAAACCTGTTTTTGAGTCCACAGGAACATTTTGACCGACAGACCTGCAATAGGGGAAGGAAATGCAGCGTAAAATGGGATGCGTGAATTAAACAAAAGCAATAGATTCCTTAATTCCCAGGACCCTGGTCCGCCATAACCCAGCATCACTCGTCTCCCTATGTACCACTTCCCAAAGTAGTAATACTGCTATTCAACGCACACGATCAGAATATACATCAGCCTAAGTTCTCATCTACACCAATGTTCACCGGTAGTCGTATCATAAATAAATCCCGCAGAAGGCTAAATGAGAAGCAGCATGGTCTAGTGTAAAGACAGTATACAGTGGGAAATTCACGGATCTACTTCTACCTTTGGTAGCGATTTGTCAAGAAACCAAAAACAACTTTGGTACCTTCATTTCAGTTTTCCTACTAAGACCATGGGAGATGACAGAAGTGAGGTGAGCACGGTGTAAATCAAGTCAACAGATAGATGTAGAGAGGAGAGAATTAAAAAAACTATCACATTGGCCATATGACGGACAGCAGCCTCCAAAGCCTAATGCCTGGGGGAGAAAAAGATTTGGTGGGGGGTGTTGTGTTCTGCTTGGGTTTTTTTGTTTTTGTTTTTTTTTCAAGTGGGAACTGAAAGGAAACCAATGAGATGCTGTGCAGCAGTTTCCAAGTTTCCTTCCAGTGAGAGGTCAGCACTCACAGAATGGTCAGGGTCGGAAGGGACCTCTGGAGATCATCTAGTCCAACCCCCCTGCCACAGCAGGGTCACCTACAGCAGTGGCACAGGACGGCGTCCAGGCGGGTTTGGAATGTCTCCAGTGTGGGAGACTCCCCCACCTCTCTGGGCAGCTGTGCCAGTGCTCTGCCACCCGCAAAGGAAAGAAGTTCCTCCTCATGTTGAGATGGAACTTCCTCTGTTCAAGTTTGTGCCCGTTACCTCTTGTCCTATCACTGGGGACCACTGGAAAAAGACTGTTCCCATCCTCCTGGCACCCTCCCTTTAAGTATTGATAAGCATTGATAAGATCCCCCCTCAGTCTTCTCTTCTCCAGACTAAAGAGACCCAAGTCCCTCAGCCTTTTGCCTCAGGAAGCCAAAATGAAACATGGTCAATAATCAAATGTCAGTGAACACGGGCAGCCCAGGTCAGCCACCAACTGAAGATGTTGAGTCTTCACAGGAGCTGAAGGGTGGCTTGGGGCATCCCCAGAATGCCCTGAAAGCAAAGGCCGCCTTTGAAAAGATAGAAAGAGGGAGCCACAAACCGATGCAACCAAGGTGAGAAACATCGATATCTGCAAATATTTCAGGGATACAGAGAGGAGGAAATAGTTCTACACAATCCCAAGCGGTGACTAGCTGGAACATGGGCTCGGACCAAACTACTACATAACCATCACTTAACTACGAAATCATTAGTCCTTATCTTTCCTCAAGAATAACCTCAAAGAAAGGTCAAACTCCGACGGTAGCCACACTTACGTACCCATGCAAAACACCTTAGGAATACTGCATCCAAGCAAGCATTCGTCGTCTTCCCCTCTTTACACAAACCATCTAGCTCATGAAGAGGCAGGGAGGGCTAGCTTGTACCCACCACCAGCCTCTGCTTACAAGTGTCCTTTTGACAGTGTATCCTGGGCTGCATCAGAAGTGTGGCCAGCAGGTCAAGTAAGGTGATTCTTCCCCTCGACTCTGCTCTGGTGAGACCCCAGCTGGAGTACTGCGTCCAGCTCTGGGGCCCCCAACATAGGAAAGATATGGACCTGTTGAAGCAGGTCCAGAGGATGGCCACAAAGATGATCAGAGGGCTGAAGGCCCTCTGCTATGAGGACAGGCTGAGAGAGTTGGGGTTGTTCAGCCTGGAGAAGACAAGACTCTGGGGAGACCTTATTGCAGACTTCCAGTACTTAAAGGGGGTCTACAGGAGAGCTGGGGAAGGACTTTCTACAAGGACATGTAGTGATAGGACGAGTGGGAATGGCTTCAAACTGGAAAGAGGTAGATTTAGAATAGATATTAAGAAGAAATGTTTCACTATGAGGGTAGTGAGGCACTGCAACAGGTTTCCCAGAGAAGCTGTGGAAGCTCCATCCCTGGGGGTGTTCAAGGCCAGGTTGGATGGGTCTTTGAGGAACCTGGTCTGGTGGGTGGTGTCCCTGCCCATGGCAGGGGGGTTAGAACTCGATGATTTTCAAGGTCCCTTCCAACCCAAACCATTCTATGATTCTACGATTCTATGACATTTCTATTCCTTGCTCCGCCCATTGTGCTTCTACCATTACTCTAGCTATGTATTTTCACACAAGACTACAAAAGACCTCCAAACAATGGCCATCCTGCAAGATAAAGTAAAACCAAGTAGCGAAACCACATGTGCTCCGACAATGAGAAAATGAAGAAAGATCCTCAGGATTGCACTGGGTCCTGTGGCCACCCATTGCAAATCACAGCCTGGAGTCAGCAATGGCTATGAGCCAATTTTCCTACCAAATTAAAGTGAATTTGCTGAAAAACCTCCATTGAAACTCCATTGGGAAACTATTCACATTGAAGAAAAGTGCGTTCAATTTTCCAATTCATTCACCTTTGCCAAGATCCCTCACTGATGGAGAACATGGTTGATCCCTTAATTATTTCAAGTGGTCCTTAATATCACACCAATCTGCTGTTCACAGTAGGACTTTGTCTTTATTTTTAAACCACAACACAATCTCCCTAAGTCAGGAGGGAGGGTGAGTACCGTGACTAGCTCTTTTTCAACCTTCCCCCTCCCCAAACAAAAGTCATCCAAAAATAAGAAGTTTTTAAAGCAACGGAAGCTCCTCAGTAGGTGCAAAGCCACAGGCAGGCAAGGAGTTGCTGGGCTTGTAACAAGGCAACAGGATGAAAACTAAGGAACGTGGACTGAAGAGGAACAAGCAATAGAGATGTTTTTGACGACAGGCATTCACCAGAGGGATGCAGAAGAAAAACCACAGCAACAGATTTGCCTGAATCCTAGGAAAACACGCTAACAACCACCCCTCATCAGCTGCGGAGGAGAGGCTCTCCACGACAGAGCGGAGCCTCCTGCCACATTTCCCACCTGCAGCAAAGCCCAGTAGGCAAGCGGCAGGCTTAGCATAGCAGGAGAAAAAAGAGATTTCACCGTGTTTGAAGGCTTACAGGCAAGGACGACGAGAAAGTGCACATGAAGCTGGACGTGTAAATACGTGCTGTCAAAGGAGCGTGTCTTCTCCAGACCAGCTCCGCTCAGAAAGCGTTTGCGAAGAAGACAGCAAAGACAGCTAAGGCAGCCTGTGGAGAGCTAAACTCATCACCTTCCCAGCTTTCTTTCACCCTAACGACACATATATTTCAGGGTACATCCACCATCATGCTGAGAAGACCGTATTGGTCAGGTCTGCTCTCACACAGCCTCAAATCAGTTGTGAACCAGAGACCATAGAAAGTCCCGTTTCAGCTCATTTCCCAGCGTCGGTATCGTTCACCACAATGCTTTGGGACTCCTCCTTCCTGCTGATAAGCTCACGGAGCACATGATGGCACCAAAGGGAACCAAGTGCAAATATCAAGGAGAAAAAAGCAGCTTCGCTCCAGTGCGTGACTCATGCAAGAAGAACGCCAAGCCCTGAACAAGCCAAAGCAAAACAGCTGACTATCAAACCCTGCACGTAAGCGCAAAGTTGCCCTTAAAAATACAGACTGCAATTCTTTTTTTTTTTCCCCACCAAAAAAAAACCCCACTTTGTATTTTTTATACAATTAGCCACATAGAAGAGCCTGATGAAGACAGGCTGTGGGATGCAACTGCCTAAACATAGGTGCCAAGTACCATGCAAGATGCCCTGTGGGGCACGTGTGGGGCTGGTAGACCTGACTGGTGATGCACAGCCTTCTGGGCTGGCAGAAGGGTGGGAACCGGCTCCAAATTAAGGCACTTATATCTCAGTGTGTGCCAAAGGTACCTGAGCACCCCTGGCTGCTGGTAGAGACTTAAGTCAGTAGAGTCAGTGAAGCCTGGAGAGCATGTCAAAATAGGCAGGAGGTGCCTACTTTTGGGTAAAGAGAGGGAGTGAAGGAAGATGGCAGCTTCTGGGAAGGATAAACGTACAACAGATTAAAAAAAACCAAACCTTTAAATTGCTCATTTTCACCTCCTTTTTCTGTGCTTTATCAAATTCTACCACATTCCTTTTAATAGAGTAGAAGAACTAAACAGGTGAGGTCTCTTCAGTCTGGGAAAAGAACGATGAGGTGGGGGAACAGCCCATAAAATGACACCCCATGAAGTCCTGAGTCGCCCAGAAATGACAAACCTCCCCCTCTTTTCTAGTGCAAGAACTAAGGAGTAATGAAGCAAATCCAGGAGGAGACAGGAGTGAAAGAAAGGAGACACTCCTCTATTTGAAGTCTAGGTAAGCAAGAATGCCATGTCACAGGCTGCTCTGTATGTTAAAATCTGGCACAGGTTTAAAAACGCAACATGACTATGAGAAGAAGAAAAAAAAAGAAAAAAAAACCAACAACTCATCATGTGATATTAAATGTACCATAAAGGGAACATGGGAAAACACTGGGAGAAGCCTTGCTCTGTTTGCCCTGTTCTCATGCTCTTCATAAAGCAGCCACAACTAATCACATAACTGGTTTGGATTTGGTCCGCCTTGCATAGATGCATCTCTGTCCTGACCCAGTTTGTCTCTTCCTAGGACAATACCAGAAGGAAATCCTTCAGTTAAGCACAAAACCAGATGGTTCAAGACCTGCCAGGATACTTGAAATTTGCCTCTTTTGGTCAACTGCTCTGTCTGGCCTCTTTCCATGACCATGGTGAGTATGCCCTCCACTCAACCCCAGTATCTTGGCCTTATAAACTAGGTGAGAGCCAATCCTGAGCCACATTTCAAGACAACCATATTATCAAGAATCATCAGATCTCTATCACCTAAAAGCAAAGAGAAATACTTAGTAGAAAGGAGAGAGCAAGAGCATCACTGGGGGCCCATCAGCCCCAAAGGGCTGGTGGCTGAGCATCCCTCTGTGTTCAGGCAGGCTCGGACTTACATCCGTCTGTGCATTTATAAAGGTAAATAGCCTTTGGAGACTAAAGTCGGGAGCAGGCATGAGGGATTACAGGCTGAGAGTTGGGGTTGTTCAGCCTGGAGAAGAGAAGACTCTGGGGAGACCTTATAGCAGCTTTCCAGTATCTATGAAGGGGGCCTACAAGAAAGCTGGAGAGGGACTATTTACAAGGGCATGTAGGGATAGGATGAGGGGGAATGGCTTCAAACTGGAAGAAAGTAGATTTAGATGAGATATTATGAAGAAATTTTTCACTCTGAGGGTGGTGAGGCGCTGGAAAAGGTTGCCAAGAGAAGTTGTGGCTGCCCCATCCCTGGAGGTGTTCAAGGCCAGGTTGGATGGGGCTTGGAGCAACCTGGGCTGGGGGGAGGTGTCCCTGCCCAGGGCAGGGGGATTGGAATTCAATGATCTTCAAGGTCCCTTCCAACCCAAACCATTCTGTGATTCTGTGATTAACAGATGCTAAGTCCACATTTGATGAAAAGTGTGCGTAAGACGCATCTGTGTTATGCTTCATTTGACTGCTCTTAACAGAAATACTGAAATTACGTTGTATAACCGCACACCTGTAAAGGATGCATGTGCACCAAGGTGGTTATAAGGTCTAAAAATATTTACGTCCCAAATAAGGTGAGGCAAAAGACAGACCCTGTTCTGCTGTATCCGCTCTCAGCCTGTGACGGTAGTGCCCACAGCGCTTTCATCGCGCAGGCATTCCCTTTACAACATCGTTACACAGAACTGCAATATTGAGTAGAAATACATACTCCCACACATGGGTTGTTTTTTTTATTCTCTATCCAAGCTTGTCTAATCTCACTGGCCCCATTTTTTATTTTTTGGTGGTTTTTTTTTAGTGGCTTGATTCTACATAACGGGTAGGATCCACATTTGAGAATTGTTTCCTCTTGCTCTTTGTAAGCATGCAGTCAGTTTTTAACTTATATTTTTTTTTTTGTCTCGCAAACTTTTTCAGCCTGAAGAAAGCACCGTTCTGAAAATGATATAAATAAAACATAACATGAAGGAGACTCTGTAATCGAGTTGGGACATGGACCAAAAGAACTTGTATTTCAAATGTTCTATTGCACCGTTTGCTTGTGTTACATTCAAAGCTTTGGGAAGCCATCCAAACCTATACAGACACAAAATAATCCACGGAAATTACAGCTGCAAGGTGCCAGCGCCAGAGAGAAGTGTTTTGATTGGAAAATGAAACTGAAAACTCAAGATGAGGTGCAAAGCATGGAATAGCTCGTGCAGGAAGAGAAATGTCCAAAATAGAAATGGTCAACAGAGGAGATTTGACACCACACCCCTACAAATAAAGTGACAAAGGCAATGAAAGAAGCCCTGTGCAAAAAAGACGTGGACAAATGCTGCAGGAGTTTCCATCCCTTCCACATTTTTTGGGGGTTTGCTTCCCCTCTTATCTCACTGGAGGATCTAGGAGATCTCTCATGGGTTTGGCCACTTCCCCCCCTCTGTGAATCAACCAAAGGAAAGTCCAAACTCCTGAAAACCAAGGAAAGACTGTATGGGCCTTACATGGCTTCAGACCACACAAAAATCCTTGGCTGAACCGATCACAGATGTAGGGCGTAGACACCCAACCTGGATAGTCCCAAGGAATGCAAGGTCCATGTCCCCTCCCACCTCCTCTGAAGAGTTGCTTCACTTTGGAGAGCTCTTTGGAGAGCCAGGGAGGAAGGACCATGGTGGCTGGTGAGTCCCAAAGCACATAAAGCTCTTCTAAAGACCCATCACAGAAAGTCCAAGGACACCTCTTAGTTACCAGAACCACTCACAAGCTTATGGCTCCTTTTCACCAGCACTTCTATTCTCCTTGGTAAATAACCTGATTAGATCACATTTAACTTGAAAAAATAAAACGTAACAGACAAGTCGGCTATGCAAAGGTGAAAATTCTATCTTTAAATTTAAAGTATTAAAGAATTAAAAGCTTCTCTTTTGTACCTTTCAAATCATAACCCAACCTTACTATGTTATAACGAAGGAAATGAAAACAGTGCAACTGGAGCATAACTGAAATAGTTTAAGGTCAAATAAAAAACCAAACAATTCAGGCAATTAAGTTCACGGGAGCACAGGGAGGGTGCACAGAGTTGTGTCTAATGGCTTCGTTCCACAATGAGACCAGAAATATTTATTCAAATTGAACAGTGCCTCCCTCTTTGTGCTGCCTTAATCCAAGGATTAAATTTGTTATCCACGAAAGGTATGAGAATCCAGCCCCTAATGATTACATGCTCATAAAAATCAGAAGATATTGTTGCTATTTCAACTAAGTATCATAAACAACTGCATCAATTAAATTTTGCCAGGCACTGTACATACTGCAGATGCTTCAGAATAAATTGTTTCATTGCAAAACAGAGTAAGTGCAAGCTCCAGCAGGGATACGTAGTCCCACTTTAAATTGCTCTAAGGAAATACATGCCTCTACCGGGCTGTTATTTTGCAGGGAAACGTTTTGAAATCCATTTTCAAATACTCAATTCTGAAAGTTGAGATAGCCGCTCTCTGCAGATAAAATTAAGGGAAACTATAAAAGAACGAAAGGCTAAAAAAAGAAATCTGGTCCAGATGGATTCCCGGCTGAATTCTATAAAATATTTACAGATCTTCTGTCACCAAAACTTACGTTTCTTTTTGATGAGGTGGAAACCAAAGGCTCTCCACCTGTCTTTTTTTTTTTTTTTTAAACCCTCACAGAAGATGCAATAAGATTTTTTTTTTAAAAAGAAACAAACCAAAACCCACAAGACTTTAATCTCAGCTGTAATTACTGCAAGCGACTCCAATTAATCAATGTGGATTCTAAAATTCTGTGAAAAGAGATATTGTCCCTTTGCTTAATTTATCCCAAAGTTGTTCCCTAGATTGCAAGTTCAAGAGTTTGTTCATTAAAATAGACTTAGCTCGGATAAGCACAGGCTGATACCACCATCATTCACGTAATAAATTAACAGCCTAGTCCCATGACAGTGCTGTCTCTAGATACCAAAAGATACTTCATCATTTGTCATAAGGGTAAAGTATCCACTTTTTCATTTAAGATCAGCCAAAAAGTTCTCAATCTTCTGCTCCTAAAAATGTATGTTCCATTTACCAACATGCAGATTGCTGGACCGCAGCTGCCCAAGAAGGAGGGAGCAGCTTCTATATATACGTGACATGCAGATCAACCTTATATTTGTCCTGTAGAGGATAGAGCTGGTGAACATGGAGCAGCTCTTTAAACTGGGGAAGGATGTGATTGAGCATCAGCAGCGATATCAGTAGTTCAACTCTTTTGTTTCAGGGCGTGCATCCAGGCAGTGCTTGGTACTCGTGGATTTGATGTAAAAGGTAACAAGGTGAAGGCATCGGGCTCATACCAGGGGATGAAGGTCCAGGTCACGGCTCTCAGATTTCTTGCTCAAGGCTATGCACCTTTGTTCTTCTCCCTGTCCCCAGAAAGGCAGCCAAAAATCTTAAACCATTAATTCCTTCCATAACAGTGCAGGCGTTAAAACTGAATTTTTATCTTTGCTGGGTGTTCTCAGCGCTACGCAGCAAAAAGAGCTATATCACAGAATCACATAATATTAAGGGTTGGAAGGGACCTTTGGAGATCATCTAGTCCAACCCCCCTGACACAGCAGGGACACCTACAGGAGGCTGGACAGGAACATCCAGGCAGGTTTTGAATATCTCCAGAGAAGGAGACTCCAGGCTGGGCAGCCTGTTCCAGTGATCTGCCACCCTCAACGTAAAGAAGTTTTTCCTCATGTTCAGATGGAATTGCCTATGTTTCAGTTTGTACCCATTGCTCCTTGTCCTGTTGCTGGGCACCACTGAAAAGACTCTGGCCCCATCCTCTTGCCACCCACCCTTTACATATTGATAAGCATTGATGAGATCCCCTCTCAGTCTTCTCTTCTCCAGGCTCAACAGCCCCAGGGCTCTCAGCCTTTCCTTACCAGAGAGGTGCTCCATTCCCCTGATCATCTTTGTAGCCTCCGCTGGACCCTCTCCAGCAGTTCCCTGTCCTTCCTGACCCGGGGAGCCCAGAACTGCACACAGTGCTCCGGCTGCGGCCTCCCCAGGGCAGAGCAGAGGGGGAGGATGCCCTCCCTCGCCCTGCTGGCCACACTCTTCTTGATGCATCCCAGGATTCCATTGGCCTTCTTGGCCACCAGGGCACATTGCTGGCTCATGGTCACCCTGCTGTCCACCAGGACTCCCAGGTCCCTTTCCGCACCGCTGCTGTCCAGGAGGTCAGCCCCCAACCTGTACTGATGCATGGGGTTATTCCTCCCCAGATGCAGTACCCTACACGTGCCTTTGTTGAACTCCTCTCAAACATACGTGCAGGTCAAAAGGGGAAAAAAATCAATCAAAGAAAGAAAATCACATTGCGGTCTGCTTCTGAACCCATTTCACATAATACTGCATAAGATAAGAATTTACAACATGTCAGATGTTAGGGGTGTATCCCAATTTTTTTTTAAGCTGACCTTGGATTCATTGTTCAATGCAGCTTATGCTTTTTACAAGCAAAAGAAGAGACTACATAATGAATTAGTCTCCACTGGATGTTGACTTGATAAGCACTACAATTAATTCAAATTAGCATGCTGCCCTTCCTTTCCCTTCACACTTACCGAAATGTCTCTCTAAACCAATCTATGATTACCAGTCATACATAAAAGCTTCAGAAAAATACTCCTCCACAAGCATATGGCAGAGCAAATTTGTCCAGCGTTGCAGGCTTTTGATGGCATTTATCTTGAAGAAGCTATTACACAGCAATATAGATGTCTCTACGTGTTGGCTATGCTCAGAAAGGCACAGAGCTATTCCTTATCCCGTTGTGGCATGCACCATCTCCTTAGGAGAGCATCCTGCTCCCCATAGATGCTTCAGGCAGATGAGGACTGTAATCAGCTATCCAGGATCCCAGCTGTAACATCCATCCTTGAAGTCAAGGCTGTGCTTTCTAGGAGCTGTACTAGACCTCCGTCACATGCCATGGCAACCAAATTCAAGTGCACTTCTTCAAAACCATCGCTTACTTAAAAAAAAAAAAAAACAAAAATAAAAAAACTAACTAAGCCCCTTACAAATTATGTAACTCCCATACGCAATGGCCAATATTAAAAACATGGCAATAGTCAGCATGTTTCCACTACAGCCACACTGTTCATGATGTTCCCCTATCTAAGAGTAGGAAGAGTACTGTGTTCAGTTTTGGGCCTCTCACCACAAGAAAGACATGGAGGTGCTGGAGTGTGTCCAGAGAAGGGCAAGTAAGCTGGTGAGGGGTCTGGAGCACAAGTCTTATGAGGAGCGGCTGAGGGAACTGGGGTTGTTCAGCCTGGAGAAAAGGAGGCTGAGGGGAGACCTTATAGCTCTCTACAACTCCCTGAAAGGAGGTTGTAGCCGGGGGGGACAGTCTCTTCTCCCAAGTAAAAAGTGATAGAAGAGGAAATGGCCTCAAGTTGTGCCAGGAAAGGATTAGATTGGATATTAGGAAAAATTTCTTCATTGAAAGGGTTGTCAAGCATTGGAAGAGGCTGCCCAGGGAAGTGGTGGAGTCGCCATCCCTGGAGGTATTTAAAAGACGAATAGATGTGGTGCTGAGGGACATGGTTTAGTGGTGGACTTGGCAGTGCTAGCTTAATGGTTGGACTTGATGATCTTAAAGGTCTTTTCCAACCAAAATGATTCTATGATTCTATGATAAGAGCACAGTGAACAGCATGTCAACTGTCAAAACATAACAGCAGCCGCTGGTATGAGTTAACCTTAACCATTAAGGTATCCCTCCTGTATCAGGATGTTGTCTCAGAGGACACTGAACCAATTCAGCCTCCCTGACTTAACAGCGTGATGCTGGTGCTCAGGCACGGCGAGATGGAATAGCTCTTAAAATAACAACCTCAAACGATGTAATTTCATTAAGGCAGGCTGACCCTTGCTGCTTCTGCTTCTGTTCCTCTGTGGTGTCGTTTTTTTCAGTGATTTAGTTCACTTTCTTGCAAACCTCCTTTTTCTTTCCGTTTTCCTAGTTGTGTATATATTTATAAATATAGAAGAATAAAGAGAACATGGATAAACCCTCAAGGCATTTTTCTCCACGCTGGTCCAAACGAGAACACAAGAAGAACAAGATATTCTAAGTGTTACACTCAGCAGTTGGCAAGAGTATGCGCAGCCTTCCTTTAGTGGCTACTTAATTAAAAAAAAAAAAAAAAGAAAAAAGGTCCAAGAGGTACCAGTGCCTGATATATACAGAGAAAAATCTTCAAGCTCAACTGATGGTTTGCAGAAATCCAAGGTTCAAAAGTTATTAAAAATGACAAATCCCACAAAACCACCAAAACAAAATCTAGCTTTTCAATTTGCAGGGTTAAAAAATCTGCCCTATACAGACACCTTGCACTGTCTTGAGGTCCAGGCAGACAACAGACCCTCAGAGAGCATGCTGTTTTTTCTTCCTCCCTGCATCTACTGACTATTTTAAGAAGCCTCACACACTACCTCAAACACCTCTGTAGCATCCAGATGCTGCTCTGAAGGGGCATTAGTTAAAAGAAAATGCTCACGTACGCCTAGTCTCTGTCACTGAAGCCGACACAGATAAATTAAACTTGAAGGACTCTCAGGACCTGGAAACTGAAGACTGGCATTACTTTGCAAAACCTGAATGGCTCAAGAGCTGTATTTTCTGAAAGGAGATGACCTGTTTAGTTTTCAGGCGTTTCATTCCCTAGCTCTTCTCCAGCACTTCTGCACAAAGCTTCTCCTTCAGTGAAAAAAAAATCTGATTTTGCATGTATGTGAATCTATGTATTTAAAATTACAAACTTTTTTTTAGCAGTTAATTAACTTTTAAAATAACCTGAAAATGAGACACCTCTCAGCATCCCTCTAAAATATTTGGATTTCTCACGTGAGTCTCAATACACTATTCTAACCACAGCATGGACTTGATCCTCTCTAAAGCAAGCCTATAATAAACCGAACAGAGGCACAAGAATCCCAAATAAAGATAAGTCCCAACAGCCACGACCCACAGTCCTCTGGAGAAGGTAAACACCAGCCTGTGATTTCAAGCTGTGGTCTCCAGAGAGTTTCTTCCTTTCTTAATTCTGCCAGAAATCTGCATCATCGTAGTCCAGCCCAACCTCTCGCGCTATTTTACCCCTGGGGAAAACCAGAAACCACATCCACTGTCCTTTGAAGAAATCCGTCAAACATTTTCACTTAATGAAGTAAAATTCTAAAGCATTTGAATATTTTTTTTGATGCATGACATGACTAAGTCAACCTAGACCTTTTCAGCCAACATTGCAGACAGAGGTGCAAGCTTCATTACAGCTCAGTACAACCACCTGAAAAGGAAAGAATTTAATAAAAAAGGTTGATTCAGTAGATCAGTGTCAACGTTTCAGACAGGACTGAGTTATTTCACCCATCAGCTCCTCAAAAGAGCAATCAGATAGTCACAATTTCTGTTTGCAGTCTAAAGTGAAGGTCAGCTCTCCCATTAGGGAAGCTTTGATGGCCTCATATGGATGGATACTATCAAAATGTGGAAAGGCCTTTGCAAACTCAGGACATGACTTTTCCAGGCTCTAACCTCTTCAGGAGGGACCAACAAAGCAAGAGCATTCAAAACCACATGTGACAGTATTTCCACACCACTGACAAACCAAGGATTTCACAGGTGTCCCTTCCTGGATGTCCACAATCCTTATTTAGGGAAGATGGTAATGGGGTGAAGAACTGTCCAAAAAACAACATTCATATATGAACTTGAGGAAAAAAAGAAGGAAAACCAACCAACCAACCAAAAAACCCACAAAAATAAGACAACAAACCAGACAAGACCAACACTTGCCTACAAAGTGTAAGGAAAAATGTTCTCTTAAGGGTCTTCAATCTGACTGGCATATGCTTGAAGTCTCCTGCTGCCGGGACTAAAACATCCCTCGAATTATTTAATATTACAGCTGACAAGTTTCCTACCTCAAAAAGCATTGTGTGCCGCTCGAGGGAATTTTGTATCAGACCTCATCTTGATATAGAGAATTTGATCAAAGAACTGAAAATTAGTGGCTGCTTGGGTAATCACGGTGCGTTCACTTGAAAAAAAAAGTATTTAAAAAAATATCTGGAACAGTAATATAGACCCTTGCTTGTTTTAAAAGGCCTGTTTTCAAAGGCATACATGTAGAAAAAGAGAAGGGTAAGTGGATGTGTACGAGGTGATAAAAATATCAACAACACATAGGAATTTCACAGGCATCTCTTCCTGGATGTCCACAATCCTCATTTAGGGAAGGTGGCAATGCTTCTTACGTGGGGTAAAGAACTGTCCCAAACACAATGTTCCTAAATGAACTTGAGGAAAAAAGAAGGAAAACCAACCAACCAACCAACAAAACCACAACCCCCAACACACACTACTAACAAAACACCATACAAGAAATCTACAGCCAAAAAACCACCAAATAAGTAAAAAAAATAAAAAGGAGGGGGCAAAAACTAACGTTCATAACGGAGATAGTTCAGGATGCAATAGGAGAGACTGAACTCAGAAATAATTTAGAAAAATTACGAATGTTTGTAACTTTTTTCTACCTTTGGAAAATATCTGGGAAACATTCAAATATAAAATTTCACTGAAAGTCGGTGGAAATTATTGTCCACCCCATCAGTTGCTCCGGAAAGTCCAAAAATAGGAGCTCAGATGTGATTAAATCCAGCAAGCCTCAGTAACATAAGCACCAACACTGTGAAAGAGCAGGGCAAGCAGCGATTTGGCTCATTAGTGCTGATTTGTGACACCATTTGGAAAAAAATCAAGGAAATTCCAGAAGAAAAGCTAACGTTGAATCAAAGTTAAAGGGTAGAACGGATAATACAGTGCTCATTAATGGCCTGCCAGCCTAACAACAAATCCAGGAAAAGAAAAGAAAGAGGAAAAAAAAAAAAGAGGAAAAAAAGAAAAAGAAGAAGAAACAGCTGATGTTCGACTCAATTATTAAAGCAGAACATTTGAATTTCCTGATGCAATGGACAATTTAACCCTTTCTTTCTCTCCAGCCAGGGATAGCTCAGTGCAGTGGTTCTCCAATTACTGGTAACCTAATTCTCAGCCATAAGAAACAGTTATCAAATATTCAAATCAGTATGGATTTATGGAAACTATGCCTTATTGAACTCGTTGACATGTTTTTGCCCACAAGATCACAAGTCACGCTGATAAGGCTGACACCACTGAAGCCCGTGAAGCAGAGCACCATCTTGAGTGATCACAGAAAACCAACGCACCCCAGAATAAAAACCTCATCAACCACAAAATATCAGGCTATAATTACATACGTGCAATCACCAGAGATGGGACATGTTTCCAGAACAGTCCAATGGGGATGGATTCTCGGCTGGCCCTGGGTCGTTTCTATCAATGACTTTGTAGAAACAGTTTAAGGTCACGCAAGGATCAGTGGAATTGGTTAAAAAAGTTGTGCCAACAGGTCACTGATGTGAGGAGGTCACTTCCACGCTCCTCAGTGCTGCACCCAGTCACGGTCACATTGGGTCCAACTGTACTGCCAAATTCTACGAAACGTTGATCAATCATCAAAAGAGAATCCAGAGAAATATTCAAATATTGGAAATGCAGAGTTCTTCCATGACTGCAATACGATTAGCTTAACCAATGGTAGATTTTGGCACAACTTCATCGAAATGTTTATGTATCCATCATCACTGTGTGGAAAGAATCTTTAACTGACTCTCTGATTAGCCAAAGAAGCCAACTCACCATAGGTTGAACTTTAAACTCAGTCACAAACTAGAAACCTGGTGAAAATTTCCATCAGGAGGGATCATTACCGCTGGAAAAATCTACTGTGGAGATTTAAAAAAATAAAAAAGCAATAAAACATAATCTAAGTTTAGACTTCCTTCCCCCACTTAAAAGATATGCTTTAGTTCAGAGGGAAAACAACAGAAGGAAAAAAAGACTTAAGGTATTTGCTATATAAAAGGTCAGAGGAGATAATGAGAGTGATTCCTTCTGGCTTTATACTCTGTCTCTCAGCTGCCACTGAAATCACTGGAGCTACACTCAGTGGCAAAGCTCAGCACATACATGGATGCAAGGACCACAACTGCCTTGGTGGATTTTTGGGGCAAAAGAGAGAAAAGATCTGGCTTCAAGCAGTCTCACTCAGCCTCTCCGTGGCTGTGAAGTGGGGAGCATCATCTTCATTATCATCCGCGTGCTATTTCAACAACATTTTCTCTAGGGCGATGATTCTGCCACTGATGTTCCTGATCAGAAGTGAGCAAACTTGATTATTCTCTGGTAGCCCACCATTACTTTGAAGGAAACACCTGGATTTGGGGCACAAATGAATTTTCTTTGGGATCAAGTTTCTCCAACATGTCCTTAATTCTCTTTGCAGCACGGTAGACTGATTGCAACTGTGACAAGTAGCATTCCCCATCTCTGTCCTGCCCACTCATTTCACTTCTCTGCCTTGCCTTCTCCTCCTCCTGCCTTTCCTTTGCTATAGATACCAAATTAACTGCTTAATTCAGGCGTCTCTTTTGAGGCACTTTGTGGGGGCAAAGCACACGAGTCCTGAGCTTGCATTGACAGACCTTCTTTTGGTGCAAAGAAACTACACATGAACACACCTGAAGTATTTTAGCAAGTAATGAAAATAGAAAAATATTAATAAAAAAATATCCCTGAAGCAACCACCTGTCTCAGGAAGCTCACTAACCCTCATCTTCTGATAAATCACTTCCTGTCAACTCCAGCAGCTTGAAACTCGCTCAATTCCCATTTTCAACTAAACTGTTCATGTCTATGACAATTAAAGCAAAAGCCTTTGAGAGGTTGCTGCTTCTTCCCCTACCCTTCTTCCCCCCTTCTTTTTTATAACATTATCTTCAAACTGCATTTTATCATGCTTTTTAAATCCAGCGTCAGAGTTCAGTCATCCAAGTCAGAAGGGCAGAAGCCTTGGGTCCTGAGCACGTCCCAGCATGGAAAGGCTGCCAAGTGAACCTCTTTCCAAACCAAATTATTTTGGAGGCAATTGCCAGCACTTTTCTCTTGCAAAATCATTGCTTTCCCTGGGCACAGGTGGGATAGAGCAGCTCCATATCAAACATATTTCCATTCCTCCCACCAATGTGAAGTAAGAACCACAGGATGGACATGAAAAACACTGAAAAGCTCCGTAAAATCTCCAGCTGACAAGAAGGGATAAGAAGTTAATTTAGACTCAGCTCCTGGGACCAATTTGGGAACTTGCTCCCTTGGTGTGTAAAAACTGAAGCTCCTAAAAGAAAGAAGCATCACCTTCCTCTAGATCCTCCCCAGAAAAAAAACCCAAACAAATAAGGTGGGGGGAGACCTTATAGCGGCCTTCCAGTACCTAAAGGGGGCCTACAGGAGAACTGGGGAAGGGCTTTTTCAAGGGCATGTAGTGATAGGATGAGGGGGAATGACTTCAAACTGGAAAAGGGGAGATTTAGATGAGATATTAGGATGAAATTTTTCACTCTGAGGGTGGTGAGACACTGAAAGAGGTTGCCCAGAGAAGCCGTGGCTGCTCCATCCCTGGAGGTGTTCAAGGCCAGGTTGGATGTGGCTTGGAGCAACCTGGGCTGGTGGGAGGTGTCCCTGCCCATGGCAGTGGGGTTGGAACTCGATGATCTTCTAGGTCCCTTCCAACCAAAATCATTCTATGATTCTATGAAATCCAAAACCCAAAGCCTTCCTGCTTCACTTCCATCCAAAATGTTGTTCTCTGGTCCTTGCAGCAGCAAACACAACTTAAGTGAAAAAATGATGTTCAGTAAAAAATGATGAGCTTAAGTCTCCTTTGCCACTGAGCTTTTCAGGGTTCCCAAGCCATGCTCTCTGGACCAGTAACCTCTCTTCTGGAGGCGTGCCTTGAACCAGTGTTTGGAGTCAACAGCAGTGTCTACCAACACACCAGCTTCTCTGCCAGAAGTCCATAAAAAAGAAATCATCGTCTTCCCCAGGAGTTATTTGCATTCTACCCTTGCTTCTGTCATTGTGGAAATGTTTAAATTACACAAATATACCACATCCTTACTCATCTCCATTAAATATTAAAAGGACATTGTTTTGTTTGCTTGAGTTTTCTTGCTGTTTGATCCTATTGGTTTTTTTTTAATTTAGAAACAGAATGCAAAGAAACAACCGTGTTCAACTTTGCATTAGTGCTGCTTTACCTAAATTATTGTACTACAAACATACATCTTTCTCATATTTGCACAAAATTTGTTTGATAATGGGAGTTATAATATTCTCAGTATCTCACCTAGGAGAGTGTTTCTTCCAGGAAAGCACAACTACAAACAAAAAACACTTATGCAGAATATGTAACACCCCTAACATTATGTAGTATGCAAGAATACATAAGAGCCTTAACATTATGTAGTGTAGTAAATACAGCACTAGAAGGGGAAAAAAACAAAATTAAAATATATTAAAAAATAGAGAAGAAAAAATAGATGCATTAGAATGGGGCATTTACACATACAGAAACGTAGACAATTTGGAAAGACAGAGCCTATTTTAGGTCACAGCTTGAAACAACGGCTGGTTTTCTTCATTAAAGCAGCTCTGGGACCTAGGAAGGGGTCCAAGATGTCGTTGCATGGGGTTTGAATTTACGACGGAGGTAAAAGGGAAAAAAAAGTACGAGCTTGTCACTCTTTCTATATCTCTACATGTATAAGTGCACAAAGAATTCCAACATCTGCCAAACCCATCTTTGGCTTCACTCCTGTTCATAGAATCACAGAATAGAACCACAGAATCATTTAGGTTGGAAAAAACCCTTAAGATCATCGAGTCCAACCATCAACCTAACACTGCCAAGTTCACCACTAAACCCTGCCCCTCAGCACTACATCTACACGTCTTTTAAATACCTCCAGGGATGGTGAATCAACTGCTTCCCTGGGCAGCCTCTTCCAGTGCTTGACAACCCTTTCCATGAAGAATTTTTTCCTAATATCCAATCTAAACCTCCCCTGGAGCAACTTCAGGCCATTTTCTCTTGTCACAGAATCACAGAATCTCCTAGATTGGAAAAGACCTGTAGGATCATCTAGTCCAATCATTAACCTAACACTGACAACTCACCACTAAACCATGGCCCTGAGCACTATATCAACACGACCCTTAAATACCTCCAGGGATGGGGACTCCACCACTGCCCTGGGGAACGCCTTCCAATGCCCGATGACCCTTTCAGTAAAGAACTTTTCCTAATATCCAATCTAAACTTCCCTTGGTGCAACTTGAAGCCATTTCCTCTTGTTCTGTCACCTGTTACTTGAAAGAACAGGTCGATTCCCCCACCTCTGCAACCTCCTTTCAGGTAGTTGTAGAGAGTGATAAAGTCTCCCCTCAGCCTCCTTTTCTCCAGGCTGAACAACCCCATTTCCCTCAGCCACTCCTCATAACACTTGTGCTCCAGACCCCTCATCAGCTTTGTTGTCCTTCTCTGGACACGCTCCGGCACCTCAATGTCTTTCTTGTAGTGAGGGGCACAAAACTGAACACAGTGTTTGAGGTGGGTCCTCACCAGTGCCGAGTACAGGGGGACAATCACTGCCCTAAATTCATACAGTCTGGCTTCACACACACCATGTTCCTTCACTAGCCTCCTCACCAAACTTCCCATTTCTGGGCCAAATCAACTCCTTTCCACCCTTTTCCTATTGTCTTCCACCAGCAGAGCGGTCCCACCTAAGGAAATCTTCCCACTCTGCTCTCCTACTTTAAGGGCACTTGTATTTATTTCCCACTGGTTCCTAAGGCCCCAAAACCACCACAAACAATGGGAACCAAACCCAAATGAGTTCCAGTCCACTATTGAAACCGCTCTGATGACCCTCATGTCAAAACCACAATCTCCTATGTATTTTCATAGAAAGATATGGAGACAGACAGTAGAAGAATGATTCAAAAAAACAACACTGAAGCACAGGACATGCGGCCAGACAGTGAAGAGCGTGCCACTGGGAAGTTCTCTGCTCTTGGTCACCAGTCTGGGAGACCTCTAGGTTCTTTCCATCTGTCAAAACCTACCAGGCCCATGCCCAGTTTAAGAGTTGCTGCTCTGGTTTTCAGCACAACAGTTTCGAGCTCAGTGCTCTGAGGAGTGCTATGGGATACTCAGAGCCTGAAAGGTGCTCTATAAAACCACTGTCTCATTTTATTCATTTTACAGCTGGACCCGCTGCTCCAGAAGAGATTTCACGAGGCTGGGCAGCACATGAGCAACAGCTCATCCAGGAAAGGGAGAGGAGCCTTAAGTCCTCAAAAAGAGGAAAAGGAAAGAAAAAATTCAGCCCTGCAGATCCAAAAGAGCAAACGAAGGCAAGTCAGGGCTCTAGATGCCTGAAGCAAGCTTCATCCAACCAGGCAGGCATAACCATCTAGGAGACATGGTCACATCAGGGGGTG
The DNA here is from genome assembly GCA_017639485.1 of Pluvialis apricaria. Classification (NCBI taxonomy): domain Eukaryota; kingdom Metazoa; phylum Chordata; class Aves; order Charadriiformes; family Charadriidae; genus Pluvialis; species Pluvialis apricaria. Next base: position 167,684,999 of record CM030008.1, read on the forward strand.
CTTCAAATGCAAACGGAGCAACGTCTAGGTAAGATTTAAAAGAACAAGTTTTGGTTTCTTGCTGATGCTCTTCTTATTTCGCACATTTTCTAATTTAGATAAAAATCAGCCCTCCTGCCCCCGTAGAGGTGTTTTTGGCACCCATGGTCTGCAGTGAGTGTTGCACGGCAGAGCCAAGACTCGGCGCAATCTCTTCTTCGTTCAAACCATCCACATGGGAGGCAGAGGGATTTACCTTAGTTCTTAAAACCAGTTTGTGGTTCTGTCTCTCCTATAATAGCCTATGAAGGCTATTTCAAAGCTGCCTCAGATGAGATTAACACCAAAGGGCATGTACTGGGTGTCCACCTCCAGGTGTTGGGGACATTTCCTGCAGGAGCTGTGGCCGTGGAGAGCCCCAGTGGGAGCAGGGTGTCCCTGAAGGACTGCAGCCCAGGGCAGGGCCCGCGCTGGAGCAGGGAGAGGTGTGAGGAGGGAGGAGCGGTCCAGAGGGGCTGCCATGGACTGATCGCAACCCCCATCCCACCCCTGCGCCCCCCGGGCTGGGGAGAGGGTTCAGGAGAGGAGGAGTGAACCCGGGCCTAGAGAAAAGTCTAGGATGGGGGAGGAAGGTGATTTAGTTTTTGTTTCTCACCATCCAGTTCTACTTTTATTTGGCAATAAATCAAATTAATTTTCCCCAAGCCAAGTCCGTTTAGCCCATGATGGTAATTGGTAAGTGTTCTCCCTGTCTTTATGTTGACCCATGAGTTTTCTCATCCTGTTTTCTCCCCTCATCCAGCTTGGGGTGGGAGGTGAGCAGCTGGGTTGGTGCTTGGCTGTTTGCAGAGGCTAATCCACCACAGGCAGCAACAGGTATAAAACACCACAGCTGGAAGGGGAAATTGGAATGTTCAAGTTCAACAATGTCCAAATGGTTAACCCTGTTCCCATCACTCTTCTCCTGTCCTACACCTTGCCTCTCACATTCATTGACTCTCTTGTTGTCACCTGCTCTTCCAACTTCCCAGCTCTGTCCTCTCCTCCTCCCCTCTTGTTGTTTCCATTCACAAAGACACAAATCATGCACGCACCTTCCAGACCCACTTAGGTCTATAAAGCTATCTTCTTTTTTCCAGTTTTGATGACCATCTCAAAGATCAGAGGAAGTTTCTTCTCTTGAGTGCTCCTTGAGGACCCGTTTCCAGTTCTGGCAGGAACCCGGTCACCTCCTGCAACACCCACTTGGGTTTGTAGGCTCACAGCATGGGGAAGGAGCACTGCTCCCAAAACCTCATCTTCCAGCTATTGCAGCCCCTGTTTCACCAGCTTTGACATATGCATCTTACACTGCTTTCAGCAATCCAGAAAGTTCATGCAAAAATCATTTTTCCCTTATCCTGAAATTTAAAACCCTGTGATTCTTCTTACTCCCCATTCCCTTACAAGACAGTATTTCCCGCTTGCAATATTTCCGCTTTGCAAGCTATCCCTTACTCTTTTCCAACATCAACATAGTCAACATATGAACACCCCTTAAAACATTCCTCCACCATCCAAAATGATCACTTTCACATGAAAGCTGCTTTTTTTTTTCTTCTGTGTCTATACAGCTCCTGGGATCCCCAGGTTGCCTTTTTAAAAAAAAAGTGGCAAAATGGAGCTACAAAGAATTGCACACACACGAAAAAATAAATATTGCAAGACGATAATATTAGAAAACAGCACAAATACAACAATAAAAAAAATAAATCCACAAATATACATTCACTCCAGCTTTGTTTTCAGATATTAATGTGCAAACGATGGTTACTCAGGACCTGCTCTACTGTAATTCGCTCAAGTTCAGATTCATTCACCTTAAAAGCAAGTTAATAAGAAAATTTTCTTTTATTCATCTGTTATGTTTATCTGTAAGTGATGATATGGACCATAATACAAATGCACATAAAATCAACACTTTTGATTCTTAAAATGTGGATATTTAACAGGCTATTTAAATGCCATTCTAGCTACATGCAGCACAACTTCCCTTGGTCCAAAGAAATTAGTCCAGACAGTTTCACTCCAAGATTTTATAAATGTAAATTTAAAATAGACAGTTTACGTTGCTCTCTTCTCCAATATTAAAAGGTTGTCCAATTCCCATTTATTGCCCTTTAACTCGTTTGTGTGAACACAAAGTATCTTCCAAAGAAAAAGTCCGGCCCCATGCAAAAGTATCAAAAATTACTGAATCCACTAATTCCTTCTGCAGTTTGTCCTACCGGTTGCGATGTTCATTGCTGGAGGTGCATGCACACCTTCTCTCACCTGTGAATTTACTGTCTTCCTGTTCCAACATGCCACCGTCGCCTTCTTTCCCACATTTCTGGGTAATTTTATAGGAGATTACATATCTAGCATGAGGAGTCACACAATTACCTTGAGTGGGTTGTAACATATTTCCCCTATTAAACGTGGTAGTCTATGGTCTGCAGAAACCAGTGAGAATTATGACTGACTACAAGCAGATATGTTGATGGAGCAGTGAGGATGAAGCTCCAGATGTTCACATACTGTTGCTGGCTGTAGAGCTACCCTGCATAAGAGTGTGTTTTCCAGCCTTCGAGAGGACAGCGAAGCAAGTGGCAAACAGCACAGGGAGCAGTGAAGCATCCCCATGGGCTGCATTGTCAGCTCCCTGCTATGCCAATATGCTGAAGAGCAAGACAGTGCAGACCTGGGGGCAAAAGTGCAATGAAGGGCTCCGTCCTACGTCCCTTAGACCAACACCCTCTGCGTCCCCCTGTACTCGGCACTGGTGAGGCCCCACCTCGAGTACTGTGTTCAGTTTTGGGCCCCTCACTACAAGAAAGACATGGAGGTGCCGGAGCGTGTCCAGAGAAGGGCAAAGAAGCTGGTGAGGGGTCTGGAGCAGAAGTCTCATGAGGAGTGGCTGAGGGAACTGGGGTTGTTCAGCCTGGAGAAAAGGAGGCTGAGGGGAGACCTTATAGCTCTCTACAACTACCTGGAAGGAGGTTGTAGCGAGGGGGGGTCAGTCTCTTCTCCCAAGTAACAAGTGGTAGGACAAGAGGAAATGGCCTCAAGTGATGCCAGGGGAGGTTTAGATTGGATATTAGGAAAAATTTCTTCACCGAAAGGGTTGTCAAACATTGGAACAGGCGGCCCAGGGAAGTGGTGAAGTCCTGAAGTACCTGGAGGTATTTAAAAGATGGGTAGACGAGGTGCTGAGGGACGTAGTTTAGTGGTGGTTTTGGCAGTGTTAGGTTGATGGTTGTATTTGATGATCTTAAAGGTCCAAAATAAATGATTCTATGATTCTATATGTGCACATCGCTCTCTATCTACATTTGGCTTCCCATGGAGGAAAAGAAGAAAGGAAGAGAAAGGGAAAGAGAAAATAAAAGTAAGATTAAATTTCCCTGAGGACATTTATCTACTCTCCTCCTTCGCCCTACAGACATCGTCCGCATCTCCACCACGCACAGCTTCGTCTATGCAACAGCACTGCCCACCCAAGAGCCGCTCACCAGGCTACCCAGCAGAGGAAGGAAAAGGGGATTTAATGAAAACCCATATTATGAAGTTGCCGCCAATCAACATCCCGTGCGCGATGGCATTTCATGCAAAACTAAAGCCATTTGCAGAAGTTCAAATAATTAAGCAAATGCATAAAGATTAGTAGTTTTGCCATCCTTTAATGCTCAAAAAAACCCAAGAGACCATTGTGGAAGCTAAGTGCTCAGCTAAACTGAGTATTTTAAATCTGTAGCAAGGCACTGACTCAAATCACAACGCTCCAGACAAGCAGTACCTAATTCGTCAGAGCCTCAGGTTGCGGCTATATTTAATGCATGCTGAGCAGTGGCACTCCCGCATCGCTGCTCACCAAAGGCGCTCAGAGATGTCAGTAATTTCCCAAGCAGCAAAAACGAACCCAAAGACCGCACACAAACTACATCCTTGAGAAAGCAGAGACAAAGATGGGTGAAAATTAAATTAGAAAAAAAGAAGAAAAAAAAAAGGAAAAAAAAAAGAAAACAAAGAAAACAAATATAACCTTCCAGCCTCCACAGGTTGTCACTGTGTCATCACTCTTTCCTCTCTCTCCCTGTAGAAATCAGAAGTTTTAGCCATACTCAACAAATTCCTGATTTATATGCATCGCGCCATAGCTGCTCAGGAAAAAAGCTGTATTTTGGTGGGAAGATGCAGTGGTGGGTATACAGAGTAATCAGAAAAGCCCAAATCTCCTTATTTCACTTCTATGAAAACCTCTCCAGAACTTCAGAATGGAAGACCACCTCTCATACTACTTTTTATTAGTGAATAGCTCCATTTTGCAGCCTTTCTGGAGGATTTACACCTCGGATTCTCACACGGCCATCCAGAAGCTCCAAAATGTCACGCCTGTTATTAAAAATAACATCCAAACGCATTTTTCTTGGTTCATTCATGGCAAGAGATGCTTCTTTCTGGCTGAACTTTCAGCATGCTTCAGTGAGCAGAACTGGCTCACTTCTCCCACAAACTACCGCATCCCTTTTACATTATTCATATTCCAAATTGCTATTTCTCTGCATTAGCAAACAAGAACGAGACGTCCAGGGTTTCATTTTTATGTCTTTCAACCAGGTGAAAATGCTGTCGATGGATTTCCTCCTCAAGCAAAAAGTGTGCTGGACCAACAGACTGCTGTAATTAAGGTTAGAAACCTCAATTAAAAAGAAAATCCAGCTTTTGGTGTGTTGTTCCTTCCCGACAGAATTGCTGCTTCTGTATGTGATGGGTGAGTTACAGAACGCTGCCAGATAAAAAGTGTCTTATAAATATGAAATGACAGGGATTATTAAAGATTATTCTGAGTTAAAAATCAGCAGGAGTTTCTTAAAGGTGCTGGACCAACAGACAAAGAATTGGAGATGGGAAAGAAGTAATTAGAGAGGCAAGTCCCGTCCTTGGCCTGGCTGCCATCCCAATCTTCAGGGCATTTTTCATGGCCTGAAGCTTTCACCAGTTCTATATTGACAGATAGGGAGGGGGGGAAAGAAAGAAAGAAAAAAAAGAAGCAAAAAGCTTTATCTAGGACCTTTTCCATATTAATTAAGAACCTGCTGATGAGACAGAAGCAACAAAGCAAGCTGCGTTGTTGCCTATGAAGCATTTTCAAGTGATGGCAGGTGCTGGCAAATGCCGGTATTTCTTGCTCCTGGGAAACTTCTCGGGATTGGCTCACGTTCAGAGGAGCTGCACTTCTCTGGCCTTATTTTGCTCTGTATATGAGAAAAAAAAACAACAAAACAAAACAAGCAAAAAAAAAAAATACAAAAAAGAACTAATGACAACAAACGAGCCACCAAAAAGAAAGCAAGGTTGTATTACTCAACCAGTCAGGCTGCACCGAGCAATCACCTGTGATTTCTTTTGGCACCGACTACCCTCCCAGCTACACCTCCCAGCTCAACGTGCATCGCCTCGTGCGGAGCTGCCCAGAAGAGCACGCTTGCAGAGAAGGACCAAGCAGCACCAACGTGCGAGTCGATTCAAACCAACAGGGAAAGGGAATAAAAATGAATAAGTAAATAAATGCATGCAAATATAATACATTAAAAATATATCCTATGTACAGAATGATAGAATCATCGAATGGTTTAGGTTGGAAGGGATCTTAAAGATCATCTGCTTCCAACCCCCCTGCCATGGGCAGGGACACCTCCCACCAGCCCAGGTTGCTCAAAGCCTCATCCAGCCTGGCCTTGGACACCTCCAGGGATGGGGCAGCCACAGCTTCTCTGGGCAACCTGGGCCAGTGCCTCACCGCCCTCAGAGTGAAAAATTTCTTCCTAATATCTAATCTAAATCTCCCCTCTTCCAGTTTGAAGCCATTCCCCCTTTTCCTATCACTACATGCCCGTGTAAAAAGTCCTTCCCCAGCTCTCCTGTAGGCCCCCTTCAGATACTGGAAAACTGCTATAAGATCTCCCTGGAGCCTTCTCTTCTCCAGGCTGAACAACCCCAACTCTCTCAGCCTGTATTTATTTACAAAGCCCTATTTCACAGCAAAAGACATGTTAACTGCAAGGAGATTTTCCATCCTTTCCTGATAAAAAGAGTGGGAATGATGCAAAGAGCAATGGCATTCCCCTCCTCTCTCTATCACTGTTTTTTTTTTTATTCCGAGTTTCCCTTGCAGCACAACTTGCATATATTAAACATCGAGGACAGGTGGAAGGGGCAGGGAGGGAAACAGAAGGGGGAGAGAGTGTAATGCAATTATAACACCTAAGAGCTGCGAGGAAAAGTCAGAGAGATCAGGTACTTGGCAGCACACACCTGCCTTGAATAAATCCTGATGGTCCTGCATACTCCACCAGCACAGCTCCAACCTCCAGCGTCTTCAGCAGCAGGGACAGGAGCTGCCTGTCCCATGCACCACCGCTTACACCAAGCGGACAGTGGAGAGAAGCTCCTTTGGTCCCCCCAGCCAAGCGCAATGCAGATGAAACACAGAGCGTTAGAGAAGAACACTGGTGAGGGGTCTGGAGCACAAGTGTTATGAGGAGCGGCTGAGGGAACTGGGGTTGTTCAGCCTGGAGAAAAGGAGGCTGAGGGGAGACTTTATCGCTCTCTACAGCTCCCTGAAAGGAGGGTGTAGTGATGGATGGTGTTGGTCTCTTCTCCACAGTAACAAGCGATAGGACAAGAGGAAATGGCCTCAAATTGCACCAGGGGAGGATTAGATTGGATGTTAGGAAAAATTTCTTCATTGAAAGGGTTGTCAAGCATTGGAAGAGGCTGCCCAGGGAAGTGGTGGAGTCACCATCCCTGGAGGTATTTAAAAGACATGTAGATGTGGTGTTGAGGGACATGGCTTAGTGGTGAACTTGGCAGTGTTAGGTTAATGGTTGGACTTGATGATCTTACAGTTCCCTTCCAACCTGGACAATTCTACAATTCTGTGATTCTATGAATCTAATTGACGAGCACAGCGGGGGGGGGAGTGGGGGTGGGGGTGGGGGGCGCATTTGTCTGCAAAGGTGAATTTTGCAGGACATGGGATTGTTTGGATGCTGGTGCTACATCTGCCTCCACCGCCGGCCATCTGTGGCCACCGCTGCAGGTGGGTTCCTGCAGCAAAAGCCAGACTGTGTAAAACACCGTTTACCAAATGCATCCGCTTCCTCTGAGTCAGAACTATTAACTTTTTTTTCAATGAAAAACAGCACTTGCTCCTGTTGGCAAAGCAAAAATGAGCCCTGCGATGGAGACAAGAGCCTGCTTTGCCTTGCTCTTCATCAGAAGAAGTGCCAAGATGCCAGCGTGGATGTGGAGCACTGACATTTTAGAAAAGGAGGAGAAATACAAATTAAATTCAGATTTTCATTGCGTGAAGAAGGCACACTGGGAGAATGGAAAGGGACGAAATCCTTGACCGCGCGCCACCGTGTCACTTCTAGAGAGTCGCTTTTCTGACTACCACTGTACTTTAGATGGCAGTTTTAAAGGTTATGGCTGAAGGGGCTCTCCAGCAAAGCCTTCAATGAACTTTGAGCAAAATAAAAATACACGCACAAACAGGCCAATGACAAGAGCAAAGCAAGGACAAAACTTCTGAGCAATCACCGCAAATACCCACGGGGCTGTTGCCTTGCCCGGGAAGCCTTCTTGCCGCCCTGCCTTCTGCCATGCTCTCCCAAACTCATTTACGAGCAATATCATTCATAACAGCATCCAGGTTCAGTAAACAGCGAGGCACATCCTACCGCAAGGTCAAGAGCAATCTAGAACTGTAATTCGTATCTGTCCAGCCAGGCAACATGAGTGTACAGCGTCACTTGAATTTTCAGGCAAAATGTTTCCATTTTCAGGTATCTGCTACCGGCAGTGAACCAACCGCTCACGAATAACCTATCATGATACGAGCTTGGAGAAATTTTTAGAGGATGCAATTGAGGATAACCAAGTTCAAATAGGGCTTAAAGAAAAATCCTGCTAATTCCCACTCGGGAAAAGAGCAAACAAGCCATAAATTATAAATTAATCAACTCCACCCAGCCAACCACCCTTATCACCTCTCTCTATTTTGACTTGAGCAATAAAATCCTGTGGGTTTACATAGTTCTCCAGCAACCACCATCATCTTGCTGGTGTCTAAATTACAGTTGCATATAGGTCCTGCAAGGTGGGCTCAGGCCCCTCTGTGCTAGTTGCCTTGCAGACATCAAGATGATGTGTCACCTCCCAACAGGGTCAGAAATTGGCACTGAAAGACAAGACACAGAGTGCCTCCAGGGAAATGGCACTGCACACGGGAACCACCACACATATAGGCATCACGGAGGCATCTCAACAAGAGCACAAGGTCTACTAGGGCACCTTTTTCCAGCTTGACCTTCTTACATCCAAACTTCCTCTCAAAACACTTCTCCCTGGACATGATTTACCCCAAGAACCATTCCACAGCTCCTCCGGGTGAGACCATCAGCGGTACCATCACATCCTGATGATTGTAAAACTGTCCACAGGTAGCAGAAACCAAGCCGTGACCTCCCACAGAGAAAAGCTGGTGTCCAGAAGCACCACCCAGCTGAAAATCCATGGCACACAGGGGAGGAACACTCAGTCTCGGTGACATTTCTTGGCATTTTAGGCCAGCAGTGTTACAGAAAAAATGTGGCTGGGAGCTGAAGTAGTTGACTTCCCATGGGTCAATGTTGAACCCTCTCCAGCTGGTTAAGGACAATGACCTGGCTGCAAAGCATGAGACTCATCTGGTGCTCTTTCAGCTGAAGAACAGTTTGCACAGTCCAGATCAGCTGTAGCATATGGCAGCAGGGAAGATGGGCAAGGAAAAAAAGCAACCCCCCCCAAAAATAGAAGATATTCCACAATAAACAGGGACCCATAGAGGGAAGAAAAAGATGTATCAAACCTTTGATGCAGTAGGGTTTGAGAGGTTTTCATGTGGGTGTTTGGCTTTTAAAAGACCATCCTGCAAGCCAGAGGAAGCACACTGCAGCCCTTAAACACAGGAGCAACTTAGCATTTTGTCAGGCTCGGCTAACGAAGAAACCTTCCGTCAACACGAAGGGACGAAGAGGCAACGCTCCAGCACAGCAGCTCGGGAGCCCTCCTTGTCGGAGGGGAGTTGTGGAGCACAGCGTACACAACCCACCATAGTCGCACTGCAAACGTCTCCCCAAACACCGGCTGGGGACGCAGCGATGCGAAGCATCAGTGGTGAAACCAGAAAATAACCTTTGTAAAAGTCTCATGGAAAAGCCCATTTATAACCAGCGGCACAGTTATTTACATGCATCGCAAGGAACAGGAGCGTCCCTGCCATCGATACGCATCAGAAAGATTTTTGACTTTCAATCGGTGCTCTGGAGTTGTGATAACCTCCCCACCAAGACATCAGTCCCACCACTTAAATACACAAACTGAAAACACATTTTTTCCCCTTTTTTTTTTTTTTTTTCCTTTTCTTAAGTTGAATCCCACTTGGATTTTATCTCTCGGGCAACAAGGATGCTGATGCAATAGAAACTTCCAAAATCAGAATCGCAAATTCCTTATCCTCTAGCGAGTGGATAAACCTTGCTTTGACCTTTAAGCTGAAAAATAAGTGGTTTTGTTGTTTGGCTGGGGCTCTGCATGTGTGTCCTGGTGGGGGTGGGACAACCTTAAAGACATCCCACATGGAAACAGCATTAGCACATTCCCTTCGTATAGATTTTTCTCCTTCTGACAAGGAACTGTTTCACAGAATAACCCCTCTCGCTCGCCACACAACACAAAGTATATAAATACATTAGCCTATGACTATGATAGCAGAAGGTGAATAATATCAGGCAGTATAAATCTTGGCTTTCCTGCTTTGTTCCATTGTTTGCAATCTTTGATGGAGTCAAACACCTTATTTCAGGTATCTGCTTTGGGATAAAATCTGTTGTTTTCCGGACCGGAGAGGGACTAAAAGTCAGATGCATTTAATCCTGCCTGCTGTGGCTAACAGCTGGCTATTTCCCAGCAAAGTGTTTTAATTATTTCCAAGATTTCAACATTTATCTACTTTTAGATATAAAACAAGCTAAAAAAAAAAAAAAGAGATCAGGGCAAAGGGATGTTGGGATAAGAGGTGAAGGGTTCAAGAGCTGCATCTCCAAGGTGCACCAGTGGCAAGGACGCCTATCCATTACAACCGTGTGACTTGCTCAGCAGAAACCGCCTGTTTTTCAAGTAGAAAATAAAATCTCCCCCATAACCACGCGAACGCACGCAGACCCACGGCTGCGTTTTTCAGCACAAACGACATTTAAGTGTGCAAACACACAGCTACGGGATCTGCAGGTGTGAACTCACATCTGCAGCTTCTGTCAGCAGCAACGCTTCCCAGCAAACCCAGCACCAGGGATACAAGGAAGAGTAGTCAAAAAAAGCCCAAATCCAAACTAAAATGATTAAAAAAAACCCCAAAACAACTATTCAAGTGAACACAGAAACTGGCCTTCAGCCTGGTGTGCCCGGCAAAGCATTGCTTACCTCTCGCTGCTCCAGCACTTCAACACCCAAGTGTCAATCTCCAGCTTGTTTGGGACCAGCCATCTGAATCCGTGTTACCACGGGATTCCAGCAGCCATGCAATCACCGGATCTTCTCGCTGTGTTCTCTATATTCCTCCCCCATTCATCTCTTCCAGGAATAACCCACTCCCAATATCATGTTTGCAGTTGCAGACAGGCTAATCCTCATTGATCCCTACCAGCATGATCCTTTTCCTTTTCCAAACCCCCTAGAAAGGTGCAAGCATGCACCACGCCTGTCCAGGTTAGCTTCTGATGGCGTCAACTAGCAAGACAAACCAAGGGATGGCCTCTCTAAAGGCAAGGAGGCCAGATTTCACAAGCCACACAGATGTCTGACCATGTTCAAAGCGTTGTGCAATTAGGAGGAGAGATGCAAATACTCATATCCACGGTCCAAGTGGAGACCAGTGAGGAGTGGTGTTCCTCAGGGGTCACTACTAGGACTGGTGCTGTTGCTTTGTCCACAACATGGATATTGGGATTGAGTGCACCTTCAGCAAGATTGCCGACACCACCAAGCTGTGTGGAGTGGTCAACACGCTGGAGGGAAGGGATGCCATCCAGAGGGACCTGGACAGGCTGGAGAGGTGGGCCTGTGCAAACCTTATGAAGCTCAACAAGGCCAAGTGCAAGGTCCTTCACGTGGGTTGGGGCAATCCCATGAAAAAATACAGGCTGGGTGGAGAATGGATTGGGAGCAGCCCTGAGGAGAAGGACTTAGGGGGGGGCAGGTTGATGAGAAGCTTAATATGAGCTGGCAATGTGTGCTTGGAGCCCAGAAAGTCACCGGCATCCTGGGCTGCATCAAAAGCAGTGTGGCCAGCAGGGCGAAGGAGGGGATTCTGCCCCTCTACTCCACTCTGGTGAGACCCCACCTGGAATACTGCATCCAGCTCTGGGGACCCCAACATAAGAAGGATATGGACCTGTTGGAGTGGGTCCAGAGGAGGCCACAAAGATGATCCAAGGGCTGGAGCACCTCTCCTATAAGGACAGGCTGAGAGAGTTGGAGTTGTTCAGCCTGGAGAAGAGAAGACTCTGGGGAGAACTTAGAGCAGCCTTCCAGTCCCTAAAGGGGCTACAGGAGAGCTGGGGAGGTACTCTTGATCAGGGAATGGAGCAATAGGACAAGGGGGAATAGTTTTAAACTGAAATAGGGGAGATTTTTAGGAAGAAATTCTTTACTGTGAGGGTGGTCAGGCACTGTCCCAGGTCGCCCAGAGAAGTTGTTGAGGCCTCAACCCTGGAGGTGTTTAAGGCCAGGCTGGATAGGGCCTTGGGCAACCTGGTGGGAGATGTCCCTGCCCATGGCAGGGGGGTGGAACTAGATGATCTTTAAGGTCCATTCCAACCCAAACCATTCTGTGATTCCATATGGGAAAGTACCAGGGTCAAGAAAAAGCTGGGGTTTATGTTTCATGGGTAGAGGGAGAAAAACGTGGATTATTTGCAGGATGAGAACATTTTGGGGGGCTGAGAGCAGTATCTGCTTGTAGTAAGCCTTCACTCCCTGCCCTTGAGCTTATCTGCGTGCTGTCACATGAAGGTAGCTGAGCTGCCAAAAAGCCGTGTGTTTAACAGGAAGAACAATCCTTTTGCAATAGGAATTAAAAAGCAAAGATATTACAACAAAAGCATTATATACTCAACCACCAAAACCACTTCCCTCTTGACAGACATCCCCGGGCTGAGCATTCATGCTCTGAAAAAAACCACAAATCTGAGGCAACTCAAATGGGAATCTCTCAACCTCCCCCCTTCCCCAAGCACAAAGAGGATGCTATTTAAATCGAGTGACAATCTACAGCACACAAAGGACAGTGGAACTGAAGTTTGGGGAGCGATGACGTAATATGGCGAAAAATAATAATCAAAGGCTGAATTTGGCTGTTTCCAACAGGCAGCTCAGCATCCATCCGCCTCCTTCAGTGGCTTCGCCGTGTTCGCTTAGAAGAACATCCTGTCGAAAACTAACATTGAGTTTCTACAGCCTATATATAGCAGTGACATTTTTATTCTGCTAATTGATTTAAAAAAAAAAAAAAAAAGAGAGGCAAAAAAAAATAAAAATCAACTTTTGAACTACCTAAGAGCAATAGCTTTTTTGGCATGGAATTATGTTATTTAAAAGGAGCGCAGAGTCTTTAAAACAGCAAGTTTGCTATGGACAGAGCTCTCTGCAGGCACTTTCTCTTGCCTGCAAGGATGATAATTATTTTCAAAGAAATAAATCTGACTTGTAGTTTGCAACCTATCTTGCAGCCCTTTTAAACAGCATGACCCATATTCTTTCCAGTGCAGCACTGCTGACCTTCACAGATACAATATTATGTTCATTAAATATTAGACTTATTGCTGAGGTCTACCACTCTGGACAACTATACATGTCCAAGACGGTAACTCCACACAAATGAGGGACAGAATCGGAGGTTGTACATATCTCAAAAGATTCTGATGTTTCTACTTTTAATTTTCATGCATTAACTGTCCAAACAGGTTAGATGTAACTAGCAAACTTACTAATTTACACTGCTGTTCCGTCCCACTCCAAAAGCAACTACAGCTCTGTGGCATAGAAAAGGAAACTTCTCTAGATTTAGTCATTTACCATTCAATTTATGAAAGGAGTTGTAGTTGTTTACAACTTTGTAATTTTCTGAAGCTTCTTGATCTTGGGGGAAAAGGGGACAAGACCGATTTTAATGCGCACATCCAAACAAAGCACATTTTAATGCTTAACGGGGACATTTTGATGCATCGGTAGATGTCACGCCTTTGCAATCCACAGTAAGTGCATGTTCTGGGAATCAACACATCATCACTGCTTCTAGAAGCAGCAGAAATGGACCAAAAATGGAATAGACGTTGATATCTTTTGGCCAGAAAATAAAGCAGATTGCTTCTCAGGAACACTTTTGGAGCCCAACATTCCAACCTAGCTGCAAGCAGTAGTACATAGTTATTTACAGGCAACAGGGGCCTATACTGAAATTTGTTGAGAGCACTAGATGTTTTCCACTTCAGCTCAATGTTTTTCAGCCTGCACCCTATGGACTACTTTCTCTTTCTGAGGACACTACAACACCAAGTCTTTCTGCCCAGTGATCTAAAACTTGAAATTTTAAAGGGATCTAGAAGTCCAAAGGACTTCCATGTAGCTCCTGTAGATCACATATAAAGTCCAACCAGAGAATCATAGAATCATTTAGGTTGGAAAAGGCCCTTAAGATCATTGAGTCCAACCATTAACCTAGCACTGCTAAAAACCGCCACTAAACCATGTCCTTCAGCACCACGTCTGCACATCTTTTAAATACCTCCAAGGATATAATAACTCCACCACTTCCCTGGGCAGCCTGTTCCAATGTTGACAACCCTTTCAGTGAAGAAATTTTTCCTAATATCCATTCTAAACCTCCCCTGGTGCAACTTGAGGCCATTTCCTCTTGTCCTATCACTTGTTACTTGGGAGAAGAGACCAACCCCCACCTGGCTACAACCTCCTTTCATGTAGTTGTAGAGAGCGATAAGGTCTCCCCTCAGCCTCCTTTTCTCCAGGCTGAACATCCCCAGTTCCCTCAGCTGCTTCTCATAAGACTTGTGCTCCAGGCCCCTCACCAGCTTCCTTGCCCTTCTTTGGACACGCTCCAGCACATCAATGCCTTTTTTTGTAGTGAGGGGTCCAAAACTGAACACAGTACTCAAGGTGGGTCCTCACCAGTGCTGAGAAAAGGGGGACAATCACTTCCCCAGTCCTGGAAGACTGGTCTTATTCAATCTTGCAAATCCTCTCTGGTTGCTGAGTCAGTCATTTCAGAGATAGCGTGAAATGGGTAGGCTGTTTGCACGATCCACATCCTAAATTCATCTGGGCATTTTCATCTAACAAATCTCTTCTTACACGGACATAGGACCCTTAGAAACACTCTTCCCCTTCCTTTGGAGGGTAACTGGGTGGTCAGTAGCACACAGTAGGTGGAAAAAGGGTGGAAGCAGAGTAGAACCACAGGAGCAGATGGTCTTGTGGATGGCTCTTGTAGACACCAACATAGTCTATAAAACTAAAACGGGATACAATGACCCCAATTAACTCTACCATGTCTAAACTGCTACAAATTTCATAGAAGTCTTTCTTACTCTATCTGCTTATTCAAGGACCATTCACAGCTACCCTCAAAACACCATGTGCTTTGCCTAACCGGGGGCTAAATGAACCAAAATGTTGTTTTCCAGTTCTTCTTCCAAAAGACTGGTGCAGAGTGCACCACAGACATCACCTTTCAATAAACCTAAGACTCTTTACACACATCCATTACCATTTTAAAACACCCAATACTCTGTAAGGGGTCAGAGTATCTGCGCAATTTCAAAAGAAACTCAAGAATACTGATCCTTCTAGGATGATATGTGCCATAAACAGGTTATTTTCCAATATTTCACCAGTGATCTCCAGGGAAAGGCAACTTCTGCTGAAGACCTTTGCAATACGCAAGGGAAAGAGGAAGGTTGATGGGCAGGGTGTGCATGGAGAGGTGGAAGGTCAGCTGAATTTAATGGCAAAACACTCAAAAAGGATAAGGGCACTTCAGGATGTGAACGTGATGGAAGCGGACAGCTTCTGGGTAAACCGTTCAAAATGATTTCTGGAACACTTTGGTAAAGGCAATGAATTCGACAAGAGCATGAATTATAAGACCTTCTGCAGGACTGCTCCTTTGCCTCCAACTGATGGACTGGCCTCTCCTGGGAAACTCTAAGAACTGAAAAAATAGCTATAAAATGCAAAGAAAAACAAACACAAGGAAACATCGGGTTTAATCACCGCATTTGAGATAATTTTTCACATTTTACTTCTCACTCTGTGCACTGCTAAGCATTCCTGGAGACACAGATGAAGGGATTTTGTGGGGAAACGCAACAACGACAAAACCCCAACATTCAAGTTAGGTGCCAGCTGATGTGACAGCAGGCCTCTCCTCAAACATCTCAGAAGTGGTTTGCAATTGCGCAGGGGAAAGGAGAAGGAGGTTCCTAACTGCAAAATAAGCTGAGGAATCAGCAACTTGTCCGCAGCCAGAGCCACTCGCAACCAACAAAAAAATTGGTTGCAGAGAAACCTAAAGACTCAGCTTCTGCATTATAAATGAGAATAACACTGACCTACTTTCCAGCACACTTGCAAAGTTGCCGGAGATGCTACAATGAAAGGCACTACAGAAACCTAATGCAATACCGCTTCAGATATACAGGAATAAGGTTATCGCTGAAATGCAGCAATGCACTTTCTACAGTGAAGGTAACAGATAAGAGATCAAATAATACAGAGCTGGACAACTTTTTTTGGAAGATATGGTTTTAAAAAGCACGCAGAACATACTCTTGCAAACGGTGCCCCGGATCTTTAAGAATCACAAAAAGGAAAATTAACCTTTTTACGTGGTAAGGATTGTCTCTGGAAGAACCCCATGCGATAACCTGCACGAAGCTCAATTTATTAGCTTAAAATATGGTGATGAGTTAATCCAGCCAGGACTCACATCTATATGGGAGTAAGGGATTAATCAGGTCTTGTGTGATTCAAAGGAAGCCCTCTGCAGTAAAAAGTGGAGCAATGTATAAAGAAGAGAAAATTCTCTGGCGTAGGGAAAGCGAGGTCTCAGACACTGTACAATATATTTAGCTTTGCTAGGGAAAAGCAAAGCTGGGCTGTTGAGTTCTTTAGAAATGACATGGCTTCTTGCTTGCATTCCTACAACAACATAAATGAAGCTCAAGCTTCCACCAAGATGTACGTTAATTATTTTTTTTCAAAATGCTGAATTTGCCCTTACCATTTATAGAGACAAGCTTTCAAATCTTCTGCTGCAGCATTTATTCCCCACATTCCCATCGTCTATGAAAAGACATTCTTTCCTCAAAATGAAAAAAGAAAGTCAATCTTTGCAGGAAGAGGGCTTCGGTAAGCAGGACCTGAGCGTGCCCGCATGGATTGCACAAAAAAGAAGCTAATGGTACCGCGTCCATGGGGAAAGTCTTGAAAGTGTGAAAAACAACCATCAACTCTTGCTTCCAAGAACGATATTGCACCAATCAGCATTTGGTCCATCCAGTTTGGCCCCAAGCCATTACTCATAAGACCACCTGCACAACCACTGAAATCCTTGCAGAAGTCCTCTTCAAACTGACAAATGAGAATCATCGAATCATAGAATGGTTTGGGTTGGAAGGGACCTTGAAGATCATCGCTAAGTTCCAACCCCCCTGCCACAGGCAGGGATACCTCCCACCAGCCCAGGGTGCTCAAAGCCCCATCCAACCCGGCCTTGAACACCTCCAGGGATGGGGCAGCCACAGCTTCCCTGGGCAACCTGTTCCAGTAGCTCACCACCCTCACAGTGAAAAATTTCTTCCTAATATCTGATCTAAATCTCCCCTCTTCCCATTTAAAGCCATTACTCCTTGTCCTGTCATTACACGCCCTTGTAAAAAGCCCTTCCCCAGCTCTCCTATAGCCCCTTTAGGGACTGAAAGGGGCTTTAAGGAGAAGAGAACTCCAGGCTGAACAACCCCAACTCTCTCAGCCTCTCCTCACAGCAGAGGTGCTCCAGCCCTCTGATCATCTTTGTGGCCTCCTCTGGACCCTCTCCAAAGAATCACAGAATCACCAGGGTTGGAAGGGACCTCTGGAGATCATCTAAGTCCAACCCCCCTGCCACAGCAGGGACACCTACAGCACCTCCAACAGGTCCACGTCTTTCCTGTGCTGATTGCTCCAGAGCTGGAGGCAGCACTGCACGTGGGGTCTCACTAGAGCAGAGTAGGGGGGCAGAATCACCTCTCTCGACCTGCTGGCCACACTTCTGATGCAGCCCATACGGTTGACTTTCTGGGCTGCGAGTGCACATTGCCGGCTCATGTTGAGCAATCAGCACCCCCAGGTCCTTCTCCCCAGGGCTGCTCTCCAGCCATTCTCCACCTAGCCTGGATTTGTGCATGGGATTGCCCCAGCCCAGACACAGGACCTTGCACTTGGGCTTATTCAACTTCATGAGGCTGGCATGAGCCCACCTCTCCAGACTGTCCAGGTCCCTCTGGATGGCGTCCCTTTCCTCCAGCGTGTCTGCCTCGCCACACAGCTTGGTATCATCAGGAAAGTTTCTGAGGGTGCACTCAATCCCACTGTCCATGTCTCCAACAAAGATGTTGAACAGCACCAAAAATGGGTACCCATAAAAACCCTCAGGGGCTCAACTTAGCTCGAAGTGAGCTGTCCTTCAGCATAAAGAAAACCACATTTAAAAATAGTTGAGCAATTAGCAAACCTTTAGCAACAGGTGATCAGAGCAGCTATTGATGATCATCCATGTTGTGCTATTCAGAAAGAGAATAAACATTGGCCAACTCACCTGCCCGCCAACTCATTTGCCTGGCAGGGGTGAGGATGTGCTACCCATGCCAGCTCTTGGTCTACCCATGCAAACTCTGTCTCATCTGACTACCTGAGAAACAGGTTAAGACTGCACAGAAGCACTAGGGAATAATACTGTAAATCATAGGCAAGTTTGTGTTGGAAGGGACCTTTAAAGGCCGTCTAGTCCAACCCCCTGCCATGGGCAGGGACACCTCCCACCAGACCAGGGTGCTCAAAGCCTTGTCCAACCTGACCTTGGATGTGTCCAGGGACGGGCATCGACCACCTCTCTGGGCAACCTGGGCCAGTCTTTTTACCACTCTCATTGTACAATATGTCTTCCTTATGTCTAGTCTAAATCTCCCCTCTTTTAGTTTCAAGCCATTACCCCTTGTCCTATCGCAACAGGCCCTGCTAAAAAGTCTGTCCCCATATTTCTTACAAGCCCCCTTTAAGTACTGAAAGGCTGCAATAAGGTCTCCCTGGAGAGAGGGCAATTAAAACCTTTAAACAAGCAAGAGAATATCAGTAATTAACCATTTAGAACCCATCAATTAATGCAAATGCACCTTGCAGTCCAGTAGCACATAGCGACTTAAGCCGTTTTATAGGAAACACACCTCAAAGCTGTTGTGAATCCAACAGACTCGTTGGCAACAGCCAATTGTCCTCCCCGCAGGACCTATCCATCCTGTGAGCACCTGCATCTAGAGAAGATGACCCCCAGCATGAGCTAATCCATCCCAGTCACATCGCCCAGACATCAATGCCCCCAGGGGGCATTTCGCCATCCTCTGGACTGTTTGCTTTGCAATAACTCAGACTATGGCTCTTCCCGTGCCTCTCCTCAGAGACTATTTCACACCTTCGTAGATCTCACTCTGAAGGCATTTTTCCTCCCAGTCTAATCTTCAGAAAAAAAATTTGACAGCTACAAAAATGTAATAAACCAACCAGTCGGATTATATATATATTACAGTTTGAAAAAGATGAAAGGCTATATTGTTAAGAGATATAATTCCAGCGGCTTCCACAACGTCGCCTGTGCATACACAGAGGAAGAAAGGGAACTGAAGCAGCTTATATTTTGTCTTATAAGTCCCCTGAAATAACCCAACTTCTGATCCTCGGCTCACATCAGCAGAATGACACTGAAAAGGCTAATAAAGACCTGTCAAATATCTCATCAGGACAAAATACCTGTGTTCATACCAGCTCACACCAATGCATCAAGTGAAGTGATATGAAGAAAGGAAGGGAAGACTGTCTACTTAGAAAAAAATAAAAATAAAAAATCACATATTCAAAAGCAGAAGGAAGCAGACACAGAGTTATCAGGTTTTGGGTCATTTTGAATAGAAAACCACTGCAATCAGATTGCAATGAGCAGTAACCGTATGGCTACAGTACCACCGCAAATACTCTAAATTTCATTTCTGTTGG
The DNA here is from genome assembly GCA_017639485.1 of Pluvialis apricaria. Taxonomy (NCBI): domain Eukaryota; kingdom Metazoa; phylum Chordata; class Aves; order Charadriiformes; family Charadriidae; genus Pluvialis; species Pluvialis apricaria. The sequence goes on from CM030008.1 coordinate 167,704,424, forward strand.
TAGACATTAAAAAAAAAAAAAAAAGACTACTATGTTTCAAGGAAAACAAAGTAAAAATAAAAATTTGGCTATGAGGCTTGGTTGCAGGAAGATGAATTGTAGCTTTTATAACAACAATAATAATTTATTCTACCATGGCATCGGATGGAAGATGATTAAAGATGAGCAAAGGTCTCCACGTGTTTGGCTTTACATCAGGCCGTTCAATCCATTTGGTTACAGCAGCAATAATTAATCATTGCTGGAGAAGGGAGAAACCTTAAAGAAAATCTTGTGGTTTCCAATTTCAAGTGAGTTGTAAGACTTTTAGGGCAGCAGCGCATCTCCACAAGAGCTGAGACGTCTTGAAAAGCTGGTAACTCATAAGATTTTAGCTTGCCATTTTACAGCAACTGGTATCGCCCTTCATGTTAAGAAGAAAAAAAAAACAAAAACAAAACCACCACAAAAAGCTTCTTAGACCTACAAATTCAAATGCAACCAGCACTCACCAAAAAGATCAATAGGTCACATCTGAAGACAGTGCTATATATAATTTGATTGCAAAAGTCTTGGAGCAAGACGATGAACGCTACTGCACATCATCAGTTCCCAGATCACTCTACAGAAGACGTCTCTTTTGTGTTGATAACCCATTTTCTGACCGCTGTCTCATCACCCCAACAGCCACGTTTTCACCCAGCCTGCAATCCTACTTAGAGAACTGAAACTCCCAGTCCGGGAATAGCTGTTCAAGAAATAAATCTCTTCAATGGCTTAAGAGGAGAGCTGAAAGAAGGATAATTTCATAGTTACCATCAGAGGACTTCTGGAGAAAAACAATTTCCCACTGAATATTGGAGAGGGACTTTTTACATGGGCATGTAGTGATAGGACAAGGGGGAATGGCTTCAAACTGGAAGAGAGGAGATTTAGATGAGATATTAGGAAGAAATTCTTCACTCTGAGGGTGGTGAGACACTGGCACAGGCTGCCCAGAGAAATTGTAGATGCCCCATCCCTGGAGGTGTCCAAGGCCAGGCTGGATGGGGCTTTCAGCAACCTGGTGCAGTGGGAGGTGTCCCTTCCCATGGCAGGGCGTTGCAACTAGATGATCTTCAAGGTCCCTTCCAACCCAAACCATTCTATGGTTGTATGACTGTGTAAATCTCTGCAGATTCACTCCATAGGGCAGGAACACCCCCCTAGCATTCCCACCTGGAATAAGATAAACTTAGAGTCACAGAATAGCGAAGTCTCTATGTCTATCCTTCTCCTCAAAGTAGCTTTAGTTAGAGTTGCTCAGGTCTTATCCAGCTGAGTGTTGAGTATCTCCAAGGACGGAGATCTCACAGCCTCTCCAGGTTCCTGCTCCAGTCTTCAAAAATGGTCATGGTAAGCTGCAGACAAAAATAAGGTCTCTCCTCTGCCATGTCTTCTCCAGGCTGAACAAACCCCATTCTCACCACCCCTTCTCATATGTCCTGGGCTTCAACTCCCAGACACCTTGCTGGCCTCCTCTGTAGGTGCTTCAAAATATCAACGCCTTTAGATTACTGGGAAGCCCAAAAATGAACACTATGTGCAAATGCAGCCTCATGAAATGTCAAACAGAAGGGAAAGATCATTTCCTTGGACCTGCTGGCTATGCTTTTATTAACACAGGTGGTTGACCTTCTCTGGCACAATGACAACTCTGCTGACTCACATTCAGATTCATATTTAGGTCCGTTAATGAGCTTGGGCCTAAAATTAGCTGGTTTGGATTTGTATGAGAAGAATGACCTTCCAGTAAACCAAGCACTAAGCACCTTATCCGCCAAGCGCTGGTGGAAAAAGCAAAAGCAACTGACATCGTTTACCTGGACACGCGCAAAGCATTTGACACTGCCCCACATGACATTCTTGTCTCTAAACTGGAGAGACATGGATTTCACCAATGGGCCACTCGGTGGATAAGGAATTGGCTGGGTGGTCACACTCAAAGAGTTGCGGTCAACAGCTCGATGTCCAAGGGGAGACCAGTGACGAGTGGCGTTCCTCAGGGGTTGGTACTGGGACTGATGCTGTTCCTTTGTCAGTAACATGGATGTTGGGATTGAGTGCCCCTTCAGCAAGTTTGCCGATGACACCAAGCTGTGTGGAGTGGTCAACACGCCGGAGGAAAGGGATGCCATCCAGAGGGACCTGGACAGGCTGGAGAGGTGGGCCCACGCCAACCTCACGAAGTTCAACAAGGCCAAATGCAGGTCCTACATCTGGGTCAGGGCAGTCCCAAGCACGAATCCAGGCTGGGCGGGGAATGGCTGGAGAGCAGCCCTGTGGAGAAGGACCTGGGGGTGTTGGGGGATGAGAAACTCAACATGAGCCGCCAATGTGCAATCGCAACCCAGAAAGCCACGGGCATCCTGGGCTGCATCAAAAGCACCATGGCCAGAATGTCAAGGGAGATGATTCTTCCCCTCTATTCTGCTCTTATGCAACCCTATCTGGAGTACTGTGTCCAACTCTGGAGCACTCAGCAGAGGAAAGACATGGACCTGTTGGAGCGTGTCCAGAGGAGACCATGAAGATAATCAGAGGGCTGGAGCATCTCTCCTATGCGGAGAGGCTGAGAGAGTTGGGGTTGTTCAGCCTGGAGAAGAGAAGGCTCCGGGGAGACCTTACAGCCCCTACCAGTACCTAAAGGGGCTACAGGAAGGCTGGGGAGTGACTCTTTATCAGGGAGTGGAGTGATAGGATGAGGGGTAACGGTTTCAAGCTGAAAGAGGAGAGATTTAGATTAGATATTAGGGAGAAATTCTTCACTATGAGGGTGGTGAGCCCCTGGCCCAGGTTGCCCAGAGAAGTTGTGGATGCCCCATCCCTGGCGGTGTCCAAGGCCAGGTTGGATGGGGCTTGGAGCACCCTGGGCTGGTGGGAGGTGTCCCTGCCCAGGGCAGGGGGGTGGAACTTGATGATCTTCAAGGTCCCTTCCAACCCAAACCATTCTATGGTTCTAAGCAGGGGTTAAATCAACAGCCTCTGTGTATTCTTGCTGGTGGGGCTCAGTTTGGCTCCGAGTCCTCCTGTTCATCACCCTTTGCCATCAGTCAATTTTCCAATAGCCTCTCAACAAAAATCACTTTCCCCAGTCTTCAGACATCAATACCTCAAACCATGGAGTTAATATTAAGTGATTATTATGTGGGGAGGAAATGAGAAGGTACTGTGAAGTCTTGACTACAAAATATCTTTAAAAAGACTAGTTCATTCAGTTCATGTTAGAATCGCAGTGATAGCCACACTTTCTTTTCTTTTTCCTTTTTTTGTTTTTTTCCTGAATCAGAAACTCTACAACTAAAAAGGTTCTCAAAAAGTCTATTAAAATTAAAAATGATAGTATGGAAGAACTTGTATTGAATTAAAGCATGCAGGAAAAAAATGAATTACATCAGTGGAATAGTTTTAAGAATTCATGTTTCGGTTCACTTCACTTACAACCATGCATCTGCTTTCACAGTCCATCACAAAGACGACAGAGAATCTGAAAAGGCAAAAGTGCGGCGGGATGGGAAAGAAAAGTTAACAGAAATGGAGCACAAACTAATGGATATTTGGAAGAAGCGTTCAAAAATTTATTGCTTGAAAAAGAACATAGATGCCACCTCCCCTTCTGCAATATCATATCCTTGTTCTTCATTCCTGACTGTCACTCAACTCCTTCCCCTGGTATCCCCGTCTAAAAAAAATGCAGTGCGACTTGATCATAAAAGGTTAGAAAAAGGCCATATGAATTCACGTCTGCACTCAGACCTTCAAATGGAAAGATGATCTCCTCCTTTGCAAGTATTGTTATTTGATGATGTATTTGAAAACACATTAAAGAATAAAATGCAACCAAACAAAAAATAACGATCATTGAGCAAAAGCTGCCGCAAGCAGAACAGCGAAGCTAACCGGGAGATTGATTTTGTGTCATCTTTTACATAGAGAAGAATATTACAAAGAGGAAGTTTGACAGACAAAATAAATTTGCCTTGGTTTGACTCTTCCACCCCCAATCAAACACTCATGATCTATGGAGTGAAAGCCAGATAGTCAGAGAAGAAAAAAAGAAAAAGAAAAAAAAAACACCACAGCACTTGCCCCAAAAAAGAAATTCTGTCCTAATAGGGATCTGAATAATAAAGGCTCCTTCTAAAAATAAAAAATAAAACATGCCTGTATGGTAGATAGAGAGACACTGAGTAATGAAATAAATTCCATCTTGCATCACGCAGGAAACTTCATCCTCAAGCACTCAGAGAGTACCACAGCTGGGAAGCAAAGCAAATGCCCTTCGGGAGCCGGTTCCCTTGGCTGTGAACTGGGACCATTAGTACTTGGCAGTCCTATGGAACTCCCCAGAGAAAAAAAAAAAAAACAAAACCAAACCAAAATTCTGAGTTTGGCTGCATCATAGAATCAGGGAATCATAGAATTATTTAGGTCGGAAAAGACCCTTAAGGTCATCGAGTCCAACCACTAACCTAGTACTGCAAAAAAAACACCACTAAGCCATGTCCCTCAGCACCACATCTACACATCTTTTAAATACCTCCAGGGATGGTGACTCAACCACTTCCCTGGGCAGCCTCTTCCAATGCCTGACAACCCTTTTAGGGAAGAAATTTTTCCTAAGATCCAATCTAAACCTCCCCTGGTGCAACTCGAGGCCATTTCCTCTTGTCCTACCAGTTGTTACTTGGGAGAAGAGACTGATCCCCCATCGCTACAACCTCCTTCCAGGTAGTTGTAGACAGCGATAAGGTCCCCCCTCCAGGCTGAACAACCCCAGTTCCCTCAGCCATTCCTCATAAGACTTGCGCTCCAGACCCCTCATCAGCTTCGTTGCCCTTCTCTGGACACGCTCCAGCACCTCAATGACTTTCTGGTAGTGAGGGGCCCAAAACTGAACACAGTATTCGAGGTGTGGCCTCACCAGAAGATGTTCTAGAAGTCCAGGTGGGGGCCAACTCCCACCTGAAAATGATGTATTTCACTACACTTAAACACCAGCTACAACAGAGATAAGGAACTAGAAGACGCTCACAGAGCTTCAAATGTGATCTTCCGTCCTCCTCTCTCCGAAACTACCAAGTGCAAAAAAAGAGCCACACCAAGAGGGTGCAAAGACGAGTGGTTGGCTAATTAATTAATCAACAAGCACTTCCCAGTCCTACCTAGGTTGGCAGAGGAAGGATGAGCCTATGGGGCAGAGAAAAGCTCTGTGTCATGGAAGAAAGAGGTGCCCAATGCAAAGGTTACAGATATTTTGCCCACAAACTCAAAACCTATGGATTAAGTATGTACGTACTTTAGGCTTCACCTGAAGGCCTATACAAAGTTCGATGATTTTGGTTTTCCCCTCTGTCTTCGTGGAATCTGCATTAGATCTCGTGTTTTGGGGCTGAAAGCTTCAGCGCAGAATTTATTTCATAGCTATTACAAGGTGCATTACACTAATTACGATGCACATTATAGCCTGCTACATAGCGCAGTGTGATAAATCATATCGCGCTATGGTCTATTGTAAACACTGCCATACATCTCTGGACACTACTGCATGTGTGACCACTCTCATAAATATGAGCATTTCTGGAGTACAAGTACGATTGGCTACAGAGACTAATTTATTACCGTTTTCTTTCAGCACATTAACAGCACAGTAAATTCTGTAGCTTCCAAGGAGGAGAATAAAAAGCAACAGTGGGATTTCCTTCAGTAATGTAGCACCAATAGTATCTTCCCTTCAGTAACACACCAATTGTTCTTCATTTTCCCAAAATATATTCGCCGTGTCATGTCTACTGTGCAGTCAGGGAGAGGTTTCTGCCTTTCAAGCTTGTCACACCTGAGAAATTGGGGTGAAGGGAGGAGAGAAGGTTCATAGTTTTAAAGACTTTGGCGGTATTACGAGCTTTCCTTCCAACTATCCTAACACAGGTTTGTTCATACACAAAAGTTCAATTTCAGAGGTAAATCTTATCATTCAATCCAATGCTTCTGAAGTTCGCACATCGTTCAGCAAATACAGAACAGGGGGAAAAAACATCCTGACAAAGTATTTCTGCAGAAGAGCAGAAGAGGTCAGATGCTCAATGGCGCACGTACACATCAAATGTGCCACCATGGACCCGACACGCTTTCTCTGGGTGGGAAAGCACTATCCAGACACACTCATGCTCCGTCTGGAGCAACTGGGACAGTTTTATAGGCTGTGTCCTCCTCTGTGATAGAAGGAACAGAGTCGGAGCATCACCCAAGTAGAGACACATGTGTGGATCTTAGGACTGGAAGAATTTAATTCCAGAATTAGACACCCAAACTTAGTGTACTATTCCAAATTTGCTGCTGACTTCGAAGCACACAGTATCCATCGAGCCATTTGTCATTCCGTTCAAAGAGCAATAATAAAAAACCCCACCATGTGGGCCAGAAAAATGTTCCGCTCCAGATGTTAGCCCTCACAGAAGACATTTTTAATCAGGCCCCTGTTTCCTTTCCTGTGGCAGATCTCACCAAAATGGACAATCACTTAAATAACCAAAAATACTTCCTTCAGCCCCACCAGCCGTGCTAATAGAAAAACCACTCTGGAGAACTGCAAGACACTGGTTGGGGTTTTTGTCTCTCCTCGACACTCCACGTTCACCACTGGCACAGGAATCTCTACCATCCATGCCTCTGTATTGAGACTTTTCTCCTGCCCTACAGACCACACAGCGATTCCCAAACTGCTTTTAACAGGTAAATGATGTTTGCACAGGTCTAGCAAGATGTTGCTGAGTTTGCACGGGCAATCCTGCAGCCAGGGCAGCTCGCCACGTAGCATGGAGCCAGCAAAATGTCACCATTTACACACGTGTCCTAGAGAAAGAGGACAAAATTCAGAAAGTGGCAGCAACTTCGCCTTCAGCTCTGCCTTACCCAGAGTTAACCGGACTTGAAAGAAGAACAAAAGAGAGTCCAAGCTCTCAGGAAAGCCACCAAAAAAGAAACAGCTTTAAGGTCATAGAATCACAGAATGGTTTAGGTCGGAAGGGACCTTAAAGATCATCGAGTTCCAACCCCCCTGCCCTGGGCAGGGACACCTCCCACCAGCCCAGGTTGCTCAAGGCCCCATCCAACCTGGCCTTGGACACCTCCAGGGATGGGGCAGCCACAGCTTCTCTGGGCAACCTGGGCCAGGGGCTCATTTCCCTCAATGTTAACTCTGACTAGGGTCGCAATGCAAAGAATGATCTTCCAGTGAAAGTACATATAGAAGCTGTCTTATGAATCTGTTTAGCACTGAAGAACAAATCTGTACACGATGTTGTTCATGTTTGCTCATGTTATGCTATGAAGTCCCATCCCACCAGACTGTGGAAGCTGGTTCTTGTTGTCTCTATGGCAGGGGGGTTGGAACTCGATGATCTTCAAGGTCCCTTCCAACCCAAACCATTCTATGATTCTGTGATTCTATTTCCACTACCTTGAATTTGACAGTCAAAAGAGAAGACCAATGTCAGTAGTCCAAGCAAGCACACCAGTCAACATACAAAAGTAGGATAGCTCAATAAGAACAAATGCCAAAAAGTTTTAGCTATCTTGTCACTCTATTTCCACTATTTAGGTTCTCCACGGCATTTCAGAACTCCTCCATGCCTGGAATTGCTACTAATTGTGAATATTTCAGAAGGTGCCCTATCAATAGCAGTTCCCTACAGCTAAGAGTACAGCTGTACGGCACAGCTATAGTAGCAAGCCCTTAGCTTGCCCAAAGACTCATAGTCCTTCAGAAAGCTCTTAAATAGGGCTTCAGTAGGAGAAAACACCAAAGCTGTGGGCTGTCACTTCACACAGCTCTCCGCAGCTCATCCTACTAACAGCCACAGCAACGCCCAACCATGAACAATCATCCACTATCCAGAAACAGTCCTGTTATGGGCACTCCCACATGTAAAGGGTCAGCAAACCACCATGCCCCATCTCAACAGCAAGAGCAAAATGGAGATTAAACCAATACGAGATGATGGACGTTCAGGATGGGCACCCCCACCAGGCGATGAGGTCGGACCACACATGCAACAGCCACAGCGGTACTATAGACGCTTGCGTGGAATCCCACCAGTCGCAAAACAACAGCATTTCTCCAGCTTTTGGGCACTGAAACTTAGGATGACAGTTTCCAGCTTCTCCTTCGCAGACACCCTAGAGGCCCATGAATTACTTTGGGCAAAGAACCAAGAAAAACAAGGCTGTTGCCCAGACATCTCTACTGAGCACTCAGGGAAGACCGGACAACGGCTAGAGGCCTGCAAACCAGAAATTTGTTCAGAAAGAGAAAAATCCACAGCCTTAAACCTCCCACAGGAGTCGGATTTTTTTCCTCCGCTATATAAATTTATGTCGTGTCCAACTGCGAGGCAGCAGTAGCCAAGTTGTGTTACGCAGGCGGAAAGTTAGAGAGACAACCAATGTCTGAAGGGAAGCATAAGGGTGGATGGTCCTTCCTGGCTCACTCAGGCAATGAACAGGTGCCTGGGTGTCCAACTGTGGGTGGTGGCTTCAGCTGCATGGCCAGCTTGGAGCATCTCCCTCAGCACCTCCAATCGCCTCACTCAGCCCGTTCTTCCTCACCTGGAGAAGATAAAATACCTCCGACACGGAGCCAAGAGACACCAGGTTCAACACATCGCGGAGGCTGAGGAAAATTAAATTTGCAGAGCATGCGCTGCCGCTAGCCAAGAGCAAAGGAGTTCATAAAATAGCACTTCGGCCCAGACATCCAGGCGGAACAGCTGCCCTAATCCACCACTGCCAAGAGCTGCTTCTCTCACACTGAGTGCAGGGCTGGCAAGGAGTTCTAGTATTTAAAAAGTGATTAAAGTTCTGGGTGGTTTTTAATACGCCTCGTCAGACTACGCGTGGTGAATGGCTAATGTCAGGGCTGCGTTTCTAGGTCAGGAAAAGAGCTTCCTTGCAGGCTGGGAACCAGCAAGGTTCCCTGCGGCTAACAAGCAATGGACCCATGTCCACCACACAGATGGAAGAGGTCAAGCAGACCAGGACATCTATTCAACAACATTTTTTTCAATGCTGCAACAGTGATGCTTTCAGCTTGGCAGTAGTGATGACATATTTGGATTGAGAGCAGCCCTGAGGAGAAGGACTTGGGGGTGTTGGTGGATGAGAAGCTCAACGTGAGCCGGCAATGGGCACTGGCAGCCCAGAAGGCCACCCGTATCCTGGGCTGCATCCCCAGCAGCGTGGCCAGCAGGGCGAGGGAGGGGATTCTGCCCCTCTGCTGCGCTCTGGGGAGACCCCACCTGGAGTACTACGTCCAGCTCTGGAGCCCCCAACATAAAAAGGACATGGACCTGTTAGAGCGGGGCCAGAGGAGACCCCGGAGATACTGCGAGGGCTGGAGCCCCTCTGCTGTTAGGACAGGCTGAGAGAGGTGGGGTTGTTCAGCCTGGAGAAGAGAAGGCTCCAGGGAGACCTTAGAGCCCCTTCCAGTCCCTAAAGGGCCTACAGGAATGGAGGGGAGGGAGTCTTGATCAGGGAGGGGACCCATAGGATGAAGGGTAATGGTTTTAAACTGAAAGAGGGGAGATTTAGATTAGATATTAGGAATAAATTCTTTACGTGAGGGTGGTGAGGCACTGGCCCAGGTTGCCCAGAGAAGCTGTGGCTGCCCCATCCCTGGAGGTGTTCAAGGCCAGGTTGGACGGGGCTTGGAGCAACCTGGTCTAGTGGAAGGTGTACTTGCCCATGCGGGGGGGGGTGGAACCAGATGATTTTTAAGGTTCCTTCCAACCCAAACCATTCTGTGATTCTGTGATTCTATGATTCTATGATTCTATGATTTAAGCACCGGTGGATGAACACGCACCTGGTGAATTAACACGCCATTAACAGCCCAGTTATTTCCCATGAGCTGTGTTAATCCAACAAGAAGAGCACAAAGATCTGGACCTGTAGGTGCAACCACAAAGGCATAACCTGAAATATCTCTGCCTTGATCATAACCCCAATTACAAGACACCGGCTGAGGACATGCAGGAAAATGAGACTTTACCAACAAGTCTAAATATTCACTAACAGCAATAAGACCCGCGCTAGCGACAAACCCTTGCCGACTGAAAAATATGAGAGTGGATACCCTCCTCTAAACCTCCTGAGACTCTTTTCCTAACTCTCTCCCATGCTCACTGATGTCTTTCCATAGGGGACAAACCCTCCCAGTTTTCTGTATGAGCAGTTGGATTAAAAAGCTCATACAACTGCATGGACTTAAAAACAAATCAGCCCTATAGCTTACACCTCTGCTCAGGAATGAGATTAAGTGCCACTAGTAAGGCCATTACGTTATTTAAAGGTCTGCTGGATCTGTATACATATTTAATATGCTCAAATAAAGGTGTAGTTACTTTAAGTCAGTAGATCTAGAGTTTTTAGACAAACACAGGGTTGTATTTTTTACCAAAGCTCAGTGTTTCCTCAGAACATCTGCAGCAAGAAACAGGACAAAAAAGACACAGAACTTAATCATAAAAGACAGAAAAGTCAGAGTTAGTTTTATCCAGGTCGTGACTTTTCAAAAGTTGGGATTTTGTTTGGTTTATGCTCATTAGAGGGAGATGCTACTGCAGGAAACATGGGAAAATTATAGGTGGGTTCATGGCACGGGTCTTTGCCCGTGCCCTTCTCCTTGGCTGACATTAGGTACTCACAAACCCTATCACGGCATTGCCAAATCTGATTTAACCGGGTGTGACAGAGTCAGAAAGCTCTTTGCCGTCCAGATTAGTCATGACATAATAGAAAGTCCATCAGCTTTCAGTCCTGTAAATATTAACTTTCAAAAGCAATTTCAAACTGCACTCTTCTCTTTTTCTTTTTTTTTGGGAGAAAATTGTTCATCCTTTCAAAATCACGAGTCAGCTCCTCTGATTACTACTCAACTTTTTTCCTCCCCTTGCTCTCTTATAATTAGATTACAAAATAAAATTATTAGAATATATTGCAAATAACCCATCAGCCTATAGATTTTCCTCCCCCCATTCCTCTTTCACCATATGTAATTACCTGCTAATTTAGACAGTAAACTCCCGTGGTTTGCTTTTAATTACAGCTACCCTATAGCAGCAGCAGCAGCGATTACACAGCTTATTGCGAATACAGTTCTTAGAAGACAATTTGAGCTCTTTATCAGAGATGTCATGCATGACAGTGGTCGTGAGAGAAAAGAGAAATTATGCCAACTAGACCACTTAGCTCAGCCAAGGCCACCAGGCTCTACAGAGCAGGTCTGGGCAAACTGCAGATCAGCCAAGGAACAGCATTTCAACCACCTTCTTCCAAAAATCCCCCACTGTGTTGACTCCCACGTCCAGCACAGCTCAACAGGTATCCATCAAGGAGGCACGGCTCAACAGCATGTGCTGGGAGTTCAGCAGAAGCACTTGGGAACAACCATTGTGCAAGAACAGGTCCTGTAGAGCTTTCCAGCGTTGAGCTTCTTTGCTCAACCTGCTATCACTTCTCCTCACTGTAGACACTGGGAAGTCTCCCTGTCCTAAGAAGAAATCACATGTCCAAAGAAGAAATAAGGGCAAGATCGGGGAGCGCTGGTGGAGGAGGAGAGCATTTCAGCATAATAGTCCTCAGATTTCATTCACTAGAAGAGTGGTTCCGGCCAAAGGACCAAATTGCCGGAAAGTCTTTGCAGGTTGGGAGCCAACAAACCAACCAACGGCTGCACCGACAGGGCAAGCAGTGCTGTCCAAGACAGCCTTGTTTTATATAGCACCTTGCACACCAGCTATGACAGCACCCTCCAAGTTTATTTCTTCCTTTAGGTATTACTTACGGAAGCAACAAGAGAAGACAAGAAAAGGCTTTGAGATAATAATCTGAAAACAAGACATCAAGCCATTGGCATATGGAACATACCTGTTTACCGTAACAGCCAGAAAGGAAGTCAATGCTTATAATGAATAATCTGTTGCCCTCAGCCAACTTTTCTCAACAGAAGAGGTTCAAGGAGGGCAGGTTCAAGGATTCCCATGGAGCTGAAGTCCAGAGTACTCTCCAGATTGAAGAGAGGAGTCACTGGGGACAACCCTCCCTGAGCCCAGTCCTGCAGGCTGCTTTATTCAGGATACCCTACATGTCTAACGAAGTCCAATTCCACCAACAAGATGTAGCTGACTAAGGAACCATTCACTCCACTGAGACTCCATTGAGTTATTGTGTCATTTGGAGAAACACATCACCAAGAAACAGCCTAGAAGGGTGTGAAAAAACGTGACCCCAAAATCGCCTCAAGTACCCAGCAAAAGCAGCACCTCCAGACCCCATCCAGAGGGGTTTTGAGCATTTCCAAGCTCCTTGTGCGAGGTCTTATAATTTAACTTATACCGCTTACATTATTATATGTGTGCAACACACGGCAAATGCTTTTGGAGCTGCAACCTTGTTTTTCCTATAATGGACAAAGTAGGCATTCTTCAGACCTAGGAAAGCATTAAGACATCTGCATCCCTTATTCAACATATTCATCAACAACCTGGATGAGGGGACAGAGTGTACCCTCAAAAAGTTTACTGACGACACTAAACTGGGAGGAGTGGTTGGACACACCAGAAGGCTGTGCCACCATTCAGTGAGACCTGGACAGGCTGGAGAACTGGGAGGAGAGGAACCCGATGAAGTTCAACAAGAGCAAGTGTAAGGTCCTGCACCTGGGGAGGAATAACCCCATGCATCAGTACAGGTTGGGGGCTGACCTCCTGGAGAGCAGCTCTGTGGAAAGGGACCTGGGAGTCCTGGTGGACAACAGGATGACCATGGGCCAGCAATGTGCCCTGGTGGCCAAGAAGGCCAATGGCATGCTGGGGTGTATCAAGAAGAGTGTGGCCAGCAGGTCGAGGGAGGTCATCCTCCCCCTCTGCTCTGCCCTGGGGAGGCCGCAGCTGGAGCACTGTGTCCAGTTCTGGACCCCAAAGTTCAAGAAAGACAAGGAACTCCTGAAGAGAGTCCAGCAGAGGGCTACAAAGATGATCAGGGGACTGGAGCACCTCTTTTATGGGGAAAAGGTGAGAGACCTGGGGCTGTTCAGCCTGGAGAAGAGAAGGCCGAGATGGCATCTCATCAATGCTTATCAATATCTAAAGGGTGGGTGACAAGGGGATGGGGCCAGACTCTTTTCAGTGGTGCCCACTGACAGGACAAGGGGCAATAGACACAAACTGGAACACGGGAAACTCCATCTCAACTTCTTTAGGGTGGCAGAGCACCGGCACAGGCTGCCCAGAGATGTTGTGGAGTCTCCTTCTCTGGAGATATTCAAAACCCACCTGCATGCATTCCTGTCCAACCTGCTGTAGGTGATCCTGCTGTGGCAGGGAGGTTGGACTAGATGATCTCTGAAGGTCCCTTCCAACCCTGACCATTCTGTGTGATTCTGTGAACTCCAAAGGCTGCCCCAAGTGCTTACTCCCCTTTATTTCTTTCTGTTATCATTGTTGCTCTATTGCAATTGGAAGAAACAACAAAAAAAAACCCACACCTAACACACCCTGGTCCAATTTAAGGGGCAGGGAAAGAATGGAAATAACACCCTTTCCCTAACTGGCATTGCGAGGGTATGGAGTTATTTAAAAATACACTGATACGCCAAATTTACTAATCCCTAGAGAAATCAGCATCCTCAGCCGCAGGTTGTTGTTTGCCAAGGGAGGTCTTCCACTTGCTTTAGTTAACTGAGCTTTGGTCGATACACGATGTTATTTTTTTATCATAAAAATGCCTACAGCGTGACAATAGGCTTGTTATAAGCGCAGGGGAAGAAACAGACTGTTTAATGCCACTGGCAAAAGCTTAATGGGAAAGCACAGATATTTTAAATTACTTTTTAATCACTTCTAGATATTTTCCCCCAAAATTGTAACTGCTTACTGAACAACTGCACCTTTTCGAGAAGCAGCAATGCTGGCAGGCACAGACAGCACTTTGCATTTGGCAAAGATGCTTTGATGCCAACAAGGGCTTCAGAATCATATTCATGCGCAACAGTACTGAAGTTGAGCCTTGTCAACTCTGTTTGTGGCTTTTCTTTATTTCTTTCTGTATTTATTTATTCTTTTTCTGTTGTTCCTTTCCCAATAAAAATGAAGGATTTCTGTATTCTGCTTCCCAGCTGCTCTCTCAAAACAGATAGAGTGGATTTCTTTCTAACTCAAAATATACTTCTAACTCAAGAGTTTCCAAGACAAGATCCTTCCCAGCTGGCCAGCTTGAGCCAGAGTAGATCATCTCAGGCAATTATATCGTTGAGGAGACAAGGACTGATGACATGAGCCAACCTGCAGAACCGCCTTAAACCAGCAAACACTGATTCAAACCATCTTCAAATGCCAAAATGCTCTCCCTCAATGACAGGCACCATGTCACCACCTTTCCTCTTCGTTACCTTTGCCCTGCTTGATTTTATGAACTCCCCTTCCCTGCTATAGGTCGTACCTGGCTGGAAGATGAAGGTGGGAAGAGGAGTGGAGTTGGGAAGTCCCCAAGGATGTCAAAGTTTCACCAGCATCTCAAATTTCATAGAAAATTTGTCATTTTAGAAGAGAGTGGTGTCCTTTCCCGTGGACTTAGTATAACAACAGATTTGGATCGCACCACAGAGTTTCCTTTTCTTACTGTTTGATGCTGGATCAGTATTTTGGGGGGTTCTGGAGACAATTCCTGTGCAATTACTGCCAGAGTCCCATCCCTGCACTCTGTAGCTGCCAACAAAATCTTCTTTTCCACTAAGTTCTTCATCCTTGCGATCTGCATCCCTCCGAGCACCTGCTCTCACACCACCCTGCACATGGTACTACCATCCTTGCGTAGTGTGAGACAAGAGAAAAAAAAAAAGAGGAAAGATCCCCACCCCAGCTCCATAAAATAACGTTGGGTTACAAAGACAATTAGGGGATTGGAGCATCTTTCTTATGAGGAAAGGCTGAGGGCCTTGGGGCTTTTTAGTCTAGAAAAAAAGAAGACTCAGGGAGGATCTTATCAATACTTATAAATACTTAAAGGGAGGGTGCCAGGGGGATGGGAACAGTCTTTTTCCAGTGGTCCCCAGTGACAGGACAAGAGGGAACGGGCACAAACTTGAACAGAGGAAGTTCCATCTAAACATGAGGAGAAACTTCTTTCCTTTGAGGGTGGCAGAGCAGTGGCACAGCTGCCCAGAGAGGTGGGGGAGTCTCCCACTCTGGAGCCATCCCAAACCCTCCTGGACACCGTCCTGTGCCACTGCTGGAGGTGCCCCTGCTGTGGCAGGGGGTTGGGCTGGGGGAGCTCCAGAGGGCCCTTCCAACCCTGACCATTCTGTGATTCCATGAATTTGTAGGCAAGCGGGCTGGAGACCTGCCACCCCATTCAGCTAGAAGATAAATATCCCCAGCCTTTTGGATCTCTAAATGCAGAAGTAACTCACATCAGCTTCTTCCTCGCTGTTTAGGAAAAAAAAAAGGCGGGGGGGGGTGGATGGGGGGACATCTGGATTTGCCTCTTTTGCAGAAACTTCGCGTGACACTCAGCACACGAGCTGTAGAAATGCTGGCTGCCATCCCAAACCAGCACAGAAACCTGCCCGTGTGTGGAGGAGGTGTTTTTAAAACACACACACACAAAAAAAAATCCAAAGCTGGCAATGGGGAGCAAAGAGAAAAGTTGTAAGGCCCAAGGATGCCGATAATTCAAAATACGTTGATGTGCCCTGAAAAACAGAGGCTGCAGCCAATAAAGTCAAGCCTGACACAGGACAGATTCGTTGGCAGCTCGCTGCAGAAATCAAGGTGGTTGCACAGACGTCTTTGCTTTAAAGACAATGAGGAACCCGCTCTTGATTGTGGAGCCTGATGTCCTGTAAATTCCAGGTGAAAATGGAAAAATTATTCCCTCTACTTCTTAAAAAAAATGGATCTATAAATAAATAAAGTTAAATTGTCAGCCCAATCATAGCATCCCAACCTGAAGCTGGTAGCCATGGTATAGAGGGAGGGCAAGGACAGTCTCATCTTTCCCCCATCCCACCTGAGCTGCAGAAGAGGACATTGATAGGCTGGAAAGTAGGTGACAGTGGCAGCCACCAGCAGACTCATAGAATCACAGAATCATAGAATCATAGAATGGTTTAGGTTGGAAGGGACCTTGAAGATCATCTGCTTCCAACCCCCCTGCCATGGGCAGGGCCACCTCCCACTACACCAGGTTGCTCAAAGCCCCATCCAGCCTGGCCTTGAACACCTCCAGGGATGGGGCAGCCACAGCTTCTCTGGGCATCCTGTTCCAGTGCCTCACCACCCTCAGAGTGAAGAATTTCTTCCTAATATCTAATATAAATCTCCCCTTTTTCAGTTTGAAGCCATTCCCCCTCATCCTATCACTCCATGCCCTTGTAAAAAGTCCTTCCCCAGCTCTCCTGTAGGCCCTCTTTAGGGACTGGAATGCTGCAATAAGGTCTCCCCAGAGCCTTCTCTTCTCCAGGCTGAACAGCCCCAACTCTCTCAGCCTTTTCTGATAGGAGAGGTGCTCCAGCCCTCGGATAATCTCCGTGGCTCTCCTCTGGCCCCGCTCCAACAGGTCCATGTCTTTCCTATGTTGGGGGCTCCAGAGCTGGAGGCAGCACTGCAGGTGGGGTCTCACTAGAGTAGAGTAGGGGGGCAGAATCAATGATGCTCATGATGCTGCAGGAGGGTGAAAAGTGGGAACAATATTAGATTTCTATAGTTCATGAGTTTTCAGGTGCCGGTGCTTGGTCAAATACCTGCACAGAAAAGCTCTCATCAATCCCTTAATACGCAGTGGAGAATTAAGCTCATTTTTAAAGTTGACAAACATCCAGGAGCTGTCCTTAGCAATAGCTACTGCAATAACTATAATTTCACTTCCCTGTGCATCTCAAAAAAAAAAAAAAAAAAGATAAATCCTTTTTTAACACCCAGGTTTTCTGCATCTGAGGAGCACCCCCAGAACACAAGAAACCCTCTTCCCGTGCGACGCATGGCAGACACCTCCCATGGCCAGACAGCAACATCCACGTCCAAGCATGGAAAGCTTTCCCTCTAGTTGCACGCTCTGCTCTGCCAAACCCAAACCACGTTGTTGAAGTGGGAGAACACCTTCCTACTTCTTTGGGGAAGACCGGGGAATTTGTGCAGATCCTGTGTTACTCGGAGGCGGCATTTCTCAAGAAAGACAACCAAGGAAGCTCAGAGCAGCAACTCTTCCAATGCTAAGGAGATTAGGATGACGGCTCAGCAAACCAGCAACCCCAGTGCACCACATCAACACGCTTTTGCCTACGGTTGTCACTTTGAGGAGAGTTTCCTACAAAAACGACACGACGGTTATCTTGTTCGCTTGCAGGAATGCAAGCGTTGAGATGCAGGAAAAAAGCAGCAAGACAGGAGCCACAGGCTCTGTGGAGGCGAAGCCAGCTCTGCTCACTGAGCAGGGACCACCACATGGGTGAAATCTGGCCAGAAACCACCCCAGTGCTGAAACGTTCGCCAAGAAACTGGTTTGTGAAAACACAAAATATGCTAACAGCCTGGCAACACTGCCCATTGCTCTAAGGTGGGTGGTGTGCTGAATGCTAAACATCAGGACATCCAGACGAAGGCAGGCGTGGGGAGGTACCAGATTGACACACCACCCAGGGAGAAGCTTTTTTGGGTCATCACGCTGTTCACGTCACATGCTGACAACTGGGACAGTCGCACAAGGATGTTGCACAACGGCTCCCTTTCCCTTCCAAACACACTCAACAGCATCCCGCAGAGCAACATCATGGACGGGAACGACACACAGGATGAGGAGATGGAGCAGGAGGCTGGGAGAGGAGCAACAGCAACCAAAGCCCACCAGCAAGTGCACATCACTAGGAGAACAAGGTGATCAGGAGAACAAGGTGATCAGGCCCAGTCAGCATGGGTTTGTGAAAGGCAGGTCATGCCTGTCAAACCTGATCTCCTTCTATGATGAGGTGACCCGCTTAGTGGATGAAGGAAAAGCTGTGGATGTTGTCTACCTGGACTTTTGCAAGGCTTTTGACACCGTTTCCCATAGCATTCTACTGGAGAAACTGGCTGCTCGTGGCCTGGACAGGTGTACCCTTCGCTGGGTAAAAAACTGGTTGGATGGCCGTACCCAGAGAGTGGTGATAAATGGAGTTAAATCCAGTTGGTGTCCAGTGACAAGTGGTGTCCCCCAGGGATCGGTGCTGGGACCGGTTCTCTTTAATATCTTTATTAATGATCTGGATGAGGGGATCGAGTGCACCCTCAGTAAGTTCGCAGACGACACTAAACTGGGGGGGCGTGTTGATCTGCTTGAGGGTAGATTGGCTCTGCAGAGAGATCTGGACAGGCTGGACAGATGGGCTGAGGCCAATGGTATGAGGTTCAACAAGGCCAAGTGTCGGGTCCTGCACTTGGGTCACAACAACCCCATGCAGTGCTACAGACTGGGGGCGGAGTGGCTCGAAAGCTGCCTGGCAGAGAAGGATCTGGGGGTGTTGGTGGACAGCCGGCTGAGTATGAGCCAGCAGTGTGCCCAGGCAGCCAAGAGGGCCAACAACATCCTGGCCTGCATCAGGAATAGTGTAGTGAGCCGGAGTAGGGAAGTAATCATCCCCCTGTACTCGGCACTGGTGAGGCCTCACCTCGAGTACTGTGTTCAGTTTTGGGCCCCTCACTACAAGAAGGACATTGAGGTGCTGGAGCGTGTCCAGAGAAGGGCTACCAGGCTGGTGAGGGGTCTGGAGGACAAGCCTTATGAGGAACGACTGAGGGAGCTGGGGTTGTTTAGCCTGGAGAAGAGGAGGCTGAGGGGTGACCTTATCACCCTCTACAACTACCTGAAGGGAGGTTTTAGAGAGATGGGGGCTGACCTCTTCTCCTACGTGGCAAGTGATAGGACAAGAGGAAACGGGTTCAAGTTATGTCAGGGCAGGTTTAGATTGGATATTAGGAAGCATTTTTTCACTCAAAGGGTTATTAAACATTGGAATGGGCTGCCCAGAGAGGTGGTGGATTCACCATCCCTGGAGGTGTTTAAGAAAAGGGTAGATGAGGTGCTTAGGGACATGGTTTAGAAGTGGGTGTTTTTAAATCAGGGTAGGTTAACGGTTGGACTTGATGATCTTAATGGTCCCTTCCAACCTCACTTATTCTATGATTCTATGATTCTATGATCACTAGCTTTGAACCCTTGTATGTGCTGTCGGACAAACAACATCCCCAATTCCTTAGCACCCTTAAAAACGAAATCAGTATCCACATGGAAAACAGTATTTATGAGGTTCAATGACAACCTTCCAGTATCTAAAGGGGGCCTACAAGAAAGCTGGAGAGGGACTTTTTACAAGGGCATGTAGTGATAGGATGAGGGGGAATGGCTTCAAACTGGAAGAGGGGAGATTTATATTAGATATTAGGAAGAAATTTTTCACTGTGATGGTGGTGAGGCACTGGCCCAGGTTGCCCAGAGAAGCTGTGGCTGCCCCATCCCTGGAGGTGTTCAAGGCCAGGTTGGATGGGGCTTTGGGCAACCTGGGCTGGTGGGAGGTGTCCCAGGGGTGGCAGGGGGTTGGAACGAGATGATCTTCAAGGTCCCTTCCAACCTAAACCATTCTACGATTCAACGATCAGAAGGACAGGGAGAAGGAGAAAATGCAGCAAGATCTAGCTCAGACCTGAGCACAATAAGGGAATCAACACATGGATGTTAATTCTTCACTTGCTTCAGCAAACAACAGTATCTTTTGTATATAGTTGTGTACGTGCGTATGTATTTTCATGCACTCATATAAACACAGTTTTTCCAATCCCTGTGCCTCTACCTGAAAGCACAAATGAGCAGTCAGAGACAAGAAAGAAAACCACTTGGGTCACACAAGAAAAATCTGAACTTTGAAGCTGATGCTCACTGCTCCCACCCGGACATGAATGCAGGAACAGGCTTAGCCCCAGCCAACCTCTTACTTGCGTCACCTGAATGGCTGAAGTATGGGTCAGACCGGTTGAACAATGTCCCCAGGGAGGACCTGCTGGTGTATTCAGCATGGAGTGGCCTCTCTGGACCTCAGCAGCCTCTGGCAAACACTTGACCACGTGGATGAAGTGGGCTGGGGACCAGGGAGCACGCCGTGCTTGCACCCTGTACACCCCTTCCAGCAAAAATGCCTTCACCAGCGCTCGCACGGCGCAAATCCCAGGCAGGGAGAATCAAGATGCTAAAAACAACTCTGCTGCCTGGACTTCGAGGGTATCATGAGGTGAAAAACAGAAAATCTGAACAGGAAGAGATATGGCCTCGCTGAATTGGGGATGTTGTTTGTCCGAGGGTACATACAAGGGTTCAAAGCTAGCGATGTAGACTTGCTGGTGGACTTTGGTTGCTGTTGCTCCTCTCCCAGCCTCCTGCTCCATCTCCTCATGGATGTCCTTCTGTAGCTTTGCTCCCAAAGGGCCAACACATATCTACCAAACAGCGAGGCTTTCAAAAGCATCCCATACCCAACCTGCAGCTGGGGTGACCCTCCCCAAACAGTTCCCACGCACTTTCCTCATCCTCATCATGCAACACGTACCTGGGCAGAGCACCAGACCCACCGTACACCCAGAGCGGGGAGAGGGCCATCAGCAAGTGTCCAAGAGCACAAAGACACCACAGAAACAGTAACCAAGTTGGACAAGTCAACAAATTAACGGAGGCTAACACGCTGTCAACACAGCCAGGGCCCATCACGGCAGCTGGTGGGAGATAAATATCTTGACCCCGGCTTGGCTGACACCATCATCACATCTCTCAAAGCGTGAAGGGACTTTCACATTCACCACGTTTGGCGTTCTTCATCATTCACACCACCAAACAACGCCTTGCACCCGGCTCGTGACTCCAGGTCCAGCAAGAGCAAGATGGGTCAGAGATACGGAGATGCCACAACAGTTATTTTTCCCCCTCACTGCTAAAACAATCTGCCCCACCACCTGGTCGACTACAGCTTTCTAACCCATCGGTCTAGGCATCTCCCAGAGGCCACATTCCCACACAGCCGGTCCTTTCTGCCACATAGAAAAAAAACCACACATCAAAGCAAGAGATGGAAAGGGAAAGCTATAAAGCTGCGAAAAGACGCCTTCAGCAAAATTTGTTTTACGGCATGACTAGCTCATACTGAAAGCTAAATCCTCTAGTTTTCATCCCAGATCCTTGTAGGAGGACAATTTCTGTTATCTCTCGCCAGCCAAACGCGGTGCTGGGGGACTATTCAGGACAGCAGTAACACCGCTAATGCTCTTCACCTGGCACTGCTGCAAGGAGATCCCGGGGCAAGGAGCACTGATATTTAGGGAAACATTAACCTGTATCCAAAGGGGCACCTGTCCCACTGATTCAGCACCAGTGTTGCCGCGGGTCACACGAAAATTACACAAAGCTCTGCTCTCTCCCCAACACACGAGCCTTGAGGTGATGAATCAGAGTTGCTGTCTCAAGGGACACCATGGAGAAGTCATGTAAATCCACAGCAGGTCCCTACGTCTCCAAGTGGAAGCAAACCAGATGGGAGGGAAAACAAAAGAATAGTCCCAGGAAAAGCCAACAGAGCTCGGCTTTGGCTGTCCTGCCCAAGAACAGAACTGCCGCTTGCGAATCTGCTGCTGGAGCAGATAGCAAACACCCTGGGAGTGGAGCAGTGAGCATCCAAGGCATGCATGTACATCCCACCAGTCTGCTATGGGACCAGCACTTCCCTGCTTGCCTTTCACACTGCGCAGGAGCCCAACAAGGCTTTACTCACCCTAGCAAGGGTTTTAAAGATGAGGAACGTGAAGTTAAACCCAAAGATGGATAGAACAATATGGTCCTCAGTGATCTCAGGGAATTTGGGGACAGATTTTTAGCACAGCCTGTAGCGACAGGATGAGGGGTAATGGTTTTAACCTAAAAGAGGGAAGATTCAGACTAGATATAAGGAAGAAATTTTCCACAATGAGGATGGTGAGGCACTGGCCCAGGTTTCTCAGAGAGGTGGTGGATGCCCCATCCCTGGAAACATTCCAGGCCAGACTGGACGGAGCTCTGAGCAACCTGATCTGGTGGCAGATGTCCCTGCTTATGGCAGGGGGGTTGGAGTAGATGGCCTTTAAAGTTCCCTTCCAACGCAAACTATTCTGTGATCTTAATTCTGTATGGCCTTTTGAAGCACTCGTGTTTCAAAACACTGCCATTCTCTGTATTTCATTTTTTTCTGTACGTAGCTACCTCTAGAGATCAAAGACACGAAACCGTCAAAAAACCAGCAAAACGCAACACCGGGAGAACACGAAAATACGGCCAAAGCTCTGAGACAGCTCTTGGATACGGCTGTTCTCCATAGGAGTGAAGCTAAGGCATGACACACCGGGACTCCCTCCCCAGCCTCCCCATCATATCGACACGCAGAAAAGCAACACATCACCAAAATCCCGCTCGTTAGCTTTCTGTAGGGCGGTTGTGTACAGCCTCGTTTGGCACAAAAATCACGGATGTGGGAGTGAAAAGACGACAACTAGCCAGACCACCAGCTATGCCTGAGTAGGTAAACAGGTGGCTTTTTAATTGAGTTAGATAAGTGGTATTTCTAATCACGTTAGCACAGGCACTCAAAACAATGCTACTGGCAGGGTTGGAGCTTGAGGAGAGCTTTGAAGGAATAAAAGGATTGTTCAGGAAGGCTTCGTTTTGGAGAAGAAGGAGCTCAAAACTTTCAGAAACCAGCTCTCCCGTTTCGCCACTTAGTCCAGAAAGAGGGTGAAACTTCGATAAATGAAAGCCCGGGGGAAAAAAAAAAAAAAGAAAAAAAAAAGAAAAGATTTCTCAGGGGCAAAATTTTATTTACATCTGCCTGAGCCCCATCCTTCCACGTGCAGGTGACCTTCTCCTGCAGAGATGCTCTTACCAAGCGCTTCGTAAGTCCGGCTCTCCCAGTCACACAAGACTTTTCTTCTAATCTGGAAGGAAAATTGAGACAACTGGTTAGTACTGGGAAGAAAAACTATTTCACTATGATGGCTAAGGGACAGGGACATCAGCGGCATAAGCTCTGATATCCAGCAACAATGTGCAGCCTCTGAGCTGGGTTGTACGAACCGGTAGAAAAGCAAATGTTGATTCCTCAAAACATCACCGCTGAGTATGGGAACAGCATCTCCTTTTTAAAAGAAAGGGGACACGAAGCTCTAGAGCTGCTAAAGAGTTTTAAGATTAGTAGAGGTGCAAAAGTAGAGGGTTATAATGGGTTGCAAGATACCTGCAAAAAATAACAAATTAAAACCTTCAACGGGAAAGGGAAATCACCTATTGAACTGTCCTGTTTTCTTTAGGATCCTGAACCTGCCGTGGGAGGAACGCTGGCCACGATCCAGTTCAGCATGTCAGCTTATGTCAAATTTGAGAGAACATGGAGAGCTCCGCTCAGTCAAGATCTTCACATTTCTCACCAGCAGATTGTTTATCTTTCGCGCTCGCGTACGCGCACATACGCACACCTCTACCTTGCCAGAGCTTCCATTTTTTAGCTTTCATTCTAAGCACTTCTAGAAATGCAACCCCTCTTGCCTGTAAAAGCAGCTACTTCTCCTGGGAGGAAAAAAAAAATGCCCGTGTAACCCCGAGAGGCACATTCTGCATCCACCGAGCAGTCTTCCAGTGCACCCACAAGCTGTACAGTTTCACCCGCCGACACTCGGGTGATGCTAGATGAACCTTAGCCAGATAAATTGTAGATTCTTTAACATATCCATCTACCTTGCAACAGCTATGAAGCATGCAGTATTTCCTAATTTACTCCATTACAAAGAAAATGCTGTGTCCGTTTATCAGTCTGTTATCATAAAAGGCGTCCTAATTAATGCACCTACTTGCTTTGTTTAATTAATGCCAACAAGGAAACGCTTCTTCCCTCACTGGGTTTAGCTCCTATACTGCTTTGGTCACTATATACAGAATACAAGGGTATTTTTAAGGTATGAATAAACACTTCCTATATAAACGCCATATACTTCCTATATGCATGCTCTATATACAAAGCTCACTAAAAAAAGAAAAAGGATGCCATTTCCCCAGCCAGAAAAATTCAGAGATAAAATTGCAGCATTTATTTGTATCTGCCCAGAGAAGCAATCCCAACCCTCGGTGACCTCTGTGCAAACATACCAAGCCAATTACACACCGTGACAGCAGACTTTCCCCTCCTCTATCAGCAGCTTCTTGTTCCCGGCTGTGAGAAACATCAAAAGGCAGCGCAGAAAAAAAAAAAAAAAAAGACGCATTATCAAGTGCTTCAGGCTAGGGACAACCAGCCTGGAGGTTTAATCAAGATTTGGATCAAATTGGGCAAGGTGTTTGGTGGTAAACATTGATCTAATTGAGTTGTTACAGTAAGAGGATGTAATTCCCAACTCCCTGCCCATTTGACCTACGAAAATCATCATCAGGCAACTCAGCTCAATCCTTCCCATCCCCATTCCCTCTTGCTTACCATAGACTTCATTAGCGGATGAGTGGTAATCCGGCTACCCCACCTCATCCTTCAGCATCCTACACCTGGGACATCCCCAGCAGCACTCTTGTGTCCTCTTGGGAAGGTAAAATTAGCCCACGGGACAAACGGAAACTTTTAAAAAGCCTCCAACCAGCTCTAGCAGCTGGCAGAAGAAATGTTACCGTCTTCTTGGAGATTAACGTGCAGGACAAGGCGGTGCGCCGCCTGGCAGTTTGCCTTGTACTGCCTAGGACATCTTAGGTCCAACTGCTTGTTGAGCAACACCAGCACTGCTCTGGTTATAAGGATGCTTCTGCTGCTGCTGCGCATCCCAAAGCACCTTTCCTTCACCCCGTTTCTTTAGGAAGAAAAACAAGCAGCAGGGGCCGAGAGCTGGGAATTTTTGACTTCAGCTGCCAGCCTCTTCTGTTTTAGGAAAAGAAATTTAGGAAGAGGATGGTGAAGAGCATGTAAGAGACCCCTGGGCTTCTGAATTTTAACATGAGTGAGAGATGCACGTCGGTCTGTTTTTCAACCAACACACGCTCACCATCCACGTCTACTGTGGGGCATTGCTAAGAGCTGCTAAAATCCAGGTGATTCTCCAGCAGGTGAAAGAAATAGAGGAACACGCACCTAAGAGAGCCTGAAGCCTCACATGGGCTCTCCCAAGCAACAAGATCCAAAAATCAACTCATCCCACCAGTGCCCACAAGGGCATGGCAGCTCCATATCCTATCCGCTACCCAAAAGGGTAAGCTAACCCCTCCTCATGAGATGTTTACAGGAGGGAAACCACCTCAACCACCCAGCTCACCAGTCACCCAGGTGCTCTGAGTCTTCTCCAATCTGCTCCACCTACGCTTGCGCGTGCAAAACAAACCCCAGGGCAGCCGTGTTTTCCCCAGCAGAGAAAAAAAAAAAACAACAAAAACCAGCCAACTCAGAGAGGGGAGATCCATCTGGAAAGCAAATGTTGTGAAAAGCATCCCGTCATTCAGCCAGGATGAGCGTGGCAAAGGGCATCGTCAGCCGCTCATGGTGATGGCCAAGGATTGGGAGCAGGAAACCCGGTGCGGGAGATGCCAGACGGACGGAAACACGTTAAGATTCAATGAGGAAGGCAGGGAGGTTGGAGGAACCACACACCGAAGCTTCAGATGGCAGGAGGAAGAGCAGCTCTAATGAGGCCAACAAAATCACATCAGATTTCAAGCCCTATATGCTGATACACGTGATGATGACAAGGGCAATGGCAATCCATCGTCCAGCTTCCAGGTGACGCATTCCATCACCTGATTGGAACTGGGATGGAGACATCCTTTTCTAAAACCCAGAATGAATGCACCTACTTGAGTATTATACTTTTTGCTTAATTTTTTTCTTTTCTTTTTTTTTTTTTTCTTCTTCTTTTATCTGAAGCATTCGGCCATGAAACAAAAAGATTTCTGCCTGCACTGATAGAGGAAACACTACTGACTGTTTAGGTGAGATTAATTTCAGGATTGGGGCCAGACTGAGTAAATTGGTGGAAGAAATCCTTCATAGCTGGATAATGAGGTTGCAGTTTTATGAGTAATTCTCCTGAGTTATGTGCCCAGCACCTTGGGTGTGGGTGACACGTTCATTCCTTCCCTCCCTTTTTGAATGGGAAATGCCATCCAAGCACACAAACACAATATTTATTTTTAAAAAGCCAACAACAAAATAAGACAAAAATCATGAGGTAGAGGCACAGATTGCATCTCGCTTGTACAATGTCCAATACAGATGCTATCTAGAGGAGTTTGTCCGGTGGGTTCTCCAGGAACATCCCCAAGCTGCAACACAATCAAGATGCACATCATATCCCCAAAATCTAAAGAGCCTCTGGGGAGGGAACCAGGACAGTACGAAGACAAATCAACAGTCAAAGACACTGCCCTGCACACCTCTATTACTAACAACACTTTTGATGCAGAGAGACCAACCCAGGCTTCTTCACTTCAACGTTCACATCCTTGCTGCTGGGCCTCCTCGCATCTTCGTGCATGGTCCTACACGCGCTGCAGGGACCAAGTGTCTATAGCGATGCCACGCTCCTCCCAGCTTGAAATGGTGTAAGTGGATTGCAACCAGCTCCCCCTTTTGAGCAAGCAAAGGCGTCCACAAGGAGGTTACCTGAAGTTTTAACACTGTCAAAGCTCAGTTGCATGGAAATGAGAGGGGAGGAAGAAAGGCCCTTTTCCGAAGATCTCCCTGCTCCATCTGGACCCATCACCTTCCATTACTCAACTGCCTTTCTGGGAATTCTCCGTGCCTTCCCCTGTGCCATTCCCGGGCAGTGGACATGAAAATAGCTTACGACAGTTCCTGCTGGCATGACATCGACTCTGTTTCTCCTGGAGGATGAATTAGCAGATGGGACCAGTGGAAGATGGCTGAGCTAGAGAGAGCTGGACAACTGGAGTCTTTCCAATCCAGTAACTACAGTCCAAAAGACTGAGGATGCAAAGATCCTTCAGGGTCAGAACCTCTTTCCTAGGGGTAGGAACAGGGTCAAGGAAGATACGCAGGTGGTTCCTGACAGGCTGTGCAGGCTAACTTATGTCTGCATGGTTGGTTTTACTGTTCCCCAAATTCTTGCTTCGCTTGCTTATTCCCCAGTCAACTCACTGTATTATTCCAGCAAAATAACCACGATACCGAAGAGCTTTTGAAATTAATATGATGGGCTCACAAGCATCTTCCGTCAAGCAGAACTAAAATTAAAACGTACACCCGGCCTCGCCTCACTCCCTGAAATGCATCATGCGGAAACTTCCCTGCGTCACATCAAGAGACTCCCGACAGCTGAAAGAGCTAATGGGAAGTTGCAATTGCAGCAGCAAAAGCATCACTCTGCTGCTACCAGACTTCAAGGCTCCACCACCATGCCTCTTCCAGCAGACCAGCTGCTGCTTGAGACACAACAAGGTTGCTTTTAGGGCGCTGTTTCCTCCATGCACACGGACAATAGTCATCCTCCACTAAAAATGGACATGGGAGGACCAGTAGAAGACAGGTTTCCTGATATTTTGGAGCAGCAAAAGGCAACCATGAGTGTTTTCTCAGAAACTACTGCTGAAGGTCTCGTGCGTGTTCCGGCTTTGCCACCACACGGATACAAGGAAAATAAAACTAGAAGCCAGGAGAAAATCAAAATGATCTTCATAAAAATCCCAAGGAGCAGGTGGGAGCAAACACAGAGTTCAGGGGCTACACCACCATGACACATCATGGGGTTGGGCATCCCTAAGTAGAAACAGCTTCTGGGAACCACCTGCAAACACATTTCCACCCACCACGCACATCAACTGCTTACCCTACAGAGAGGTTTTGGGCAAAGATATAACGGTGCACTACCAGACCAGAGGAAAACTCTGATATCCGTGCTACATCAGGCCTTAGGACTCTGCAGCTCCAGCTGAGATGAGCAGCTCTGTAAGAGGGACCATCGGGGCAGATTCTGACCCACGGCCCTCAAGGCAGTCAGTGCCCTGTTGTAAAAACCCTGTTCAATAACCAGGCACCAATATGGCAAGCCAAGTCATTTCCATGGTCTTGCTCACTTCCATGGTCTTGCTGCAAACCCCAACTGATTTTTTATTTTTTTTCCACATTATCTCCTTCATCCCAATTGGTTGACAATCCCTTCATGGCTCCTCACACTATCAGGACCACATTAAGAAAACCAACACCATCTCAGACACCCTACGGCTCAGCAAACACAGCTGCCTGCACTTGACGCATATTTTGGGGTTGAAATTGAGATGCAAACTGCTGCTAAAATAACCACCACGGAGGAGTGGTTGCTTTTTCTCCTGAAATACAGAGACATTTTCCATTTCTTCCCTCCCTGTCCCTCAACTGATTTTACCAGCCCATAGAAGGAAATAGTAACTGCATGACTCAGGGGGGAAGTCATCTTCTACCCATCACAGAAATGCACACGTGCATCCAAGTAGCCAGGTGAGACCCGTCCCTGGCCAACAGTACCACAATAACCACACCAGCACAGATCTGTAAGATGCCCATGCGAAAACACAGACAAGACAAGAAAAAGCAGCAGTACCAACAACTGGAAGCTCAACTGCAAGCTAAAATTGAGGTAGTTCAGCCTGGAGAAGAGAAGGCTCTGGGGAGACCTTATAGCAGCCTTCCAGTATCTGAAGGGGGCCTACAAGAAAGCTGGAGAGGGATTTTTTACAAGGACATGTGGTGACAGAATGAGGGGGTATGGCTTCAAACTGGAAGAAGGTAGATTTAGAATAGATATCAGGAAGAAATTTTTCACTCTGAGGGTGGTGAGACACTGGCCCAGGTTGCCCAGAGAAGCTGTGGCTGCCCTGTCCTTGGAGGTGTTCAAAACCAGGCTGGTTGGGGCTTTGAGCAACCTGGTCTGGTGGGAGGTGTCCTTGCCCATGGCAGGGAGGTTGGAACTCGATGATCTTCAAGGTCCCTTTTAACCCAAACCACCCTATGAACCTATGAAAATTGCAGGACTGTCCGGGCTCAAGAACAGGAGGAGATTTCCTCCTCTCCATTGCAGCATCCAAGGAGCCACCAAGCCAAACAGGAAGGTCCTCATCCCGCATGCTTAGGAGGTCATGGGAGGAGAAATCTGCAATTTGCTGCATGGAAGAGGATGCGTGGGATCAGGTCAGAATGATCAATGTAGTCAAGGGATAAAAACTATGCCTAGGAACGAAGCGATGGCACCTCTTAGTGATGCCTGCAATATCTCATATACTATGCTGGTTTGCCTGCTTCATGAGCTTTAAAATTCTGGAATGCATCTCCAGAAAAAGCTATAATTTACTGGCATATATTTTCCATTGCCTCCACTTTTACTGCATTTTTATTGTGTGGCCCAAATACCCAATCACTGCAGAAGCGGAATGGGGATTGGTAAAGCAGATGCACAGAGGCACCAGGAGAAGATGTTTCCTCTGATGCAGGAAGACAGATCTGAAAACAGCTTCTTGCTCTGCCACGAAAGTCCTACCACCAGAGCAACACCAGGTGTCAGAATGTGACCCCCTGCAACACCGCAAAATTACCTCGATGATGCACAGATATTACAGACCCCACGGCACATTTCCAACATCCTCTGTTTTCTCAGTTATGATTCGTCCTTACCCGTAACACAGCTGACAGCAACACGTGTAGGATGTGGAGATTCAGCGCAGGGGAAGGCGACTCTCAAAGCCATAAAGACATCAGTGCATTTCAGCAAGGCCTTTAGAGTCAGTTATCTGATGCTTTAGACTCCACTGATGGCATTTATGAATTTAAAAATGCATATAAGGCTTCAACATCCTCTCCCAGTCACTCTCTTTAGGATGCAAATGCAATTTAACACAATTAGGCAGGACAGAAAGCCCAGACCTTTTTACAGGATTAACTGCATTCCAGTTGTCGGGCAAGATAAAGAGACGCCAGCACAAGAGGCAGGCTGGACAAAAGCACATTACCACCTCCGGGTGGCTTTCAGATTAGCATGGGACTTTGCAAGGAGGAACAGCACTTTTCCAAAAGGCATCAAGCCCTGCTTCAGCTCTACACGGGAGGAAAAAAACACCCATCACAGAATCACAGACTGGTCAGGGTTGGAAGAGACCTCTGGAGATCATCCAGTCCAACCCCCTGCCACAACAGGGACACCTCCAGCAGTGGCACAGGACGGCATCCAGGCGGGTTTGGGATGGCTCCAGAGTGGGAGACTCCCCCACCTCTCTGGGCAGCTGTGCCAGTGCTCTGCCACACGCACAGGAAAGAAGTCCCTCCTCATGTTAAGATGCAACTTCCTATGCTCAGCTTTGTCCCCATAACCTCCAGTCCTACCACTGGGCACCACTGAAAAAAACACTATTCCCATCCCCCTGGCACCCTCCCTTTAAGGATTTATAAGTATTGATAAGATCCCCCCTCAGTCTTCTTTTTTCTAGACTAAAAAGCCCAAAGTCCCTGAGCCTTTCCTCATAAGAAAGATGCTCCAATCCCATGATCATCTTTGTAGCTCTTTGCTGGACCCTCTCCAGCAGTTCCCTGTCCTTCTTCACCCGGGGAGCCCAGAACCGCACACAGTGCTCCAGATGTGGCCTCACCAGGGCAGAGTAGAGGGGGAGGATGACCTCCCTCGCCCTGCTGGCCACGCTCTGCTGGATGCACCCCAGGATGCCATTTGCCTTCTTGGCCACCAGGGCACATTGCTGGCTCATGGTCACCCTGTTGTCCACCAGGACTCCCAGGTCCCTTTCCACACCACTGCTCTCCAGGAGGTCAGCCCCCAACCTGTACTGATGCATGGGGTTATTCCTCCCCAGATGCAGTACCCTACGCTTGCTCTTGTTGAACTTCATCAGGTTTTTCTCTGCCCAACTCTCCAGCCTGTCCAGGTCACGCTGTATGGCGGCACAGCTTTCCGGCATGTCAGCCACCCCTCCCAGTTTTGTATCATCAGCAAACTGGCTGACGGTACACTCCATCCCTTCATCCAGGTCATTGATGAATATATCAAGTAGTCCTAGATTTGTTAGCAGGAAAACAAAAGGTTTCATTTAGAAAACAAAACAAAACAAAACAAAACAAAACTCATTTTTAAGACTGGAAAACCCCAAACCTCCAAGAAAGGCACCAGGGCACATTGCTGCATTTGCAGACGTGTTATCTGAAATCCTCAACATTAGGGTAGAAGAGAGAGAGGACAGAGCTCTCAACATGGGGCTTCAGGACGTCGAAGGCATTTAGTTCCATTGCTCACATTTCAGATTTGAACTGAGAAGCTGACAAAGTCTTTGTAGGTACCTGGAAACATTTCCCATCACGACTGCTCT
This sequence comes from Pluvialis apricaria, assembly GCA_017639485.1. NCBI lineage: Eukaryota > Metazoa > Chordata > Aves > Charadriiformes > Charadriidae > Pluvialis > Pluvialis apricaria. The sequence goes on from CM030008.1 coordinate 167,735,861, forward strand.
TTGTAAAGGAGAAACAGTTTAAAACTGGCATTCAGTAGATATTTTTCTGTATAATTCGCCATCTTCCACAGAAAAATCAGTCATCCTTAATTCTGGGCATTCTTTTCTATTAAAAGACCAAAAAAAAAATTGTTATCACAGACTGCAATTTGAAAAATAAACTAGATGAAAAAAAAAAAAAAAAGGAACAGATCTATTAATCAAATCCTCTGGATCTCCTCTGTGACTCTCCAGTGACTTCAGAGAACCTTTAGGTGGTAACAAAGACCTTGACAATTTGTTTCCAGGAGAAATTCAAGAGCTCTTTACTCATGCCTCTCTATTTTTTAAACGACATGGATCAGGAGGATCTCAGAAGCAATCAGTTTATCAGCTCTACCCCTGCAAGAAGGACTGAGATGGAGAACCACCTGAGCACAGGTAAAAGGAGCCAAACACTGTGGTTGCACACATGACATGCTGAAGGTGCTTGGGTCAGTCCTGCATCCTCATACCTTCATCTCCCATCCTAAATCTGGCACAACAGCCCTGACCTTTGCAAAGTGCTTTGACACAAGTACAGGTGCTACTACCTCGAGTCCAGGTAATCCAAAGTAAATCACTGCAGAGAGCTAACGGCACGGTCTGTCTGAAAATAGACAGAAATCCCCACCAAAAAACATCTAAGTCGTCATGATAGAAAAATAAATCCCGGCAGATTGTTGCTCGCATTATATGAATCATCATGTTGTTATAGCAACTTCATATCTGCATCGAATCTGAAAACCAAGCACAGCTGAAATAATATAACAGCATTAAGTAAAAATGATATATAACAAGATAAAAATGGATCGGCTCCATCTCAGAGGAGCACCCACAATTCTTTCTCACCCTTTTCCCTCCCTTTGAAAACATTACTTCCCTGTATTTAAACAAAGAGAAGAGACATGGAGTTTAGGGAGAAGCAGCAGAGCTTTCGAATTCAAGGAGAACCTTCAAAATGAAGAATCCCCTTTAAAAGAAATCAAGTGCAATTCGCAGGTATTACCACCAGCCCAAGCCGACTCACCCTATTGTCCCTATGGACCTCAAAATCCATGCGTTGCATGAATTATATAAATATATATGTACCCCATCATCCTGCTCTGTTGGACGGAGGCCCAACAGGAGGTCCGAGCAGAGAGATCCCAACCACAACAGAAGATGCAGAAGCAAGAAAGGGGATGTGCAAGGTCTATATACTGCAGGTATACGTGGTTATTTTATTACTGGAGAAAAAGTGAAAGCTGTCACCGAGGTTCCTTCCACCAGAGCAGCAAAGGAAGGAAGCTAAATAAAGATATTTCTTTCAGGGACTTGGCAGAAAAAGCGTATCTCCTCTGAAAGGCAAGAGGCTCCCATCAACCTCCAAGACACCGCAGGTGCCTCAGAAGACACCGCTTTGCCCCGATTAGTGCCAAGGATGCCCAGGAAGCGCCGCAGGGCAGGGAACCGCTCCTCCTCCCCGTGGGATGCTGCCAACATCAAGAAGGTTTGAAGCGGGAAGAAGGGAAATAGCTGGGAGATTTGCAAATTTTGCTCTTGATGTTTCAAGCAAATTAAAACCAACCAACCAAACAAAAAAAAAATCAACCAAACCCACAGCTCCAGTGCCAACGAAGTCCTATTAGTCGTAACAACAGCACTAAAGTAACTCCATTAATTAAAAGCTAATAAAAAGAAGCAGCCTAACTTATTCTTTCAGAGTTCAAGACAGCAAAAGCACCGCTCTGCCCCAGACAGAACTCTGTTTTATTTCTTTTCTTCTTTTTCTTAAATGCATTTATTCATTAAAGTTTCCTCGTAGGCTGTGTAATGAGTCACTTCTTGCTTCTCTGTAAAGTGCAAAGGGATGGAGAGGAACAGGATTTAAAGAGAGGACGGAGACACTCACAAAGCCTGTTAAGAAAAGCTTGAAAAGCTTTTGAGGGAGTCACAGATAAAGCGAGGCAGCTCCTCACATGGGCTCCAAAACCTTTTTCTCTATCACCATAGCTTTCCCGGAGTCTGAGTCCGGCTGTCTCCTTGCTTACAGGAAGCACAGAAAGCCACCCCCTCTCCTCCACCCAAAAATAACCTGCCGAGCTTTCCTCTTCCCCAGAAGAGCTTGGGAAGAGAAATCCGGAGCTCCAGTAGCAAACAGGAGGGATGCTGCGCCTCCCATGGACTTGGTGGCTCACACCTCCCAACCGGAGAAGCCACAGCAGCCACCAGCTCAGAGTGGGCCAATCGTGTCCACATGGGTGGGTGAACATGGCAAGCAGCTATTTTGCAACTGGTTGCTCCAAGCCCCATCCAACCTGGCCTTGAACACCTCCAGGGATGGGGCAGCCACAGCTTCTCGGGGCAACCTGGGCCAGTGCCTCACCACCCTCAGAGTGAAACATTTCTTCCTAATATCAAATCTAAATCTACTTTCTTCCAGTTTTAAGCCATTCCCCCTCATCCTATCACTCCATGCTCTTGTAGAAAGTCCTTCTCCAGCTCTCCTGTAGGCCACCTTTAGGCACTGGAAGGGGCTCTAAGGTCTCCCCAGAGCCTTCTCTTCTCCAGGCTGAACAGCCCCAACTCCCTCAGCCCGTCCTCCCAGCAGAGGGGCTCCAGCCCTCTGATCATCTTTGTGGCCCTCCTCTGGACCCGCTCCAACAGGTCCATGTCTTTCCTACGTTGGGGGCTCCAGAGCTGGACGCAGTGCTCCAGGTGGAGTCACAGCAGAGCAGAGTAGAGGGGCAGAATCATGTCCCTGATGTATGTCCTGTTTTGGTTCCACAACTGCTCTCAGGAGCCCCTCCTGGCTCTCCAGGACCTTCATCCAGCCCTCAAGGCCTCCCTTCATCAACAGAAGCTTTGAAGAAGCAAGCCAATAACCAGTAAAAAGGTGTGACACAAGTCTACAGGGAGACTGGACAATGGGAACAGCCCACGTGTCAGCACGATCTTGATTTATGTTAAGTGCTGATGGATCAGGGCCAGAAATACCTCCAACATGAAAGCAAAGGGAGATACTACTCTAGCAAAACTCAGAAGCATACTCCAGACCCACCTGGGGCCAAGCTCATCAGCCCCATGAAGCTCAGACTGATGAAATTCTAACTTCCTAACACAAGAACCACTCAGGTTGGCCAGCTTAAATCTCCTTAGGGATGGTGAGAGCAGAACAGCTACCGCACAGCCCCACCGACGACTGGTTTAGACAGACTTTGACCTAGGGAGCCAGACCCCTTAACTGACCACCTGCACAGCACCCGCTATCCAAAGATTACAGGCAAAAGCCCCAAATACCACACAGAGCATGTTGCACCATCCATCTCCACATCTTCAAAAGCTGCCTGCTGACCACCAGACTGATGCTGCACTGATGGCAAATGGGTTCCTTTCAAGCTGTCACCACCCATTTTGCTCAGTCCTTGGGCGAGAAGGACCCTAACCCTTTGGAGCTCCCCAGCACTACTGCAATAAAGACCAATCCCAAAAAAGCACACCCTGAGCCCAATTCCACTACTGCCATGGCTCTCCAGCGAGGGCTTCGTCTTGTCCACATGTAGTGGTGGAGGAGTTAAAAGTGCTGTGGTGATGGTCACGTGTCATATCTCATGGCAGAGATCTTCTACCTTACCCAGAATGGTGTCTCTCACTTTTCTAACATTTATTCTAGCTGAAAAAGAATTTAAAAAAAAAAAAAAAAAGGAAAAAAATTAAAGAAAACCAAAACTCAACGTGATAAAAACCCCCACAAAATATAAAATACATAAAAAAACCCCAAACAAACTAACGACAGAATCTAGGGGAACTTTTTTGCTGCCATCTAGACTGCTTCCAAAGGGTTCACATGCCAATCTAAGAATAAAGCTGTCATACGGGGTGATGTGATTTTAGCTTTCAAGCTGAAGGTTGCTATGGGAGGCTGTTCCCAGCAGCAGCGCTGCACGGTGTTTGTGAAAGGCCTTCCCAGCACCAGACACAGCTCTGATTTTTGAGTAGGAAGAAATTCACTTATTTTTTCACTTATTTAAAAAAAAAAAAAAAAAAAGAAGTCCCAGAAAAGGCAGCAGTCCTGGAAAGAGATAGTGAGGAAAAAAAGGTAATAAATGGTGCTGTAAATCAGAAACATGAAGAAGTGCAGATGCGCTTCGCTGCCAAAGCCAAAGCACCAGGTAAGCCTCAGCTTTGCAAATCGGCTGAGCCAAGGTTGCCGCATTCGCCAACGCCGGTTTTGCTCGGATGCAGGAGAAGTTAAAGAGGATCAGATGTTCTCTCTACACAGGAGGACCAGAAATGGGACACAGTTACTACAGTTCCTCTGCAGCAGTGCATTAAACCGCAGGGTGCATTGACTGTGCATTTCAACCCTGACTCGCCGATAAAAATGAGGCATCACTTCACAACAGGTTGAGGAAGTTTAGCTAGCATGGGACAAGGTTTTTAGAATTAAAAAAAAAAAAAATATATATATATATATATATTGATGGTGTTCTTCAGGGGTCGCTACTGGGACTGGCGCTGCTCAACATTTTTGTCGGCAACATGGACAGTGGGATCGAGTACACCCTCAGCAAGTTTGCCAATGACACCAAGCTATGTGGCAAGGTAGACACGTTGGAGGGAAGGGATGACATCCAGAGGGACCTGGACAGGCTGGAGAGGTGGGCCCAAGCCAACCTCATGCAGTTCAACAAGGCCAAGTGCAAGGTCCTACATCTGGGTCAGGGCAATCCCAAGCACAAATCCAGGCTCGGCGGAGAATGGCTGGAGAGCAGCCCTGTGGAGAAGGACCTGGGGGGGCTGATTGATGAGAAGCTCGACATGAGCCAGCAATGTGCGATCGCAGCCCAGAAGGCCAACCGTATCCTGGGCTGCATCAGAAGTGTGGCCAGCAGGTCAAGGGAGGTGATTCTGCCCCTCTACTCTGCTCTGGTGAGACCCCACCTGGAGTACTGCATCCAGCTGTGGAGCACTCAGCACAGCAAATATATGGACCTGCTGGAGCGTGTCCAGAGGAGGGCCACAAAGATGATCCGAGGGCTGGAGCACCTCTCCCATGAGGAGAGGCTGAGTGAATTGGGGCTCTTCAGCCTGGAGAAGAGAAGGCTCCCGGGAGACCTTATTGAGGCCTTCCAGTGCCTAAAGGGGGCCTGCAAGAGAGCTGGGGAAGGACTTTTTACAAGGTGACGTAGCGATAGGATAAGGGGGAATGGCTTTAAACTGGAAGATGGGAGATTCAGATTAGATATTAGGATGAAATTTTTCACTCTGAGGGCGGTGAGCCCCTGGCGCAGGTTGCCCAGAGAAGCTGTGGCTGCCCCATCCCTGGAGGTGTTCAAGGCCGGGTTGGATGGGGCTTTGAGCAACCTGGGCTGGTGGGAGGTGTCCCTGCCCATGGCAGTGGGGTTGGAACTAGACGATCTTCAAGGTCCCTTCCAGCCCAAACCATTCTGTGATTCTACGATATATAAGGAGCTGTGCACAGAATAAAAAGATAGATATATACACAGAGAGCCGGGCAAAGCTGGTCAAATACAAACAACTCTCTTAAAAGTAACAAACAAGCAAACATGGAAGATATTTTCTACACCAAACTGCACGATTTAGAGCCCATTGCAACCTGCAGGATTTACAGAAGAAATAAAATAAGAAGGAGGTTTACTGAGGACTTAACACAAGGACATGGCCACGAAGCAGCAGGAGGGGCAGACGCAGTAGCTATTTGCCTTTACACGGTGCACTGAAGACTACGGAATACTGATTTATAAAAGGCTTTTAATTCATGTCGCCAAAGCTTCCAGCTATTAGGTGCTTTAATTCTTTGCAGGTTAAGGAAAGCAGGGTTGGTAGATGAGATATATTTATGGATAGGGATGAATATGTACAGAACAAACACACTGCAGTTCTGTGGACACGTGCCTACACGAGGTTAACATCAAGACAGATACACAGCCGCGGTATTTAAGGGAAAAACTAAGAATTCAATAATATTAATAATGATAAAAATAAAGAGTATTGAATGACATGTTTTGAGCCCCTGCCCAGATGTGAGCAGACAGCCCAAACCCTGTACTCCAGTTCAGAGCTGGACCGTCTTTTCCTTCGCAAACTGACAAGAGGAGATGCTATTTTTACAAAAATACAGCCAGTTACAGCAGAACCAATAAACCAGAAAGTCAAACCCTTTGGGGCTTTCTCTTCGTACGGTTTTCAGGGTATGTTTGCCTCTGACTCCAAAGCCTCTCGCACTAGTACCTAAGCGAGCTGCAATAATTAACTCTGGCACCGAACTTGCTCATCCAGTGCTCAGGTGGTCACTTCGGAGCAAAGGCTGGAACTGAGGGGGTTAAATTGGGCTTATAATGGGTAGGAAATGGTAAAAATCAATTTGATTTAGCGCTGCTCTATTTGGGGCAATTCTCCTCTGTTGCTACTTTAACTTGTCAATGCAAAATAAACCCAATATTATATAGTGTTTACATATTTTATAAATATATTTATACACACACATATAACATATTTTTATAGACATGCACTATAAAAGATATATATATATGTTTTCATATTCTACACTGTTGTGTACACTAAACCTTTTCACTTGCAACGTCCCATAGGCACAGACCAAAATGTTAGCTCCCAGGTCTCATCAGATCAGGGAGATGATTTTCAAGGGCTGTCAGATCCCCAGTGGCATCGGCACCAACGCCAGTCAGGAAAAAAGGTTAGGACCTTGTGCCTATCATGGAAAGACTCTTCTCCCCCTCTAGCTACAAAGATACATCTTGTTTTCAAAGGATCATTAAGGACGTGCTGTCTATACAGCTGAAAGAAACCATAGAATGGTTTAGGTTGGAAGGGACCTTGAAGATCACCTAGTTCCAACCACCTGCCATGGGCAGGGACACCTCCCACCAGCCCAGGTTGATCAAAGCCCCATCCAGCCTGGCCTTGAACACCTCCACGGATGGAGCTTCCACAACTTCTCTGGACATCATCTGGCTGATGACGCAGGAGTCTTCAGGTCAGTGGATCAGTGGAGCATCTGCTTTACATGGAAAATAGGGTTACCAAGATGGGATGAAAACAGAACTGGGTCTGGAGTCAAAAGAAATGGAAGAGCAAACAACCATGCAAAGGAGATGTGTACCTGTAGGAATACAGGGCAGCACCCTCTATCCTGCTCAGCACAGCTATTCTTGCTGAGATGGTCCTTCTTCAATATCAAGAGCCAGCAGGCAAGGTCTCCTCCAGGCAGGTCCACAACCATGAACTTCTGTGATGTCACAGCTTTCAGACCTGATTTAAACTATGATGGAATTTATACGTAGGTGGAATCTTAAGAGAAAGAAAACTGATCTCAGTCCAATGTTCAGGTACGCAACTGAGATGCCGGAGAAGAGAGATTTCCAAAGCACGGATCCAGCACGGGTCCTGCACATCACAGGAGCTTTTCACAATGTTTGAGAAAAAAATTCTGCCATGGACATGGAGAATTCTTTGCCAACGGAAATTTTGCCAGAACATACAAATAACCCAAACAGAAGTCTTTATCCATAAATCAGTATTTGTTTAAGTGCCCACACTCCATTTTTTCTGGGAAATACTTCACCAGCAACAATCCTGAGCCTGCAATACCACGGAAAAAAAGAAACAGTCATTGAGATGCACCAACTACAGCAGCCGTACCAGGAACACGTCATCCAAGAACAATTATTATATTAATTGAACTATTTCGCTACAGCAAACCAAATAATTGCAGAAGACCTCACTATTAGGCCAAGGCTTTAGAGCCCAGCCAGCCCACCACCATCTACACACCGTTCGCATCTCGCTCTGCTCCAAACGCTCCTCCTTCCCCGGCACTCTGTTAATAAGCTCAGGGATGTCCTTGCCAGCGGTCTCAACGCCTTGTCAGCAGAAATTCAAATCAATCCAGCCCTGGAAGCAGCTGCGGCAAATAACTCAATCACGTTCATCATTTTAACTTATCCTATTTATGAATCAGGTCAAGCTTGAAATTTACATTTACAATCTCCATTTACATTATCAGCCTTCCTGATATTAAGATAATCACGCAGAGGACTGATCAAAGGTTCCTCGTAACTTTGGAGCGCAAGAATTACCATATGGGAACACTTTATCTATCCAGCGTCCCTTTTTGACTACGAAGAGTACTTTCTTCCCAGAAATTAGGACGAGGGACTCCACACTGAAGAAGAAAGCGCTGCTGATACTAAATCTGAGCACCTCCATTCAGGAACAGGGCGGCAGGTACTGTACGTACATCTCCAAATAACCACGAAGATCATCAGGTTTTAGAACAGAAGATCTGCTGAAAATCTCTGACAAAAGAGATGTTCAAGCTGCCTTGAATTACCTTTATTTTACTTAGGCTGGATGGAAGGGCATTCTGATTTTGCCAGACTGATTTTGAAAATCATCAAAAAATGGTCCTCTTCACGGCATTCATTTCTCTCAGCCCTGCTTTGATGGGGAAATGAACTCTGTAGCCTCCCAAAAATGCAGAAATACTCTGCTCGTGCTCTTACAGCCCTTTCTCTGTTCTCCCTCCACCAGCACAGTAATAGCTGCAGCACCAGTACACCATCACCAGGTCACAGTCACACCCAGTACAGATTTGACAACAACAAGAAAAAAAAAAACAAAAAAAGGAAAGAGAAAAAGCAATTTCTCTCTTCTCAAAGAACTTCCACTCTGCTGTTCACCTCCAACTTGCTATTTTTCTTCCTACAACAAATAAAACCTAACATCATTCTGCTATTTTTGGAAATAGATGTTTTATCCAGAGTGTGGGCAGAAGGAAACAATTTGTATCCAGATTTTAGGATTATTTAAAGAGGGGTAAAAAAAAATGTAAGGACATAAGCTAATAAAACAGTCTTATTTGGGGAAAAAAAAGTAAATTTAGAAATATTTTAACTGAAGCGCTTCACTTCTGATACCAGCTATTAAGAACGCAGATATAATCATTTATTTATCTCATGCGCAGAAAGAAAATTTTGAAAAAAAAAAGAAAAAAAAATCACATGGGACATAATCCAACAACAGTCTTCCCCATTAACTTGAGAACGATGTTCTATTGAATATTTCAAGCGCGATTACACTGGAGCAAAATGGCATCATGCCACGAAGCCCTGTAAGTTATTCTCTCTCAATACCTCCCTTCCTTGCAAAGATGCCAAGAGATCAGATAAATAAAGTGCTCCCAGACCAAAGGGTGAAAGGCACCAGAGAAACGCTGAGGATCCTTCAAATGACCACATTTGTCCCAAAGTGGAAAGATGACCTTAATAAGAAGTGTCGCAAGTTCTAACTGGGAGCTGGTTGGGAATTACTGCGCCAACGAGATTTGCAATTCCTGCAAAGGAATTAAACGCATAGGGTTTAAAATAATGGTAGCATACTCTTAGTCGTAATTTTGAATGCAGTTAATGCTGCTGGCTTGATTTTAGAGCTGCCAATGGCAGAAAACTTTCCACTGAGACAAACCATCACGAGTAGCAGAGATGAAAGCTCAAAACAGCTCCATGGGTGATGCAGGAGCTCATGTTCACGACCGATGAGCTTCGACTGGGAATCCTGATCGTCTTTTCTCCAACCACAAATTCAGCTTAGGAGGAAGCAAACATAAGCAGAATCATGAATATTGCAAGGTCCAGGCAGCGAGACTGTAACACAGCTAATTAACCACTTTGTCAAAGATATTCCGATCGTTCAAAGGATTGGGATGTGCAAGGATGAGGCTTGCAGAGGTATGAACAGCAGACAGAGTGCTGAGTAAGTGCATCCGAAAGCGGTAAATGCTAACATGAATTCAATTTAAACTCCCTGACTGCGTTAGGGAAAAGGGAAGGGAGCAAAAGCCATTCTGCGGCCAAGTTCACACACGTAACCAAAGCGTTACGTCTAGAAATCCAGGTTGGCTTCTCTACAGTCAAGGGAGAGATACTGGAACCTCTGCGGAGTTATGGGTCACAGAATCACAGAATGGTCAGGGTTGGAAGAGACCTCTGGAGATCATCCAGTCCAACCCCCCTGCCACAGCAGGGACACCTACAGCAGTGGCACAGGACGGCGTCCAGGCGGGTTTGGAATGTCTCCAGTGTGGGAGACTCCCCCACCTCTCTGGGCAGCTGTGCCACTGCTCTGCCACCCTCACAGGAAAGAAGTTCCTCCTCATGTTGAGATGGAACTTCCTATGTTCAAGTTTGTGCCCGTTCCCTCTTGTCCCATCACTGGGCACCACTGAAAAAAGACTGTTCCCATCGCCCTGGCACCCTCCCTTGAAGTATTTATAAGTACTGATAAGATCCCCCCTCAGTCTTCTTTACCCCAGACTAAAAAGCCCCAAGTCCCTCATCCTTTCCTCATAAGAAAGATGTTCCAATCCCCTAATTATCTTAGTAGCCCTTTGCTGGACCCTCTCCAGCAGTTCCCTGCCCTTCTTGAACCAGGGAGACCAGAACTGGACACAGTGCTCCAGATGTGGCCTCACCAGGGCAGAGGTCTCCAGTAACTTCTTCAGGTTCCTTGGGACTGGTGTCATCACTACCTGAGTTTGGCCACAGAAGTGAACATAACCCGCCCTGGATCATGGGGCACATCAAAGGTGGGGCAAAGGGGACAACACATCAAGAAAGGGACAACAATGTCAAAACCCTCACAGCAGCTCATGGACCCCAAATGCCAATTCACTGCCTCCTTAAACACAGAATGCTTTAGGTTGGAAGGGACCTTGAAGATCATTTAGTTCCAACCCCCCTGCCATGGGCAGGGACACCTCCCACCAGCCCAGGTTGCTCCAAGCCCCATCCAACCTGGCCTTGAACACCTCCAGGGATGGGGCAGCCACAGCTTCTCTGGGCAACCTGGGCCAGTGCCTCACTAACCTCAGAGTGAAAAATTTCTTCCTTATATCTAATCTACATCTACCCGCAAGTTGATTTTTCCTCTTAGGTAAAGCATGTAGAAAATTTACTTCGATATTTCTTAGAATTAGCTACACCAGGCTCAATTAATGCAAAGTGATGATGGAGAGGGAGTGTTACAACACGCACACTCCTAACACAAACTGAAGCCAACAAAAAGGAACTGGATGTCACCACTGGCACCTCAAAAAGCAACTTTGCCCAAGGCTACTACTTTCTGGTAAGCAATAGGATGCATAGGAAAGAAGACAGAAAAATATAGAGATTATTAGAATCACAGAATGCGAAGTATAATTATTATAGATTGCTATAATGTAAAATTATAAAGTAAAATTAGCAGTGCAGTGTCATTTGGATCTTGTTCTTCTCATTAGAGAAGGAGCTCACAAAATTAAAGAGGAGAGACGAGCACCAAAAGTGCTCATTGCCCCATGGAAACAGGGGAGAAGGAAGGAGACACGCTGAAGGAATGAGTCTGATTTAGAAAGAACACTGACACTAAACACAGCAGAAATGAACTCAATGAGGAGCAGTTTAGAGAAGACGTCTGGAACCTCTGTGCTTCCTACCACATACCAGAAGAAAACCAGGAAATCTCCCACAAAAAATGAAAAGTCAGGAAATACTCAAGAGATAAATGACTTTTTTTTGAGCAATTGAACTATAGCACAGGTTGCAGAGTTCACGAACGCGTGCATCCAAAGGCACAGGGAAGTGAGTAACAAGACCAGCCAAAGTCATCATAACGAAGTCGTAACACAAATGCTGAAGCCAGCCTTAATGATCAACCACCAGGAGAAACCCAGGGAGAAATTATCACCACATTCCCATATCAGGGCATTACTTTCTCTTCTTTTGAACACGCTATTACTGGTCACCATCCAAAAGAGAGAGATTCTTGAGCTAAATGAACCCTTTGTCTCACTAGGCAATTCGTAGACTACTTATAATTAAAGGCACCATTAAGCCTTCAGAGAACCAGATGCAAACCCATGTCAAAAGTTACGCAGCTGAACGTCGTCCAATTACACGGCATTCAAGAGCACACACCACGTCCCCAATAGATATAATTTTATGGGAAGCTTTTTTCCATATCTTACAATCTTAAGATCACACGAGATGCTCTTGCCTATATTATCCCTTGTTTAGAAAAGAAAAGACCGTCTCTAGTTATCTGCCAGCAAGCGTAAGATGGGATAAGAGACAAATAGAAGAAAAAACCCATCTAATCACTGATACTGTGGGGAAGCCCATTAAAAAAATTAATTAAAAAATAAAAGTTTGCATGGAGAAACAATCTCTTCCTCCCCATTTCACGCTTTTTTGGGGAGTAGGGTGATATTTTGGGCTCTCTTTTTGCATGCATAGTCAAGGTCTGTACAGCCAAGTGACTGTACGTTCTTATGGACTGGTAAATGCCACGAACCCAGTTCATCCATTCGTGAAAAAGTATTTTCCAAACAATGTAAAAGGGTCGTGTAAATGTAAAGTGCCGTGAAAAGGGCTCTTGCACAACCTGGTCTGGGTAACAGAACACCCTGAAATATCTTTTGGATTAAGACGTTGATCAAGCTTTCCCCTCCGCATTTAAATGAGAAAGAAAGTCCAAAACTATAAATTGACTCAGAAACAACCATCACACAAGATACTAAAAATATTATCATCTAAACACAGGAAGGTCAAAAAATAAATTCTTAACTGCTTTCTCAACATAACGCAGAAAGCAAGTCTATTCTTAAGCATACACCAAGGCCAGTGAATTTGGGAAAAAGACAGATGGGAGAATAAGTAGGAGAATATGTTCCCTGAATCCTTCCACAAATAGGCTACCAAAAGTCAAGAGAGATGCTATGTCACAAGAGATGCAGAAGTCGCAGGAGAGGCATTTCTTGACATTCCCCACCAGGAGATCTTCTGGAAGAGACAGAGAAGTCTTTACTACTTGTTACCATGGCACTGCCTCCAGGCACTCATCCTATAGTTTTCCCTATTTGCAAACAAAATGGTCAACCTCCCACGGTCATGGAGTGACAGATGCCACTTTCTCAGCCGTTCCCAGCAACGTTGGTGATGATCACCACAAAGAATTACAGCGATACAAGAACCATCAATGGTCTATGCCGACTTTCCCATTTACTAGTCCCATTCTCCTGCCCTTCCAGCTGCTTCCGTAACTTGAAGCTGTTGCCCAGCTTCAATCAACTTGGAGAAAAAAAGGAAAAAAAAAAAAATCCTGAAAAATAATTATCACCCCAAAAGTTGAGTGAAATATTAAGGGACGAAGCAAGGAAAGAAAGATAAGTGAACACCAGTGCGGAGAAGTAGACCAAAACACAACACTTGCAGCAACTACCCAGCACGTGGATTACCTGTGAAAAAACACATGGGCAACCAGCCAGAATTACGATTTCTCTTGTGGTTGGGGTAGCAACTAGACATGGCAAGTGGCAGAAGATGTGTCAGGAGGTGAAAGGCACACCTGTAGGAAACCTGACACCTTGCTCTTCAGCAGATGGAGCGTGGAGAGCAGTTGGAGATCCTCCTTCTGAGGCGCCTATTGTAGACATTTCTTTTGTTCCCACCAACAGCAAGACCAATCTTGGTGGTGTAGCCAACAGCAGTGTAGCCAGCCACTAATGCTCCAGCCCTAAAGTCACTTAATCCACTTGGGTTTCCTCACATATACTGGTACTCTGGTGCTTGTCAAACTACCTATATTGCTGCCCAAAAACCTCCCGTGAGGAGGAGATGTCCCACAACCAAAGACCTGAGGACTATGTTCTTGCTCCCCAATATACAGTGCCGAACCAGTGTTTCCAACATAAAACTCTCTCTGACAAACACATCTACCCACGTTACTCTCCCATTTGATCAAGAAATTGGGACTATAATGAAGTAGAGCAGGGGTCTAACAGAAAGGTGTACTTCAGTTAAACCAATGACCTGATTTTTGTCACTTTACTCCAAAAACTAGATCTACGTCATTCATTGCATGAAATTGTTTATCTATTTTAAAGAGTTTTGCCATCTAACACACAGTCTTGTTTGCAGTCAAGTCAGAGCAAAATTGATGAATGCCAACACAGCTGGATCTCAACAGCTCTTCCACTAAACTGCAGTGTAAAAATTAAGGGAGTACCAGAGATTACTAAGAAAAAAACACAGCAACACACCTGTAGGTTTCCAATTAAAAGTCATCTCATGGAGATGGAAACAATTCCAGGTGCAGGGGAAGCACGCAAAGGCAAGCACACATGGCAGTTTGCATTAGTCGAGCTTCTAACCAAGTCATGGCTACCTTTATTGCAATGACCCTAATTGGCATTTCCAGTTGCGAGATGGGAAAAGCAGCTGACATGAACATCTTTGCCTACAGTCCCAGAAAACGTAGGTTGAAGAAGACACAGAGGTCTATCCAAGGCATTCCTGAAGAAAAAAAAAAAGATAAAAATCCATTCTTCTTTCTTTTCCACACGTTGAGCTAGCAGACGCAGTCCACATTCTCCAGTTTCTACCACCAGCATTTATTTATCACCATCCTCAATTCTGAAAGCAAACTCCAAGTGATAATGCACGATCCTCCTGCAAATCTAAACTGAGATGGATGGAGGGTGAGACGTATAATTTAAGACAGTTTATATTGCTCACAGTACTAAGAACACTGCATTCAGGCCGCGAGAAAGGTCACTGGTAAATTGAAGTCAGCAGAAGGTAACAGGAAAGTTTACAAACAACATCTCAACAGAAAAAAAAAGGAGCTAATTTGGGCATTCAGAGAAAAGAGCAACTGGAGAGCAAGTCTGGGTATGCAAGAGCCTTCCTCACCCCAGACACGTGAGCATACTCATCTTCAGAGGCCCTGAACATCCCATGATGAAGCACACGAGATTTGCATTAGTGCCATCAATAGTAGCACCCAGTGTGACAGGAACCTCCTCCTTGGCAAAGCCATACGTACCAACACTGAGCATCTTTCTTATGAGGAAAGGCTGAGGGCCGTGGGGCTTTTAAGTCTAGAAAAAAGAGGACTGAGGGGGGATCTTATCAATGCTTATAAATACTTAAGGGGAGGGTGCCAGGGGGATGGGAACAGTCTTTTTTTCAGTGATGCCCAGTGACAGGACAAGAGGGAACGGGCACAAACTTGAACATAGGAAGTTCCATCTCAACATGAGGAAGAACTTCTTTCCTTTGAGGGTGGCAGAGCAGTGGCACAGCTGCCCAGAGAGGTGGGGGAGTCTCCCACTCTGGAGCCATCCCAAACACGCCTGGACGCTGTCCTGTGCAACTGCTGTAGGTGACGCTGCTGTGGCAGGGGGTGGGACTGGGGGAGCTCCAGAGGTCCCTTCCAACCCCCACCATTCTGGGATTCTGTGAACACAGAAGAAGAGTTTAGAGTTACCTCCCATCTCCCAGCTGTCTCATTCCTTTTAGTGCAGAAGTCTTGGTAGACAGGATCTCCCTCCAGCAAAGTGCAAAGGATCGCTGCCTTGAGCCGACCAGACTTCAGCTTTCAGCTTTTTTTGCAAATGCTACAGGAGATAAGAAATGTGGAGTTCACGTCTTCCCTTCTGAACACTACCATCTGATGAAAACACAGTTTCTCAAGTAAAGGAGAAACTCTTTATGTGGTTTTGTTGGAAGAATACGGAGGTGTGTATTGCATGTCATCGTAGAAACATAGAATACCAAGTTGGAAGGGACCTCAAGGATCATCTGGTACAACCTGTCTTGGCAAAAGCACGGACTAGACAAGATGGCCTAGCACCCTGTCCAGCTGAATCTGCAGACAACTGACACACAGCACTGTGTCATTGACTTCATTGGGTCCTTCACGGTCCAAACTCCAGCTGGGAGTTTCATGCTGAGGCCAAAAGAGAGAAGAGGAAAATAAGAAGCTCAATCTAACAGGACACGCTGAATCTCATCCTACTTTCCTTTCTAACTTTGGACCATCCACATAGACACACTTATCACAGAAAAACTCGGGGTCTCTCACATAAAGATAGCCACCTTGACCCCACAGAGGAGCTACTTTGTATAATCGGCTTCCTCGACATTCCCATTTCTTTGGTTCCACTTCCAAGGGAAGAGAGGGCATACACCAAGTATCTTGAACATGAGGCAACTCAGCTATTTTGGATCAGGAAGACTAAGGGAAATGCCCTAAACATCCAAATTCCAGAATAGTATCCTGAAAAAAGTCACACTTCCCTTCAACTGAAGAGTCCCTAAGTTCACTTTGTTGCTCTTAGCAGTGACAAAACCACACATTTTTACATTGCATAGCACTGAGTACCGCAGAGCAACATGTTCTCAAAGCCAACAGTGGTTGAACATCCCTGCTCACGTCCCCTACAAAATGCTTCCTGCCATGATAACCCCTGCTCCCCGACTCTGTATCCCCACAACCCTTCTGTCACAATCTCTCCACATCCTCCATATAGAATCATAGAATCCTTTGGGTTGGAAGGGACCTTGAAAATCATCTACTTCCAACCCCCCTGCCATGGGGGCATGGTTTAGAAGTGGTTTTGTCAGGTTGGACTTGACTTGATGATCTTAAAGGTCCTTTCCAACCTCAACAATTCTATGGTTCTATGACACCTCCCACCAGCCCAGGTTGCTCAAAGCCCCATCTAGCCTGGCCTTGAACACCTCCAGGGATGGGGCAGCCACAGCTTCTCTGGGCAACCTGGGCCAGTGCCTCACCACTCTCAGGGTGGAAAATTTCTTCCTAATATCTATTCTAAATTTCCCATCTTCCAGTTTGAAGCCATTCCCCCTCGTCCTATCACTACACGCCCTTGGAAAAAGTCCTTCCCCAGCTCTCCTGTAGGCCCCCTTTAGGTACTGGAAGGGGCTATAAGGTCTCCCCGGAGCCTTCTCTTCTCAAGGCTGAACAATCCCAGTCCTCTCAGCCTGCCCTCATAGCAGAGGTGCTCCAGCCCTCTGATCATCAAATATATCCATGGATGCTTCCCCTCTGCAGTATGTTCTCCAAAGCATCCCCCCAAGTACCAGAGAGGCAGCAAGCAGCGTACGTGGGTAATCTAGACCTGGACACGTACTAACTGGTTGACTGGATGATACCAAAAAAATAGATAATCACTGAATTTTCCTGTGTTTGCCTTGAGGACATTAAGTCCTTATGTGCTTCATGAACACATTCATTGATGGTTGGGTAGAGGAGAAAAGCCCAAATCAGCGAACTGTACTCTTTTCTCTGATGTGATTAACTCAGCCAACCTACTAAAGTGGAAGAGGCAGAAAGACACCGACAGGAGAAAGCCTTAAAGGAAGTGAAGCTTCAGACTATCAAAAAAAAAAAATCCACTTCTGAAAACAACTTAATAGCGTTCATCTGTTCTCACTTTCATCCCCGTGCCCGAAACACTGTATTTGTATTTAATTTTCTGGTTCACCAAGTAGAAAAATAACCCGTTCCTCGGGCTTCCAGCTTGATTTACGCACTTGGCTAGGACTAAGCTGAACACTCAAACCTGTCATTGAAGGTTTTGGGTGCTCCTGGCTCTGGTTTGTACTCACCAGCTAGCAAAGCATCAGCAATGGAGGCTTTGCACTCCCCATCATAGACAACGGCACTGCCCAGAAGAAACCACCTTCCACCCTACCACACCAACCAAGGTCCTACCATGTCCCGACGGCTGGCACTCAGCCTCTTCAGCTGGGGGTACACGCAAGATTAATTCAACCCATGTGAGAGCAGCAAGCCGCCTTTTAGAGCTAAGACTACATCTCATCTACCCAAAATCTAAGTCACTTCTTTATTTTTGGTAGGCTTTTACTTTGAATGAATCAGGCTTTCCAGCCGGCTCACCACGCAGACACCACCACACCAACGCCAAAATGTTGGATAGGGCTGAAGTCCATGGATTCACTTAAAAGAGAGCGGAGCCCTGACTTTTATTGGCTTAAAATAATGCAAGAAAAGCCTCTTCGGGCTGCAGCTCCCTGATGCATTAGCTCTGACAAGGGAGATAACTCAAGACCTCCCCACACGGCTCCTTTCCCGCCCCACACCACGGCTGGCTCTCCCCTCTCTTGCTAATACAGCAGCCAGCAGCTCATGCCGTAAATCAGATCAATGAAACATTCAGTTAAAAATAACAGCCAAAAACTCGTCCATTGCAGGAGAGCCTTTAGTATTACAAATGATGAAAGCACGTTTCTAAAAAAAGCAAGCTGAGCTGAGGGCGTTTTCTGAGAAGGTGGCAAAAACCAGCACCCAAGCCCAACCAGCAGAACAAGGGCTGGGCTGCTCCACGCATTGCCGGGTCACCAGAATAACACCCATAGCGGGAAAATGGGTCTTAATACCCCCAAGCTAGTGGCTACCTCGATCAAAGATGTTGCCTGGCTCCCATCCTGGACCTGTGTGGTGATGCTGTAGGAGCAGGACATTCAGAGGATGCCACCTTGAGAGCTAGGCCTGGGGCATCTCCTTGCCCAGTGGGCTGCATTATTCCGGCCTCATGGCTCGGAGCCAGGGGAAAGATGTTGGGATGCAGCTTCTGGGGTCAAGAAACAGCATCCTTGGGGTGAGCACAAGCATTTGGCCTGCGGTGCTTAGTGAAACTCTGAGAGACAAGAGAAGAAACATCCCCGAGGGCTTTTTTACAACTATTTTTCTGATTGATTCTGGGAAACACGAGGGATTTGGGGGTTGTTTGTTTCCCCACCCCCACCCCTTTTCATCTGATCTAAGCGCCTTTCATCTAAGCACACCTTAAACAGCTGTCTTCATCCCGCAATCCGGATGGATGTCCCCACGCTTGCACCAGACCACTGCTTCACCCACAGCAGCCAGGTCCATCAGCAGGAGGATGCACACCGCAGCATCTCGCCTCCCTTTTCCAACATCGGGATGCAATGCCATTACGGCAATTGTGGCTTTTAATGCCTTTTGCAAACACCTAATTCACTCCGTATTAATCCCCCGGAGCAGCTACTCCTTCGTTTTACCCCTGGAGACACCAAGCTAAAATATTTGTCGGGTTAAACACAAAAATCTACAGCTCTAGGCAGCCGTTCAGGACAGAGGAGTTGCCGTTACGCCGTTCTCCAATATAGTACAGCAGTATAACACCATCCTTGCAATAAAAGTACAGAATGAGCTTCTAAAGACGCTTTTATAAACTAGATGTTTCTAAATGAATTCGGGTTTCGTGACAAGCTCTTTTTGCTTATTTCTCACTTTTTCTCATGCCTTTTTTTTTTTTTTTTTCCTTGTGGGGGCTTGGGGTGCCCAGACAGGGGCTCTTCTTTCTTGAGCTCAACATTAAATAAGAGGGACCCTAAAACATATTGAAAATGCACTCTTAAGGCATGGCACACGGCATATTTCAAACAAATGCCATGGTATATTTCAAACAAATGCAGCTGAAAACCTCCAAAATACCCAAAGCTATTTCAGTAAAGGGTTTCGCTTACTTTAGACATTCGCGCAACTTCTAAAAAGTTGAATCTCTTCCAAGTATTTTAACTCAACTGCATGGACCAACTCAGCAGCACGGGAAGGTGCCAACAACCCCACGGCCGTACCTCCACAGTCTTCCTAAGCTCCAGAGGACTTCCCAAAGCCTCCTGCATGGTACATGAGACTTCCTCAGAAGCTACCGCCCTGAAACACTCTTGGTGTGAGCTGGGATTTGCTTCCAGCCTCCCAACCGGCTCTGACGCCGATCATCATCTCCTCGCTTCCTTTTACTCTCCAATAAATTTGAAGTTATCCAAGTCAGGAACCAACCTTCTTGTCTTGCACAGACATAGCTTCCAGCTCGCAATACCTATATCCTACAGCAAAAGGTCAAACTCAATGATTACCAGCTGGACCTTCAACAGCAGGACACGTATTTACGTAGCTCTACTCTGCATGCAGGGAAGAGGTTTCTGATGGGGCGTTTGAACTCAGTCCCTTCTCCATCGTTCCCATGGCATCCTGCCATACGCCTCCATCAAGCTCCAGCTTCAGCTCACCATGATGGGATACAGCTCATTATTTTGGGAAGAGCTTTCAGACACAGCCTCTCAGCTGACTGTTCCAGACCATGCCCAGATATCCCCAGAAATCTTTAGAGCAAACCATGGAGGTGTGTGTTAGCACATGCACATCGTCCACATCTCAGCCGCAACAGATCACAAACACTGAACGAGACCCAATATGCACTATTTTATTTGACCTTTGACTACGACGGAGCCAAAGTAAGGTGATTCCAGCCCAGAAATATCCCTGACTCAGCCAGCATGTGCAGACTAAAGCAGCTCAGACCTCAAACCTTGAAGGTAAGTCTACAACAGCATCAAATCGCCCCAGTTGTTTCGCCTTAAATAGGCGGGAGGGAGGTGTTGACGCTGAAATGATGCTTTGCAATTCAGGCAATCTGTGTTCAATTGCCAGGCTTGCACAAACTCTGTAATGCAGTATTGCGTATCCAGGAGAATTAAAGACAAGGCGCAGTCATCTCACCTGCCTCTGAAGCATCCTAGTGCCGCAAACCGCATAGGAAAGACTCTCGGTTTAATAGGGTGTTATTCTGCTTCAGCGTAGTACAGCAAAAAACGGACTTCCATCATTTTAATTTTTAACTTCCAAGTAGATTAAATTAAAAAAAAAAATCACAAATGTAAAAAGATACAACAATTATAGCCCAGGTAGCAAGAAACCGGCACTGCGTTTATCACCGGAACAGTTTGGGAGTTACCCTGAACCAGTTCATCCCATCGATCAAGGCATTTCTTTGCATCAGCCTGCTGCAGCAGGCAGATAAAACACAGCTGCACCGTGTGCATAAACTGCGTTTAGATACATAAATCTTAGCAAAGTGGCTTCTTCTTTTGAGGCAAACCCAGAAAGAATTATACCCTGCATTAAATATTTTCTTCTCTGTCCTCTTCTCAACCGTCTGAAAGATCAATTAAAGTGCTTTTGCATAAAACAGACAGAGAAGCGCTTTGCAAAAATAAATAAATAAATAATGAAACCACTCTTTGCTTTTAATATGATCTCTAAAGAAAACAAGCATCACCACTTAGCGATTCCCACAGTGAAAAAAGAAGAAAATGCAGAAGGTTTAATCATCCACTTACGAGGTAACAAAGTAGATTTCTCAAGTCTTATGTCTCTTGCAAAATTCTAAGCACTCGTACGCAAATATTAGTAACATCCTGCAGCAAACTGAATAGTTTCCCCTGCCCTCGCAGAGGAGTATGTGCAAGTCCCTCTGTCGCACTCACACACACACATTTGCTGTTTCCATCCCTTTTCTGTTTGCGAAGAGATCAAAACGAAATGATAAGCAATCCTGCCATTGACTTTAACCTCCTCCTCCCCTTATGAAGGTCCTGCTGTCCCACATACCAGCAATCTCTCTGTCCAACCACACTGCAACGTCTGGAAGCATCAGCACGAGGTCTCTCAACACTGACCAGTAACACGACTCATGGCCAAAAGCCTCAGCACTGGGAGAACATCACTCAGTTCAGCTGGCCTCCCAGTTACCAACCCTAACGGTTGGAAACTGGGGGGAAATAGAGAGAGATGATACCACCGAGCAAACTCAAGACCTACCCTCTTCTCCCTCAGACTGCCCCATATCACATCTTCGCAAGCCAAGGGAGGAAACGTTCCCATCAAAATCCCATCTTCTTAGGTTTTAAAGAAGAAATGTTTTACGGTGGAGCTGGTGAAACCCTGGCCCAGGTTGCCCAGAGAGGTGGAAGATGCCCCATACCTGGAAACATTCCAGCTCAGGTTGGACGGGGCTCTGAGCAACCTGATCTAGTTGAAGATGTCCCTGCCCATGGCAGGGGCGTTGGACTAGATGGCCTTTAAAAGTCCCTTCCAACCCAAACTGTTCTATGACTCTATGATTCTTAGCTCTCAAGAGAGCAGCAAACCACTATACCATCACATCAAGATGAACCTAAAGAACCCTTCCAAGGCCATGTTGTTGGACAGCAATTTGATGGAATAATATCTCCTCCCTCCCACAGCATCGGTGAAGCGCTCAAGCACCCCTCTACTTTGCCCAGCCAATGCCAAGATGTTGGGCTGACTTCCAGCAACGCAGTCGGGAAAGGAAATCTCAGCTCCAGGCAAAGCTGTGACAGGGAACAATAGTCATCATCACACCCAAATGCAAAAGAGCTGATGGGAGAGAGAGCGAAACTACTGCCCTACTCAATTGAAACAGGACGAAAATGACTTGCAATATTAAAAAACAACAACAAAAAACCACCACCCCCCCCAAAAAATAAAAACAAAAGCTAAGAGGTGAATAATTCCTTTAGGCAATATGCAGCGCCCATATTCTACCTGAACTGTTTGAGTTGAAGGCTCATGGTTTAATCAGAATCACCGCAAAAAGAAATACAAGATTTATCTTGAGTAAACGAAATAGGTTTCTCAGTAAGGCATTTTCATTAAAAATAGAAAAAAACATGTTGCAGTTTGTCAACTGACCAGTAAGGGGAGTCGGTGCCTAGAGCTTTGAGTCAATCACGCATATGCAGTTTTGGGTGGAGGAAACTCAAATAACCAATTCTGAGGTAGTGACATTGAAAAAAACATTGACGACTGCCAGAAGATGCTAGAGGCAGATGGACAGAGAGCACCATGTCCAGAAAACCCACTACCCTGGAGAATCGAGAGGGATTGAGAGATACTACAGTAGAAAAGAGAGTCATGTTTTTGCTTGGAAATGGGTCTTTCTCTCCTCCAAGACTTAATGAAGAGCACATGATGGAGAGCGCTTGGAAGGAGAAAGGCAAAGGACAAATGAAATCAAGTCAAGATGGAGCTTGGGATAAGAAAACAAAGGTTAAATCTCAATGCACTTCTGAGTACGATATTCTGATGGTAACATGTTTCCCAAAAAAGACTTGGGCCAATTCCTCTGGTGGCCTTAAGGAGACATCTAAGAGGGTACCAGATGCCTGGGAGAAGACTTCAGAAGACAAGGGTTAATCAGACACCTTGATTGAGCCCCAGCGCTAGAAACAAATAGGAAAAAATACAAATAAAGAATAATTTTAAAAAAAAAAAAACAACCCACAACCCACAACTCAAAATCTGAGTGGGATTTAATAATATTATACAGTACCTAAAGAAAAACGCCAGCAGTAGGAACTCATTAAGCATTGTATGGGGAACAGCAGCAAAATCACTACTGCATCCATAGCCACGCTGGGCTAGTCAACAGATCCAGGGCTGCCACTGGCTACGGGGCCGTGGGGAGGAGCACTCAAACGCTTACGTTCCTCTTTCCTTTTAATCTCATTAACCTCGTATTTACTCTGTTGTTGGTGATTACTCAGGATGTTAATAGGCATACTGTTTACCGAACGTTACAAATCTGTTTAGCTGTGTATAGGAAACGGGGCTGGAACATGCCAATTCTCCTCATGCTATGGAAAACAGAGTTAGAGAAATAGAAACCTTTTTAAGGACTCATGTCAAAGATTGTGATTTCTTGAATAAGAATAAAGTGCAAGATAACCAATTGATTCAGAAAAATATATAAAATCCTTCCTTTTTTCTAATTCTAGAATCCTTTCTAAAGTATTCTATGAAGGAGGAACAGATGCACAAACCAAAAATACCCAAGAAAAGACTTATTTCCTACTATTAAGCTGGAATACATGAAACAACTGTTCTAGCCATGATACAAATTATCCTAACGGTATTCCAGGTGGGAAAAACAGATGTACTTTAAGAAAACTATTTCTGCTGATAAAAAACTCTAAAGGTTTTACAAATACAATCCATTACGCCTTGAAAAATGAAACCTTCACCGACCATCTGTTCCTAGCAGAGAGCGTCCATTAACACTCACTTTGACCAGAAAGCCCAACTCAAAGTCACCGCATCGCAAGCATGGACTGTCCCAGAACTTAATGAATCAGCCAAGTCAGGCATGATCAGCTGTCAGGGGAAGAATTTGGATGGAGATTGCTCAATATTAACCAGTTAAAACAAAGAAACCACCACAAGAGCAGAAGATGCAGTCCAGAGGTGAACATCTGCAAGCGTTGAGCCCTGCATACCCACTCCAGAGGCTGGGTCCACCAAACATAGCATTGCCTCCAACGAGTCGAAAGGATACAGAGAAAAACAACTCAAACAGAAGACCCAAAACAGGAAGGATTATCAAAGAAAGAAAACTGCAAAAAATATCTCACCCACAATTTTATTCCCTTGTAGTGTGGAGCCACTTGTTCAGCACTAGGCAGCAGCAGCCCAACGGACCTAAGGCCCCTCTCAGCAGTATTGTCTCTGTTCACGGAAAAGGGGAAAAAAAACAATAATCAGAAGTGAAAAGTTCATACAGGTTTTTATCTGCTCTGTTTCCCCCCGTGTGAAGTGCAGGCATTCCCAAGACTGAGGTTTTAGCTGTATCTTTAGCTTCAGCTGCCTTTGGGAGTTTTCACACCCTGTGAATTTGTTAAAGAAAAATATATTTATTAGGCAAGATTTGCTTTTGGTCTACACAATAGCTCTTGACAATGTAACGAACGCATAAAAGAAAGAAAAAGAAAAAAAAACACTTCTTCCTTTTAATGTCAGGGGGCAAAAAATAGGGGATGCCCAGTGAGATCAAGCATGTAATTTTTATTTTCTGAAATTTGTGATTTCAAATAACTGCCATTTCATAGAACCACAGAATGGTTAAGAGTTGGAAGGGACCTTAAAGGTCATCTCATTCCAACCCCCCTGCCATGGGCAGGGACACCTCCCACCAGCCCAGGTTGCTCCAAGCCCCGTCCAACCTGGCCTTGAACACCTCCAGGGATGGGGCATCTACAGCTTCTCTGGGCAAACTGGGCCAGTGTTTCACTACCCTCAGAGTGAAAAATTTCTTCCTGAAATCTAATCTAAATCTCCCCTCTTCCAGTCTGAATCCATTCCCCTTTGTCCTATCACCACATGCCCTTGTAAAAAGTCCCTCTCCTGCTTTCGTGTAGGCCCCCTTCAGATACTGGAAAGCTGTTATAGGTTCTCCTGCTTGGTGATCTCATATTTTATAGTCAGTTTGAGCCAGTTTAGCAGGATCTCTCAGCGTTTTCCCTACATTTCCTACAACAAGAAAGGTCACACAACTAAAGGCATTGCTGAGCTAGAAGCACACAACTGGGACAACCAAGTGGACCCAGCACTGGAAGAGGTCTTAGCACAGAAGAGGAAAACCTTCGCTAGGGCGGTGTAATACAAAGCTGCACAGAAGACTCATTCCTCTATAACAGCAGCCAATCTGTTACAAAGCAAAGTTGGCAGAAGACTGAAAAATCATTATGGTATCTTTATAATTGATTTTTAACTAAAAATACATTGAAAGAGGAAAAAATAAATTATTACTTTGGAGAAGATTATTCATACAAGCGTGCATGCGCACATGCTTGTGTATAGAGGCATAGGCAGAGATAACATATAGATACAGACAGATACACAACCGCATATTTTAGAGGAGCATCTGTGAAGACCCGATAGCTTAGATAATGCTGGAGACTCTAATTAATGATGTAATAAACCCATTTCACAGAATCACAGAATGGTTTGGATTGGAAGAGAGTTTTCAAGATCATCTAGTCCAACGCCCCCACCCCTCAGTGAGCAGTGACATCTCCCACCAGCCCAGGTTGCTCAGAGCTCCATCCAGCCTGGCCTTGAACATCTCCAGGGATGGGGCATCTACCACCTCTCTGGGCAACCTGGGCCAGTGCCTCACCAGCCTCAGCGTAAAAAATGTCTTCCTTATATGTAGTTTCAATCTCCCCTCTTTCAGTGTAAAACCGTTCCCCCTCATCCTATGGCTCCACTCCCGGATCAAGAGTCCCTCCCCTGTAGCCCCTTCAGGTACTGGAAGGGGCTATAAGGTCTCCCCGGAGCCTTCTCTTCTCCAGGCTGAACAACCCCAACTCTCTCAGCCTGTCCTCACAGCAGAGGTGCTCCAGCCCTCGGATCATCTTCGTGGCCTCCTCTGGACTCCCTCCAACAGGTCCATGTCCTTCCTGTGCTGAGGACTCCAGAGCTGGACATAACATTGCTTTCCATGTGCTACCAAGTTCTTATAATTCATTAAAAGAGCAAAACTGAGTGAGTTATCGAGAGCAATGCTGGCAGCTGCAGTTAACTATTTTCACCTGATCGATTACTCCTGCCATTTGTGAAAAAAAAAAAAAACAACAAAAAACAAAACATCCAAAAAAAATAAAACCCTAATATTTGTGGGATTTAACGCAACTCAAGGTGGGGGGAAAAGTCAGAAATCTTGTCTCAAACAATCTCACATGGAGCAATACCACTCCAAATGAAAACAGCATCATTTGCCCAGCACAGAGTCCAGCACTGACATTGCAGGATGCTCATGGCTCCTAAGGCAAGAGTTTCTATCACCTTCATGTAGGGTCAAGTGTTTTTAAACCGCCTCTGCAAAGGAAAAAAAAATCAGCAAATATTTGAATTCTTCAGAACAAGTTATGCCACAACACATCCCATCCTGCCAAGTGGGGATTCAGATCCTGCAGCGCAGAGACGTGGCGGCCGTAGAGACATGGTTTGACAGAAGTATCGATATTCTGCCCATCTCTCGGAGCACCCAATGGTGCACAGAGCCCTAGAAGGATGAAAATCAATATTGAAATTATCAACACGCACTAGGTCGCGCAGGAGACTTCTTGCTGACCCACGTTCTCCTTATCTCATCCTCCCACCCTTCCCATCCTACGTATCTATCTGGTTTCTTCTCTGGCTCTATCGTGCCAGGCGGCTTTTCCACAGCAGGATCTCTCCTTCTGCTGGACACCACACAAGAACACAAGAGGGACATGACCGTTGGTTGGCATCCATAGGAACAACTCCGTTTTAGGGAGGAATTAATGACAACTCTGCCTACCTGCAAGGATTTGGGGGTTTGGTTTTTTTTTAAGCCCTCGTGTATATAACTCACATGATGTCAGTACAGGAATATCACGCTAAAGATCTGGAAAGTAAGGGGCGGGTTTTCCCCGTTTCTATGGTTATAAGCAATTTTAATGACCAACCTAAATAAAAAAGCTGCAAGAGAGAGAAAGTAGGAAGGAGTGAGGTAGGCGTTTAATTTTGATTGACAAGACGCAGCATAACTAGTTAAGATCTGTCAAATGCCTGCTGAGGATCACAAATCCTCAGCACATTGTATGGCAGACAGAATTAAGTCTAAATGCACAGCTTTACAAAAACGTTTCTTACCCGGTGAGATCAGAGTTCACCCATTCAGTTTCCCCACACAAAGCAGCTGATATCATAACTACCAAAGGAGCCAAGGTAGGGACAGAAAAAATACAGTTTTTATTATTTCTGAGATTTTCAAATGTTAACATGCTACTATGTCTTAACTTTTATCCCTGGCCAATACATATTTATATATATATATTTATATACACACACAGATATAAAGAACATATATATAAATATATATATATAAACCT
Source organism: Pluvialis apricaria (assembly GCA_017639485.1). NCBI lineage: Eukaryota > Metazoa > Chordata > Aves > Charadriiformes > Charadriidae > Pluvialis > Pluvialis apricaria. Next base: position 167,763,298 of record CM030008.1, read on the forward strand.
GATGAAATTCAACAAAGGCAAGTGTAGGGTACTGCATCTGGGAAGGAATAACCCCATGCATCAGTACAGGTTGGGGGCTGACCTCCTGGAGAGCAGCTGTGCAGAAAGGGACCTGGGAGTCCTGGTGGACAACAGGATGACCATGAGCCAGCAATGTGCCCTGGTGGCCAAGAAGGCCAATGGCACCCTGGGGTGCATAAAGAAGAGCGTGGCCAGCAGGGCGAGGGAGGGCATCCTCCCCCTCTGCTCTGCCCTGGGGAGGCCGCAGCCGGAGCACTGTGTGCAGTTCGGGGCTCCCCGGGTCAGGAAGGACAGGGAACTGCTGGAGAGGGTCCACAAAGGGCTACAGAGATGATGAGGGGATCGGAGCATCTCTCTGATGAGGAAAGGCTGAGGGCCGTGGGGCTTTTCAGTCTGGAGAAGAGAAGACTGAGGGGGGATCTCATCAATGCTTATAAATCCTTACAGGGAGGGTGCCAGGGGGATGGGAACAGTCTTTTTCCAGTGGTGCCCAGTGACGGGACAAGAGGGAACGGGCACAAACTGGACCATAGGAAGTTCCCTCTATACATGAGGAGGAACTTCTTCCCTGTGCGGGTGGCAGAGCAGTGGCACAGCTGCCCAGAGAGGTGGGGGAGTCTCCCACTCTGGAGCCATCCCAAACCCACCTGGACGCCGTCCTGTGCCACTGCTGTAGGTGTCCCTGCTGTGGCAGGGGGTTGGACTGGATGATCTCCAGAGGTCTCTTCCAACCCTGGCCATCCTGTGATTCTGTGAAAGGACAGCATTCCCAAGATTGTTAACTACAACAATAAACTGTTTGAAAGGTATTATCAACAGCATCAGTTTAGAATCACATCTGCATCACATTAAGGGATGTATAAACACAGAGTAAGGAGATGATTCCTGCGTTAAAGATCTTAAACCAGGAGATTGAATCCAAAAAGAGTGGAACACAGATTGGATGGGAAATATCAGGAAATTCACAGACAATCTGGAGAGACAGAAACACCTGCATGACAGTCAGCTGTGAGGTTCCCGAAAGATATCACATCAAAACCCCCCAAAATTTAGGGAAAATTAAGAGCATCCCCACAAATGTTCATGGGTAATGTCAAGAGGGAATAAGCACGGAGTGACAGAGACATGGATCATTACAAAGTCAGGAACAGAGATTCATGACCTTGGAGAGAAGAGTCAACAACTCAGCGCAGCATAAGGCAGCACAAGAAGGGCTCTGGAAGACGTAACCAGCACCTTGCGTTTAACACCACAGAGGTGCAGGATGAAGCAAAAGACAGACACAAAGGAGATTCAAGACGTGCCTGAACCAAGGTAGAAAGATGTTTTCCTTTCACTGACTCAGCCCTGTCGAGATGCAAGCAGGACACTGTGATCTTCACAGGGCTACATGCTCATGAGACCACCACTTTCTGAGGTTCTGTGTACTCTCTTTGCATGTTTTAAAAGGCTCTGCTATTTTATCAAATGCTGTTTTGACTTTTAAGGAGGGGTAAAACGAGGCAACAGAGGACGGGGTTACGAAGGAGGGAAGTCAACAGCTCCTGAGATGCCTGCCAACAGGATCTGCACTTAAACCATGCAGTTTTGGCAGAGAACGCTCTTAAAAATTGGTATTTAAAAGTCTTATGGTGTTGGAACGTATAATTAAAATAAAAGGACACGAACTAAGAGCTGATCAACACAAACTCGTATCAAAATCAGGAGAACGCATTCCCACAAAATCTCAGCCACCTGCTTCTTCCATGCCACACTGAAAGAAAGAAAAATTGGCCACCAGCTACTTTTATTTCCACTGACCATCATCCTTCTCCAGCCTCTAAAAGGTACAGATTTGTACCAATCTGAGCATGCTAACAAAGAAAAAAAGAAAAAAACAAAAACAAACCCCAAACAAAACCCAAAACTCAGAAGAATTTGCCTCATTTACTGCCAGTTTCCAATCCTAGAGCAACATATTTATTTACTGTGATACAAACTTTTCTTTCCCCCAACAATGCCCAGGCCTCACAATACAAAAATAATGAAAAAAGCTACAAATCAGTATTTCTTGAAGAACCACAGTACTCACTCCTCAAGAATTGGAATAAATGGAAGGACTCAGATCCATGTCCCAACTGATCACCTCACTGGGACAAACACACCAAACTCTGTCTCTTAAAACTCTCAATTTGCAAGCAATGAAACCAAACCTGTACGAAGTTTGTGCATTCAGCAGTTATACCTCAAACAAGCACAGCAGCACTCACACATCAGGTCACCTCTTACCATCAGCACCTAAAAAGTCATTATACAAAACTTGGCAGCGTTGGGCACAGACTCCTCAATTTCAACTGAAATTTTCAGCTGAACTCTGAAGAAGTCAACCAAGACTTCTAAAACGCTAATGTCAGTGTGATGTACAATGAGGAAAACCAAGCTCCAGGGCATGTTCTCCCACTGTCCGGTCATGCACATTGGCTTCACTCAAGTCCAACCATGGCCCACGATGATTTGGTAGGGTGTACAAGTCCAACAGATAGCACAGGTTATTTAAGCCTCTGAGAAACCCCATACAAGGGATAAAAGCATTGCAGAAGCAGTCTTCCCACCTTCCCATCCAACAGCTGGGGATGCTGTAATGGTCAACAGGCAAAAAACATTTGGTCAACTCTGTCGAGGAAACATCTACTGAGTTAAACCCACCACCAGCACATAGAAAACACAAAATAACTTTGGTTATAATCTAGTTATGAGGGATGTGTGTGAGAGGAGGGGAGGACCTGAGCTCTTGCTAGTGTCCAAGTCATCGAGCACATCTTAAGTACATCGTTTAATAATGAGACAAAGAGACACCACAAGTCAAATAAGGTTCAAAAGAAAGACCAAGGATAAAACAGGAATATTAGGCAAAAGTGGGTAAGAAAAGAAGGTATGCCAGTGCAGAAGGCAGTGCCAAGAGGTTAAAATTGTCATCTGCTTTCAGTGCTCAAATATTAAATAGGGCAACATTTGGCCAGCAGCCCCATGGCATGTAATAGCTCCTCTTGATCTCCCTCAGTGCTCCTTGTCCTTACTGAAGCAGAATAACTGCTTTACCTACCACGAACACCACACAGCTGCCCAACTGTAGCTGTTGAATACAGCTGAGCCTGGGGGTGGAAAGAAGGAGAAATGGTACCTCTGACTTGTACTGATGGACACAAGACCAGCTCGAACAGTTGCAAAGCAAGAATCATGAAACCACCGCTTTGCTTCTCCTCAATTACTGCCGTTTCCTTCTCAGCAGTGCCACCAGGAACTCAGTAACCAAGAAACTAAAACCAAAAAAAAAAGGTAATTCATATTTTATCCAATTTCATAGAATCATAGAATGGTTTAGGTTGGAAGGGACCTTAAAGATCACCTAGTTTCAACCCCCTGTCATGGACAGGGACACCTTCTACTAGACCAGGTTGCTCAAAGCTCCATCCAGCCCGGCCTTGAACACCTCCAGGGATGGGGCCTTTCTTCTTGAAAAGTTTCAAACAGCCAAGCTGCCCATCATCAACTTGAAGACAAAAGTCAAAGCGGCACCGAGTCAGCTGGCACAAGCTCATTTGTTACCACACAATGCCTCCAAACCAACCCTGCAGCCATCAGAGCCATCTCTTCCCTGAACAGTGCCCAGGAATCACTTGCAAATGAAATGCAACTGAATTTATTGCTTCTGCAAACCTGGAAATTCAAGTTACAGAGGTGACGTGACATTTTGTTTTGCCAGGGCTAATCTAATACCTTTTTAAAGGTGAATACGTTTCACCCTGTTGGCTTCCAACACTGAATTACCAGCTCTGCTAAGCTTCAGAATAAATGAGACGAGCGTGCCCCCTGGGCGAAATCCCTTGCTGTAATCTTTATTCAAAACACACTGCTCCGGAGCCTTGCGTGCATTGCCAAAAATCGCCTTGAGGTTTGCTCTTAAGATGGCAATTTGCATATCAACATTTTGCTGCAGAGCTTACCCAATGTCCCCGCTATTATTTTAATTCTCAACTGTGGGTGGCCCCCCGAGCGGCGCACAGAAGCGCGCGCTAAAAATACTCTTGCCTTCCCCACCGGCTCCGCACATGACCACAGCTAACGCCGGCTCGGATGCAAAACCGGGAGCGACGGCATCCATCCGCCCTTCGAGGAGGACGCACAGGCTCCAAAGTGCTCGAAAAACGTGCTAAAGAGCAGAAAAGTCCCTCTGCATGGATGGAGGAAGGATGCACACAGCAGCCGGAGGAGGAAGACCACAGAAAAAGCCAAGGAAAGCAGGAGAGGTTTATCCAAGCATGGGATATACTTGGGAAAACACATTAAGAGGTAATAAAGCAGGCGAGGGAGGCATCGCACGGGACATGAATTTAAGATGATGCTGAACAGGGGAAGAAATCGCATGCACAGAACAGGAGCGATCCCGGGCGAACACAAACTCAGCCTGATTCATGCCTCAGAAGGGAGATCCCGGTCCCATCGGCAGCACCGCGTTGATGAAAGCGTATGAAAAAACATGGATTGCAGGATTTTCTGCGCCCTCCTCCCCCTCACCCCAGCAAACCCCGGTCTCGGAGGTTGTAATTATTTTTGGCAAGGCGTAAACAGGTCTGGGAAATGAAACCAGAAAACCAGAGTTATTTATGAGATGTGATGCAGGGAGCCAGCACCGGAGCCCGGCTACCAAATCAGCAAGCGCAAGGTCACCTTCGTCTGCTTAGAAAAGCAACTTCGCAAAGTGGTGTGCAGACAGCCAGGCAAAATAACCAGCCTCGGTCTGCCCAGGAAGGCAAGTAATGGAAACGGAGCACGATGAACCCCCAGAAAACACTGCCTCATTCAACTGCAAGAGCTTTATCATGGGGCTGGGAGGCTTTGAGTTGATGTCCATCAAGAGGACATCCACCCAGACCTTAACTAACCATAACAACTACCTGCCTCTCTGGGCTATGGGAAAGGAACAAGGTGGACGTCAGGTCCACAAGTCTTCCTCCACCAAAGCTGTTGCAGAGGGGCTCCATCTGCAGGTAAAAGACTGGTGAAGACCACTCATCGCCTTACCCTGAAGGCCACTGCCTGCTTCCAAGGAGTTAGACTATTGCCCCAACTCAGGAAGAAGCAGACTTTGAAAAGCAAGTTGATTGCAAATAGCACAACTTTATATTTTCACTCTCCTTTCCGCCAGCAGAGAAAAGCAGCAAAAGCCGAACCCTCCCTGCAAGAGGATATTGTACCCCAACGGGGCTGAAGAAGCCAGAAGCATCACAAGCCCACAAAGCAACCACTGAGGAAAACACGAAAGCACCTTCTGGTTTTACCAGGGGCCAAAGGACAAGGGATGTTCAAAGCCAGGAGTTGCAGAGGCAGGAGGCGAGTGTCCGGGGGACAGGAGGACATCCAGGCCGCTTTCTGCCCACTCTCTCTGTACCCTGTGTTCAAATGCCTCACAAACAGGACTCAGACCCACAGCCCTGCTTCCAAGTATGGGATTATGATAAATTTTAGTGAATTAAAAAAAGGATGACAAAAGGATGACCAGCAGGTCAAGGGAGGTGATTCTGCCCCTCTACTCCGCTCTGGTGAGACCCCATCTGGAGTACTGCATCCAGCTCTGGAGCCCCCAACGTAGGAAAGACATGGACCTGGTGGAGCGGGTCCAGAGGAGGGCTACAAAGATGATCCAAGGGCTGGAGCAGCTCTGCTATGAGGACAGGCTGAGAGAGTTGGGGTTGTTCAGTCTGGAGAAGAGAAGGCTCCAGGGAGACCTTATAGCAACCTTCCAGTACCTAAAGGGGGCCTACAGGAGAACTGGGGAAGCACTTTTTACAAGGGTGTGTAGTGATAGGATGAGGGGGAATGGCTTCAAACTAGAAGAAGGGAGACTTAGATGAGATATTCGGAAGAAATTTTTTACTCTGAGGGTGGTGAGCCCCTGGCGCAGGGTGCCCCGAGAAGCTGTGGCTGCCCCATCCCTGGAGGTGTTCAAGGCCAGGCTGGATGGGGCTTTGAGCAACCTGGGCTGGTGGGAGGTGTCCCTGCCCATGGCAGGGGGGTTGGAACTGGATGGTCTTCAAGGTCGCTTCCAACCTAAACCATTCTATGATTCTATGAAACATAATGAATTAGGAAAGAAACTGGACAAAGAGATAAGAGCAAGCCTGTAGACCTGAGAGCCCGTAAGACATGTCTATTTGCAAAAGGAAACAAAGATACGATCAAATAATGTGCAAAGAGAAAAAAAAGAAAGTGCACACCTCAGTTTCCACGCACAAAGAGGAGGATCTTTACAATTGAACTGCAGGTATTTCCATGAGGGGAGGGGAAAAAAAATAAAATTGAAATCTATTCCATTGCCCCATATTTAGGGAAAAGGAGAAGAAACTCATCCGTTTGAAGGTCTCAAGATGATAATCAGGAAAATATCTGTGGAGACACTTTCAATCTGCTTTTTCAAATTCCGTTGCAGCATCCTGTTTTACTGCAATATTGCAGCATTGTTTACACCACCTGCTAAGATGCATCTCCAAGGCACCGGTTCGGCACTGGAACCCAGCACATTTTTAGAAAAACAACCCATACCTATGAAACTTCCCCTTGGCACATGGTCAATATTGAAGAGGGCTTTGGAAGGCATGCAGCTGGTCTCTAAACCAGAAATGTCAAAAAGCTCAGGACAGCATTTCTGGGGCTTCGATGCCCACATTTTCCCACCTATTTCCATCTTCAGCTACTTACAGTTAATGGACGTTGAAGGTCCTTGGCACTGGGAAATCGACCCGCTAACATGGAGTGGCCTCAACACAACTTTAAGCACCATCATTTAATTTAATTTTTTTTTTTTTTTTTGCCTTATTTCTCACTAGTAAAAGTAGTCCTAGTGAAGCGACTTGATTTTTCACCGTCACTACAAACCTGGAGAGCTTCACAACCTGTACGAGACGGTACGTGAGAGGATGGGGAGCAGGCTGGGTACGCTGCCCCGATTGCAGCTACGCTTATTCACCCCGACCCGATCCCGCCCGCGCCGATCCCGCTCCACTGCCCACGGCGGCTTCGGCAGAGAAAAGACGGAAATTTTCAATTCTTTAAAACAAAACAAAACAAAACAAAGAGCATAAAAGGAAACAAAAACCCACGCACTATTATTATATATATATGTGACATTTACATATATGATCTTATGCCCTATATTATAGAAATTAATTGTTATTTTATATATGTGTATATATATACAACTTTAATTTCTCATACTTTTTCTGCTAAGTATCCGCTCCTGGTCGCTACCTGCAGCAGAATATTTGATGGGACTGACATTAAGGTCTCTCCAGCAGCGATGGGCACTCCGGGAAGAGAGCGGCAGGGGATACACCAGGCAGATGACAGAAGACATCAAAACATTTGGGAAAGTCAAATAACTTCTCAAGCTATTTAGCAGTATGTTTGAAGTTGTATAAATTAGGTGTTTTAGAAATTAGGAGGTTCTCGTGAGAGTCTAGAAAGCTAATAGTATCACACGGGATCATAAATCAAGTGTTTTGTGGGGAAAAAAGAAGTCAAAAGCTGTATGAAGGTTTAACTCTTGCTTCACTTTGCAAGAAGGAAAAGCTCAAGATCTCCCGCCCCCAACAGAAGGACGCAGCCACGTGGAAGACGGTAAAAAATGACATACATCGATCCATGCTTTAATGCACAGCACCTACCCTCATGCAGCCACATGATTTTTACTTTTTTTTATTAGGTGGGAATAGAAAATGGACTTCATTGGAGTTAACTTCAAGCTGTTGCAGCAATTACCATTTAATTAAAGAAAAAAGAAAGTTTGCTTTCTCATTAATAAAGATTCCGTGGCAAACAGAAGGGACAAAGAGGGACTTTCGATCGCCGGCGGGACGTTGAACGGTCCCTGTGCACAACCAGCATCGTAAGCAAATAATCTGCATTATTTATTTTGAAAAAAAAAAAAAAACCAAACCCAAAAAATCAAGCCTACATGCTGGAAAGGGGACGCTTTGACAGCAGCGACGGCAAAATTACGCAAACTCACGGCATGGCTGTCTGCAGCTCCTGTTTCCAGGTAGATGAAATCGCAATAAATAGCAAACGAAGACAATATGTCACGTACAGCGTTAAATTAAACAAGGTGTTACCCTGCAAGTCAGCACAGTTCCTGCAGCATCATCCACCTTCCCCGGCACCAAACAGATGTACGGCAGCGGTGTTTTTTTTTTCCTCCCCTCTCCAAAATTCGAAGAGCTCGGAGCATAACGAACATCTCCAGGCTGGGACATGGGATGCTGCAAAGCCTTTGCTACTAATTCCGCTCCACCATAATCGCAATTATCTACAGTTAGTCGCAACCACTGCTCCCTCTGATAAAAAGCCCTTCTTTTAGCCACTAATATCTTTTCCAAACAAATTATTCCCATTAAGAATTTCAATAGTGGTTATTTAATCAAGGACTAAATTCAAGGGGGAAATTTTGACAAGAAGCGGCATTTTTTTTCCACGTGAAAAACTCCGCCTTTGCAAAGCACAGCCTGGACTTTCCCTGCAGTTTGTTCTACCTAAACTCGATGGTGAGACATCGTCCGAGTCTTCCCCAAACAACCCGGGAGGACTTTATTCCTTTTCCGCCCCCCCCCCAAGACAACCCAAAATTGGGAGCGCATGAGCTGCAGACTGAGCAGCACCACACGCAGACTGCCGTCACGGTCATGAGGCATCACATGCTGGGAAATAAATAAGGGAATTTCAGAGGAAAAAAAGAAAAAATGAAGAAAAACAGCGTTCTTGGCTGTATATGCCTCCACTACAGAGCTCCTGAGCTGTCTGTTCATATGAGCTTTTTCACAAAGCAGCCATTAATAGCAAGTTTGGGAGTTCCCTCGTACCATATTCGAGCGTCTGGCATGTCACACAGCAAAGAAATGGGTTAATCCAAAAAATTTGGGTCACAACACCTCCAAATCTGCTTGGTTTTCACATGCGGCAAAATGAAGGAGGCACCTCCCTCCTCCTCCTCCACGCAGAAGCATCACAAGAAGATTCACCACAAACTTGGGGAAAAAAAACCCAAGAAAAGCGACAAGCTTCAGCAATGAGCACGATCAAAGTCCCTCGTGGAAGAAGAAAATGGTTTATTTTACAGAAATAAGGACTACGGTAACCTACAGCACAACAGGGTTGGAATAAAATCCTACAGCACGGCTGTCTCCTGCACTCCTTTACTCCTTTACAGATGATGGAGGAGTCCTACAGGGGGAAAAAAAGAATACATGGCCAAGTTATTCAAGACTACAATGATAACAAATGTAGGCAGCAGGGAAAGGAGGACAAAGAAAGTCCCTCATAACCATAAAAAAAAATAAAAAAAAAATCCCATTTTTCCAACGTGTGGCTTTGCAGCAAGGGTGATAGCGGAACAAGAACAAACCCACCGCTACGCTACGAAGAGCAGAAATCAGTTTGCAGTTTTCCGCTCTTATTTAGGGGAGAGATAACAGAGATAGCAAAGAAACCGCAGCCTAACCCAAATAAATTTACAAAAAGAAAAAAAAAAAAAAAAAAAAAAGAAAGAAAAAAGTCAGTATAGGTGTCGCAGCCAAGTTTGAATTCATTCAAGGAGAAGCTGGAAAATGTTTTGCAGATTTACATACAAAAAATTCTCATACACCACCACTTTCTTTTTTTTTGTACCCATCTTCGGAATATATTCACGAAAGAAACCGATCGCCAATGCAATCTCGGCTTTCTAATGTTGCCGCAAGCAAAACGGACATGGGGGAAAAAAAAATATCCATCCTGCTCCCTTTTTTTAATTTTTTTTTTTAGTTAAATGCTATTTTTTCCATCATCAGAAACACTGAAAAGCAGAGACGTGCCCAAGCACTGCAATAAAGAGATGGCACCTGCCTACTGAATTTCCTGACTAGTGACACTACGCAGAAAAAAAAAAAAGAAGAGTTTTAAATAGAAACCTCCCTGCAAGTGTTAAATCAGATTAATTTAACTCTTTGGCATTATTTTTATCTCACACACCATCATTTGCAAGGCAAGCAGAAAAGAAAAAAATACAGAGAGAGTAGGATTCTTATCTTGACCATACTCCTTCGGAAACACAGAGTATTATTAAAATCCACAAATAACTTTTCTGAATGGCGAAAGGACACACGCGGCCGCCTCCTTTGCGGCACGGATTTCATACGGAGCTTTGTGGGCACTCAACACCAAGCGACGGGCACGAGCTTCCCTCCATCCTTGCAACGCTTAACACCGCCGCCGGCAACGCCACCACAAGTTTGGGGCCAGGTTTTATTTGCACGTGTCAAGAAGTATTCTCAAAATGTAAAAAAAAAAAAAATACATGAAAAAAAATGCAATTGGAAGGGTTGGTGATGCTGCTGGAGGACAAGTTCTGCAATATTTCCCCACCAAACGCCAGCATGCAGACGCTTGACGCTTCATTTTACGTGTTGAGCTCATGCTTAAGTATCTGGATGAAATTTAGACCAAATGGCTACTGCATCCAGCTCTGGAGCCCTCAAAATAAGGACATGGACCTGTTGGAGCGGGTCCAGAGGAGGATGGTCAGAGGGCTGGAGCACCTCTCCTGTGAGGACAGGCTGAGAGAGTTGGGGTTATTCAGCCTGGAGAAGAGAAGACTCCAGGGAGACCTTATAGCAGCTTTCCAGTATCTGAAGGGGCCTACAAGAAAGCTGGAGAGGGACTTCTTACAAGGACATGTAGGGATAGGACGAGGGGTGATGGCTTCAAACTGGAAGAGAGGAGATTTAGAATAGATATCAGGAAGAACTATTTCACTATGAGGGTGGTGAGACACTGGAACAAATTGCCCAGAGAAGCTGTGGCTGCCCCATCCCTGGAGGTGTTCCAGGCCAGGTTGTATGGGGCTTTGAGCACCCTGGGCTGGTGGGAGGTGTCCCTGCCCAGGGCAGGGGGGTTGGAACTGGATGATCTTCAAGGTCCCTTCCAACCCAAACCATTCTATGATCGTGCTGTACGCAAATGCATCTGCTGTTATGGTCAGGGAGACACCACCAATGACGTCCTGGGTGGCCGGACCCATCCATCCATCCATCCATCCATCCAGTCTTGAGGGAATCAGACCTGGATGCACAAGTTCTTTCCAGAGCAAGCAGCCTTTGCCCTGATGATGATGATGACTCCAACCCTACATCAAACACGGGCAGAGGCTCCTCCTGCCCACACCGAGCCCTCCGGCGTCACGGATTTCCACGAGGCCCTGCAGCACCAGCAACCCTCAGAAGGTCCACAAAAAGCCAAGCGAGAGCCCCCTACCCACCCCACCACCCAAACTAGCCAAAGTGTAGGAAGGAGGATAACAAAGACAGGAAAAGTAAATTCGATTTTTTTAAAAGTTCTTTCCATTTTCCTCTAGCAGAATGTGTTTATGGCACAGGCAGGGAATCGAAAGTCTTATTTTTATCTTGATATTATTTACCCTTTCACACTCGCTATTTAAATATCCCCGGATTCCCAGAAGAACCAGCAATTCAAAATACCATTTGATATATATTTATAAGCAAGGGGAAGCACAGACTCATTCATTTTCAGCTTGCCTACTTCTTTTTTTTTTTTTTTTTTTTTTTTTTTTTTAAATTAGATTTTAAGTGCTGTAATATCCATGTGCAAATTTATCAAGACACGGTATTATTTCTCCTGCACCCTCAGCAGAGGATCTCCAGCCCCAGAACAGGCGTCTCGCTGGCAAGGAGACGCGGTTACACCAGCGAGTTGCACGGTGAGGAGCGAATTCTGAGAGGCTTAAAATAAAAGAAATTTTTAAAAAAATAAGAAAAATAAGAAACAAGCCAGTTGTGAGAAAAGGAATAAGGTTTCTTGCACAAGAGAGGATGGGAGTAAAAGACTTTTTAATATTAAAATCTCTCTTGTGGGTGACCGCAGCAAAATAATTTGCAGTCATGGCACAAGAGGCAATGCTGGGCACCAGCGAAACCACAGCGGCACAGCGTTACACCGCAAAAACTCCTCGGAAGTAAGGAATTGCCAAAACCCCGCTAGGAGGGAGAAAGAATTCTAAAATTTGACATGGTAGCCGAAAGCTCAGTCACCTAGACCCTGTGGCAGGAGGTAACGAGAGATGGAGATCTGATGGAGGAGCCAGGATCGCAGCGGGACACGCGGTTGCGCTGCTCAACCTCTCCGATGTCCATCAAAGCCACATCAGTGGCGGTCGTGCGAATTTTCCACTGCAGTAATATACACATCTGGAGCGTATACATCTGGAGTATTGTGCCCAGTTCTGGGCTCCCCAGTTCAAGAAGGACAGGGAACTGCTGGAGAGGGTCCAGCAGAAGGCTATGAAGATGATGAGGGGATTGGAGGATCTTTCTTATGAGGAAAGGCTGAGGGAATTGGGGCTTTTTAGTCTGGAGAAAAGATGACTGAGAGGGGATCTCATCAATACCCAAAAGGAGGGTGCCAGGAGGACGGGAACAGTCTTTTTTCAGCGGTGCCCGGTGACAGGACAAGAGGGAACGGGCACAAACTTGACCATAGGCAGTTCCATCTCAATATGAGGAGGGACTTCTCTCCTGTGCGGGTGGCAGAGCAGTGGCACAGCTGCCCAGAGAGGTGGGGGAGTCTCCCACTCTGGAGCCATCCCAAACCCGCCTGGACGCCGTCCTGTGCCACTGCTGGAGGGGACCCTGCTGTGGCAGGGGGGTTGGACTGGATGATCTCCAGAGGTCCCTTCCAGCCCTGACCAGTCTGTGATACATGAGCCAACCAGTAAGGCGAGAAGGTTTGGAGAGAGCAATGTGGGTTGGCTGTTGCTCGGCTGATGGCCGGAGAGAGGGAATCAGCGCATCATTAGCACCTCCGAAAAAAGCTCAGAGACCAACCTGGAGATGAGCTGAGGTGGAAAAGGACATCGCAGCTGGAGAAGACAGCTGAGGAGGAAGGCACCAAGAGGCCAGACAGCAGCTGGCCTGAGTCATCAGGGATTTAAAGACCTGAACCGTCTGCATCGGCTTCTGGAGCGAAGCAATAAAGAGAGTACCGAGGAAGGACGGGGCGTTGCGTATTCGCAGCCCCGTTGCAAAGGGAAATGCCAACCTGGAAAAAAGGGTGAACGCTGGATAAAATACGAACCCTCAGCGCTACTGCGGATGAAGAAAGTAAAAAGAGGGGAAAAAAAACCCCAACTCATGGTTTAGTCCAGCTTTCCCAGTCCCAGCCCCACACAGCTGGGAAAAATGTAAGATTGAGCGAAACGAAGCACAAAGAGCCAAATTTCAGATCACCGCCTCCCCCCCCACCTCCGGAGGTGTCAACGCCGGGGTCAGCGAAGAGATAAAACGCGCGTTGCTGCGGCGCTGGCGGCCGCGGGGACCCATCGCGAGCCGCAAACCTCGCGGAATATTTCCACCGCCAACAAGGAGAGGTTTCGCGGCACGAACTCGGCGCGACGGAGGCAGAAAAGAAACCACGTTTTGCGGTAGCCAAACGCGCCGCTTTTTGGAGACGGACACAAAGACGCGGAGCGGTTTCAGCGGAAACACGACAACGCAAAGTCCACGCCGGCGTCAGCTGCCGCACGTTCATCGGGAATCACAGGCGGGATGAGCTGGAATTAAAAGCTACGAACCACCAAAAAATTGGAAGGACAAAAGCAACAGGAAAAAAATAAAATACAATAAAAAAAAAAAAAGGTGCTGCAGTCAGCCAAGGACTATCGCAGAAAGTGGCGCTTTCTACGTTTAAAAGGAGTTTTATTTCCTCTCCTCGCGCTGGCGAGTGCAGCGGACGGACGCATTTAGGGCTGAAGCGCCCTTAATCCGCCTGGAAGGGAAAAAATAGTGAATAAATAAATAAAATTATACCCTATGTGAGGTTAAAACGGAGCCAAAAGCTGTAATTTAAGTAAAAAAAGGGTCACGGAGATGTGTCCAACGTTGCCTTCGCACCGGAGATCGATGCATCCACGTTCCGTTGCGTGAAGGACCAACGGGACGGTGTCACGGTGACTGCTGGGGACAGAGTGGGACCTCCCTGTCCTTGCATGGCCACGAGGCGTGAATGACACCCGAGAGGTATTTTGGAGAGCAGAAAAACCTCAGGACACGCGTCCCTCCCTGCCCACCCCCCGTGCCAGGCCAGCCCTGTCCCCATGTCACACACTCACACACACACACCCCTGTGCCAGGCCAGCCCTGTCCCCATGTCACACACACACACACACCCCCTGTGCCAGGCCAGCCCTGTCCCCATGTCACACACACACACACACACGCCCTGTGCCAGGCCAGCCCTGTCCCCATGTCACACACACACACACCCTGTGCCAGGCCAGCCCTGTCCCCGTGTCACACACACACACACACCCCCCTGTGCCAGGCCAGCCCTGTCCCCATGTCACACACACACACACACCCTGTGCCAGGCCAGCCCTTTCCCCATGTCACACACACACACACACACACAGCCCCCTGTGCCAGGCCAGCCCTGTCCCCATGTCACACACACCCCTGTGCCAGGCCAGCCCTGTCCCCATGTCACACACACACACACACAGCCCTGTGCCAGGCCAGCCCTGTCCCCATGTCACACACACACACACACACCCTGTGCCAGGCCAGCCCTGTCCCCATGTCACACACACACACACACACCCCCCTGTGCCAGGCCAGCCCTGTCCCCGTGTCACACACACACACACCCTGTGCCAGGCCAGCCCTGTCCCCATGTCACACACACACACACACCCCTGTGCCAGGCCAGCCCTGTCCCCATGTCACACACACACACCCCCCCTGTGCCAGGCCAGCCCTGTCCCCATGTCACACACAAACACACACCCCTGTGCCAGGCCAGCCCTGTCCCCATGTCACACACACACACACCCCCCCCCTGTGCCAGGCCAGCCCTGTCCCCATGTCACACACACACACACGCCCTGTGCCAGCCCAGCCCTGTCCCCATGTCACACACACACACACCCCCCTGTGCCAGGCCAGCCCTGTCCCCATGTCACACACACACAAACACACGCCCTGTGCCAGCCCAGCCCTGTCCCCATGTCACACACACACACACACACCCTGTGCCAGGCCAGCCCTGTCCCCATGTCACACACACACACACACGCCCTGTGCCAGGCCAGCCCTGTCCCCATGTCACACACACACGCACACCCCTGTGCCAGGCCAGCCCTGTCCCCATGTCACACACACACACACACACACACCCTGTGCCAGGCCAGCCCTGTCCCCATGTCACACACACACACACCCCTGTGCCAGGCCAGCCCTGTCCCCATGTCACACACACACACACACACACACACACCCTGTGCCAGGCCAGCCCTGTCCCCATGTCACACACACACACACACGCCCTGTGCCAGGCCAGCCCTGTCCCCATGTCACACACACACACACCCCCCCTGTGCCAGGCCAGCCCTGTCCCCATGTCACACACACACACACACCCCCCCTGTGCCAGGCCAGCCCTGTCCCCATGTCACACACACACACCCCCTGTGCCAGGCCAGCCTTGTCCCCATGTCACACACACACACACCCCCCTGTGCCAGGCCAGCCCTGTCCCCATGTCACACACACACACACACACACACCCCCTGTGCCAGGCCAGCCCTGTCCCCATGTCACACACACACACACCCCCCTGTGCCAGGCCAGCCCTGTCCCCATGTCACACACACACCCTGTGCCAGGCCAGCCCTGTCCCCATGTCACACACACACACACACACACACACCCCCTGTGCCAGGCCAGCCCTGTCCCCATGTCACACACACACACCCCCTGTGCCAGGCCAGCCCTGTCCCCATGTCACACACACACACCCCCTGTGCCAGGCCAGCCCTGTCCCCATGTCACACACACACACACACCGCTGTGCCAGGCCAGCCCTGTCCCCATGTCACACACACACACACACGCCCTGTGCCAGGCCAGCCCTGTCCCCATGTCACACACACACACACACACACCCTGTGCCAGGCCAGCCCTGTCCCCATGTCACACACACACACACACCCCTGTGCCAGGCCAGCCCTGTCCCCATGTCACACACACACACCCCCTGTGCCAGGCCAGCCCTGTCCCCATGTCACACACACACACACACACACCCTGTGCCAGGCCAGCCCTGTCCCCATGTCACACACACACACACACCCCTGTGCCAGGCCAGCCCTGTCCCCATGTCACACACACACACACCCCTGTGCCAGGCCAGCCCTGTCCCCATGTCACACACACACACACACCCTGTGCCAGGCCAGCCCTGTCCCCGTGTCACACACACACACACACACCCTGTGCCAGGCCAGCCCTGTCCCCGTGTCACACACACACACACACACCCTGTGCCAGGCCAGCCCTGTCCCCATGTCACACACACACACACCCCCTGTGCCAGGCCAGCCCTGTCCCCGTGTCACACACACACACACACACCCTGTGCCAGGCCAGCCCTGTCCCCATGTCACACACACACACACACACCCTGTGCCAGGCCAGCCCTGTCCCCATGTCACACACACACACACACGCCCTGTGCCAGGCCAGCCCTGTCCCCGTGTCACACACACACACCCCCTGTGCCAGGCCAGCCCTGTCCCCATGTCACACACACACACACACAGCCCTGTGCCAGGCCAGCCCTGTCCCCATGTCACACACACACACACACACCCTGTGCCAGGCCAGCCCTGTCCCCATGTCACACACACACACACACACACCCCTGTGCCAGGCCAGCCCTGTCCCCGTGTCACACACACACACACCCTGTGCCAGGCCAGCCCTGTCCCCATGTCACACACACACCCTGTGCCAGGCCAGCCCTGTCCCCATGTCACACACACACACACACACACACCCTGTGCCAGGCCAGCCCTGTCCCCATGTCACACACACACACCCCCCCTGTGCCAGGCCAGCCCTGTCCCCATGTCACACACACACACACACCGCTGTGCCAGGCCAGCCCTGTCCCCATGTCACACACACACACACACGCCCTGTGCCAGGCCAGCCCTGTCCCCATGTCACACACACACACACACACACCCTGTGCCAGGCCAGCCCTGTCCCCATGTCACACACACACACACACCCCTGTGCCAGGCCAGCCCTGTCCCCATGTCACACACACACACCCCCTGTGCCAGGCCAGCCCTGTCCCCATGTCACACACACACACCCCCTGTGCCAGGCCAGCCTTGTCCCCATGTCACACACACACACACCCCCCCTGTGCCAGGCCAGCCCTGTCCCCATGTCACACACACACACACACGCCCTGTGCCAGGCCAGCCCTGTCCCCGTGTCACACACACACACCCCCTGTGCCAGGCCAGCCCTGTCCCCATGTCACACACACACCCTGTGCCAGGCCAGCCCTGTCCCCGTGTCACACACACACACACACACCCTGTGCCAGGCCAGCCCTGTCCCCGTGTCACACCCCCTGTGCCACCTCTGTCCCTGTCCCCACCCGTATCACACCCGGGGGGTGGAGGGGACCGGGGAGGGGCGGGGAAGGCCCAGCACGCGCCGCCGCACGCGCCGCCGCGCGCGCCCCTCACCTGCCGCCGCGCGCCCCTCGCCGCGAGGCTGCGCCCTGCCGCCGGCACCCAAACATCACGTGACCCGGGCGGGATCCGCCCTTACCACGTGTTCGCCTCCCCTCAGCCCGCCCCGCCCTCTCCGCCGTCCCCGGCCCGCAGCTGCCGCCGCCCGCCGGCCCCGCCCCGGACTTCATCTCCCAGCAGCCACCGCGACGCTTCGCCACGCCCACTTTCTTTTCCATCCAATCCCCTGAGGGGACGACCCCGGCGTGTCCCGCGTCCCGCCCACCGTCCCTCAACGCCGGCCCCGCCCCGTCGTCCCTCAGCGCCTCCCGCCTCACGGAGCCGCTGCCGCCGCCGCAGCCGTTCCCCTTCTCCCTCCGCTCCGCCGTCTGCTCCTCACCCCCCTCCTCCCTTCCCGCCCCTACGCGGGGACCCGCCAGACGCCTTCAGCGTCGCCGCGTACCACCTTCCCACCGCAGCCGCGCTCCCCGAGGCGGCCTTCCCCTCCCTGAGGGCCGCCCGCCACCCCCTCAGCCTCCCCTCCCCTCCCTGCTCCCCGCTGCTCTTCTCCTTCGTGGGGATCATAGAATCATAGAATCATAGAATGGTTTAGGTTGGAAGGGACCTTGAAGATCATCGAGTTCCAACCCCCCTGCCACAGGCAGGGATACCTCTCACCAGACCAGGTTGCCCAAGGCCACGTCCAGCCTGGCCTTGAACACCTCCAGGGATGGGGCTTCAACAACTTCTCTGGGCAACCTGTTCCAGTGCCTCACCACCCTTAAAGTGAAAAACTTCTTCCTGATGTTTAATCTAAACCTGCCCTCTTCCAGCTTAAAGCCGTTCCCCCCTCGTCCTATCCCTACATGCCCTTGGAAAAAGTCCTTCCCCAGCTCTCCTGTAGCCCCTTTAGGTACTGGAAGGCCACAATAAGATCTCCCCGGAGCCTTCTCTTCTCCAGGCTGAACAGCCCCAACTCTCTCAGCCTCTCCTCATAGCAGAGGTGCTCCATCCCTCAGATCATCCTCGTGGCTCTCCTCTGGACGTGCTCCAGCAGGTCCACGTCCTTCTTATGTTGGGGACTCCAGAGCTGGATGCAGTACTCCAGGTGGGGTCTCACGAGAGCGGAGTAGAGGGGCAGAATCACCTCCCTTGACCTGCTGGCCACGCTTCTTTTGATGCAGCCCAGGATACGGTTGGCCTTCTGGGCTGCGATCGCACACTGCTTGCTCATGTTGAGCTTCTCATCAATCATCACCCCCAGGTCCTTCTCCACAGGGCTGCTCTCCAGCCATTCTCCGCCGAGCCTGGATTTGTGCTTGGGATTGCCCTGACCCAGATGTAGGACCTTGCACTTGGCCTTGTTGAACTGCATGAGGTTGACTTGGGCCCACCTCTCCAGCCTGTCCAGGTCCCTCTGGATGGCATCCCTCCCCTCCAGCGTGTCCGCCTCGCCAAACAGCTTGGTATCATCAGCAAACTTGCTGAGGGTGCACTCTACCCCACTGTCCATGTCGCTAACAAAGATGTTGAACAGTACGGGTCCCAGTACCGACCCCTGAGGAGCGCCACTCGTCACTGCTCTCCACTTGGACACTGAGCCGTTGACCGCAACCCTTTGAGTGCGACCATCCAGCCAGTTCTTTATCCACCGAGTGGTCCATTTATCGAATCCATGTCTCTTCAGTTTAGAGACCAGGGATCCCCCTGTCCTGTCTCCTCAGGGCTGTAAGATAGCGAGGTGCTTCCCTTGCCTGCCTCCTAGCACCTTCCCTTGGCTCCTCAGGCCTCCCGCCAGCCCTGCTGCCCGCCTCCTATATATCTTTATTGAAAACAGTGGACTGAACATCTTGGCTACCTCCAGCCACGGGGACCTACCTGGTGAGGAGCCCCAGGGGTGAGACCATGAGCGATGCGTTGAGCCTCTGATGGGGGTGGGACTGTGAGCGATGTGGTCAGCCGTTGATTTCACCAACTGAGGGGCCCTTCAGGCTCCAGCACTGGAGGAGCCGATTCTACTTTAATCATTAATCAGAGCACTGGCACAGGCTGCCCAGAGAGGCTGTGGAGTCTCCTTCTCTGGAGATACTCAAAACCCGCCTGGATGCGGTCCTGTCCAACCTGCTGTAGGTGACCCTGCTCTGGCAGGGGTATTGGACCAGATGATCTTCGAAGGTCCCTTCCAACGCCTGCCATTCTGTGATTAACACATGCTCTTCGTTACTCCTGAGAGCAGCATAAGCTCTTTGAGGACAGGTTTCTTCGCTCCTTTGTAGTCACACAGCGCCTAGCACACTGCACAGAGGAACGGAAATAAATAAAAATCAACAACTTGCTGCTACTAAAGCTACTAATGCCGTTCAAAACACCACGAATTGCTGACCGAGACTGGAGGTTTACCAACAAAGTGCTTCAATAGAGCAGTCCGGCGCGTGGGGCATTTGGTCCGACTCACACTGTACCTGGGAGGGGTTTTTTGCTTTTTATTTGCGAAGTGACAGCAGCTTTACTTGGTGGTTGGCTTTGCAAAAGGAGTTATAAAGCAAGGATTATTCTTGATGGGGCCTTTAAACAACAATTCATTTTAACAAGGGTTTGACAAGCCAGCTGCCTTTTCAGAAGTGTCGTTCTGCACCAGCAGCCCTGCCAAAAAAAAAGTTTTAAAAGGGCTGAGGGGCCACCTGAGCCTCCATAAACTTCAGGGTTTTACAGCACCAAACCGCTATCAGAGCAGTTTCCTCGATCTTTTGCTGCATTGGTAAATCATTTATTTCTGTGGACTCTAAAGCAAATCCCTTAGGAAAAGGGCTGTAAAAACGCATTGATAACGAAATACAGCTGTCCTGCTTGCCATCTGCAAAATCCTTTGACTACAGTTACATGTGCAACACACTGTGTCTTGCTGGGTGGTTTTTTGGGGCAGTTAGAGGGGAAAGGAAGAGCAGGTTAATCCTGCAAGAAGCATGGATTACAGTTCAAAACCACTGTGCAAAATTTGCAGTAATTTTCAGTACAAATCATATTTACTTTCAGTGGGAGCCTCATGAAAGTAAATAAGAAAAGAAATATATAAACATGTGCCAATATAAGGGACAGACAAAGTATTCCAAGGGACAGTAATCATAAAAATTACAGTGAGATAAAACTCAAATGATTGCTTTGGTTTGCAGTCTGCCTCTTGCTGGTTTTGCATTTTGTAGTTGAAGAAATACTGCTTAATCAATAAGCATGTTATTCATACAATAATAATACGGTGCATTCTCATGGGACATTTTTCTTCTGAGGGATTTGGGCTTTTGCAAACCTTCGTATTGTGTACATCCGGACTGGTCCTTGTTATTACCAGCTGCTTATTGATCTGTTACCGCTTTCAAAAAGAGGCAAGGGTAAGTTTTGGCAGGGTGTGGAAATCAGGTCTTTTACATAAGGCAAGGTGTATTGCATCATCTAAGATGAATTGAGGGAAAAAAACCCAACAATTTACAGCTTTGTTCCATCCTATAGCAATAGAGTCTATAAATCTGAAAAATATAAAGTCAGATGTACAGGGACCAAAAGCCCTAAGGGCCAAAGGTGTATTTAAACGGTTTAGTCGTTATGTTTGTCACCCTTTAGTAGGAGGAGGTTGCCCATTTGCCAGCTGCTGCGTGGCATTTCCCGAGGTGGAAGCCGTGGTTTTCATTCCCCAGTGAGCAAAACTCCCACAGGTCAGACCTGCGTACCTGGAGGAGTTTGGCGGAGGTGACTCAGGGGTGAAGTTGTCAGCGTGTTTCTGCTTTGGAAAACTGCCCTGGATCCTCTACAAAGATGAAACGGGATCCGTCAGAAGATCTCTACCTGAGTTTAAATAAACTCAGCAATGATGCATTCGCCTCTTTCCTGCTGAGATGATTGGTCCAGTTAGGTTGACGGTGTCATTAGGGGATTTCTTCCAGTGTTTGGAAGGAGTTTCCTTTTGGCTTACTGGTTTGTTTTGTGAATCATCTTAAATCATAACCTTTTAATAGCTATGCAATTAAAGTATTTATAGAAGGATTATCCTGTTGTCCTCTCGGTTACTTTTTCCTAAGCTGTGTTGATTTGGTTTTGCTATAATGATACCTCCTGGCTTTTCATCGACCTCTATTGCCACTGCCAGTACTTTATGTCATCTAATGAGTTTCTTTGTTTGACATGATAAAGCAAGTCATGCTCTTATAAAAACGTTATCAAGGATTTTATAGAAAATGATAAACTGTGATAGTCAAATATCTTAGAGAATATTAAAAGCACAATCTCTTTCCTATTGAATTTCAGTTTAAGAAAAAAAAAGAACAAACATAACAGTTGGGCTCAATGATCTTAAAGGTCTTTTCCAACCTGAATGACTGTATGATTCTATAAATCTGTGTTGCACCCTATTACATACTCACCTATAACCCAGTGGGGTTTCATTCCTATTAAATACTGCAGGACTTTTCCACAAAGCGGGAGAAAACAAAAAATAACTTGCATGAATAGTAAAGGCTCGTCATGTGGATTTCTCAGGTTACAATTTGTTTTGTGATCTTAACATCACTTCTTATAAAATTGAAACTGCTATTAATTTCTCTCCTGTTTTGGATTGACTGGAAGTGTTGACAGGTTCAGGAAAAGAGAGGTAATTAAATAGCATATCACATGAAAGCGTCAATGACTGCTTAATTTATCCCATTAACACACAGTTGCTATGTCGCTCCCAAAAGCCATGTACACATGGCAGCAAAGCTTTTCTAATACAGCAGTAAAGGAAGAAGAAAGAGCAACTTATTGCAACAACATGATGAAGAAAGCCCGAATACTTGTCTGGAGTGTGTACAAATAAATTTCTTCAGATTTTAAAATAGTCTAGGAGCTATTTATTTGGAGTAGTTTTTCCTCTTCTGTGCTTAAGGAGAAGGAAAAAAAGCTTATTTTCAGAAGTTTCTTTCTCTGTTTGCTCCAATTTCTTTTCAGATCTCAATGAGAAATTATTCCCCCCTCTTCCACCCCCAATTACGACTGCCTTTTGCTATTTTTCCTGCTACTTTCAGTACTTGAGATGGGCTTATAGCTTTTCTGAAGACCACTAGACAAAATATAGCTGTTTTTTTTAGCAGTACTTAACTTTTCAATCCCGAATTAATTGGACAATTGCACAGTTGGAAGGGTGCTTTTTTCTTCGATATAAATGCTGTTTTCCAGTCAAATGCCTTATATAGCAAACCAGTCAACTGCAAGGAGCATAGGAACAAATAGAAGTTGGTCTGAATGCTTTGCAAAAACAAGGCTGATTCTTATTTCTTATTTCCAGAGATCCATGACGGTGACCTAAGATTCCCTGAAAACAGTAGAGCTCGGAGAGCTTATCGCAGCATATCTGTATGTTGTTACCTGTGAGCAATTTAATAAAAAAGATATTACAGCAACAATAAAAGGAGGCTGGAGAATGCCAGCTAATCCCTGAACAACCTTATTTCAGTCTATTTAAAGTCCGAGAGAGACTTGAATTCCAGGACCTAGCAGATTCTGACATAAAAAAAAAGATGTTCTCATCATGTCCCAAGCTGGTGACTATCTGGCAGGTCCGGTACGTCACAAGAAGGAATCACGAACTGTGAAGAGCTGATTTTCAAGACTTTGCACTGCATTCCTGCATCAGTTACACTCGGTATATCTGCAATAGCTGCGAATTTTAGTGGCGTTACACCTGGATTTATCTCAGCATCGCTAGATCTGACCCATCCTTCTCTAGAAACGAAGAATTGTGTCTCAATTAGGAAAATGAAAGCGCCAAGCCAATATAAAAAACTTTGTATCCGAGGCAGTGATAAGTCAATCACCTCATCAACAAAGTGTGTCCAATACTGTCGGTAATCCTAGTGATCAGCTTTGTTTATGAAAGGTAGAGATATTCTATTGAGCTCCTTCCTCACAGCTCTGAGCAGGGATGACGAGTAGCAATTGAAACGAATGTTGACAGAGCTAAAGGAGCACATGCTGAGCGCGACAGACGTAACACAACGGAGAGGGAGCACGGCTAAACCAAGCTGGCGGGGAGGAAAACTTGGAGGTAACTAATGGATGTTGAAACAAATCCCTCGTCCCACTTAACGGCAAAACACCGCTGATAATTTGCTCGGTTCAGTAGTGCAGTCGCCGCTGCATCTGTATAATCAGGAGGAAAAATTGGCCGATGCAGAGGAGCTGTGGTACGGGAGTTACAGATGCGAAGGATGCAAAGAGAGCATCGAAGAGAGTAAACCAAGGGAGATTTCAGCTCTCGAAGTCTGAGTGCCTAGTTCTTCCCTGTGACATCTAAAGGCATCAAAGTATCCGAAGCATAACTGAAAACCTCCTTTTTACGATGGACTTGTGAAACAAGGGAGCACGTCATGCAAAACAAGGAACCCCGAAATACAAGTAGGTACGTAGGTACCTAGAAAAGAAGAAAACAGTCTGGGTTTAAAATGGGTGTTTCTGGTGCAATTCTACAAGCATAACTGTTTGTTTCATTGCCTAGTTTTAAGGCTAAATTCCCACTACCAAAATCTGTTTGGTTACTGTTATTAGAGCTGCAGTTGCTATCACTTATTAGTCAAGAATTGTCCTTTTCGCCTGTGGTGTCAGCCAGCTAATAGGTTTTATCATGAATTGCACATTTTACAAGGAAAAAAATTACTGTTTTCTACACATTTGTGCTGCATCTCTCACAACTGATCCCCACTCTGTTCAGTCTGCAAGTGCCACTGCCCAGTCATTTTTAAATAATAACGCTGTACTGAGAAATGTAATAAAACCTTCCATTTCAGAAAGAAAATTTTTAAAATGACCGAAGATGTAGGTTTTGGGGATTCACTGACAAAAGCAAATTTACTTTTTCCAGTGTTTATAAGGACTCAGCTGAACTTCTGTCAAGGTTTCCATCCACACTATGAGTCAGCGAGAGAAAGTCCACAAAACAACAGCAAGAAAGACCCAAAATCTAGACAGTGTAGTTACGAACAAAGACTGAAAGAGGTGAGCTTGTTGAATCTAGAAAATAGATGATCTGGGGAAATGGGAGTAACTGCTCAGATATATGAAGCCTTGCTGCAAAAAGAAGCAGAAAAAACTATTCTCCATGCCCACCAGGGATAGGTCAAGAAGCCACTGGCTTAGACTGGCTCAGATTGCTAGGAGAAGATTTAATTTAGATATGAAAAAGCACTATCCAGTATTAAGTATGGTAAAGCACTAGTACAAACTGCCAGGGAAGGCCTGGACTTTCTGCTGCTGGAAGTTTTCAAAACCAGACTGAATCACAAATCGTCTGTGGAAGCAGTTTACACGATGATTCAGATGATTTGGAGGATGAACTAAATAATCTCCTGAAACCTTTTCCAGTCCTGTATATTCTGTGGTTTGGACAATGTTGGGGAGGAGGGCCGTAATGATTAAGCCTGTGAGAAATTCAAACCGTCATGTTATAATTTAAAAATAAATAAAAAAACCCAAACCTTAGTGTTGTTTCAGACCCAGGTTTATTTAGCCTATCTCCTTCTTCCAGTACCCTTAAGTGGACGCCAAAAAAAGTAAGCACAGGGAAGATATTTATGACTACTCTAACAGTCTCCAACTATTCTCATCTCAGGGACTTCCTGACCCTGTTGTGGTCCTTTCTGATTAAATTGCCCAGAGAAGCTGTGGATGCCCCATCCCTGGAGGTGTTCAAGGCCAGGTTGGGTGGAGGCTTTGAGCAACCTGGGCTGGTGGAAGATGTCCCTGCCTATGGAAGAGGGTTGGAACTCGATGATCTTCAAGGTCCCTTCCAACCTGAACCATTCTATGATTCTGTCATTCCTTCCTCCAGCTGTCCACCCAGATGCAAGCCCATAAAAATGTACATTCATATTTTTCATGTCTGCTACTTGCTGCATGAAGGACCAACTTCTTCATTTTATTTTGAATCCCCTTAGCTTTGTTTGAAGTCATTAGTCTTTGCCATAGAAGAAAGTGAATTGTTACTCCTATCCTCTGAAAAATTATTTATATTGGTCAAGACCAGAAAAGAGGATAATCTTATCCCATGGCTGCTTATTTCCTTTAAACACCTTTTGTTAGCACTTTTTTGGAACATTTTATTTACTGGGTTATTGATACCCACAAGCCTGTTAACCCATTAAAAAAATCAAGAGATCTGTAAGGTGCAATTAACCAGAACTGAAATTTTTTTACCTTCCTTCATCAAAGATTCAACAATTTGTCTGGTTCGGATGTCAGGTTTATAAGCTTGTAGTTCCCTGGATCTCTCCTGGATCCTCTCCAGTCTTAATATACCAGGGAAGTTCTAAGGGAAACATTGCACATTGGTATTAATAATTCAGGTATTTATTTTTTTCTTTTCTGTAAAACTCTTGGATAAATATATTTAGCCCTGCTATTTTGTCTGTGTTTATTCCATCTTTTTAATCTGTACCTTTAGTTCCACTTCAGTCAGGCTCTTCGCTGAATCCTCCCCTCAAAAAGGGTCTGGGATGTTTATCGCCCTTGTTTCTTTTGTAGTAAACACCAGTGCAAAGAATTCACATGGGTACTCTGCACTGACTTTTTTCTCTGCGAGTGATTCTTGTATACAGTTGCTATCAATTGGTCTTACAGGCAGGCATTTCGCTCCTGATATGTTGAAAGAAAAATTTAATATTAGTGTTGTTTCCCTTCATTGGCTGCTCCCGTCTCCTTTGGCCTGCTTTGTTATATTTCTAGTTTTAATCTGCCAGAGTTCCTGATTCTGTTTGCCTTTTTTTGGATACAGCTTTAGCTTTTTGAAGAATGCCTTCTTATTTCTAATAGCAGCCTTTACCCTTCTGTTCAACCATGCTGGCTTATTTTTTTCTCCAGGCTTTTCTAAGAGAAAAACAGCGGTGCACCAGTGGCATGTTTACTACTCAACACCCTTCCGTACTGTCAACACCTGTAAGGATTTAATTCCTCTGACTTCCCCTTTTAACTTTTTTCAAGAGCTTATTTTTACACAGTCCCACTGCTGAATTTGGGCAAAGCTTTGATGGACTGCTCGGCCCCTGTTGCTCCCATAGGGATGTTGACGCAAGGTATGTCGTGGAATCTGCTGCAGCATGTTGACTTCATGAGGAGATTTTGAACTAGATTTTTATATCAACCCAGGGGTTACGTATCTTTTTCTGGGATCAGTAACCAGCAGCTGCTGCTTCAGACTCAGATGCGACCTTTGCTCATTCTCCATGGAGGTAACTGAAGTCTCCCGATACGCTTGTATTTCCTGCCTTTCCTAACTCTTTTATTTTTCTGTTAACATCAGCGCTGCTGAGCTGGTGAGCAGTAAGGTCTATTGACCCAAGACTGTATTGTTCCTTCTTGATCTGGAGTTTCAATTCATAGAGCTTCTTGATGACATGTTTTGCTCTCTCTTTCCAGCAAATGGCTCATCTGATATAGTGTCCATTATGATTGTTTTCCTTCCACCAAGTTTTTGATACGCATATATCCATCTCTTCATTCAGGCTCAAAAAGGCCAGTCCCACCGTCTTTGTTTTGGAGGTTTCCGCTATTTGCATAGTAACACATGTACTGCCACTTTCGTTCCTGTCTTGACAACCTTTTCAAATGTCAATCCATTTGTTTTCCATTTTCTGTTTGATTGTTTACTTCCTGTGACCTATTCTTCGTTGAGGGGTACCTACGTTTGCGTCTTCATATTTAGAAATGTCATCCCAAACCATATGCTCTTGCACACTGGTTGCCTTCCTTCACTCCTTACTTTAAAAGCTCGCTCACTCTCCTTGATCTCAAGTGACAATGCCTCGGATGAACTCCATCTCTCCTGTACCAGCTTTCGACACTCTACATGTGTCAGAAGAGCCTGAAACTGTCTCAGATTCAAACTCTGCCTCTCCACCACTCTCCCTGGACCTGCAAGAGAGAAGGGAACATTTCAGAGAACGTTGCCGTAGAGGTCCTTTGCTTTGGTTTCTTTTCCAGGAGCCTAAATTTTGCATCCACAGACAGGACCTCCCTTGCCTGTGTCATTGATACCCATTTGGGCCATGACCACAGACTCCTCGTCACTTGCTTCTTCTAATCTTCCACCTACTTTTGTATGTTAATACAACGAATGGTATTGTCTTACATTTTTTAACACCTTTACTAGGTGATATCTTCTTTCCTGATTGATCCTCCAAGTGTCTTAATTTTGCTGTCCTCTTGACAATGGTCTTGTATCCCTTATTGATGAGTGTTTCTGTATGATTTCTCTGGAGGAAGTGGAGAGGGGGCAAAAACCAGATTTTAGAAAAAAATATTGCATGATAATGAAACAAGAACCTTCCAATGTGATTTAAACTTTGTGATGACCTGGAAAGGAGACAAAGTGAGGGAGATTTAAGGATATTCAACTGCAGAGCCCAAGAGCATATGCTTTAATTAAATTTAGCAGCTTGAATCAGCTCCTCCCCTCCCATCCGAATGGCTGGCAGAGTCTGTGATCGTGGAAATGTGCTTTCCTTTGCCCTTATTTATGTTACTAAATCTCTTCTAAAATTTCTCAGTGTCGTGACTGCGTATAGCGATAGTGGGAGCAAGAAATAAGACAAGATATCACATAGACCCACACGACGCTCTTTGGTTAGCAAGGTGCTCGTAGTACAGGTTGCCAATACCGATTGGATCTCTTGTCGCTTCTAGCACTGGAGATGCGATCCACATGAAGAAATTTTAGCAATGAGGTCCTATTTCATGAGGAAAGTTGGGATGGTTACTCTACAAAACTATCTGCAAAAAGATTTCTTAGGTGTTTTTTGGGCACCTGTGCCCGTAAATGCCAATGCGTTTGCTGTTAAACATTTGATAGCTACAATTTTCTCCCGTGGATGTCCAAAGGTGCCGCTGTCTCGGCAGAGCTGAGCAGTTCCTTCCCAGCACTTTGTGAGATTCATGACATTGACACTCTTTTCTCAAACATCCCAGTGAAGCTCATCTCAAAATCATCTTCTGGGTGCATGCAATGATCACCAATGACACTGTCCTGACTGTCTAGTAATGCAAAATCTGTGCTTTTTGCAATATAATCGGGATTAGCTTGTTTGCTTAGGAAGTGGATGGCTTGGGCTCCAGTCTCTCAGGTTGGGAGGTTTCCAATCTACCATTCCCATGTCCTAGAAAAATGTGCTAATCACGCAGCTGGGTTAAAGCTGTGTCTTTGTGCAAAAAAAAAAAAAAAAAAAAGAAAAGGTCTTCAAGCTTCATAAAGCCAATGAAGGAACAACCAAAAAGAAACATGACATTGTAGCTCGTTAAAGAGGGGATCCTAGGAAACCTCTTGGGGGAGAGGGTGGAAAGGGTGTAAGGGTGTAAGGATGTAAGGATGTACTGTGGAGGACCTTTAAAGTTAAAACGAAAGACTCATGTTTGACATAATAAAGCAAAGGGAGGCAATGGGTGGAATTTGCTTGAGTTTCCCTAATCCTCATTTGGAAGAGCCTTTTTCCTCGAGGGTGTGTCCCACCAAATAATAGAGGTTACCTCCCTCGGTGGATGCCCTTTGTAATGTTGCTGCGCCTCATCCTGGCGCTTGAATAGATTGCCTAGACTTTGCTTTTGCTCTTAAAAATGAGTTTTTACTGAGTATTGTAGTGAGCTACAGCTGTGTGCTTTGTAGGAGAGGTTTTATCATTGATCCTTTTCAGACTGAACATCCTTTTTAATAAGTGAAATAAATGCTAAGTGCAAATAGACCCTGCCTCTCATTGGGGCAGCTTTGTACTTTTTCTTATGTGAGTGGGAGAGATGAGTACAGGTGTCTGCAGAGGGTCGAACTGGAGAGGACACACAGTAGCACTGAGAGTTGGCCTCGCAACCCTTGGACATTAGACCTGGATTTGTGCCGTAGCGTCTGGGCATCTTTCATACCTCATACCCACCTTTATGAAATTTACTTCCTTAAAATGTACTACGTATTCAGCCGTTTCAAAACTGGCATTGCTGGCAGACCTCCAAGGAAGAGTTTGGGCGCTGCAATAAGGTACCCACAAAGTTAACTCTCCTCTGCTTCAGAACTGAACAGATGTTCCAGTTTGCGTCTGGGAGGATATTACTTTATGGAGAATCCCTCCATCCTCAATCAGTTAAAACTCATCACTTGCAGTCAAGAAGGACAGATGAGGATGGTTAAGAAAGGGCACGTTAGGCTTAGGCTTAGGCCAAGGAGCAAGATGAAGGGTTGTATTCTGCCTGCTTAAATTTCATAGAATCATAGAATCATAGAATGGTTTAGGTTGGAAGGGACCTCGAAGATCGTTGAGTTCCAACCCCCCTGCCATAGGGAGGGACACCTCCCACTACACCAGGTTGCCCAAGGCCACGTCCAGCCTGGCCTTGAACACCTCCAGGGATGGGGCTTCAACAACCTCTCTGGGCAACCTGTTCCGGTGCCTCACCACCCTTAAAGTGAAAAACTTCTTCCTAATGTTTAATCTAAACCTGCCCTCTTCCAGCTTAAAGCCATTCACCCTCGTCCTATCACTCCATGCCCCCGTAAAAAGTCCTTCCCCAGCTCTCCTGTAGGCCCCCTTTAGGTACTGGAAGGCCGCAATAAGATCTCCCCGGAGGCTTCTCTTCTCCAGGCTGAACAGCCCCAACTCTTTCATCCTCTCCTCATAGGAGAGGTGCTCCAGCCCTCTGATCATCCTCGTGGCTCTCCTCTGGACACTCTCCAGCAGGTCCATGTCCTTCTTATGTTGGGGACTCCAGAGCTGAATGCAGTACTCCAGGTGGGGTCTCACCAGAGCGGAGTAGAGGGGCAGAATCACCTCCCTTAAATTTCATCAAGAGTTCAAATCAATGATGTAGCTCATTAAGATAACGTGTCCCCAGGTTTTACATGACGATCGGTGTTGATGTGCTGTTCAGTAGCCCCTCCACCACTGATCAGAAGTAGCTGTACTTCAGCAGTGGGTCAGCTGTGTTTCAGTCCTGGTCCAAGGTTAATGGGAAGTCAATGGAAGGACTTCTGCGGAGTCAATAAGCTTTGTATCAATTTCCTATGTCAGTTCACAAAGTGCTTTTGAATAATTTATGCTGAAGTCTTTATATAAATCGAAATTAGTGTTTTGATTTTCTTGCATATCGTATGAATAAAACTTTTTGGGGAAATTGTTTTACGTAGTTATTTATCTGTTTGGAGATTGGGGCTGAAGTCTATTGATCAGCCAGATTAAAGAATGTGAGATCAGAGTGAGGCTGGGTCCCTCATTTTAACGAGTTAGTGTATCCATTTTATTTTTTGCAGGCAGATTTGATAAAATGAGATACAAATCTACACACCTGCAGGCCATTGAGATAATACAGTACTTGGGCTAGGTATGGGAAGAGAAATGGTAGTAGAGATATTTGCATTCATCAGGATGATATATACAAAAAAGGGAGAGATTAACTTTGCAAAAGGTTTTTCATAGTCCACTAGCTTAAAATATTAACGAACTGCTGCTTGAATGAGCCAGATCTCTTGACCTTAAAATTATATCATTTCAAAACCAACAGAAGCAAACGTAGGCCTACTGATCCATTTAGTTACAGTATTTTAAATGCCCCTGATTAAGCGTGCAGATCTGCACTACAGTCTGATCTCAGTGTGGGCTGCTACCAGAAGAGGTGGTCCTGATCCTTCCACTTTGCAGTGGACCCTGGCTGGGTATTCCTCTGCCTTCCCGTGCGTTTGACTGAGCAGTCGTGTAGGCAGGGGTAGCAGAAAGAACTGCGATCACCTCTTTAGCAGCAGCCTGGAGCTGGACCAAATTAGGCACAGCATCACGCTGTTTAAACACTGTTTCCCGTTCTCCTGGAGAGACTGGCTGCTCATGGCTTGGATGGGTGTACTCTTCGCTGAGTGAAAAACTGGCTGGATGGCCAGGCCCAGAGAGTGGTGGTGAATGGAGTGAAATCCAGTTGGTGGCCAGTCACAAGTGGTGTTCCCCAGGGCTCAGTGCTGGCGCCAGTTCTCTTTAATATCTTTATCAAGGACCTGGACGAGGGGATCAAGTACACCCTCAGAAAGTTTGCAGATGACACTAAGTTAGGCAGGAGCATTTGATCTGCTGAAGGGTAGGATGGCTCTACAGAGGGGTCTGGACAGGTTGGATCGATGGGCCGAGGCCGGTGGTATGAAGTTCAACAAGGCCAAGTGCCGGGTCCTGCACTTGGGTCACAACAAGCGCATGCAGTGGTGCAGGCTTGGGGCAGAGTGGCTGGAAAGCTGCCGGGCGGAAAAGGACCTGGGGGTGTTGGTGGACAGTCGGCTGAACATGAGCCAGCAATGTGCCCAGGTGACCAAGAAGGCCAACAGCATCCTGGCTTGTATGATGAATAGTGTGGCCAGCAGGACTGGAGAAGTGATCATCCCCCTGTACTTGGCACTGGTGAGGCCCCACCTCAAGTACTGTGTTCAGTTTTGGCCCCTCACTACAAGAAAGACATTGAGGTGCTGGAGCGTGTCCAGAGAAGGGCAGCAAAGCTGGTGAGGGGTCTGGAGCACAAGTCTGACGAGGAGCGGCTGAAGGAACTGGGGTTGTTCAGCCTGGAGAAAAGGAGGCTGAGGGGAGACCTTATCGCTCTCTACAACTACATGAAAGGAGGTTGTAGCCAGGTGGGGGTCGACCTCTTCTCGCTAGTAACAAGTGATAGAACAAGAGGAAATGGCCTCAAGTTGCACCAGGGGAGGTTTAGATTGGATCTTAGAAAAAATTTTTTCCTGGAAAGGGTTGTCAAGCACTGGAAGAGGCTGTCCATGGCAGTGGTAGAGTCACCATCCCTGGAGGTATTTAAAAGATGGGTAGATATGGTGCTGAGGGACGTGGTTTAGTGGTGGTTGTGGCAGTGTTAGGTTAACGGTTGGACATGATGATCTTAAAGGTCCCTTCCAACCTGGACAATTCTATGATTCTATGAATCTGTACCCTAACATTGGCGATTTCCTCTGAAAGGCACCGTAGCCCCGTGTGATTATGGGAACTTCAATAATTAGAAGGTCTTACATGGTGCAGCAGTCATTTATTTCAGAAGCAATAAAAAGTGACATGTTCATAAGTATGAACAGTGGTTGCCTTCTTTTTGTCTTCTAGCTGATACCTGCTACTGAAATAACACAGTTATTTTAAACATTTGCATTAGATTTTAGTGAAATTTAGGAGGTAGCATAACAAGAGAGGATGGAAGAGTTGTGTCCCATTTTAGGCCAGCAATTACAAGGGCCAGTAAATCTTTGTCTCCTGGCAGGTGAAAAAAAAAAACAACCATAGGTGAGCAACCTGTGTTTCACAAAGATGAAGTTCATTAGGCTCCTCAGAAGGGGGACTGCTCAACTGCAATCGCTTTAATGGGAAAGCGGGAATCAGCAGAGACCTCACGAAGAGCAAAAATATCAGTGGAGAAAACTACATTTTAGAGCTCAAAAAATGCAGGGGTAGCACGGGCATTGCTAAAACTAAATTCAAATTAATCCTGGGAAAGAAAATTAAAATAGGGAGCAAGGATTTCTTCGGTATGTAAACATGAAAACACAAAGAAAATGTGGAATAAGAAATATAAAGCAGACATGAAAGATAATGGAAATACGACCCTGCAGTTAAAGGTCTACTTCAGCTCGGTTTTCCGTAAGGACTCTGATGTAGAACCTGCTAAGGAAAGACAAGATGATTAATGGGAAGAGGACTGTGGACATGGAAATTTCTATTACCAAAGTGGAAACAAAACTCTCTAAACTAGTTTCATTTAGCTAGGGAGAAGGGAGGAGATATGGAGCTGGGTAATCAGCATTCTTGATATTTGAAAGAGCTGGCTCAGGAAATCAGTGCTCCATCTCAAAGCTCTTTAATAAATGTATGAAGTTGGGGGTGGTTCCATCTGTATGTCAAATAATAAATATAGCGTCCATATTTGAGTGCAGAAAAGCAACCACCCAGCCCCACAAATGTGCAAGCTTTAGAATAAATCTTCACAAAAACAAAAATGAATGAATAATTAAAGAAAAGAAACGACCACAAGGAGGTGAAAATAAATCAAGATGGCAGGAAATACAGATTTATCAAAGGCTGTTTGTGTCTGATATCTTTCCTTAAAAAGGATAACCAGTTCTTATGGATGAGAAAAATGCTTTAGACATAATCCACTTAGACTTCAATGAAGCAATATCAATATTGTGCCACATGGGATATTATTAACTGGAGAAATGTGGATCATTTCCAAACTACTAATGTGGTCAGTAACTACTAAAGAGAAATGGCCTGGGGTTCTGTAAAGAAGAGAGCTTGTAGTTTGCAGGGCAGGTTTTGGTGAAGTTTCACAACACTCTGTCTTATTTAATATTTCCATTGGTGACCCTGGCTTAAAAAATATTTACCCACGGGATCTGTAGAGAGCACAAAGCTGGGGGACATAGGCTATTCAGAAGAGGATTGGTGTATTAGTGAGGTGAATTGGACGGAGAACTGAAAAATGTAATAGTACAAGGAGTAGGTTGTGCATGTGGGGATTGATAACAAGAGAATCGGCTGTAAAGCTGGAGCTTGTCAGTGGAAACGGGGGAGTAGAAAGGGCAGGTTGTGTCTGTTGATCACAAAATCATACAGCCCTTAAAAAGCAGACATCCCAGGGATGCCTCAGCGGAGGCGTTCTCAGGAGAGATCTTTGATGAGACTGAAACAAAGCCCCTTACAGAACAGTGGACAAAACCCTTGGCTCCCACAAACACGAAATATGACTTCAAGCTGGTGCCGTGAAGTTCATCCGGGACCGTCAGTGGCATGGAGAGGTTTCAAGATAGGAAAAGTCTAGAAGTGTTTGTGTTTTGTACAGCCTAGGAAAAGGAAAGCTGAGGGGGAGTATGATTATTCTTTAAATATAAGTGAACTCAAGGAACAGAGGAGGACTCTTTCAGGAGAGGGAGAACACTGATGCAAGAATAAATTGGTATACGTTGGACATGGATTAATTTAGTCAGGAAAGTCTTAAGGATGAAGATGGAAGGATCTGTGACAGTCTCCTAATCCCAATAATGGGAACAAAAGACCTTCCTTTCCAGTAAATTTATTAAGAAACTGAAAGATATCACTGGATATGACACCATCTGTAGTACAGAATT
Organism: Pluvialis apricaria; assembly: GCA_017639485.1. Lineage (NCBI taxonomy): Eukaryota > Metazoa > Chordata > Aves > Charadriiformes > Charadriidae > Pluvialis > Pluvialis apricaria. The sequence goes on from CM030008.1 coordinate 167,798,070, forward strand.
TGATTTTTTGATTGCCCAAAAAGATTCTGGATGCACTGAGCTCAGCTGTCTCACCTTCGGGCCTGAACTGGGATATCTGCATGATGCTGCATTTCCGATCTGGGTCTCTGACGGCTTGGCACCTTTGCATTTTTCTTTGTTGCGTGGTACAAACCGTCTGAGTCATGGGTGAGACTTTGAGGTCTACTGTTGGTTCTACTGATCTTTAGCTGGAGGAGATGACTGTGAGGTTGAATGAGCTGAGCCATGCACTGAAGGCAACTCTTTTTCTACGTGGAGGCTCTTGGGAGCTCAGGGTGGTTCCAGTTTTAGTTGAAACACTGCCATCAGATCAAAAATGAGCAATGATGGATCTAAGCCAAGCCATTAATGCCCGGGCTAGGTCTACATAAGTGAGGAGAAAAATCTTTCGGTTGTATTTTGTATTTCTACCTGCTGGATGAGACTAAGCATTACAGGCAACCGCAGTTGCCATCGAAGGACATTTGTCAATCATGAGGGAGGATGTCATGTCCTTGTTGAGCTGTCCTTTCCTTTTCCAGTTTCTCTGACTAAACATTTCAGCAGAACAAGAAGTTTTTCAGTACAAGGCTGACCTGCTGTACTTGCACAAAACGATTTACATGCTCACTCACACGATGTATCCAAAGGAAATGTTCAGAACCAGTCAGGAGACCTTACTCAGCAGTGACATTGCACTCTTGTTGTTGTAACGGGTAATTTACTCCACTCCTTTCTCAGTTTACCGAGTGACTGAAATACAACATAAGGTTAAATATCTCACCTAGAACCAGGTATAACCTTCTCATCGCCCTCCTGAAATTACCAAAACCCCCTACACTAATTAGGGGAAAATACATTTCTTTAAGGCACTGATAGTTTACTCAACAGTCAAATAATGACAATAATAGACAAGTTTAGGAGAGAAATATATTTCTTTCCTCTACACAAACTAAACTTAGATCTTCTTACACTGCAGTGTCTTATCCGCATCAAACATGTATTCCACAGGTTAGCTAAGGTGTTTGTCCTTGCTCTTGACTGTTCATCCCACACAAGGAGTACTCCTCATGTGGCATCGGCTGAGAAAAAGCAAGGAGAAATGCTTTCATCTGTGAGAGAGATCAAAATGTCATTTTTGGAACCCTTTTGACAAACACTCTGTGGTGTTTCCAGAGGCATCTTGAGGGAAATTCTCTCTCTTGTGGTTGCTGCAGGCTGGGTGCCACCAGGTCACTGTGACCCAACAGTCACAGTCAATGGGGGAGTCAAGTGGGGGAGTGACAACACAGTCATCCTGGGAAGATTTCAGCAGGGTTCGCAGAGCAGTCAGAAAAGCTGGATACGTTTTTAACGTTGATTGTGAAAAGGAAAATACTAAAAGCAAAAATCGTAAGTGGAACTTAATATTTACATCTGATTCATGTTTTTCAGAAACCCACATTCAAGTGACAGCGGCATTAAATTCTACCAGTATTCGGGCCGTGTCATATGAAAAGAAATGATCCACTGAACAGTCAGACTGAAAAAGTCACAGAACGTCAGTCCTTGTTTGGAGCAAAACGTAAGGGGAAGAGAAAACCGTCATACCTCCCTTGTATTCCCATAGTGACGAGAGAGGACAGTCCTTGCGGTATCCACGGTGTGTGTAAGCAAGGGATATTCTCGATTTGCAAAAGGCTGAGAGCTGCTATCAGAGAGGTTTAGTAGTTTAAAGGGAAAGCTGGCAATTCAAAAAGAATTCGAAAACTGTACACACATCTATATTTATTCTGGGTTCGGTGAGTCAAGCAGCAGGATGCTCTTTGGTGGGAGGACTTGAAGAGCACAACTGTGTTCTCCCCTGGTTCAGCTCCAAGGTGGCACCTGGTTACAAGCCAAGAATGCCATGCAGAAGAGAAGAAATAAGAGCACAGGAGGGGGGGATGCAGAAGACCAACAGAGGGCTGAGATTTAACGAAGGAACCAAAGGGATGTTACAAAGAAAGGAGAGATTTTGCCATTCGTGGAATCGGGTGTAGTTCAAACATGATGCCGCAGCGGAATTGAGACTCATACAAAACGTGCCTTTGACCTTGCTAAGTCTGAGCTGATCTTTGGAAGGCAGTGATGGATTCTTTAATTTAAATCATTAAAATAAAGCCAAATCAAAACAGCATCTGAGCATACATTCAGAGAAAGCTCTCTTATTGTGCCAAGAGTAGCCTGCATGCCAGAGTTCTAAATAAACAGTCTAAATATACAGGTTCATAAATCTTGTGTGTGAAATTACAACAAGGGAAAGGACGTTGATTTATTATATGTTTGTTGGAAAGCTTAAGACTTAGTCTTTAGTTATAATAACGGTGTCCTCCATGCTCCGTAAGGGGGCAGAAGTGCTTGACTTCAATTGTTCTTTTCTTAGTTTTGGTAATTATAAGGTCAGTAGGAAGCGTTCCCAGGACAGCAATCTTTTTGACTCCACTCTTAGGTTGTTTCTAGATTCCCATTAAAATTTCACCACTCAGTCTAAGTTCTCCATAAAGAAACTGACCTCCTGAACTTGAAATATAGCTCTTGTTTCAGGGAAGGGATTTTGTGGGAAATGCCATAAAAATCAGGAGAAGCGTGTGAGAGCTCGGCAGTCAGGTTGTGACTGGCGGACATCACATAAGCTTTGCTTCTTAAGAGTTAATGAAGCAACAGTAATTTTACACCAGATGCAGATATACTCTGGTTTATTAGAAAGATGTCTTTTTGATTACTCTTAGAAGTGTGGGGTTGTTTTCTTCCCCCCCCCCGTAGTAAGTCCATAACCTCTAGACTGGGGTAGCTCCACTGTCTCTCGTGTGTGCTGTGTGGAGAGAAGGGTATAACTTTTGGTACTACTCAAAGTCCTAGCATGCTGGATTGAGGGTACCAGTGAGAGTACAAAATGAGGAAATAAGGAAAGTAAGAAGTAGGAACGGAGCTCTATTCTGTACCACATAACTCATTCTTGTCTAACACATGATAACTTATCAACATAGTGGCTGCATGCGCTGTGGAAGGGTGGCTTCATCTGCAGTCCTTCATTTGGAGACCATGTGGCTACTAAGATTCTCTTCGAGATGCGCAGAGTCCCAAGAAGTCAAGAAGGGCAGAAGATGGCAAAGCTTGGCTGCATTTTCGCTCCCTACAATCAAGGACAAAAGAAAGATGTGACAGATGGATGCACAGAAAAAAAGTTTAAGTACAGGTGTAAAATGAAGATCCTCTGTCCTCTGGCAGTCTGTGACTTAGGGACATCCCGAGCCAGGATATAGAATCATAGAATGGTTTGGGTTGGAAGGGATCTTAAAGATCATCGAGTTCCTACCCACCTGCCGTGGGCAGGGACACCTCCCACCAGAACAGGTTGCTCAAAGCCCCATCCAAAAGATGGGAGCCAAGCTCTTCAAAAGAGAGAGACATTTGTACAATCAGCCTATACAAGCCAAATGGCTGATTCCAGACTTTCCCAGAAGCCCTTGCTTCCTCAGACAGTGCTGGAGCTCCCGTGTCACAGTGGCCTCAGACATGACACCATGTGAGGTCCTGGTCATGTCCTTCACTCCTTGGGTGACAAAGGAGGTAGGAGATGGCAAGATGACTGGCTCTTCCATTGCACCCTGTGAACTGGAGGAGCACTTTCACACCTTCGCTATTTTATGTAGCTCTCGTGGCTCAGAATCACTGGTTTTGGGTCCTCTCCGTAGCCGTGCTGCTAGAGGAGACACACACTGCTGTCCAGGGGGGCAGGCCCTGAACCCACCTCCCCTGCTGCCCAGCCATGTCCTTACCCCATGCCAAACTGGGTACAGTAAGAAGCTCCTGCCTCTCACAAGCCCCTGCCTTTGCAGAGTCTCCCCAGACCTTCCTGAAGTTGATGCCCTGTGAGCATCTGCTCCCTTCAGCTGTCCCAGCATGGCAGGAGCTGAAGATAAAGCGGTCTGACCTCAACTTCCCATTTATCCTTCGCCAGCCTCCAGCAAAGCTGCAAAGAATAACCGGTGAAGGAGGTCCTACCCTGGGGGCAGGAGAAGAAGAGAGCTGTGAAAGCTCCTCTGTGCACAAGGCCATGGGTGATGGGTCTTCCTGTAAAGAAGGCAGCAGCTCCTGCTGTCTTTCTCTGGGCATCCGTCACCAAGATGCAGAAGACCTGCTAAACGATACAGCTGTATTTCTTCTGGGGAGAGTGCAAGCTCTGCCGTGTGTCTTGGCTTAATTTCCTAACTGTCTCTTAGTGGGTGATTAAATGAAATTTCCCGTTGCATCCATGGCTTCCCTCTTGCTGTCCCGCAACAGCTCACTCAGAGGGGGTGTCAGGAGGCAGCGAGGGTCAGCTGCTCCCTGAGGCATGGGGGAGATGGCAGCTGAGCTCCATAACACGGCTGGCCGGGCAGGGGCTTCACCAGCCCCAGCCCCGAGCAAAGTGAGCAGGACATATCATGGCCAGGTTCAACCGGGAGGCCAGATCACCAGGCGAGTTTGTGGGGATGAGGCAGGTACCAGGAGCTGGGAAGTCCATCCCTAGAGAAAGGCCAGGATCGGGTCTCGTGATCCCTGGTAGATTTTTTTAAATATTCACGTCACCTTTTCTCTCCACCTTGTCCTGGGATCTCTGCATGCCTCGCTTTTGGTTTTGCTTTACCGTTGTGACCTGCTCCCCTCCTATGAGCTCCCTCCACCAGAAACTGTGCATCATTTCTCACAGTCCCTGCTTTGTGTATCAGTCCTTAAGCACAATTACGATGATTATATTTTATACTTATATGGCCCAAAAGGATGCCGTACTGTCCAACCTTTGGAAAAGCAGGGAATAAAAACGGGTTAATTCACAATTCTGACTTACTTGCATCCTTTTAAGGGTTAAATCAGCTCCCTTCGTCTTCCTGAATCACAGCCTTGCTATCCTCTGCAGTAAACCGGGAGTTGTCGTTTGAGATGTAGACTTGTCTTCCAACTCTGTCACTTTTCATGATCTTTATCTCCCTAAAACTTTCATGATCCAGATGTTCCCTATTGGCTTGGATAACTGCACTGGTAACCATCCCCACTTAGTACTTCCTAATGCCTTTGACACACACTGTGTACATCAGAGAAAGTAAATAGTATCTGCAAAGCATACTCAAATTTAATTAAAAGAATAATAATATCTTGGACTTTGGCACACTACATCACCATTGTCGTCTGCTGCCTGTACAGACAGCTTCACAGAACAGCTATTCGTACTCTACATACCTGTAGGCTCACTGACTTTACCTGGCTTACAATATGCACTTCTGAGGGACTTAATAATAAGAAATATTCTGTCAGGTTGACGGAAATCAGAAAAAAAATTATCTGGGGAAGGAATTTCCTTAATGTCCCTCAGTGTCACCATCTCAGCATCTGTGAAAAGTTTTAGGAGAGCATGTGCATTGTTTGAAATAGCATCATACTAGATTGATACATTAAAACACCTGGGACACCTGATTATTTTTGTTTTTTTAGATGGCTGAAGAAAAGCTTCATTTGTGGTCGGATTTTTCTATGAAGTTGTTTGTAGTTTTTTCTTTTTTTTTTTTTTCCTGAGGGTGGGGACTGCATTTGAAAAACCTCTCTTCTTAAGCTAGCATCGGCTTACATAAAGCATTATAACTCCCAAAAGACACTGAGAACAAGGGGTAGGCTTGAGCCAGCAACCTGCAAAAGGCCTTCAGGGCTTTGCCCATCCTCTGGACGGTCATATCCTCCTCTGTTATATCTCAAAGGCAGCACTGAACAGGTAGCTGGTAAAAGATACCTGTCTTGAAAAAAACTTGTCTTCTATTTTTGTCTTCAAAATTTTCTTCTGCTCCCCCGAGTATTTCTCCTCAACCTGGATTGCAAAGAAAAACCTTTATTTCCCTGCAACACAGCTTGCCTCAACCAACTGTGAGATGACCTGTCTGCGAGTACAGTGGCAAGGAATACAGGTAAGCGTTTCTGGTTTTGGCAGTGGCAGGGTGTTGCGTTTGGATTTTCCCCTTTAAAGTACTTCAGACGGGCAAGGCAACAACTTTTTCTCCCATGGGTTGTAGGCTGCCGCCTCAGTCTAGAAGCAGCAATGGATCTGGGCTGGAGTGCCAAGTAACTCTACCTTCCACCTGATGTTTGCTGCTGCCGAGGAGGGAACTTGAAGCTTTGGTCAGGTGCTATGAAGATCGATATCCAGGTCTCAGCGCAGCTGCGAACCTGACCATCAAAATCATAGAATCATAAAATCGTTTTGGTTGGAAGAGGCCTTTAAGATCATCAAGTCCAACCATTAACCTAACACTGCCAAGTTACCACTAAACCATGTCCCTCAGCACCACATCTACATGTCTTTAAAGTACCTCCAGGTATGGCGACGGCACCACTTCCCTGAGCAGCCTGTTCCAATGCTTGAACAGAAATGCAGAATAATTCCTTGTGTTAATCGACCTGATGACTGCTCCATTTCACTTGAGACCCACCTCCAGGCAGCCTAAGACCACAGGTCATCGACTTTCTAAATCCAGCAGCTCCCTTAGCAAAGATGACCTTTCTCTGGGCCAAAAAGCCCCCACACGGAGGCCTTAAAGGACGTAAGCGTGAGGAGGGTCAGCACTGCCGTACCACTCACTGAGCACAGAGGACACTGGGTGAGCAACACCATCGTGGTGGGCACTGGATGCTACCCATCCCTGGGTTGAGGGAGTCTGTCCACCTCCCAGTTCTGCTCAGGTTCCTCATTAGAGAGAGACAAAAAAAAATTCCCCAAGACTATTGACCTAAGGGGATGGGACAAGTTGATTTCTAGTGAGTTTGGGGGGTCATTTCCCGTGTTTGAGCCCAATGTCTTTACCATGAAGCCCGCCTTTGATCATTTTTCAGGCTTTTCAGTAGTCTGAGGAAACAGATAAAGGAGCAGTTAGGCCAGTGAGATTAAATTATCTTCTCTTTCCTTAGAGGTGATTTCTGGGAGTTAAGCTCCAGAATTGTCTGGAGGTCAGTACCCATTTTTTTCCTTTTTTCACTGAATAATGGAGAGCCACAGACTTCGGAAATCCGATGAATTTCAGCAGCGGCAGCTCCCTGAGAAAAGGTGCGGTGGAAATATAGAGTCCACACAGACTGAAAAACCCCTGAAGAATAAGAGTGAAAATGAGAAGAGGATGTCACAACAGCATGTGAAGAAAAAGTGAAGCCGTTGGATTTGTTTAGCCTAGAAAAGGGAAACCTAAAGGAAGCCAGGGATATATTCTTCCAACAAAGCAGGGGGAGAGCATGGCGATCAATAGTTCTGTGCCCTTGGTGACTAGAACAAGAAGAAATCTGTTCAACTTCCAGCAAAGAAGAGAAATTAAATGCCATAAAAGAAAACGAAGAGTGAATGTTGTCTAGAGAGGCTGTGAAAACTCCTTGGATGTTTATTAGAAGACCTGAGGCAAACACGCTCCGGAGTGGTGTAGGTATCCTTGGTTCTGCCTTGGTGCAGAGGAAAGGACTCACAGGCAGAGACTCACAAACGGTGGGACAAAAAATATACCTGAGAAGGTGAGAAGCCCCAGAAAATTACTTTCAGCCTTGAAGTCTCCCTCTGCCCTCGTTCTTTGCTGATCCCATCCCCAAAAGCTGTCTCTGTGAAGCTGTAGGGAAAAAAAACAACCCCCCCCAACCTACACACACACACACTCACTCTTTTCTTTGAACCAATGCGGTCAGCGAGATGAGAACAAAATACTTTTCAAGGGAATTTGGGAGGAAGAGTGATGCAGAGGGGTTACTCATCTATTCTAGAAAAGAAAGATAGCTCAATATTAAAAAGTCCAAAAGCTTTGGGAGTCGATGACCTTTAGGTCCATTGCATTGCTTGGAAATCCACTTCTAAATAAATATTCATTGCTGACGCATGCTCCAATAAAAACGGCATATTGCAGTCATTTGCTGGTTGGTGCGTAGAGTCTTGTCAGCTCATTCATAGCACATTTACTGCCAAATCATTCCTTTAATCATAGAACGAGGAATGTTACACACGCCGAACAAATCTCCCTCATTAACTTGAGCGGGTTACTACTGCAGTCTGTTATACTTCAGCTTCTATTTTTGGAGAAGGTCTTGTAACCTATTGTGTGTGTGAGTCACAGCTGCCACTGCTGGGCTCTGCCAGGATGAAAACTATAGGACTCTCATAGTCCTAGATGCCTACTTCTGAAGAAGTCTTCTTCATCCCTTTACCCAGGGAAGTTGTGGGTGCCCCATCCCTGGAGGTGTTCAAGGCTAGGTTGGATGGGGCTTTGAGCAACCTGGGCTGGTGGGAGGTGTCCCTGCCCATAGCAGGGGCGGTGGAACTCGATGATCTTTAAGGTCCTTTCCAACCCAAACCATTCTGATTCTATGAAAATTGCAGGACTGTCCCAGCTGTCCTGAACAGGAGGAGGTTTCCTCCTCTCCATCACAGGATCCAAGGGAGCATCCAAGGAGCGACCAAGCCAACGTTTGCAGAAGCAACAAATTCAGTTGCATTTCATTTAAAAGTGATTCCTGGGCACTGTCCAAGGAAGAGATGGCTCTGATGGCTGCAGGGTTGGTTTGGAGGCATTATCTGGTAACAAAATGAGCTTGTGCCAGCTGTGCCGCTCAGTGCCGCTTTGACTTTTATCTTCAAGATGATGATGGGCAGCTTGGCTGTTTGAAACTTTTCAAGAAGAAAGGCCCCATCCCTGGAAGTGTTCAAGGCCAGGCTGGATGGAGCTTTGAGAAACCTGGTCTAGTAGAAGGTGTCCCTGTCCATGGCAGGGGGATTGGAACTCGATGATCTTTAAGGTCCCTTCCAACCCAGACCATTCTATGATTCTATGATCTCTGCCCTGGGACAGAAATACCTGCTCTTCATTTTTACTGAGTACAGCAATCCATCAAACAGCACTTTTTATCCCTAGCAGTCTAGTTGAAATAATTAAAGGCGCACTCACCCTTGGTCTATTGTCAGGATTTGACCCTTTATGATTGTCACACATTGGAGAAATTAAAATAGAGGTGTGGCTGCAAGTGCCCCTTGTGCCCATCATCCTCGGCCTGCCGTCTGAAACCTCAAATTTTTGCGGTCAGCTTTTGTAGGGGGACAAATAGTTCAAGTTGCCCTTAATATGTGAAAGAAAGTTAGATAAGGCCTAAAGGCTTTTATCTCTATGGGCTATGGGCTATGATTTAGCAATGCGCGTAAACACATGGTTTTCTGAATTAGGGTCCCCTGCAGACTTTTATCATAGAGTCATAGAATAATTTGATTGGAAGAGACCTTTAAGATCATCAAGTCCAACCGTTAATCCAGCACTGCCAAGTTACCACTAAACCATGTCCCTCAGCAGCACATCTCCCCATCTTTTAAATACCTCCAGGAATGGCGACTCCACCACTTCCCCTTGCAACCAGTAAAGTGGGAGCAGAAATTCCCATCAGCCTGCGGAGATAGAAGGCTCAGAAGCAGTATGCTTTTTTCCTGGGAGACGTTCTCTGCACTCAAAAATTAAATGTACTTGGAAAATTTTCTGGGCAGTAGGGGCAACTGGTGCGTCACCAGCTATCTCTGTGCTAGGAACCTGTTTAGATGCAGGGTGGCTCTATGCGAAGTGCCAAGTGGGTGTGAACCCTGGAACAAACTCATGCCTGAGCTGTGCCTGGGAGGTGTTTGGAGAGCCTCGTTGGCATGTACCAAAGGCACGCCAAGGACCTCTCCAACCTTTTGCTCCTATAGATGGGTCACATTCTGGTGCCCAGGGACATTCCCAGTGTACTGGTACACAGGCAACCAAAAATGCTGTCCCAATCTCATGTTCCTTCACAACTCCAGCAAAGAGAAAAGGATTTCTTTCCAGCACGTGTCATTTCCTGAGAAGTAAATCACCGTCCTCCTCATTTTGGTGGGTTTTTTTAACAGTCCCCCTGTCATCTGAGGTCACTGAAGAAAAGGCCAGTCATTTATTTCATATTTAAACTGCTCAGGCAAACTCACATCAGGAAAAATATATTTGTTCAATATATTCGTCAATGACCTGGATGAAGGGATATCATGAGCAAGTTTGCTGATGACACAAAACTGGGAGGGGTGGCTGACATGCCGGAAGGCTGTGCCGGCATACAGCGTGACCTGGACAGGCTGGAGAGTTGGGCAGAGAAAAACCTGATGAAATTCAACAAAGGCACGTGTAGGGTACTGCATCTGGGAAGGAATAACCCCATGCATCAGTACAGGTTGGGGGGTGACCTCCTGGAGAGCAGCTCTGTGGAAAGGGACCTGGGAGTCCTGGTGGACAACAGGGTGACCATGAGCCAGCAATGTGCCCTGGTGGCCAAGAAGGCCAATGGCATCCTGGGGTGCATCAAGAAGAGCGTGGCCAGCAGGGCGAGGGAGGGCATCCTCCCCCTCTGCTCTGCCCTGGGGAGGCCGCAGCCGGAGCACTGTGTGCAGTTCTGGGCTCCCCGGGTCAGGAAGGACAGGGAACTGCTGGAGAGGGTCCAGCAAAGGGCTACAAAGATGATGAGGGGATTGGAACATCTTTCTTATGAGGAAAGGCTCAGGGACTTGGCGCTTTTTAGTCTGGAGAAGAGAAGACTGATAAGCATTATCAATACTTATCAATACTTAAAGGGAGGGTGTCAGGAGGATGGGAACAGTCTTTTTTCAGTGGTGTCCAGTGACAGGACACGAGGCAATGGGCACAAACTCGAACATAGGAAGTTCCTTCTTAACATGAGGAGGAACTTCTTTCCCTTTGAGGGCGGCAGAGCACTGGCACAGCTGCCCAGAGAGGTGGGGGAGTCTCCCACTCTGGAGCCATCCCAAACCCGCCTGGACACCGTCCTGTGCCACTGCTGGAGGTGTCCCTGCTCTGGCAGGGGGTTGGACTGGGTGAGCTCCAGAGGTCCCTTCCAACCCTGACCATTCTGTGATTCTGTGAAAGACAAAGAATATGAAAATTGCATTGGTCAAGCTTAATAAAAAGCAAAGGTCTCTTTAGTATAAGGTTATCGCATTGTGCTAGTGGCCTTCGCTCATGTTAATAAGTGTTATCACACCATTCAGTCACTTCTGATCCATCTGTCCAGGTTCTCATTTTCCACATGAGCTAACTAGTTGACTGGAAATCCAAAGGAAACTGAACTTATGCTCTAAATTCCCTTTTCCCATACTTTTTTAGAAAAGGTTAATCTCTTACGGCTTGCTTTAGAAAATGTTCATTCTAGAGAACGCGGGTAGGTGGTGATATATATCATGATGACATACTCAGTGGCAAGATGATGTCGGTTAGGCAAAAAACAACTTTGTGGAACACATATTTTCATTTTTATACCTAACAGTGTCACTATACTTGTACAGTGTTTGATGGCCTTCGATTTTATAATCAGATCAATTCTGTCCAGTACAAGTATAGCTTTTTCAGCACCTGACAAACTTCTTTTTATTTTTCATCATAATTATTTGTTACAGGGTACTGGACTGTGATTACACAGTTATACCAGACTCGATGTCTTACAGGTGAAACCTTCCATTGCCTTGCTGACACTCCCTCACAGTCACTTCACTTGGCTGTGGAAATCGTGACTGAGGAAAGATCTGTCCAAATCCAGGTGGATACCACCACATCAATCTGCTAGAGAGATCTCTTTTTTTTTTTTTTTTTCCTTTTTTTCCCCCAAAGTGAGGAATTTCCACCCTAATTTGAGATCCAGAAAGACACAGAATGGGGCATTCAACCCCGCTCCTCAAGAACTCAGACCTTCCTCTTTCACACTATAAATGAGAGAACTGTGGCCAACATATCCTGTTTTACATACTCTTTTTTTTTAACACTCATTGCTACCTGAATACATTAGCTATGGTTTTGAACACCTGTAGCTGTGTCATTAAGGAGAACTGTGTATGTTCTGTACCTCCAACAGATAAATTAAAATATAAATGTATGCATCCATATGTTTTTTTCAATACACATTTAAGTGATCTTCTGTACATGAGAAACATTAAAAACCCACAGATGAAAGGCTATATTATACATATTCAGAACAAGAATAGTGTATGATAACAGTGTATTTGCATCTATTTTAGTTTGTTAAAGGGAATCATAGTTGGTATATGAGCTGGTTTGTTGACAGAGGGAGGAAAAAAACACATGAAGCCAAGCCAAACCATTCCACCTACAACATTAATTAGCTCCGATATGAAGAAGCCATTCAGGTTTTATCCTTTTTTCAAAAATATATTTAAACACTGATTTGAAAAACAAGGATCAAACTGCTGGTTTTTAGCTCATTTGAGCCAGTTATACCATTAATATATTGAAAGTTTAGATATCCTGTAATTTAAGATTTCACGTTCCCCATACTATTCAAAACACTCTAGAGGTTCCCAGTGAGTATAGGGGCTTTTTATCGAAATGTTGTCAAGTGTCATGATAAAATCCTGCCTCTTGTGAGATTTGAAAACAAATTATTACATACAAGTCTCAGCCTCTATTGAATAAAATAAGAACAAATATTATAATTTTCATTTTTTGGGGGGAAGAGGCTTGAAAGTAAGACCTGAATTCATGTAAAAGCTAAAAAACACAAGTTGAAGAAGAACGTTTATCTTTGTTGGTTTTTGCTCATGGGCTTTTAAAGCTGTCGGATGAAAGTCACAAATGCTTCAGGTCATTCTAATCTTCCTCCACACCTTCCTCTAATGGTCAGTCACAGGAGGAACTTGGCAACGCCTATAGGTTGACTGTAAGGCACTACGGCATATGACAATGTACATGCAGATGGACCCACTCCACTGCCAGTGGTACCAGGGACTCCCGAACGTAAGAGGGACGGTGGAGATAGACACGACCAGGGCTGCATCTGTGAATTAGTTTCTTACTGAGAGGTGGGTCTGTGCGAACCTCATGAAATTCAACAAGGCCAATTGAAGGTCCTTCCACATGGGTCAGGGCAATCCCATGCACAAATACAGGATGGATGGAGAACAGATCTAGAGCAGCCCTGAGGAGAAGGACTTGGGGGTGTTGGTTGATGAGAAGCTCAACATGAGCCGCCAATGTGTGCTCGCAGCCCAGAATGCCAACCGTATCCTGAGCTGCATCTGCAGCAGCATGGCCAGCAGGGCGAGCGAGGGGATTCTGCCCCTCTGCTCCGCTCTGGGGAGACCTCCCCACAGTGCTGCCTCCAGCATTGGGGCCTCAGCACAGGAGAGACATGGACCTGTTGGAGCGGGGCCAGAGGAGACCATGGAGATGATCAGAGGACTGGAGAACCTCTGCTATGAAGACAGGCTGAGAGAGATGGGTTTTTCAGCCTGGGGAAGGCTCTGGGGAGACTTTATAGCCCTTTCCAGTGTTTGAAGGGGGCCTACAGGAAAGCTGGGGAGGGACTCTTGATTAGGGAGTGGAGTGATAAGACAGGGGGTAACAGTTTTAAACTGGAAGAGGGTAGTTTTAGATTAGATATTAGGAAGAAATTTTTCATTATGAGGGTGGTAAGGCAGTGGCCCAGGTTGCCCAGAGAAGTTGTGGCTGCCCCATACCTGGAGGTGTTCAAGGCCAGGCTGGACGGGGCTTGGAGCAACCTGGGCTGGTGGGAGGTGTCCCTGCCCATGACAGAGGGGTTGGAACTCGATGATCTTCAAGGTCCCTTCCAACCTAAACCATTCTATGATTCTATGATTCCTTGACTTTACTTTTCTGCTACTGCAAGGAATATGTGGGAAGCTACTGCTGAAGAGGAAGGGTTAAGGAGGTCCTGTGGAGGACAACATCCTCAGTGCCCTCCTAAAGGAGTGGTGAACTGGGCTGTTAGCAACTAAAGAGAGTGCCCAGCGAGGTGAGACTCTGATGAGGAACAGGCTGGTACAAAGCGTCACACAGGCAGGTAACTTTCTCCAAGTCCTCCAAGAGAGGTTATATTTGAAAATAAAAGACTTTATTATAGACTTAGGGAGTCTTTAGTTGGGAAAAGATGAAGACATTAACTTGACTAATCATCCTGTTTTTAAAGGGTTATCCCTTATTTCTGGAAGACCTCCCTAAAGATGGCAAGCTCTCCCCTGCTTTAAAAAATAGCTTTATTTATTTAATTTCTTTCCTCTAGGTAAGTAAAAAATCAGCTTAATGATCAACCAAACTTTTGCATAACAAAACTAAGCAGAGTGGATGTTTATGGCACTTTTCAGTGTAAAATCTACCTTGAGAAACCTTTTAACAAAAGTAAGTCTAAGCTTCTACGAATTATTTTAAGAAAAGTCCGTTCATGTTGTCCTCAGCGGTACTGAATTACACTCTTGAAATAAAAATAATGGAGTTTCCCTGTCCAAATATGATATTATCCCATAAATTTGCTTTTGCACTTCTTACTCAAGTAAATGAATAGCATGGAAGGAAGCAGATCTGTGAAAGGCCCCTTAACAGCTCGGTAGGCAGCAGATGCTCACCGGAGATGCAGACCAGAATGTCTCATTGCAAAGATGCAATGAGGTTATTTGTTGGTTAAAGCCTCAAGAGGTGGTGGCAAGTGACATCTTTCTGATAGGTCAAGTGAGATCTTTCTGATGGGTCCTAAACAGTTGTGGGCGGAAGCCTTATCACACGTCTTTGGAAACATTCTTCCAAGCCCAGTAGCTGCTGGGTCTTCACTCTTGTGAATAGTGTGAAAACAACACAGAACGTGTCTGAATGCAGCATGGATCAGCAGGAACATGTCTGAACTACAAAAAGAAGTGGTCTTGATTCAAATGTAGGAAAAGGTGTGGATAGGAGCTTGGAGATGGACCATTTGAGAAAGGCAAGATGGAGAAAAGCCTCCTTACTCAGACTGCACAATGGAGTGGAATGTCCATCGGAGTAAGAGAAGACTGCAGAGCTGTGACCTGCCTTTGCATGCTGACCATAAGCTTCTGCAGGATGTGAAGGTCAGTATGAGGCTAGAGGGTTGCCTTGGGGGATAAGATCCTGCACAGCTTGAGGGCCAAGCTCCACCGTGCTTGGCTCAGGACTCAAGAGGGCCAGAGTTGTCAGAGTAGCAGCAAAACTAGGGCTGCTCCACAAAGAAAGGCAAATTGGAGGCTGGGGGTGACAGCAACACAGGCGGAGACCTCTTCTAAAGGGGGCCCAGGCCCACAGGACCCAAGGCAAACAGAGCTACCAGTGACCAGGTTCAGCTGAGAGCCCAGATCACCGTGTAGGACCATAGCCATGAGGCAGGTCCAAGGACAATCAGTCAGGACCAGCGAGGTGCCCAGCTGAACACAGACCTACTCACAATGTGTCTCAGAGAAGTCAGAATTTAAACACAGCTCTTGGGGCAACAGCAAGAAGATGTGTGGATGGAGGCCCCAGGGAAAACTGGTCAGGAGTGTTAAGATCTATCGGTGTATGCAGGGCCTCCACGACAGTTGGTCCAAGGCTGGCAGTGTGACCCTTGTCAACAGCTACGCTTAATTATTACTTACGTGTGGATTTCAATGAATTACATGGACCATGAGTTGACAGTGCTTTAGATGGTAACAGTCCTCCAACAAAACAAGATTTAGCGTCTATAAAGAAGAGACTTTACACTCGTTGGAGATAAAAATTTGCATGGATCATCAGCAGTAGCGATTATTACTGTGAGTACTGTAACTGATGCAGAAGACTTTTTCTTAATTGTTCATATTTGACCATCAGCTGTAAGGCAGCATGCGAACAAAGTAACTTGCAACAGAATTTTTGTACAGAGTCTAAGCACTTGAAATGTTTTCCCTGATGAAGACGTGAAGA
Source organism: Pluvialis apricaria (assembly GCA_017639485.1). NCBI lineage: Eukaryota > Metazoa > Chordata > Aves > Charadriiformes > Charadriidae > Pluvialis > Pluvialis apricaria. Next base: position 167,813,846 of record CM030008.1, read on the forward strand.
AAATTACACATTGTGGCTTTGACAGAAGCAACTTATGTGCTAGAACAGTATCTACAATCATTCATATGGGTCATTAGATTGCAAGAACAAATTAAATAGAGTTGTTCTGCAAAATTCACCCATTGTTAAATAATATATCTTGGTAGAATAAAAGCTTTACATATTTCTGGTAATATGCTAGCTCCATTTTCAATCAAAAGAATCATTAAAGGCTTGGTTGAAAGGGGTGTATTTTTCTCTGTGGCCACTGGTGCTTTAAACCATGGAAATGTTAGAATGTTTCTGGCAGATGTTCATTCCTATACAGTTGAAAGAGAAGTGATCTATTGTCTGCTTAATTATTTTCAGTACAACAGTAAAAATTCATTAGAGATGCTTGGAAATACAAGAAGTGTATTAAAATCAATTGACTTCACAATGTGTCGTGATTTGCAGCTGACAACGCTAATACTGACTTTCCTGGTACGAGTAATGTCGTTGGTCTGTGGTCATCCGAAAATATGAAGTAAGCAAAGTTTGTAGTGAGAGATATCATCTTTTCTTAGACAACCTGATATAAGTGCGAAAAACAGAAACAAAAACCCCAGGAGCTTTTAGGCACACCAGGTCATCTTCAAATATAGAGTAGAATCAGTGGCCTTCCAAGCTAAAGAGAAGTGGGGAATCATTATTCAAAGTTAAACTCACATATGTTAACCCGTTGAAGAATACAAAAGAACATCAAGGAAGTGTCTGTGGAGCCAGAGGGATGTGGGAAGCAGGAGAGGTGATAAAGTGGTCAGCATCTCCTGAACGCAGAGAGAGGTTATTAGTTATTCATGTAAAATACTGAAGGTTGAGATCTGGAAAACTAACGAGTGAATCTTTTAAAGCTATGGACAACAAATAGTATGATGTAACTACTGAATATTCAACATCATTATCTCCTACATGTATTAAATTGATCTCAGGTACTCTTTTGAGAGAGTTTTGGCTTTCAGGGACCTTGCCTGCATTTCAAACTTCGATTGGCAGAGAATGTTGCTTGGAAAACACTCTTGGAAGGCATCTAGTGCAGCTTCCTGCCTGAAGCAGGACTGTTGCTAACACTAGATCCAGTCAGCAATGACTTCTTCTAGTTGAGTCTTGAGACTTCTACGACCTCTTTAGTGAATTGTTCTGGGGTTGCACTACTTTTCTGGTGAGGGGGTTGTTTGGGGGGTTTGGGCTTGGGTTTGGTTTTGTTTTTTTTTCAGATGTCCAAATGAACCCTCCAAGCTGCAGTTTGTGGACACTGTCTTCCGTTATATCATCGAGCACTGCCAAGAAGAGTTTGGCTTCATTGTCCATATAGCTGTAGTTCAGACAGTCATGGACAGCTACTGGTCACCCTTTAGCCACCTTTTCATCAGGCTGAAAAAAAACCAAACCCAGCTCTCAATCTCTTTTCATAGAATCTGTGCTGTAGGCCCCTGACTATCATAGGAGCTGTCTGCTGGACCCTCTTCAGTTGCTCCACATGCTTTTGAATGGAGAACGCAAAACTGGATGCAGTATTTCAGGTGCAGTCTTACCAATACCAGGTAGAAGGGGATAAGAACTCCTCTTCATCCTGCCGGTCAGATTCCTTTCAATTCAGAGTGTACCATCAGCAAGTTTGCTGATGACACAAAACTGGAAGGGGTGACAGACACGCCGGAAGGCAGTGCCGCCATACAGCGTGACCTGGACAGGCTGGAGAGTTGGGCAGAAAAAAAAGTGATGAAATTCAACAAGGGCAAATGTAGGGTACTGCATCTGGGGGGGAATAACCCCATGCATCAGTACAGGTTGGGGGGTGACCTCCTGGAGAGCAGCTCTGTGCAAAGGGACCTGGGAGTCCTGGGGGACAACAGGGTGACCATGAGCCAGCAATGTGCCCTGGTGGCCAAGAAGGCCAATGGCACCCTGGGGGGCACCCAGCAGAGTGTGGCCAGCAGGTCGAGGGAGGTCATCCTCCCCCTCTGCTCTGCCCTGGGGAGGCCGCAGCTGGAGCACTGTGTGCAGTTCTGGGCTCCCCGGGTCAAGAAAGACAGGGAACTGCTGGAGAGGGTCCAGCAGAAGGCTATGAAGATGATGAGGGGATTGGAGCATCTTTCTTATGAGGAAAGGCTGAGGCACTTGGGGCTTTTTAGTCTGGAGAAAAGATGACTGAGGGGGGGTCTTATCAATACTCAAAGGGAGGGTGCCAGGGGGATGGGAACAGTATTTTTTCAGTGGTGCCCAGTGATAGGACAAGAGGTAATGGGCACAAACTCGAACATAGGAGGTTCCATCTTAACATGAGGAGGAACTTCTTTCCTTTGAGCGTGGCAGAGCAGTGGCACAGATTGCCCAGAGTCTCCCACTGTGGAGCCATCCCAAACCCACCTGGACGCCGTCCTATGCAACTGCTGTAGGTGGCCCTGCTCTGGCAGGGGGGTTGGACTGGATGATTTCCAAAGGTCCCTTCCAACCCTGACTATTCTGTGATTCTGGGATTCTGTAATTTAGTGCAAGACATGGTTTGACTACGTGCAATCGGAACATGCTGTTAGCCAAAGTTCAGCCTGGTGTCTTTCATAAGTCGCCAGACCTTTTCAGCAGGGCTGTACCCAGCCAGTCAGGTCCCTTCCTCTGCTGAGGTGTGGGGTGATTTTTGCCCTAGATGCAGAACTTCATACTCTTTCTTGCTGAACCTCATGATGTTGGTCCAGTCTGCAAGTTTTTTGCATTCCCTTTGGGTCAAGGCTCTGCCACGTCTCAGCATGTCTATCCTTCATCTTAGTTTAGAACCATCCTTAAATTTGCTGAGGGTGCACTGTGTCATCATCCAGGTCACTGAGGAAGATGGAGGACAATATCAGACCCCACCATTATTCTTGTTATGAGCAGCCAGCCAGACACTCAGCCATTGATCGATGTCCTTTGAGCAAGGTGGTACAGCCAGCTTTCACCCTACTTGACAGCCACTGCTTCAGCCTCCAAATGAGAATGCAGTGGGAAGTGACGCCTCAAGTCCTATTAAGTATGAGACATATGACATCTACTGATCTCTCACACATCCAGCCACCCATTTTCTCACAGAAGGCAATTAGGGCCCTCAATCATCATTTTGACGTGCTGTGGACTCCATGATTTTTCCAGAGATGGGGGTGACACGGAGCAACTAATACTTCCTAATGTTCTTATTTCTGTGTTTAGGGTTTTGTTTCAGTTGAGTTTTGGTTGGGCTTGTTTGTGTTTTTTTTTTAAGATGTGCTTTTCTTTTTTTTTTTTAAGATCAGCCTTTTTCCAGTCATCAGGGATCTTCCCTGATCACTGTTATTTTTTCGAAGATGATAAGCAGTGGCCTCACAATTACATCAGCCAGGCCTTGAATGGTGTACAATAATTTTAATGACCTTTCTTAATCCTCCAAAAGGAGTTTAAAATTTACAGGGGATATTTCATCATGCGGTTCATGAAACCAGGAAAATGTTTAGGCAAATCCACAAAAGGTGGCTTTCTTTATGCCCTGTATCAGCAATAGTGCGGCCAGCAGGAATAGGGAATGATCGTCCCTCTGTACTCAGCACTGGTGAGGCCCCACCTCGAGTACTGTGTTCAGTTTTGGGCCCCTCACTACAAGAAAGACTTTGAGGTGCTGGAGTGTGTCCAGAGAAGGGCAAGGAAGCTGGTGAGGGGTCTGGAGCACATGTCTTACGAGGAGTGGCTGAGGGAACTGGGGTTGTTTAGGCTGGAGAAAAGGAGGCTGAGGGGAGACCTTATCGCTCTCTACAACTACCTGAAAGGAGGGTGTAGCCAGGTGGGGTCGGTCTCTTCTCCCCAGTAACAGGCGATAGGACAAGAGGAGATGGCCTCACGTTGCACCAGGGGAGGTTTAGATTGGATATTAGGAAAAACTTCTTCCTGGAAAGGGTTGTCAAGCACTGGAAGAGGCTGCCCAGGGAAGCGGTGGAATCGCCATCCCTGGAGGTATTCAGAAGATGTGTAGACATGGTGCTGAGCGACATGGTTTAGTGATAACTCAGTAGTGCTTGGTTAACAGTTGGACTCGATGATCTAGAAGGTCCCTTTCAACCACAATGATTTTATGATTCTGTGATTACAATACATTTTAACGTGTTTTCCTGCCATAGACTTTTTCTTTTACACGTTGGGGCACAATTGCTCAATTTGAATTTCTAAGTTCTTTGAAGAAGACAAAATTGAGGAGGACAGAGTCGCTTACAACTGCTGAGTGTTTATGTGTCTTTTGAAACATGCTAAACATCTAGCTGGTTTTTATGATTTAACGCTAAAGCTTGGAATAACCTGATCTTCTTGCACTGAAGTTTAGACATAACATAGTAACTAAAAGACAAATAATAATAAATTATGAAAAATTGGTCATAAATTTATCTCTTACCTAGAAAGTATGTGATAAAAAAGCAGGAAAAAAACAGTTTTATTCAGCAATATAAACTACGTCTGAAATATCTGACCTTTGTTTTCATGGAATGCAGTATTCTTAATCTAATTTATCTATGTTCTAAAAAAAAAGTTAATTTTTTCAGGATGTCATAGACATTATGAAATAAGTGTGATCAGCAAGAGAATAGGATTAAGTAGAGCATGTTTACATGTCTCAAGAATCATGAATTCAGAAATGATCAAACGTTTTTTCTTCAAATCCCTTTTTTTTTCTGTTTTTTAAAATCTTGTGGAATTTGTTATACCCATTTTTATTTTCAAGGCAGCTATGAAAATAATATTTTCTTTGTGTAAACAAACAAGTTCCAGAAGCTGATAAATACTGATTCTATTAAGGTTAAATCCCTCATATCTCTAATAAAAAACGTTTCAATAGGTTTTAAAATGAATGTTTTATGAACTATCTTAGGCAGAGACCTTTTGTTACTTAGAACCATGAAGCTCGTGCTATTCAGTGGTATATTTGAGGGCAATGTAAGGTTCACTTTAGAGAAAAAGACTTGATAAATTAAGAGAAACGGTATTTCCCTAAAATACCTCTTGTAATAAAGTATCATCCTTTATTCTGTATGCTTACCCTGAAGCATCGATTAGTAGATGTAATTACAGAAAAGCTTTGCTGAAATCATTAATCAAAACAGGCTCTGTAGAAGCTGCGGCCAGTAGACGGGCTGTCTACACACAGACGTGCTAAGGAGGATGGGTGGATGGTCCACGATGAGCAGTCTGGTAAAATCTTACAGGTGGCTGCTGTTGTCTCTGTATCTTGCCATGCATTTTAGCACCTTGTCCGCTAAACCACGAGCTATTAGGGCCATTCCTTACAGACAATAAACTTGGATGAGCCTCTGCCGCTGAACTGAGCAGCTTCATTATTCATTGAAGGTCATTATTCAGCAAAGTCTGTGGACATCGGATTTCATAGAATCATAGAATCATAGAATGGTTTAGGTTGGAAGGGACCTTGAAGATCATCGAGTTCCAACCCCCCTACCATAGGCAGGGATACCTCTCACTAGACCAGGTTGCCCAAGGCCACGTCCAGCTTGGCCTTGAACACCTGATTTGCCAACCCCATGGCAAGGGATTGCTGTGCTGACAGGACGGACACATGACAAGTAACAATTTCTAACCAAGAAAGCTGGCCAAATAATAAATTAAAATATTTTTGTTATAGATCAACTTTGTAAGACTCTGTTGACTCTTAGGAAGCATTAATGAAATGTACAACTGTGCTTCCCATTTCTTTTGTCTATAGCTGATGTCTTGTCTTGAGCAAACTCCCTGATATCTCTTCTGCTTGTAACTTTGACTTATACTGGGTTGTCCGAATGATTTTCAGCCATTTAAGAAATGCTTAGTTCTTCGGAACACCTCCTTTTTTAGGTGACTCGCGAAGTATCCTAAATTAATGCAGTTGTAAGAAGGTGGGACCTCACAAGTGATTTAGCTACTTTGCAATATACTTCCAATTCTGTTCATTAGCTCAATCTTTTCCAGCCTTGGCTAATCTTAATAGATACAAATATATGCCTTTTGCAACATAGAAACACAACTGTTTGCGGGATGCTGAGGTGTCTGTAACAGCTCATGGAAAGTAACAGCCCCTGAGCACCTTTTCTGTTTTTTTTTTTTAACTGCTTAATATTTTCCAGGCATTTTTCTAGAAACCAGCTGTATAAGGGAACCCACAAACAAGCAGTGACATGCTTAGAAAACAGAAGGGTAGTCCTGGTCTTCGGGAGTTTCTCATCTAGATGCAGGAGGACAGATTGTAGAGACCTGGGTCAAACAGCCCAGGAGAACAAGGTAGCAATGACTCGGCAATGATTAGAGTGGTTAAGTGTTGCTTATGTGTAACAGGGATGAAGTTAAGCAATCTTAATAATAAAAATTATCATTTCCAAGCCATCGGCAGCAAATTTTATGGTCTCCCTCCTTTTCTTCTCCAAGACTTGTTATTGGCCCCTGGAGTCAATGTCATCTTCTGCTTCCTTCTTCCACCCACTTTCCCCTTCCCAAATGCTGACACATTATTTCTGTCAGTGGTTTCTGGTTTGTTTTGTTTGTTTTCATAACAATGAAATAAAAGCCTCTGAAATGCCATTTTTTTCTACAGTTGTCGTAGCTGCCTTCATTAATGATACTTCTCTTTGTTAGGAGAAGCTAATTTATTTTATTCTATTTGCCAGAAATGTATCTGGAAGAAAAATAAGCTGTGAGAAACAGGTCTTATTATGCCATGCACACCCGACTTTCAAACTGATTTTACTGGAAGCTACGTTATGGGGACACAGCTGATGCCCTGGCATTCTTCTGAACCTCAAAGACACAGTGAATCTTGACAATCCTCCAGGAGAAACTCTTGAGCTAGCAGTGCGTCCATTGAAGCGTCCATTGAAATTCAAGTAAATGCCTTCCCTTTCTTTTCTGGCTTCAGACTTTTGAGTTCACAGAAATGTTAGGCCAGTCTTTTGCTTTGAAATGATCTTAACCTCGTGAAGGTGGGAGTCACCTTGGGTACTTAGACTCAGGCATTCAGCATTATCGTATGGCTATAGGACATTTGTGTTCCAGGAGAGAGCTGAGCAGACAAAAGATACGCGTGATGGTCTCATCAGCTGTCCATTTCTACTCATCAGAAACTGCAAATCCCACTGGAAAACATCTCTCCTTCCTTTAACTTAAAAAAATAAAATAAAGAAGAGTGGCTGCTTAAAGACACAAGGCAGCTTAGAAAAATCCCAGCGAAGGCTGACCCGAAATAAGACATAAGCACTGAAAGCTTTCTGTGAAAGGGTGAACCTCATCTGGGTTCAACAGGATTATCTCAACAATTAGAGTGCGGTTCAAACACCCCAACTCATCTCTGGTCAATGGAGAATGGTGGTGATTGTGCTGCTGGGTCTTGTGTCGCTGACAGGTTTCCATTTCTGTGCGTATTAACCTCATGATATTGCTGCTTTGGAAAGGCAATACACTACCAAACACAAGGGCATTGCTAAGTCTTTCCAAAAGGGTCTTTGGTTCCCCACTCCTACACCTCCAGCCCTCTCTTTGCACTCACATCCACCCCTTGGTAGCAATCTGCTGAGATAAGCCTTTTCTCCTAGAAAACAGTTTCTTCACTTTTCTGAGCGAAGGGAGTATCCTCAGGAGGGAGATATGATTTGGATTTTGTTTTCAGCATTGCATTGCTTTTAGTTCTCACAGGGTTTGCTGCGTTAGAAAACTGCATGGGAGTCTCGGCCAGGGTCCTAGAGAAGACATTGCCCACTTAGGAACTGATCTACAGTCATATTTAATTTTAAACAGTAACTGATGAATGATTGTTTCTGGTTTTGCAAATGGGTTTTCAACGTGCAGTTTAAATCCAGCATTCAAAATCCCCCAAAAGGAGAAAGGGGGTTACATTGGAAGTTGTGATTTGAACCTTTTTAAGGATAATTTTCTATAATTCACTTCTGGGTTCTAAATTATTTCCCACCAACTTTCTAGTATTGAAATCAACGTTAATTAACACTGCTTTTACCATGTTCTTAGTGTTTCCGTGACTTTCAGCCATGACTTTTATCATTGTCTTTATTAACTCTGATATATTTTGAAGTTATCAGTCTAAACCAGTATACACCAAAATTAGTCAGTAAGAAGTTGTACCAGAGCCAGGTAGAAGTGATTCACCTGTTACACATTGACTCAAATACAAGTAATTTGGAAATTTTTGGTGGATAAATAGTTTCCAATAACACTGTTATATGGGAACATGATTCTTGACTAGCCTTAGTTGTCACGGTGTGTCAGTGGTAAAGCAATGACCAGATTCAGGTAATATTTAAAACCAGTTGCAGCTTATAGATTCAATATTTGCTCTATTTTCTTTCAAATTGACCACATGCAGTCATCATATGGACTTTATGCTTCTTGCTGGACCATGTCTACTACCAGCACAAGAGCTAAAGAAGGTCTGCATCTGTACTGGTGAGTCAAATGTCCCCATGACCAGACACTGAGGACCTCCCCCTAACAGTGAGCTGCTGAGCAGAAGACTGACAGATCCATTATCTTCTAATTTACTTATTTATTTTATTTGAAATTAACCTGGAACTTTGACCAAGATTCATAAAGCTTTTCCATGTAACCGAAAGTGCAATGGGTGATGTGTAGAGGGAATAAAGAATAAGCAAAAAATCAAATGGTGAGTAAAAAACTAAAAATGAAATAAATTAAATGAAAAATTGACTAGCCCCACTTACGGTGTCTGCAGTGTCCTGCACATCAACACCTCTGTCTAAGTTTTAACCTCCAGAGATATTAATATTGTGCTAATAATAACCAGCTCTGTATCTCTACCGCTCTGTGTATTCTACATATGCGTAAGATATTCACTGCTAATTTGTCTGCAGGAAGGTCTGAAATCCTCTCTGAAGATTTAAATGTCTTACAAGTTTTATTTTTACATCGAAGTTGCCGAAGGTGAGCCCAGTTTCACCACCCACGCGTGCACTGAAAAAAAAAAAAAAAAGCTTCTAATTTGCTGGGAGAAGGTCCTCAAATCCCCACCCACAGGAGAATGGTATTTTAAATTTTCCCAGAAGAGTTGATTATGGCGAGACCCTTAAATTGCCACCTACATCCGCACACCCACATGCGTGTGCACTTGGGTTTCTGTAACATGGGGGCCTGGAAAACTGGCTTTTTGAGAGATCTGGATGTAGGTTTCTACGTGTTTGTTGACAGAACAGAGGTGAGAAAAAGGAGTCTGTTTGCAAGCTCTGCACTGCAGCTACAGTTACAGGGGAGCTTCCCCCCCAAGAAACCTATGTCTTTTAACAGGCTGGAGCTCGTCTTCAGACCTGCACACCTGTAACTGTTGCTTTCTTTGGATTCAGCCTGGAAATGAAGCTGATTTTCTGTGCTGCTGCCTCATATCATGATGATGTTTTAATCTGGGTAGATGTTATGCTTATCCTTTTTTAAAAAAAAAAACAACAAACAAACAGAAAAATGGTCCTCACTCCCCACGTTCGCTGGAACAGGGTAGCTGCAAATAGGTGCACCGCAGATTTGAAGGCAGCGGATGCGGCGTGACATGAGAAGTGTTGGCACTCAGAATAACGTTGAGCCTGTTGACAGACCATTTTGTTGGGGGGAAATGTGAGCACGTGAAGGCCCCTGCGAAACAGGCGCCACCCCTCTTTGCCAGGCAGAGAAGCAGAGGCACAGGAGGGATGAATGCCCTGACTGATTAATGCTCGCTAGCTCGTGCCATGACAGATTTAGGAAGAGATGCTAAATCTCCTGATAAGCAGTTTCCTGTCTCAAGTACTCAATGGTACTTCTGCATATTTTATCCCCTCCTGTCTCTCTGGGACTTTCCTGCCACCCTCTCTCTACTGAGCTCTGATCTGCTCCCAGAATATAATTCTGCAATGTCTCAGTACTCTTTCCCAGCCAGGGAGGTCTATAGGTTAGAATCATGGAATCATGGAATCATCTAGGTTGGAAGGGACCTTTAAGATCATGGAGTCCAACAGTTAACCTAACACTGCCAAAACCACCACTGAACCATGTCCCTCAGCACCACGTCTACCCGTCTTTTGAATACTTCCAGGGATGGTGACTCCACCACTTCCCTTCGCAGCCTCTTCCAGTGCTTGACAACCCTTTCCAGGAAGAAATTTTTCCCAATATTCATCCTAAACCTCCCCTGGTGCAACTTAAGGCCATTTCCTCTTGTCCTATTGCTTGCTACTGGTGAGAAGAGGTGGACCCCCACCTCTCTACAACCTCCTTTCAGGTAGTTGTAGAGAGCGATAAGGTCTCCCCTCAGCCTCCTTTTCTCCAGGCTGAACAACCCCAGTTCCCTCAGCCGTTCCTCATAACACTTGTGCTCTGAACCCCGGTTTTGTTTTGGCCTCAGGCCACCACTCCACTTGTTGTTGGATCCATGTGATTTTCTGTTCCTGAGCAATACAGCTATTTCCCTAGACCTCCTCGCCATGTCCCTGCCTAGTAGCAAGGATCCTGGCTAGAAAGGCCCACTTTCTAAAAGCAAATGAGGTCATTACTGTCCCAGCTGAGATTCTCTATATGCAGAAAGCCAGGGCATCGAAAGAGGTTCAGCATCTTCTTCGCTGCAGTGCATTGTGTGTTGGCATTTCGAAACCCATGCCTGGGCAGCGTGCTCATAAATGGGCATAGTACGCTCAAAAAATGTGGATGCCGTTGAACGAGAGAGACCTTGGCTGTGTCAGGACTCAGCTGTTTCAAGTCAGAAGCCAAAGGCTGATTGCAAAAGTACAGAAAGGGCTATGAAGAAGCAGTGACATCATGGCCCCATGTGCTAGGTCAGAGATTTGCTCTTACGGTGGGATTCTCAACAGCTAAACAAAGGAAATGTCAGATGCTCTCCTGTGTGTTTTCCCCATGCTGGGTATGTAAAAGTGCCCAAAATTGCAGAGAACAACCCCGGATAGAGTTCAGCTCCTCTCCTCCACTCCAAGGAGCTCCAGAATAGCAATCAGAGGTGGATGGGGAGAGGAACTCCTGCCATTGCTGGCAGAAGCTATGCTTGGAAAGTAATAATGCAGGCTGAACTGGCTTTAAGGCAGTGAGGTGCAGTAGCATGAGGCTGTAAAACTAGAACTTGCTTGAGAAGTACTATTTAGCAGTCATCTCACCTTAATGCATCCAGAACAGACTTGGGTTTTATGGTTCCATGGGTAGATTGAGGTCCTGTATGTCCATCCCAGCGTAGCCCTTGCCTACTCCTTGGTAACACTTCACAGCGTGGCCAGGCTATGTTGGTGTTAATTTCTCAACATTAGTGACAAGGAGCCTGTAAGAGCAAACATCCCCATGAGTGGGACTAATTGGGCTCCTTCTTATGAGGCTCATCAAAGAACTTCCAGGGATGAGCAGCCCTGTGCTCCAGGACTTAGGCTTGTGAGCTTGGAAGAAACTCACGGTGAAGTTTCCAAGGCTGGTCCCCTTTGAATGCTGACCAAAGAAGTATCCATCTGGTTTCAAATTCCTTGCGAGAGGGAGAAAATCTGGAGGAAAAAGAGCAGTTATAGAATCACCTAGGACTTAGCGATTCTAGTCGTTAGACTGTGGCTGAGTGGCTGCTGGGTAAATGTGATATTTCTTTTCCTCCCCTTTCCCCCTAACTTTTCAGAGGTGACACAATATTATCTAACAGCCAGTTTCTCACCTCTGCAGGCTATGACTGACACTGTAGTGAACCGAGTGAATACCTCTTGGAGTTTTTTTCCTCTTTTGATTTGAAGTAAGTACAGCAGATCTCCAGCGTATGCATGATTCAGAGCCATGGAAATCTTTGCTGTGCTTATTCCTGCCATGTTGCCCAGTCATATGAAATGGCCTCTGGTCTAGAAGATGTAGTAGATGGTGGTATTTCTCCCATCTCTTTCATAACACAGAAGGTGGCAATAGAAGTTCCGCGTCTCAGTGAAATTAGCCCAATTGATCAGATTTTAACCAGGCTTGAAGTGGCATAAACTGTGGAAAGATTCTTCTTTTATCCCTGGGGTTTAGCTTCAATTAATGGCAGAAAAACAGTGCACATAAGTACCCGAGCATACATCTACCCTTTCAACTGAGTGAAAGTCTGAGCCCAAATAATAAACTAGGAACCTCCAGTTAGGGCATGAGATCTTTTGGGGTGAGGATCCTGGATGTTTGGTGACTCAGAAAATCACGTATGAACCCTTTGAGCCTGAGCTAAGGCCAAGTAACAGCCAGGATGGAAATGAAAAGCTGATAACTGCATACACAATGATCCACTCTAAATTAGCACTGACCCCTCAGGAAAGAGACCTTGGAGTCACCACAGATAGTGCTTTCATATGCCACACAAGTGCTCAGTAGAAGCAAAAAATGTGAGCAAAACCCTAGAACTTACTAAGGAATAGATAGGAAACAGAGTTTCACTTTAAAACCATGTGTATAAATCCCTAGTGCACCTAAATCTGAGACACTGTGTGTACTTCCACTTATGACGTATAAAAAAAGGATGTAGTAGACTTAGAAAAGGTAAGAAGAAGGATGATCAGAGACATGGAATGGGTTTTAATATGAGGAATGGCTAAGTAGGAATTCTTATTGTAGCAGAGAGCCATTCTGCGTACAAGCAGACATCTACAAAGTGATGACGAGTATGGCAAAGCTGAGTAAGCAATGGCTATTCATTATTTCTCATACCATGAGAACCCAGGGGCACTAATGAAATGATCAGATAGCAGGTTTCAAACAAACATAAAGAAGTTCCTTCACACAAATCGTGGAACTTGTCATAGGAGTTAAAAATATAACTTTTTTTTCCTAAAGAGTTTAGGAAAATTAGTAAAGAGGCTCAAGGTTAGCAACTAGATATCTAATCCAGAACAATCTAGTAAAACCACTGAGTTTTGGAGTGTAGGAGAGCAAAACAGATAAGAGGTGCTTTATAATCTCTTTTTTAAACTTTCCGCTAAAGCCCCTGTTATTGGCCAATCTGAGGCTGGGTAAGGTAGATTCAGGTCCTGACCATGATGGCAAATTTATAGCAAAGATTTAAACATTCCCACACTCACCCTATAGCCTGGGTTCCTTCCAGGGTGGCCTTAGCCAGGGTACCTTAGGGAAGTTTAACATCAGTGATTTCCTAATTACTTTCACTAATGCAGATCCAGGGCTGGGAATGACTGATCAGACATCAGTTCTCAGAAAAGAATAAAAAAAAAAATCACATCTGGAGTCTGTGATGAATCACAACCTGCCCCCAAATCAACACATTGTGCTGTTGTGAAGGAGATGAAGGCTATACTGTGCTGTGTAACCTGCCAGCGATGCTCTGCTCACCCCTGGGAAAGTCTCGGTCGGAGGAGAGTATATAAAGTGGGGCACTCCATTTCCAGAAAGGTTTGTCCTACTTCAGGAATATCTTGCGGGAACCACAAGAGCAGCCAACAGGGAAAAACTACCAGTGGGAAATACTGAAATCATTATCTTCTTCAGAGGGAAGGGGACTGAGCAGAATATGGTAGCACTGTTCAAATCCATGAATGACTGTTTTATCAGAGGAGATGAAATCTGTTCCTCTTGTTCACAGTGGATAAGAAAAGACACAATGGGTTTAAACTTCTACGGGGGAGACGGTTGTTAGATATTCATAGAATCATAGAATGGTTAGAGTTGGAAGGAACTTTAAAGATCATCTACTTCCACCCCCCTGCCATGGGCAGGGACACCTCCCACCAGCCCAGGGTGCTCAGAGCCCCGTCCAACCTGGCCTTGAACACCTCCAGGGATGGGGCAGCCACAGCTTCTCGGGGCAACCTGGGCCAGGGGCTCACCGCCCTCAGAGTGAAAAATTTCTTCCTGATATCTATTCTAAATCTCCCCTCTTCCAGTTTGAAACCATTACCCTGCATCCTATCACTACATGCCCTTGGAAAAAGTCCCTCTCCAGCTTTCTTGTAGGTGTCCTTCAGATACTGGAAGGCTGCTATAAGGTCTCCCCAGAGCCTTCTTTTCTCCAGGCTGAACACCCCCAACTCTCTCAGCCTGTCCTCACAGCAGAGGTGCTACAGCCCTGTGATCGTCTTCGTGGCCCTCCTCTGGCACTGCTCCAACAGGTCCATGTCCTTCTTATGTTGCGGGCTCCAGAGCTGGACGCAGCACTGCAGGTGGGGTCTCCCCAGAGCGGAGCAGAGGGGCAGAATCCCCTCCCTCGCCCTGCTGGCCACGCTGCTGGGGATGCAGCCCAGGGTGCGGGTGGCTTTCTGGGCTGTGAGCACACATTGCCGAGTCATGTTGAGCTTCTCATCCACCAACACCCCCAAGTCTTTCTCCTCAGGGCTGCTCTCAATCCTTTCTCTGCCCAGCCTCTATTTGTGCTGTTGGGAGAGATTTTCCAATGGTCAGGACTGAAAACACTGGAATTGCTTGTAACATCTCCATCATGAGGGGCCTTGAAAAAACATTTTAAGCAAAGATCCATCAACAGTGGCCTAGAAATACTGTATCTTGCTTTGGGACAGAAAAATAAACAATGCAACCTCTTGACATCTCTCCCAGACCTATGAATTTGTAATGTAGTCTTCAGCCTCTCCCATAGGCTTGGTAATTTGGGTGAAAACACTTTGGGTGTCTTGAACGAATTACACAGGCATTTACTAGACTGTGGATTGGGACTCGTAATGTCATTTCAGCGAAGTCCATGAAACACACAGATATTTTAGCTTTCTATTGCTATAAAGAGATCTTCATTTCTCTTCCCTGCAGCAGGGTTCAAGAAGTGTTAAGGCTTTGCTGGGATTTTCAGGATAGAAACTGGGGAAGCGGCGTGAATCATTTCATCTTTGTTTCTTTAATCACAGCTGGCAGGAGCACTGTGTATGGTTTCCCCATCCTGGCTTCTGAATTTTCAGCGTGAGTTAGCTGAGCTGACCTTGGCCAGGCAAAGATTTCATCGTCACCCACGAGGAGCTGTTGTGGGTGATTAGAGAGGAGAAGGCTCTGCCACAGAGGTGGTGGCGGAGGTTGCTCAGGGCAACACAGCGTGGGAAGCAGCACGGATAGATGTGTAGATGGATTCAGCCACCGAAGAGCAGGACTGGGCTCTTCCAAGCTCTCCAGCTGAGCAGAGGAGGAATTCAGCCCTGTGCTGCACGCTGGTTGCACCAGCAAAGCCGAAAGGCAAAAAGCTGCTCTTACTTAACTCTGCACTGTTGTAAACATCTTTGGATTCCCCTTTGCTGTGGATGACCTGGGGGCAAAAATCTTTGTGGTGCAGGCCTCAGGCGAGCTGCTCTCTGTCATGCACTTATGACTACTGCAAGCCCCACGCAGATGCCACCACTGAGCAACACCTTGGGCAGCTTTTGGCTCACGCTGTTGTCCATTCAGCTCGCAGCTGCTGGAAGAAGGCAGCATGAGCAAGACCTTCACATCTCTGTCTTATCACGGAGATGAACATCTCCCAGATGTCTCCTCTGGCTGTACAAGACGTAAATGTCAGCCCTGTTCGTGACTGCAATCAGCAAGACTTGGAGACCGCTGGCATCAACCGGGAAATCTGTGTACTTTATGGAACTAATATCACAGGGCCAGTGCCTTATACACTAAAACTAAGTGAAAAATATTGGAAACTAGATGTCGTCTTGTTTATTTATCAGATTATCTCTCAGCCCACCAGTGCAGTCAGCAAACATTTACTGCAGCTTGTAAGGAGCAGTCAGTAAAAGTTTCTACAATCTCTGGAAATTCATTCTTTCTCAGGCAGAAACCTCTGGTTGAGAAAACATCTTTTCCCTGCTGATTACATGTTTTTTTCTGGGGTTGGTTGGGATGTTTCTGAGAATCATTCACCAGATGAGCAGATTCTTTGCTCTACTCATTTCCTTCGGCTTATGCTGGTAGCCAGGGCTGCTGCAGTCTCCTTTCCATGACGTGTCTCTGCTGACTCTTCTGCCTTGTATTGGCTTTCTGGTGTGACTGTGAGGCAACGGGGATATGTGGCGAAAGAGTTGCCTGAGGAGACCTACCCAGAATGAAGTTCAGGATTCACAGAATCACAGAATCACAGAATCTCCTGGATTGGAAAAGACCTGTAAGATCGTCTCGTCCAATCATTAACCTAACACTGACAAGCCCACCTCTAAACCATGTCCCTGAGCACTGTATCTACACGACCCTTAAATACCATTCACTTGGCCTTCCTCTCTCTGGACATCACCAAAACACGTTTATGAGCTGCTTGGCTTTGTCATAGAATCATAGAATCATTATGGTTGGAAGAGACCTTTAAGATCATCAAATCCAACCGTTAACCTGTCACTGCCAAGTGACTACTAAACTGCTAAACCACGTCCCTCAAGTTGTCCTTCATTTGAGTGGTGGCATAAATGTCTACAGCACTTCCTCTCTGTCACTACCCATCCCTTGCCTTCATACTGAGTGAAAACACCCCAAAAATGGAACAAGGACCGCCTGTGCGTGCAATGCTCGGCGCCGTGGCATCTGATCCATCCCCAGGCTTCTTGATGCTGCAGCACCGGACGCAGCAACTTGTGCTCTGAGGCACATTTCCACTGCATGGGAACAGGGGAGGAGAGCATTTATCCACAACTGTGGTTGGCTCTGGGTCCCTAACAGCCTGGGATGGCTTCACATCCAAACGGTACCCCATACTGTATTTTAATTAAACTGAACAAAAAAAACAATCATGAAACCATCCAGCAGTGCTAACTTCGCATGGCGGCTGAGCTGGGCCATGCACCGCTACGGGGAGGGAAACTGGTTATTCGCACATCTTCTTCTTTCTGAATATGTGCGGCCAAGAGCTAGCGTATTTTCTTACAGGTGTTGAAAAAAACAAAGAAAAACCCAAACCACAAAGAAAATGGCTTTGGGACTGTTCCCCTCTTGCCCATATTTATGCAAGCTGTCTTCCTCTCTCTGCAAATCTGGCAAACAGAGTCTGGCATCCCTGCTCAGGGGACACCTGTTAAATAAATAGGCTCAGTCTCTAACTGCTGCATTCGTGGCAGAGTTTCCCGGTTCCCTTAGGCAGCTAAATTTTGTTGATTATCATACAGTACAGAGGGATTGTTTGTGTTTCTGCATCCCATCCAGGCACCGCTGCTGGTAACAGGCATGTCCACGTGAATCAAGCCTGCTGCCTGCGTGGAATAAAGAATGATTTTTATGTTCTGACGTTTAACGTGGATCACGAGGCAGGGGAGAAGCAGCCAAAGTGGGGTTCTTGTGGAGGTGAACTGAGCCCCAGTTGATTTGCTTGGTTTTCCTGTAACACCGCCCCTTTGAAGAAACCAAAGAGCTGAACTGAAAGCAGAAGTCGCTGTTGCCTGAGGCAGAGATACAAAGGAGCTTGCTAAGAGGCAACAAATGAGCTGGGAGGCTCTCAGAGAAGGTCTAAGCAACGGAGGGCATCGAGGAGTTGGATTTTAGTGTTGAGGGCTCCAGGATACACAGAGCAATTGGACTGTCCTAAGACATGCCTACACACAGGAGCAGACCTGCACAGCCTCCTACAGCATGCAAGCCAGCAAGGAGAAGGCATGGAGCCACGTCAGCATGATGCTCTCCATCACCTCGAGTCTGTTTCCCCTAAGCCAGACCTCAAAACTCCCATACAGTGCTGAGCTAGGCAGTTTTCAGAGGCGAACTCATCACCTTCAAACACGGGCAGAGAGAGATGCTGTATTCCCTCGGCCGTGTGGTCTGGCTGTCTGGCATAGCCAGCTCCAACAGTCTAGAAATTTGTCTATGTAGACGTATTAGGGATTTGTCGTAATTGCAATAATTCATTAGTGTATAAGTGGTGCTTTGTAATTGTAAAGGCTTAGGGTCATAAGAAGAGTTCCTTTAACTTGACTTCTGCCTTAAGGGCTTCTCTTCACTGCAGTTTCTTGGCTGGACTTGGACTGAAGCCTAAAACCATCAGCTTCAGAATAGAGAAGGCTCACATTTGCAGTGCTGATGGCCACACTTGGGACCTCAGGCTTTAAGGCCCACCAGCTCACCTTCAGGTCTCCTTCAGGGTGAAGCAGCAAATTTCAAAGCCCAATAACCAGTGGAGGGTGTGATGTTTCTTGCCTAAGTTAGGAAGTAGATGGCAATGTTCAGTTTGGCTGCTTTCTTCTCCGTGTCTTGTAGTCCCCATTTAAAATTCAATATCTTCCATACCCATCCGATAGGACTTCTAGAGTAACCCATTAATACTGGCGTACCCTTATCCATGTTGTAGGCAAGATATAATTTGTAAGTGAAGGCAATATCTTTTACTCAACGAAGAAATATATTGAAAAGAATAGAAAAGTATGTGCATACATACACCTTTTTTTCAGCCTAGACTGTTCTGCCCTCCCAAAGAGGTTGCAATCTAGAAAGGGGTGGGTTCGCTGCAAATACTGGTGAATTAAGGGTGGGATCTCTGCCAAGGATTTAACTGAGAGGAGCAACCCGTCTATTTCTGTACATTTTGGACTCCTCTATGAAGTCGTCGTCTTGAGGGATCCTCCGTACTGGCTAGAAAGATTCACAGTTTATTTCTGAGCATGGAATAAACTATATCTATCTATAGATTTGGCTCAAAACCGGAACTCCCTGGGAATTCCATGGAAATATCCCCTCCGTTTTCTTTTTAGAGATACTTATTCTGAAATGGAATGAAACTCTAACCTCCTGTGGAATGGGAATCCTCACACTCAGTTTAGATGAAGTTGTGAAGGGATTCCCTTTAAATCTTTTTGAAGCATGTCTGAAGCTCACTGAGGAGCCTGAAACCCAGTCTGCCAGCTTTGGAAAAAGATGGGACACTCAGCAGTCCTGAAAATCCTGAATGAAAGCCACATACGGTTTTGCAGCAGAATATAGAACGTTTGGGGCAAAAATTATTTTTTTTTCCCATAGGAAAATAATTGATATTCCAGAAACTCAGTTTTCTCTGAGAAAATAATTCCAGTGAAAATTTCCCAGTTAGATACCTTTTTTTTTTCTTTTTTATTTCTAAACCAGTGCACATTAAAGGGAAACGATGTTGTTTTCCCATACATGAAAGGCTGTGGAATCCCACTCTTTCCCATAATGTGATAGAGTCCAGCTTTCCAAAAGGAACTATAAAAATTCACAGCCCTGACATCCGTGACTGTACCAAACACACAGAAGAGGGGGAAGAAAACTCACTTTTTATGTCCATGCACGTGTTGAATGGGAGACACTCACCTGACTCCTGCCACGCATCTATCAAACCATCCTCAGATGCACATCTACAGCCCTGGCAATAGGTCTAACTTGCAAGTGTGGCAAGGTAAGACAAAATGTTTGACAGTGAGCTGCCGAAAGAGAGCAGTTTCGTTCCCTCCTCCAGAAGAGGAGTGCAGGGTGCTTTGCTTGCAACACACAAACATGGGTGATCCCATTCCCTTTTACTTTCAAGCTCCTCAATCCCTCCAGCTTTTCAGGTCCTGCCTCACTCTTCTCAGCCCGCTGTGAACCCATTCCAGTTTATCAGCCCCTTTTACGGTCGGGATCAGACGTGGTATCTCAGAGCTGGTTGCATTAATCACTCTTTCTATCCCCACTCATAGTTTCCCTGTTACACATCCGAGACTGTATCTCCTGTTTTAGCTTGCTGCTATTCAACAGGGCTCTGCGTGCCTGGCTGAATGTCTTTTGCAAGGAGCAATCCCCTTCCCTGTCTGTAATTTCCATTCTTTGTTAAAACCCGACCTTGCACTGAGACGAATTGAAACACATTGTACTGGGATAAACCCAGCTCACCTGGTTATTCACCAGCTTCGGTCTCAGCCACCAGGAGCCGAAGCAATCCCATATTTTCCTTGCCTTCATAACTGATCGAGGAAGATAACTGCTTAGCAGTAGCTGTAAGATAGAGCCTTAAAATGCCGTTACAACCCTGGTGTATTGTTTGTTGTGCTTGGGGTCTATCAGTGGATCAGTTCAGGTGTATCTGAGTAGCAGCTAAATTCCCTGTTGTGCAAATATTTGCCATGCAGCCTCAACTCAGGTGCTAGAAATTCTTTGCCTCTTCCTCGAAGAGCTGTCCAATTCTCCTTCACTGGGATTTTGCCTCTTTAATCATTCATTTTAATGGGATTTTTTTTTTCTCCCCATTCACATTGATTTTAATATGCATATCAACAAGTTTAATATACTTTTGATTCAACACCTAAAAAAAATAATATATCCAAACCTGCTTATTTTATTGGTATCATTTATCTTAATTCTAACAGGGACAATATCGCTTACAGGCATTTTGAAATAGAATATACTAACCTTATTTACTGTACACCTGGTAAATCTGAAATATAACAACACTTTTTTTTAAAACTTATTAGAAGAATGACACATCTGGATAACTATAACTTATTAAGTCATCTCTGCATTTTAATATCTGCCATTTGGGCTGTATGGTATGTGCAGAATAATTTAAATAGTGGTAATTACCTAGCAAACATCTTTGTGTTGGAATAGTTTGCAGCATAGTTTGGCTGCCTCTCCTGAATGAAGAATGATGAATTTGGGGGGGCAAACTGACTACCTGGGAACAGAAATCTCCAATGATTTCTAGCCATGTCTGTTATTTGGTAGCATTATGTCTTGCTTTGCTTCATCTCCTGTAAAACAAGTTTCACCCCCTGAAAACTGACATACTTTCTTTGCGGGAGTGAGACTGAGTGCCGCAGTGAGGCTGTGTTGTTTATGAACACCAGTGACAGAAGGCAAAGAAAGAGGCGAGACATGAAACATAACTGAGGAATCTTGACGAAGCTCTGGTTCACATCCAGATTTGGGGTCTAGTCCTAACTATGCTCAGACACGTCACCAGACTGCACAGATGAGGAAGGTTTTGGAAAACCCTAATTTAAAAGCATGTTTATGTAAAGCATGTGGCAATCTCATTGACTTTTTCTGTACCTATTCAGGTGAGAAAAGCTATGCAAGAGTTTGCTGACTCAGGCTTTGGTGTTGCCACGGGGTTTTTTTGAGCATTGTTGAGCAGGAATGTCCAGTCCAGTTCAATATATTCATCAATGACCTGGATGAAGGGATGGAGTGTACCATCAGCAAGTTTGCTGATGATACAAAACTGGGAGGGGTGGCTGACATGCCGGAAGGCTGTGCCGCCATACAGCGTGACCTGGACAGGCTGGAGAGTTGGGCAGAAAAAACCTGATGAAGCTCAACAAGGGCAAGTGTAGGGTACTGCATCTGGGGAGGAATAACCCCATGCATCAGTACAGGTTGGGGGCTGACCTCCTGGACAGCAGCTCTGTGGAAAGGGACCTGGGAGTCCTGGTGGCCAACAGGATGACCATGAGCCAGCAATGTGCCCTGGTGGCCAAGAAGGCCAATGGCATCCTGGGGTGCACCCAGCAGAGTGTGGCCAGCAGGGCGAGGGAGGTCATCCTCCCCCTCTGCTCTGCCCTGGGGAGGCCGCAGCCGGAGCACTGTGTGCAGTTCTGGGCTCCCCGGGTCAAGAAGGACAGGGAACTGCTGGAGAAGGTCCAGCAAAGGGCTACAAAGATGATGAGGGGATTGGAGCATCTTTCTTATGAGGAAAGGCTCAGGCACTTGGGTCTTTTTAGTCTGGAGAAAAGAAGACTGAGGGGGGATCTTATCAATACTTATAAGTACTTAAGGGGAGGGTGCCAGGGGGATGGGAACACTCTTTTTTCAGTGGTGCCCAGTGATAGGACAAGAGGTAATGGGCACAAACTGGAGCACAGGAAGTTCCATCTTAACATGAGGAGGAACTTCTTTCCTTTGAGGGTGGCAGAGCACTGGCACAGGCAGCCCAGAGAGGTGGTGGAGTGTCCCACACTGGAGACATTCCAAACCCACCTGGACGCCGTCCTGTGCAACTGCTGTAGGTGTCCCTTGCTGTGGCAGGGGGTTTGGACTAGATGATCTCCAGAGGTCCCTTCGAACCCTGACCATTCTGTGATTCTGTAATGGCCTTCTCCAAAGCCCGTAGATGTTTTGGGAGTCTTTTAATCAGGCCTTTCTTCCACATCGCTGCAGGGGGTGGATGAAGCACTCCAAGTAAGTGCTGTATGTCTTCTTGATACTTTTTGAAGCTGGATTGTGAAAGATGCTCCATGCATATGAGCTATTGTTAGCATCAGTGTCGTTCCACTGCAGTGTATGCATCACTCTGTGTCGCCCAGCAGCTGCTTGCTTCCACATTGGTGACTCAAGAAGCTGTAAAATAACTAGATAACTAGCCTGAGATTCTCTCCCTTCTACACTTTCAGACTACAGCCTAATTTTAGCTGCTGCTTCCACGCCAAAGAACATGTATTTTAGATGCTTTGGCTGCTCTGTGTCATTTAAATGTGCCCCACAAGTAGCGGGGGTCTGGGTAAACACTTCCAAATAGATGGGAGAGCTCTCAGGTGTTGTGGGAGCAGGTATTCTGTTCTCAGCACAGAAAAGATGATGCTGAGGGGAGGAGAAGGCACGATGGAAAAATAAATTAGTTTTGAGACTGCGTGGAGTGAGACATTGAGAAGTGGGGTATTACGTCTAAACTATTCTTATTACTGGTCTAACCATCATGAGCATGACTGGAAAACAAAGTGAAAAGAAAAAGTCTTTCCTCCACCCATTCGAATTTCTCCCATCGCTAAAACGCGTGAACAGGAAGGCTACTGGGCACAGGAGACAGGCTAAAAGTCTACCTAGTTTTTGACACTCTTCAAGCTCTTCCCCTCTTCCAGGTACCCTTCTCCTTGTGATATACATTGCTTACAGATTATCACAGTCTATCCCTGACCTGTGGCCCTCCAGCCATCATTTATAAAAGAGCTGGCATTTTTGAGCACCCAGACTTGGACAGTCTTTCCAAAGATGGGATGGTGAGGAGGAGGGTACAGCAAATCAATAGCCCCTAATGCTCCTCTTGAAAACCTGCACAGGATTTATTGCAGGGTAGATGAATTTCCTAGAAGTAAGAAACTAGTGCCAACTTGCTTCTGGAGGGCTGTGGATACCTTCTTAAAGAGGCCGATTAAAGAAATGAGACACAGCTGTCATAAAAGTTGTCATCTTCCTCAGCCCTTTAAAGGGTCTTTTAAACCAAGACTGCGTCAAAGCTCTGAAGCAACAGCCCTACACTGTATGGTCCTCAGACCTCGTCATCTCACTGTACACACTGATGGAGGAAGTTGGACTGAACTGTCCTTCTTTCACACCTGGGTTGACCTCCAAAGGCAGCCAAAGGTTGGGAAGGTGGTTTGGTCCCATGGAGTAACACCTGAGATCCATGCTCCCAGCTCAGAGTGTTTAGATCTATAAACGTTTTTGTGGAGAAAACTTCACAATTGCCAATTTCTGATCTTGTTTAAGTTTTTCTGTTAATCGACACTGTCAGCAACCTTATGGGGGTGAAGTCTGACACCTGAAATCCTTCATGCTGTGTAATGATCTGGCCTGGGGCAACAGAGGTGGACAAGACAAGCTTCCTTCAGCCATTCTTTCCTGTGATCATCCCAAGTAGCAGCTCTTGTCAGGAGTGTTTCCATGGTTTCGGTGTCTTGAACAGACTGTGTGTGGTTCCATCCCATGCATTACTCATGACAGAAACTGATGTTGGGGTGATTCAGGTGGGCTTTGGGAACTGGGAGTGATTATCTGAAATGAATATTTTCCTGATCCAATATACATTTTGAAATGGAGAGCCACTGGGAGCAGATAAGACACGAAGAAAACAAAAGCGTCACTCTCAAGAGCAGGACAAAAATGACGGGAAAACTACTTGGGGGACTTGCTTTTGCAGTGAATCCTGAGGGACTCTGCAATGTGAGTGCTTACCCCACTGCTGTGGGAAGGGCAGGTTGCAGGTTGGGGTGAAATGCTTCCAACTTGAAGGTTTTCCACACCCAGGCGGAAAACTCTGGCTGAAACAAATGTCCAAGCTACAACGATGTATCCAGGAAGCGCTCCTCATCCTTTGCATTTTGCTTCATGTTGTGGTATCTGTCTTTTGGACAATACCTTTCTAGCCTGTGTAGGTGTGAGGCAGAGCATAAAAAGCATGCCAGTCTTTAGGCATGTATTTTAAAAATTAATCAAAAGGTAGAAACTTTTAACATACCTCCCTGCCTCAGAAATACAGCATGCCCCTCCTCTGACGACAGAAAAATGAGTAAATGAAAGACTGTGTAGATAGCAATGGAGGACATAGGGTACTGCATCTGGGGAGGAGTAATCCCATGCATCAGTACAGGTTGGGGGCTGACCTCCTGGAGAGCAGCTCTGTGCAAAGGGACCTGGGAGTCCTGGTGGCCAGCAGGGTGACCATGAGCCAGCAATGTGCCCTGGTGGCCAAGAAGGCCAATGGCATCCTGGGGTGCACCCAGCAGAGTGTGGCCAGCAGGGCGAGGGAGGGCATCCTCCCCCTCTGCTCTGCCCTGGGGAGGCCGCAGCCGGAGCACTGTGTGCAGTTCTGGGCTCCTCGGGTCAGGAAGGACAGGGAACTGCTGGAGAAGGTCCAGCAAAGGGCTACAAAGATGATGAGGGTATTGGAGCATCTTTCTTATGAGGAAAGGCTCAGGGACTTGGGTCCTTTTAGTCTGGAGAAAAGAAGACTGAGGGGGGATCTTATCAATACTTATAAATACTTAAGGGGAGGGTACCAGGTAGATGAGAAGAGTCTTTTTTTCAGTGGTGCCCAGTGACAGGACAAGAGGGAACGGGCACAAACTTGAGCATAGGAAGTTCCATCTCAACATGAGGAGGAACTTCTTTCCTTTGAGGGTGGCAGAGCACTGGCACAGGCTGCCCAGAGAGGTGGGGGAGTCTCCCACTCTGGAGCCATCCCAAACCCGCCTGGACGCCATCCTGTGCCACTGCTGGAGGTGACCCTGCTGTGGCAGGGGGTTGGACTGGGTGAGCTCCAGAGGTCCCTTCCAACCCTGGCCAATCTGTGATTCTGTGACATAAGTTATTTTTTAAGATCTGCTGGAAATAAAAGATTATTTTTTCCCAATAAAATGCTCAAAAATATTCCCTGAATATGCATTACTTCCCCTAAATAAGTAATTTTGCAGGTCACCTTCTGTCCTGCTGGATATTTTCTTTTTTTTTGCGGGGGGGGGGGGGGGGGGGGGGGCGGGGGAATGTTATTGGTTCCCTCTCCAACAATAAGAATTTTGTCAGTGAAAGGATTTTACTGGACTTTGTCTGTGGGTCCCAGACCGTGAACTTCTTTCTTTAGACATCAGACAAAAAGAGATCTTTGAATAAACATTTTTGAGATAAAATTTTAGTATTTGCAGTGACTTTTTCCCAGAAAAAATAACCCGAACAACCAAGCACCAATGAAACAAAAATGCTTACCTCAAATCCCTCCCCACCTGCTTCAGAGTTTTTCATCAAAGGCCATCGTTTTCTGATCGTTTCAATTTTTAGCTCTCATAAGAACATCAAATGGCTTCCAGTTGGCAGGGAGAGCAACCCAGTTTCACTAGACTTGTACACTCTGACTTATAAAGGCCCCTAAACCATCTTTCTCCAGGACAGATAGTGATCGTTAGCAACTTGAGTTCAGGGAGACTCCACGGGCAATGATGGAGCAAGTTCTGGTGTGCTCTGGGTTCCTATCTTGGTTAGGTCCAACATCTTACAGACATAAACCAAAGGAGAGTAATAGACATTCAAAGACAAAGTCCATCCTTCGTCATGTTCTGGGCTTAAAAAATAAGCTGCCCAGAAAAAAAAGTAGTCAGTATTCACATCCATTGTCTGAGTCAATCCCTTACTGTGATGACTGGTTAGTTGACACCTCTAAGGCTCACTACAAGCTCAGATGAAAATATCTGCATAAGAGATGTCTAATTTGCATTTTGAGGCTTCTTCCTCACACCTGTTGGCATTAAAAATGGATGTGGCTTGTTGTTGTCGTTGGGAATGGAAGATGGCAGGTTGAGAGACAGCTGCAGGTTGCACACCAAGTACAGAGAACAAACTCTATTTCGTTCTCAGCAATCTAGTATTTCTTTTATGTGGACTGAAAACACTCGCTCTCTTTCTCCTCCTGGTTGGTAGGGGTAAAGACTCTTCTCTGATTGAGGCTGTAGCTTTATGTACTGATTTTGGTACCATACACAAAGCAATGGCGTTGTCATGTGTTTCCTTCTAGGCTGGGTGCGACTGAACGCATAACTGCATTAAAGAAGCATAACCAAGAGGAAAAGAGAGCCTGTTTGCTGCTGCCTCTCCTGATCTGAGTGGAACCACGTGATCCTTAATGACCATCTGTTGATTATTTTTCTCTCGAAGATTGATGGATGTGATTCACGGGCCTTTCAAAACAGAGCTGCTCCCTGACAAAAAAAGTGAAAGCCTTTGAAAGCATGACAAAAGGAGGTGAATTCCAAAGTAAAGAAGGAAAAAGCGGCAGATAGATCCATATCTTCTGTATTTTTTTACAGAGGGCCTCTGGGCAGTCTTGCCAGGACCCCTTGACTCTTAGTGGGGTCTTCTGGGAGGTTCTCCTATATTCTTTTTGTCATCTGCATACAGTTTTTGAAGCTGGGATTGGCAGTGTGTTGCAGGACTATGCCAAGAAACTAGGAGAAGCGCAAGACCAGATTTCCCATAGCAATGCCAGAAGTCTCCTATGCCTGGGATCTCAGTAAAGTATGGGGAAAATCCCCTCTTGCTGGAATCTAGTCTGAGCCCAGCATTTTGGATCATGCTGAATGCTCTGAGCTGCGACTCCAAAGAAGTGGCTTCTCTGAGCCCTCTCAGGGACTTCCCCTGGGACTTTATGCAAGAGACGTCAACTACCCTTTGCCACCATTTCCCCCATTTCTAGAATAGAAATAATATTTTACTAAATCATTGAGGTGTTACAAAGGTAAAATTGCAAAAGAAAATTGAAAACTAAAAAGGTAAAACCAAAGGGTAAATTTGAAAGACTGGCTTTTCTGAAAAAAATGAGAGAAAAACCCCCAGAAGTTAATTGCTGCTGACAGTAACTTTTTTGCAGCTCAGGCACATGATGTCTCTGTTTACTCCCCGAATGGGCGGAGGATAAGCAACAGCCGGATAATCTGGAAATTAAAGAAAGAAAAATCAACAAGTTGAAATGATGTATTGTAGTCATTAGTAACAGCATTGTAATAACCCAGCTTTCAGCACATTTCTAAATGCCCGTCTCTGTATGCACTTTCTTATAACAAGAATAATTTTCCTACCTCTCCTACCAAATCCCTTTAAACGGTGCTGGGGCAATGTTCTTCTACATCCCCTGGGATGAATCTTGCATTATTACTAAAGGGGGAACAATGTGAAGATAGTATGGTCTTTTATAGAAGCAGATCTCACAGGCACATTTTCCCCATGGAGGATGCTCTGACCATTTCTTTTGTCGTGTATGTGCCTCACGCTCTGTTAACCAAAGTTTTTCACTGACCTGCTGTGTGGGGAGCTATTCTGCAATCCCTCCACAAAAGAGGAGCTGGGCCCTGCTAACACCTCTACCCAGTAAAGCAATCAACACAAGTACTGGAAGAGCGGACTGATGCGTGTCTCCAGTAATTTGCCTTCACGTTGGGCAAGCGTAGCAAATACAACACCCTTTGGCTACCTTGTCCCATTTATGCAGTCATGTTCTAAGTTTTTGATGTCAACTAAGAACATCTGAGGAGAAGCATTTGTCAGGTCGGGAGAACCAAAGGTTCCTCAGTTCTGTTCATGCTGTCTTGTCAGCATCCGCTGGCTGTCACCTGGGAAGAGGCTCCTGCTCATTAAAATGAGCGGCGGCACCCGGACAGGAGTGAGTGGTCTCCTCAATATCACACAGCCTGCGTGGCTTTTCAGTGTGTCACTGGAATAGCTGTGCCCACACTGATGTGCAAACTGACACCCAAATCATGGCACTAACTCACCGAACCACACAGATCATAGAATCATAGAATGGTTTAGGTTGGAAGGGACCTTGAAGATCATCGAGTTCCAACCCTCCTGGCACAGGCAGGGACACCTCCCACTAGACCAGGTTGCCCAAGGCCCCATCCAGACTGGCCTTCAACATCTCTAGGGATGGGGCCTCTGTGGGTGAGCTCCTGGGGACCTGCAGGTTGCTGTCCTGGCCATTAATCACAAGGGAAAGCCTCATTGTACCTTGCTTTTGGCATCCACGTTTATCTCACCAACCAGCTTTGCAGACAGGTCCACCATCATGTGAGGCCTTTGTCTAAACTTCTGGTGACATCATCTACCAGAAGACCTGATGCACAGTTCTTCCTTCAAGGATTCCTGGGATCCAGCCTGAAAAAGCCCTAGTATCACCTATGTTAAGGGACTAGATTTGCAGGGACTAGATTTGTAGGAAACTCTTAATCTGGCTATGTGGAAGGATTTTATAATTGTCCGGGGCAACGAGTTGCGAGCATTCAGATTTTCTCTGTAACACTCTCTGACATGGAGATGAAACACAGCTTCTAAGATATTTTAGCAGAAACACAGGAGGTGATCTAGGATATCAGACACTTCCCATTTAAATAAGCTGCAAAATGACAATATTGCTTTATCGCTGTCAGCTGGCCAGGCTGTAGACTGCTCTATTAGACTGCAAGGTTCCAATACCCATATTTAAATAAGGCTGCACTATCAAAAAAAAAAAAAAAAAAAAAGGACAAGTGGTGTGTTTGGACCAGAAAGGATCAAACGCCAGCTCTCCCCCTAAGGGAGCAGTGAAGGGGCGGTGGATTCTACACAGAAAATCTCATATATAGGGAAATTACTACACCTTGCTGGTGAGGTCTCTCTCCGCCTCACTGTTGCCCTTGGGTTTCGGCTCACCTTCCCTTGTGGATCATCCCCACACTTGTGGCTTCCTGACACCATCCATGATGAGTTTTGGCATTATCTTACTGTACTGGATGGCTGGGCAATAAAACATCAGGTGAAATTCAGTGGTATTAAATACGAGCGTTGCACACAAGGAAAAACAACAGTTCTAACTCTGCATGCACAGTGATGGGCTCTGAGCTGATTACTGCTACTGAGGAATGACATTTGGGGCTTATAATGGACAGTTGAATGAAATTATGAGCTCATTGCTCTATAGCAATCAAAAAAGGAAATTGAATGTTAAGGATTATTAAGGAGGGAATAGAAAGCCAAACAGAAATCATTGTAATACCACTGAACAAATGCGTTTTGGACCTTCGTCTCGAATAGAGTGTGTGGTTCTTGTCCTCCCCTCTCAAAAATGCTCTAGGAGCCCTGGCAAAGGCTCGGAGAAGATGAAAGGAGGATGGTAAGGAACAACTGTGGTGGAACACAAAAGGGTTAAATAGATGTGCGCACTTCAGTCTCGGAAAGAGACATTTTGGGGAGGGAGTTTGTCAGGATGCCATGATGGATGTGGAGGCAGTGACAGGGAATGGGGTAGGTTCTTCACTGGCAGCATGTGGTTGAGCTGTGGCACCCCTTGCCACAGGACAGTGCTGTTTCTATAAAAAAAATCATGGAAAAAACAATCCTTTGAGGGTCATAAACGTCCTGGCCAGTATCGGTGTCTCCCTACCTTGTGTTTGTACTCCTCTGTAACCACTTTCAGTCAGCACACGGGCTGAAATTGTTTTTTAGATCAGACCCAGTATTTTAATTTCAATCTACTTTTATTTGTTTTTCACGCTGAATTCTTACAGATTTATACTGTCACAGCTTACTTTTCGCTACTAGGTAGGAAAAGAGAGGAAAGTCTCATTGAAACCACAAAAATTACTTATTTGGTAAACAGCAGGAAACAGAAATACCATAGAAAAGTCCTAACATGAAGATAGAACTGCATAGATAGCTTCTAAAAATGCAACTATTGCTATGAGAGGACATCATCCAATCTTTGGACAATAAATAGGGGAGAGAAGAGTTGATGAGAATGTCAAAGTAAGCTTCTTCCATGAAAAGCTCTAAGGAATCGTTAATGCACATAATATGAACCATTGCCAGGCCTCTGCAGCACAGCCAGCTGCGGGAAGAATAACCTATTTAAATAAAAAAAAAAACTCTCTTTTCTCACTTTGCGCTCTGTTAATAATAACAATAATCATTCAGGTTGGCTTGGACAGGCTTAGAGCCAGTGAAGCAGAGATTTAATAGAGTTCAAACAAGTCTAGATTTTAAAATTGTACTCTTTTTTTCTGCAGTGTACTCAGGGCTGTTACTGCTGGTTCACCCTTTTAATAATGTCTTACAACGTGAAGGTGGGGTAGAAGAATTTCCTGGACCACTATGTCAACTTCTCACCTTAGCCATCTCACACGTTAAAAATCAGGCATGTTGTGACCCAAAGGATCTCCTTTTCCCTTGCTCCCCTGTTTAGACTTTCTCTTTTATTCCCACTTGAATGCCACTTTCTGGAATACGAGTTGGCAGAGCTCTACTCCAGGTCTGGGTGTTGTCTCAAGTCTTCGTGCAATGGCATCGGCACTTCTTTGTCTCGACTGACATAAGGTCAGTGAATCATAGCTTGTCTGAGGAGGCTGTTATGGACACAGAGGTGTCCCCGTTTAGTGGACCTCTGTTCTTGCGACACTTTTAGCATGCATGTACATGGATAACCTGAAAGGAAGACATATGGAAGTGTTTTCTTCTTAGATTATCCCCTCTTTGACTAGATGATGCTTTTTAGCTTGATATGCAGTTGCAGATCTGTAGTTTGCAAACAATAAGCATCAAGTGTCAGACAGCAAATTAATCTTCTGCTGAAATATACTGCTAAGTGGAAAATGGTTATTTTTCCTTTCTTTTACACGGTTTTATGTCTTTTGCAATTTGCAGATGGCAGTACTAGTAGCTTTTGTTGCTCATGGCTCTAAAAACAAAGAGTTAAAATCATAATCTCCTTTAATTTCATAAGCGAATCAATCAGAAGATAAAGTAAAATTAAAAAAAAAAAAAGAGAGAGGAAAACAAGATATGCTTCTGGCGACAGAGTTGTGCTGTGGTGGATTTCAGTTAGATGGGAAAGTCTGCTGGCTTGCTTTGAGCAATGACATTGCAAACCCTCCTCTTGGGGGAAATAATATTTTTTTGCACTTTTATAGAGCTTTCCATCCATCAGTTTATGAAGGAATAAGCACAAGCTATTGTTAATGAGGATGGCTGGGACTAATTTGTAGACTAGACATTTAACAGACAAATTAGAGAGCAAGTTCTGTGCTGAGAAGAATTTACAATGTCGAAAGGCAACAAAGATGAGGGATGGGTGGTGACAGAAGCCAGCGGTAGGAAACAAACAGTGATGGTGTAGATCCTCTATCCACACAGTAACAATCACAATTAACTTTGTTCATTTATTGACACGACCATGAGGACTAAAGAGCTTTCTAGTAGGGTTTTAAAAATGAAGGGGCTGTAAGTCTGACATTTAGGGGGGGGATCTGCCATGAGACACAGAGGGCACATGAAAACCATCTCGCCATTGCAATTACTGGCAACTTCAGCCCGAGGTGAAGGTGATTTGGCACTGCAGGCTGTGCAGACAGATCCACTGCCCTCCCAGAAGACCAAGTCCTACTGCTTTACCTGTGAGATGCAGCTCTGCTTACCTGGGTAAGATGCAGATTACTGATCTCGGTCTGCACTCACCGAGTCCATACAAGACGGATGTGAATATAGATTGTACAAACCAAACTCTCCCAGACAGTACATGGTCTAAGCTGCCATGCATCACAACAAGGTTAAAGAGCACGACCTCAACTCATGGAGACCCTTCAAGGTTATGAAATAACCTGACAGCAGGAGTAGGAGATGGATTTTTACCCTCGTTAACGTCTACCATAATAACCATGGGAAAGTATGTCTTTGCCAAGGTTGAGAGAAGCTAAATTGTTGTGTAAGGGCAGATACATTCTGTGTGGGTGTGAAAAGAAGATGGGTTAAGTGAGTTGGGCTTGCTTAGGGCAGGATTCGCATGACTAAGCATGGGTGTCTATACTGGAAGTGCCAATATTAGAGGCCGTCACTGCTGGCTCCCTTTACGGTCAAGGAAGAGTGAGTCAGTAGAGCCAGGGGTTCTTAGGACATTAGTCATCTCATCTCCATCTTTATTTGATCAGACAAAACCTATCCCATACGTCAAGTGAGATGAATCCCACCTCAGGACAAGTCTGTAGTGCTACCTCTGCAGAGGAGTGTACTGAAGTGGCCTGCTCAGATACGGAAACTGCAGTAGATGCAGTGACACTTGCTGGGAAAACTTAATTGATCTTAGGTGATTAAACCCACACTGAGCTCCTTGCTACCAGAGATGCGCTCCTGGCTGTACCCAAGTGAGTTAATTTAAAGGTATTTTGGAAATGTCTTCCTGAGCTGCAATAGAAACTGTCTCAGCACGTGCAGCTTGTGTCTAGAAAATGCTCGAATTTTGATTGCAAAGGTGTTTTTAACCAGATTTTTCATGCTGGAAAGGAAGGGCTATCACTTGTTTATGCAGGGAAGACCTATAAGTTAAGCATCCATCTCCTTTGTTCCTGGTTTCTTGATTGCGTGCACAAATAATTAATGGAAAGTATTCCCCTGCGTGGCATACGGGCAAAGGTAAGGGCTGGTTGAGTGACCATAGCATGGCCACAGAGGTATGTTTCTCCCTTCCTATTGCACTCATTCTGGATGTGGCAATAGATCCTGAAGCACCTGTAGCCAGCAGTGCTGGAGGGCTTTGGGGCCATTTAGAGAAGGGTGGTATGACGGGTACTGGGACTGGTGCTGTTCAGCATCTTTGTCGGAGACATGGACAGTGGGGTTGAGTACACCCTCAGCAAGTTTCCCGATGACACTAAGCTGTGTGGCGAGGTAGACACGCTGGAGGGGAGGGATGCCGTCCAGAGGGACCTGGACAGACTGGAGAGATGGGGCCATGCCAACCTCATGAAGTTCAACAGGGCCAAGTGCAAGGTCCTACATCTGGGTTGGGGCAATCCCAAGCACAAATCCAGGCTGGGTGGGGAATGGCTGGAGAGCAGCCCTGTGCAGAAGGACCTGGGGGTGCTGATTGACGAGAAGCTCAACATGAGCCAGCAATGTGCGATCGCAGCCCAGAAGGCCAACCGTATCCTGGGCTGTATCAGAAGAAGTGTGGCCAGCAGGTCAAGGGAGGTGATTCTGCCCCTCTACTCCGCTCTCGTGAGACCCCATCTGGAGTACTGCGGCCAGCTCTGGAGCCCCCAGTATAAGAAGGACATGGACCTGTTGGAGCAGGTCCAGAGGAGGGCCATGAGGATGATCAGAGGGCTGGAGCACCTCTGCTGTGAAGACAGGCTGAGAGAGTTGGGGCTGTTCAGCCTGGAGAAGAGAAGTCTCCAGGGGGACCTTATTGCGGCCTTCCAGTGCCTAAAGGGGCTACAGGAGAGCTGGGGAAGGACTTTTTACAGGGGCATGTAGTGATAGGATGAGGGGGAATGGCTTTAAACTGGAAGAGGGGAGGTTTAGATTAAACATTAGGAAGAAATTTTTCACCTTAAGGGTGGTGAGGCCCTGGCCCAGGTTGCCCGGAGAAGCTGTGGCTGCTCCATCCCTGGAGGTGTTCAAGGCCAGGCTGGACGTGGCCTTGGGCAACCCGGTCTGGTGGGAGATGTCCCTGCCTATGACAGGGGCGTTGGAACTCCATGATCTTCAAGCTCCCTTCCAGTCTAAACCATTCTATGATTCTACGATTCTATGATGACATTGGAGAATGTATCAGGAAGGCTAGGAAACCCCCGCTAACGAAGCTTTATTGTTTGTGCTTGTCCTTTGGATTTTTTTTTGTCATGCTCAACTGGATTTAAGCTGTGAACCATGTTTGTCTTACATCTTGCAATTAGTTGGCACAACCAGCACCTGGAATGACTGATTCCAGTGCCTTTACACTCAGAATTACATCCTCAACCGGTATCACCCACTGCAGAAACAATGAAGTAAGTGCAATATCACTGATGTGTGACGACCAAAGATGCTCAGAAAACCTCTGAGCCAACAGGCGGTTGCAATACTCAGCAGAGGATACCTAAAAGAGTAGGAACCCTGATCACTGTGATCATAGATCTGATGTTTTCCACCACCTCCTCCAGAGCTTCCCAGATTTTCTTCTCTAGTAATCTTGCAAACACGAAAATTTACCGGGTTTAGATTACGTTGAGGTGTGTGATTGGACTAACGTAAATACAGATGAATAGTTCATGTTCCATTATCTACCTGATGTCTACTGAATGTTGGGGTTTTTTTGCTGCAGGAGCTATGTGGCCTGCAGGTCTGAAACTCATGTAGTCCAAATGCATCCTGCTACCCCTCCGTAGCACAGTATCACAAACTTCAAACTCAATGCAGATTAACTTTCCCAACGTCACTGAGATAATTTTAAGCCAGGAGTGGAATACGGAATATCCCACAAACTCAATGGACAGTTATCCACTGGCCCAATAATTTTCTACGTTTTAACCTTTAAATACAGTGAGCTTCCAATTTGCAAACGAAAATATCAAACAAAACCAAATGCACTCAAACTTTGTTAGTAGAATAAAACTGCTGACTCACTTTTTTTTTTTTTTTTTTTCAGTAGAAACTCTGTTTAATCATTTTGTTTTGCAGGAATGGGGTATAATTAGAGAACCAGTGAGCATGTAACTCTGTGAATTTATTATGCAAGCAGCTATGAAAATGACTGTCTTCAGCACAAAATGATTGAATGTCATTAAGACAAGTGAATCCAAGGGTGAGACCCCAGTGGGATGCCCTCACATGGGAAAGCGTAATTGGATAAAGTAGCATGGGGCCATGAAAACCCAATTTGCCTCTTTCTGATGCTTACATGAGCTTCCTGCCCATATCTTCATCAGCTGTGGAACTGGGAAGTCAATGAGACAGATAAATCATTGGGATGATCTCTACCATATGTAGGCAAGCTTTTTTGGTGCAAAACAACAACAAAAAAATGCAGTTAAAGCCAGGGTGTTGATGCTAATGCATCTCCTTCTGCAGCTACTAACTCATTTTAGCTGTTTTGGCATTGTTGAATGAACTGAGCGCTGGTGAAGATAACGGACCCGGTACACTTAGGAATTACCGATTCCTTTACTGAGTCACATTTCAGCATCTCCTG
Source organism: Pluvialis apricaria (assembly GCA_017639485.1). Taxonomy (NCBI): domain Eukaryota; kingdom Metazoa; phylum Chordata; class Aves; order Charadriiformes; family Charadriidae; genus Pluvialis; species Pluvialis apricaria. The sequence goes on from CM030008.1 coordinate 167,848,968, forward strand.
CAGCTCTAGATGAGCATGTATCCACAGAGATAGCAGAGGTCCTTGAGCAGGGCTGGTCCTGAGACCCCAGGGGAGCAGTCAGCCTGTGAGCGCGGCTGCAGTAACTGTTTTTGAGTGTTCTTTTAGCCCAATACCACTGGGATTTACTTTGATTTAGCTCGAGCCGCAGCGGACGCGGAAAGCATACAGACTGATAGTTACCACAGCCCAGCTGACAGGTGCGAACATATTGAAAGGACCACAGATCTGAGCCTTATGTTTCTTAAAAAAAAACCCAAAACCAAACAGTTATTTTCATTATGTGGGTTGAAGGAGTTATCTCAGCTGGGGCTGTCCATAGATGAGCATCGGCTTGTTTCTAGCCTAGCAAGTCTGTAATTAATAGACATGTGAAGGCATGAGTCTGACCAGTTATTAGAATAAATAAATAACAACTTTCTTGAAAGAAGCATCCCCGTCTTTGCACAAATCCCTTATTTTGAGGAAGTCATTGACTCGGTTATTACTGTTAGAAAAAGATCTTTCCCCATAGCAGTTGTCTGAGATTTCGCACTACTGATTTGCATCTTTATCCAGGGATTTATCCTTATCTGTACATTACCTTGTGAATGTGTTTCTTGGGTCTCACATGTGTTCTTATGCAAACATTTCAATATCGGCATGCATGCGTTCTTACACGTCAGCGTGCATTGATGCTTGTGAGCCAAGGGGTGTGAGGGCTGAGTTTAATTTACTGCTGAAAATAATAAGGTGATTTTCACTAGCGCATAAATTTGCTGCTTGCTTGCTGCCTCTCCTGCAGAGTGAGGACACAGATACTTGTTAGTTTGAGCTACTGCTCCGAACTGTCAAGTTTCTCCCTGGCCGAGCAGTAGGCAAACAGAGCGCCTCCTGAAAGTGCTGCTTTTTCTGAACCCTGACAGAACGTTTGGCCTGATTTAGGACATTGATTATGCAGGGCTGGGAGAACCTTGAGGCTTCATTTTATATCACTGTTGTCTTCTCTTCTCTGCTCTACCTGTCCCCTCTTCTCCTGAAAGTCTTTGCCTGCCCAGGAAATATCAAGTGGAGAAAGCTTTCTTGGAGGAGGCTGAAGGAAGAGCAAAGAGAGGTTCTTCCTGGAGAACAAGTTTTGGTGCTATTTCATAGTCCTCTTTATGCCAAATCCTAAAAGTGCAAGGTCAGTGCTTCCCCAGTCCCGTGATAATCTGGGTTCACATCAGTCTTCTAAAAACCTTTTATTTCCGATATAAGAAAGTTGCCTGAGACCCTGTCTGGAAAGAACATAGTTATTACCTTTGTGGAGAGAGCAGCTGGAGCATAATTGATGTTCAGCAATATGATAAAACTGGTATGGTATTAAGCTCTTTGGGGAAGGGTTTGTCCTTTAGCAGCGTGTTGATATAGTGTCTGGATGCTACCGCAGTCTGAATGCAATGAATTAATATAATAGCAATGTGATGCAATGCACTTTTTTTTTTTTTTTTTTTTTTCATGCAGACTGTACTGGAAGAATATTTCTAGATTCCAGTTTGCTCCTGGAAATACTAATTATAGCTGTTCTGGTGCAGAAACACACACCTGTGGTACCAAGGTATAGCTTTATAAAAGTACCAAATGAGCCTGGGACAGGCTGCCCAGGAAGGTGTGATTTCCATCGAAGGAAAATTGGTTGCAGCGGTGCAATAGAGAAAATAAGTAATGCGGAGTGTCCTCTGGAGGGGAAAATCATATCTCAATAATCAACGAGAATCCATTGCAAAGGGCTGTGAGATGAAGCCCTGGGGGATTTATTTGGATCTGCAAAAAAACCTTTGCGATAGCATCATACACGGGGCTATTAAGAAAATACATGGCCATGGGCAAAGTGCTGCAGTGCCGTCGTAGGCTCAAAGATGCTGAAGGGACCGAAGTCCGACAAGTGTGCCCAGTTATGAGTGCTGCGTTAACGAGGGGTAGGTGCCATGGGTGTATGTGGTCTGGAATAAAGTAGGTAGCATCAATATGAGGAAATATGCACCTAATGCACAATTGTTCTGTTTGTTGGTTTTTTTTAAACAAACAGGCAAATGAGCTTTCCCACTTAAAGCTACTGAATAGTTCTGCATTCTGATTTATGAAAGATGATCGTAGCTGGCAAATATCAACAGATAAAAGTTTGGAAGATCTCATATGGGATTGTCTGGAGCAGTAATTCTCATTAAACTTGCAGTTAATTCAAAAATTTAGCAGCAACAAATGACATTTTAATAACTATTTTCTCTCACAGCCACTTTCACAGGATGGAGGTAATTTGGAAAACAAATTTTATTGGATATTTTTAGTGGGAAACTCTTTATATAAAAAAAGGTTAAATCATTTTTAGCAGGTAATCATGATACCAGGATATTCAACTATTGGTATTCAAGGAAACACAGGCTGGAAGACATATATCTCCTAGGGAACCCACTAAAAATACCTTTAGGATTATTAATGTTATAGATAAAGAAAATTAAAAGAGCAGTGACAGAATGAGAGCAGGTGGTGAAGAAGAGGCCCAGTCCCTGGTGTTTTATATAAAAGATTTAGGAAATGACCGATTTGCTTTGGTAGATCAGACTATGTGGGTCTCTCAGGCCCTCAAACTCTTCCCTCCCTATGATTGCCAGCCTGAATCTCTGCATTTCTTGGGCTCCCATCCCCAGCCACAGCACTAATTGTGCAAACCAGCCAATATGATTGTAATGGCATCTTTCACTTGGTTTTAAGCTCCACAGAAACTCCCACTCCCATCTTCTACCTCACTTCGTTTTCCGTCCCCCAGAGAAAGGAGGTACGGCAACTACAGGGTCATCCCTGCGTCATCCCAAAAATTTGTGCCCTGGGTCAGAGGAATTGTGACTTTTTTTCCTGGAAAGCTTCTACTTAATTAGTTGGCGTCTTTACTTGCTATTTCAGGTCTGTTGCCCTGGGGGACAATGAGTGCTGGTTAAACATTCAGTTAAATATGTTTGAGAATATAGGACTGCAAGATATATATTTATATAAATATATTTATTTTAAAAATTTTTTTTTAGATAGCCTTTCTTAGGCTTAATCTTGCCTCTGCTTTTTTTTCTGGGCAGAACCAAACCTGAAGAGCAGAGTTTCTGAGACCAGAGATCTGAGATCCCAGGATCTCCCTCACCTCCTTGGTTCTAAAAACATTTCTGTAGGGGCTTCCCTTGGTGATGTCCTGTGAGCCACAGATGGAGAACCACCTTCGAAGGGCTCAAAAATATCTGGATTAAACTCTTTATGACATAAAGCCTTCCTTCCTAAAGCAGGGCTAAACTCTTCATGGAGGGTGTGGAAACACTGGTGTTTTCACACCCAGAAAACACTGTTAAAGCGTCAAGTCTTGCATGGCCAAGACACCATGAAGCCCTCTTTCTGGCACTTCACTCTTCTCCCTGCTCTCCCCTAACCAGCTTTCACCAAGACTTCACATTTTTTGAAGCGTGTTTCTCAGAACCATGGCTGAGTGAGAGACTCTGCTGGGGCTGAAAAAAGTGGATTGGGTGGCTTTGGGCGAAGATGAGTACATGTCTCGTAAGCTATGCTCCTGCAGCTATATCTGAGCAGGCTCCTGCGGGTTCCCACTAGATGTGTGCATTCATTTTCACAGCGTGACACCCACCATCACTCTGCATCACCCACTTTTTCACATTCATCGTAACCATGCTTCCTTATCTTGCTTGGGAAAACGTCATATGAAACACTGACCAGAGCCTTTCTAATGCCAGCATGGAACTTCTGCTGCTTCTCTCCTGCTCACAAGACCCATTACCCTGTCTTGGGAAAACAACTGTAATTGTCTGATATAATTGGTTCTGATAAACTGAAGATTTGGAGCTAGCACAGGAACCAAGATAATAACACAAGTCTGGAACTAAGCGGGGACGAGAGGAAACAGGAAAGGATTTCACGTTACAAGCAGAGGCTGAAATAGTGGGAACTCTTGGCCAGTTGGAAGGTAACTACACATGCTGTCTCAAACAGAGTTACAGAGACCACCACCAGATTCCATGGGGCAACTGTAGTTGCGGGTACCTTGGTCTAACTGGCATGATTTGCTTTTTTTTTGTGCTTATTGCCTCATCTGGGCAAAGCTTGAACAGAAATCAAGGTAAAGCAGGATGAAAGGAGACCCTAAAATTGTTTCTCTGACCAATCAACCTTACCAGTCCTTCATTCTCCCTCCTCAGCTGTTGCTGGGGTCAGCAACAGTTTTGCCATAGGGCTACAATTTCGTATGAGATGCCCCAAAATGATTTCCCTTCTAGCTATGCCCCACCTTTATTTAAAGACAAGAGTCCTGAGTCAGATAATGCTTCACCTTGCCAACTACTCCATCACCCTCCAAACAGCAACAACCAGACACCCCCCTAGCAATCAATCCTGCTGCTTCCCCCCCTCCTCCACCAACCGATCCTCTTTGCCAAGAGCAAGAAGAGCTTCCCTGTTCCCAACATCCTGCCACTCTAATTTAACGGGTTTCTCACAAAGTCTAGACATTTCCTGAATTGCATGTAAAAAGCTTCTGCTCCACTTCAGCTCCATTAATCCTGCAACTCCAGGCCCAACAAGGCTGATGCTGCTCCATCGGCTCTGGGTGAATTACAGTTTAAATGACAACCGTGCAACTCCTTGGCAGTGACTCTATGCCCTTCGTTCCTGTATTTTTCTGGGTGGAAGGAAAGAAATGATAAAGTCCTTTGAGGCTGCTGTCTGTCCCATTGCAGCAGAAATTAACTGAGCTGGGAGAGTTCAGTGCAAATTGGATAGCTTGTACTATAGCTAGTTGATAGCATCATCCTGCAAAGGAGCAAAAACCCTTTCTCACAGACTCTCACGGTGCCTGTGTTGATTGTGTCATAGATGTAAAAGATGAAAGAAGGCTAATGGGGCAATTACAAAGTCTTTTGGGGCCTCATTTACTCTCTACAGAGCTTTCCTTGGCATTAAGTTCAGTCTTGCTTCCAAAGTCCTAGGTAGAGCTATTTTCAATATTTCCTTTTAAAGTTTTCTTTTAGATAAAAATGACTTTTTACCTCAAACAAATTAAAAAAAAAACAAAACAAACTTGTTTGTAATTTTCAAATTGTCCTGGTTTTAGTGATATCTGGGGAAGCCTTTAAAAAAAATCCATCAGCATTCAATTTGCAATTTTTCTGTTCTTTCCCAATTTCTGCTTTTCTGCATTCCTTTTCCCCTGCTGACAAAAAAAATTAAAATTAATAGAAAATTGTAAAAAGAGGAGCAAGAGAGGAACAGGAGACATCATTAAAAGTTTTATTCATATTTACTATTCTGGAAAACCAAGGACTGATTTATGTCTTTTTGCCACAGCATTGCGTTGGAAACTCATGGTCATTGGTTCCTCCAGCGATGAAAGTAGCTCTCTCCAGGACTGGGCATGGCCTTCTTGATTTACCAATTCACTGAATCTGGCCACACATTTTAAGTAATGCTATTGCTGTTGGTGCATGTGTTGACTACATCAGGTATTGAAATCAGCCCTCTGTATCCCACTAGAAACACCTCTTCCTCACTGAGGACTTGTTGTTAATAATTTAACTCTTTAATTTATTTACCATGTCCTCTACCAATATCTCCAACTGCTAATTTTGTCATCACAACTAAATCAAATTCTTCGGGAAGGTTTGCTGCTCTGTAGTAAAGGCAGAAGAATGCACCAAGAAGCTTTGCAACACCAGACCAGTTAAATTCCAGTTCAGCAGACATATGGCATCCACACTCCTACGCATTCTCCATTTTCTCTTACATTTGAAGATTTCTCAAAAGCTGACCCCAAAATATAAGGCAAACATTTGACCTGTCTTTAAGAATTTCAGGGTGTAAGTCACTCAGCCTAAATATTGGATGTATTTCTACTCGTAGATACGCATTACAATGCTCTTGGTTTCTGAATGACTGCAAAAGGCTTTGACACCCAAAGGTGATATTAATTTTTCCACTTTATTGTAATTCCAAAGGAATAAACAGAAATAATCACTGCATACTTTTTCTTATACATTGTAAGTAGATCATTTCTATCTAGCATTGAGCCCCATATCATTGCTATTTTTTTTCTTTCTGGCCCAAAGTCCATGGCCTTTTAATTGTTGTCTTCAGATTTTCCCGTGTAGCTTCTCAACACTTCAGATATCATTATTCAGCTCAGTTGTTATCACTTTCCCTTTTCATCACAAGTTATTACACTGCTTTTGAGTTTCTAATCAGCATTTTCAGGTTGCTCATGATGCAATGTATGTTGTATATTACCAAACATCTAGCGCAGTAGCACTGACTTTGACAATCCTGTGTCACTGGGAAAAGAATTAGATTATTACCTGACTTGTCTTGCATTTAGAATGGATCCTGACTCTCCCAGATCTGCAGTCTTCCCTGGACTGATGTCTCTGCCTCCTCCAAATGAAGGTTCTGGTGATGCTCTTCAGGGATGCCCAAGCTGGGCCCTTCACCACAGGTCTTTTTTCACTTGAGCTCAACACGTCACCTGTAATGCTTGTGCAGAGACCCGGGGAGGTGATTCTTCCCCTCTACTCCGCTCTGGTGAGACGCCACCTGGAGTACTGCATCCAGCTCTGGAGCCCCCAGTATAGGAAAGACATGGACCTGGTGGAGTGTGTCCAGAGGAGGGCTACAAAGATGATCCGAGGGCTGGAGCAGCTCTCCTATGAGGAGAGGCTGAGAGAGTTGGGGTTGTTCAGCCTGGAGAAGAGAAGGCCCCAGGGAGACCTTATAGCAGCCTTCCAGTACCTAAAGGGGCTACAGGAGAGCTGGGGAAGGACTTTTTACTAGGGCATGTAGTGATAGGAGGAGGAGGAGGAATGGCTTCAAACTGGAAGAAGGTAGATTTAGATTAGCTATTAGGAAGAAATTTTTCACTCTGAGGGTAATGAGGCACTGGGACAGGTTGCCCAGAGAAGTTGTGGAAGCTCCATCCCTGGAGGTGTTCAAGGCCAGGCTGGATGGGGCCTGTTCTAGTGGGAGGTGCCCCTGGCCATGGCAGGGGGGTTGGAACTAGGTGATTTTCAAGGTCCCTTCCAACCTAAACCATTCTATGATTCTATGATTCTCACACGCTTTCCCCAGTAGCAGGGTTTCTTATATGACTTTATCCCCCGAGAAGTTAAACCCATGTTGTTGTTTCCTCCCTTGTGCGCGATGTCCTTACTGATTTCTGTAGCAGTCTCCAATCTGGAATGGTCATTAGGATTCTCTGACTGCTTTCTCCCATATTGCTAATAAGGCTGTTAAGCAGATTGATCTGACATTGATCTGCACTGCAATCCAAGTGACACCTCTTTGTGACTCACACGTACCTTATATCCCAAAGTAGGACACACTGCTATTAAGACACTGGATTTGGATTCTGGAGATCTGGGCTTTGTTCATCTCGCTGTCATCTATCTTCTGGATGTGTTTGCACAGGGGACTTATTTTGTGTGAACTATTTCTCCTGTGGTACAGGAGGGTTAATAAGAGCACCCTTCTGCATGGAAGAGTTTTTAGGACATATTTATTAACCTTCATGTGGGTACTGCATTACCCGTGGCCACATGAATATATCTATACTGAGAAGTGGAGCATATGGTTGGCTCACCCGCTGGCCAGCCTGGAGTTGAGTCTGCGTGTGGAAAAATAGAGGTTTCAGTACCCTGTGATTTCTCAGGAAACGGCAAATGAGAAATTTTGCTCACCTCAGCCACTTGTGTGTGGCATCTCATTCAGTCACTAGAGCTAACGGGGCTGGAGTTGGGGCTCTCCATCAGTCTTCTGCTGTAACTGTTGCCTCAGTCAGGAAAGGATAAATGTCACAGACACTGTGCACACTGATTTACTTTCAATTCCCAAGAGCTTGATTTTTCTGTGTTCTGGATAAAAAAAAAAAAAAAAAAGGCAAAACAAGTCCCTGTTCTTTAGTACTTAATAAAATATATTATTAATGCTTTTTACCAAAACTAAAATTTATTGAGAGAATTGTGCGGGTACACGCTAGCCTGGATAAAGGTTATTCTTTGTTTTCTATGCATCTACCAATTTTAAGCTCAGCAGTCCTCTCAGAGACAATATAAATTAATATCATGAGCAGTACTTTGTGAGAGACTGTTTCAAATGCCACATCATTAACTGGCATATTAAATCTGCAAATTTCCTTTCACCCAATAATTTTATAATTCTATCACAGAAAGCAATTTTTCATGCTATAATTCCTTTTACCCCTTTGCGTCCATCTCCTGCTGCTTGCCACTCATAATGTGGTGCGTTATATGTTGTCTTTATTTCCCCCACACCACACTTCTGTGTGTGAGGCTCTCATCAGACAGGCTGGATTGGTTCTGGCCACAGAATAATCATAATGTGGTCTATTGATGAGTGAACCTGCCCCCTTTTTCCTTCCCAGACCCACGCCCCAAGGAGTCTTTATCTCTGAGCTAGATGCCAGCAGCTTCTGGAGTCCCTTTGCCCTTTGGTTGTTCGATCAGGGAGTGTGTGTCATAGAATCACGGAATGGTTTAGGTTGGAGGGGATCTTAAAGATCATCCAGTTCAAATCCCCCTTCCATGGGCAGGGACACCTCCCACCAGCCCAGGTTACTCAAAGCCCCGTCCAGCCTGGCCTTGAACACCTCCAGGGATGGAGCCTCAACAACTTCTCGGGGCAACCTGGGCCAGTGCCTCACCACCCTCAAAGTGAAAGATTTCTTCCTAATATCTAATCTAAATCTCCCCTTTTCCAGTTTGAAGCCATTACCCCTCGTCTGGTCACTACATGCCCTTGTAAAAAGTCCCTCTCCAGCTTTCTTGTAGGCTCCCTGCAGATACTGGTAGGCCACTATAAGGTGTCCCCAGAGCCTTCTCTTCTCCAGGCCCAACAACCTCAACTCTCTCAGCCTGTCTTCATAGGAGAGGTGCTCCAACCATCTCATCTTTGTGGCCCTCCTCTGGAATAGCTCCAACAGCTCCATGTCCTTCTCGTGCTAAGGACTCCAAAGCTGGAGGCAGCACTGCAGGTGGGGCCTTAGAGCTGAGTAGAGGGGAAGAATCACCTCCCTTGATCTGCTGGCCATGCTGCTTTTGATGGAGCCCAGAGAAGTGATGAGGATGAGGAAGACATCTGAAGGTTGAAGAGTTGTGACCACTAAAAAATGCACTAAGATCTTTCCAGTCCTACTTTGAAGACCAAAGTAGACCTGCAGAGTGAGCTGAAGTCGGGATTCCCTCATGGGATTCTTGCACATGGTGGAAGATCCCATGTCCCTGCTGCCATAGCTGGGATCTTTAGGCTCATATTCTCTAAAGACGGTGGGTAGCAAACTCCCAGAGGATTTATCCTAATTACAGTAAAGCCTTCCAGGGTAGGTGCCTTGCTATGCTCATGTCACTGGGAAAAACAAGTAGAGACAGTTTCGTGAATGTGTGATCACCACGTGGGAAATCTACAGGGATTGTTGGAAATGTTGGATAAGCTGTTGTGAATCTGGTTCTCCTTTTGGTTTGCATTGACAGAGGGAAATTGTGGAAATGGGAACTGGGATACTTGTCTCTGCTTCCGTACAAAGCTGGCATTGTCTCTCCTCCAGTCACACTCTATTGGCATAAGATCAGATTTCTAGCCTCTACGTGTGGAGGACTTGGCGAAGGAACGTCATTTAAAGAGACCTGTAAGACCAGCTCCAGTGGATCGGTGTGTCCATCAGCCTAACCACCCTGTCTATGATAGCCGGCGCTCTTGAACACGTAGGGTAAGAGCATAAAATGGGAGGTATAAAGAGGTAATTTCTTACATTTCCTGGGTTGGAATAAAGCTGATTAAATAAACATCTTTGTCAAAACAAATGGGGAATAAATTGAGTCAGTAAATGCAGAGCTAGTCAACACAGACACTGGCATTCAGGACATGATTCATCTGATCCTGAAGCAGATTTATAAAAATGGTCAGGTGACTCACTCCTTAAAAATGCCTATATCTCTCCATTAATTATGAAGACAACTTTCTTTGACATGTTCAGCCTTGATTCTGTAGACATCTACAGCTGCATGGCCTAAGCCAGACTCAAGCTGGTTGGTTACTTCTTGAAGCTGGAGAAGTGCAGATGTATTGTTTCCCCCTTAGATATGCAACTGGTGGATGATGCCTGGGATAGCACGGCGTCATGTATTTGATCACCCCACAGATACTTTCTTACCTCTTTTCTTTCTGAGGGAGCTGAAAACATTTCGGACAAAAACCTCCGATGTTCTCTGGCCACTAGCCAGAATGTTTTATCCATCCTGAATGTGTTCTGGACCTTAGATAACCTTTGAATCTGGTTCCTTTAACTGTTCAGATCCCTTTGTGAAAACTCCCATGTGTGACTGCAACAGATATAGAATGTTGGATATTCTATCTCTTGAGTTTTTTGGTGTTTTTTTTTTTTGTTTGTTTGCTTGGGTTTTTTGTTCTTGTTGTTGGTTGGTTGGTTGGGTTTTTTTTTTGTTTGGGTATCTGGGGTTTGGGCTTTGGTTTTGGGTTTTTTTCCAAGGTGGAAGAAATTTTGCAACCATGCAGTTCTTGGGCTGCAGAGTTCTGTGAAAGTGAAAATCTTGATGATATGATAAAATTACTACTACTCTGGAGTAAAATCTTAGGAGAACATCTTGTATACTTGACTTCAAGCTCATCTTTGAGCTTTCAATTCTGAGCTTATCCAGTTAAGCTTTGAAGTGTCCATAACTTTAGATTCCACATGTGAATCCATACCAATGTTTGTCAGCCCTTATGGTGGCTTTTTTTTTATAATATGTAATAAAAATTTTCTTGGTTTAACACGTTCTTTTGTTGCAAACAAGAAAAGTCTGGCCCTACCCATGCTATAATCTGTTTGGTGGTTGAAGACAGTAATATTCCTTTCACTTTCTCTTTTTCAGGTTAAAAAAAACAGCTATCCCAGTCTCTCCATGTCTGTCGTGCTCCATCCCCTTGACCATCTTGGTGATCTCCACTGGACATGTATGTACGTGTCTTGCACTGGGAAGTCCCACACTAGACATGATAATCCAGGTGTGATTTACTGAATCAGAGCAGACGAATCCAACTGGCCAGCACGTGGATTTCATACAGCTAACCACTACCCTTTGAGCCCAATGGTCCTGTGAATTTTCTACCTGCCTCTTAGTACGCTTTTCTAGTCCATGTCTCTCCAATATATCTACAAGAGCATTATGGGAGTCTACTGAAACCCTTCTTATGGTCGAGGTAAATGACACCTACTTCTCTCTGCTTCCTTCGAGCCAGTCATATCTCTATAGAAGGCAATCATGTTGGTCATGCATTACTTGCCCTTGTTAAATTAATTCTGGCTGTTCTTAGATGCTTTTGTCTTTCATGTTTCCATAATTTCCAGGAGGATTTGCTCTGTAGCCTTTCCAGAGACTGAGGGCAAGACAACTGGCCTGTAGCTACCTGGATCCTCCTTTTTGCCTTTCTTTAAGCTGGTTGTGACATTTTGCCTTTTTCCAGATATCGGAAAATCATTTAATTGCCTTGAATTTTTATATATGCTAGAGAGTGGCCTCACCATGATGTTGGTAAACTTGTCCAGCACCTTCAGTCACATGGTCCCAGGGACTTGTGTATAGCCTATAAGTGTATATGTGTATAGCCTATAGTAAGTGGCCTCTAATTCTGTCTTGCTCTAGCATGTGTATAGGAACCTGGGAGCTCTGTTGGTAAACCTTTGACTAAATTCAAAGCCAAAGAGAGCACCGATTAGAGAGGTTTTGTCATCTAGTATATGGAATAGAAGATGGAGAGACAGTTGCCCCAGTTGGTAGTTTCTCTCTTACTCATAGGAAAGTTCCTCCCGTCCTTGCTGCCATTGCTAAAACCACTCCCCTGCACAAAGAAAAAACAAGTAAAAAAATAAGCTGCTCCATTGTATGAAATAAATAAATAAAGGTAGTAAAATGAAAGAGATAAGATTCCCACTGTGAAAAATATATTGCCTGTAAGTGAGGAACGAGCTGCTCCCTGAGTAAGCTGAACCGCTCCGGCTATATTTCACTCTTCCCTGTGAACTCTGCAAGAGAACAGAGACAGGGCAGGACGTCAGGATCAGCATGTAAATGAAAAGTTTGGCAGCCATGTGAGACCCAAGGAGCAGAAATGCATAAAGAAAATGAAAACTATAAGAAAACCCCAGGCTGGGTCTGTTTTGGTGGGTGACAGTTGTAGGATCACCTGGCAGAGCCAGTTACTGTGTCCCAGTGCGGCAACTGGGATGGGAAGAGGGATATCTGAAAGGCAATAGCTTCCCCTTGCTACATGCACGGGGCTGGATTTCAGCTGCTGACAGGGAGCCAGAATGTTCTTTGGGCTAATACCTCTTCTGTCAGAGATGGACGTGGCTCCACTGACCTCACGGTGCTTTATGGCAGAGGTGATTTTGGCACCTCCTGTTCTGCTTTGCATCCAAACATGAGGGAATCCTTTGGATCACAGGTGGATAAGCAGAGCTACACGTGTGGAAACAAAGGCTACAGCCATCCCTATAACTGATTCTTATAAGAGTTCGGGTTATTTTGGCCATAAAAGATTCCTTCTGAGGCCAGGGGAAGATTGTGAACAATAGTTAGGGCTGGAAGTGTACTAGAATGCTGTGGAGAGATTCAGGGTGCTAAGCTAACACTTTGGAGAGATGCTCAAGTCACTTTTGAGCAAGGTTTTATGCTTGACTTGTCTCTCTGTCTTCTGAGTCTCCTCTGTGAAACTTACCACTCAGCCCCACCCTGAGAGCGCATGCATGAAAGTCATCAGGAGCACTCATACTCGTGAAGCCACAGATCTATCAAGTCAAACAGAGATGTCCACTGGAAAGCACAGAAGAAATAATCCAAGGCGTAATGCACTTAACTGATACAGGAGGTGGTTTGGGCACCAGCACACATAGACCTTCCTCCAACCAAGGCTTTACGTACATGTGTAGCATTATGTATATATATAGCCCCTGTGGAATTTAGGCATAATACATACTGCATCCCACAGTTCACTGGAAAGCCAATCCTTTACGGTCCATGGGCACTCAGAAGCCTCTGTGAACTACTCACAAAATAACTCTTCTGCCAACATAGCTTTCTCTGAGAGAAGACCATGAGATTCTGAATTGTGAACACCATCCCTAGTACCTGCATTTATTTCTCTTCTAAGCATCTAACCCTTGCTCGGTGTTGGCTGTGTGATAAAATCCTATCCTGGCGAGCATATCCCTGAAGGGATTTTTTTTTTTTTCTTCCCCTGGAGTCTATAAAACTCTGTGCTTGCTCACCTCTCCCCACTCATTTCAGAAGCTGAGAACTTCAGGTTATCTTTCCAGAGACTTTCAAAATGAACAGCACAAAAGTGTCATTTAATTAACAACTTGCCACCATCAGCAAGAGTTAGTTTTAGCACAGCCCAATTCATTTTGGAATTGGATATTTCTGTTACAAATAAGGCAGCAGTGAGCGTGATATACAGCACTTGTAAATTTTACTGGTAATAATTTTTAGTATTCTTTGAAAATCAATTCCAAGTTCTATTAGTTTATTCCCCTCTTCCTCCTCCCCCACCATTCAGATTTAGATCATGGGATTTGTAATAGTTTTAATCCATTACCTGAATAATTCCAATTATCGTTCCACACTTCTTTTATGACCTTTAATTTTACTGCTTTTTTTTTTTTTTACCCCCATAGTTAAAAGATAGAGCCATTGCCATGGCAAGTTAAGTAAGAAAGTGGATGCTAAGGAAGATTTCAAGCCTATCCAAGTGTGGGCAAACCCAACTTTTCCAGCTGCCTCCGTTCAGCTACCTCCATCGATCTTTCTCACCCGTCCTTCTGTCTGGGCTTGACGATGCCTCTCTCAGGCAGATGTATGGGGAGTTTGCAGGTGGAGGCGATTGTCGGGGGGAAGGATATCGGACAAGCAGTGCTCCACCTGCTCTGCTTTCTCACAACAGGAGACCAGCCATGCGTGAAGAATGATAATTACCTGTTGTAAATCAAGAAAAGTCAGTTTGATGTACTGTATTTTTATTACCCCTCTCTCTGCCTTTTTTTCCCATCTTCTTTTGGCAGGATTAATATTCATACATATGTATATGGAGACAGGCAGAAGGAGAAAAAAACTTTTTAGTAAGACTGCAGGAAATTGGTTATGGTTGTTATTTATAACATGGTGCTTCCTGGACCCTGGATGAGATCAGGATTGTACTGCTCTACATACTAAAGTAACCCGAACATTTCTAGCCTGAACAAGCACGACAAAGGACATAGGTTTACACTTGTTTAGCGATTGGAAACTGAGGCAGAGAGTTTTTAATATTTTAAGCTGACACTACAGAAGGAATTGGTGCCACAGCCAATAAGTGGATTCACATCTTTTTAGTCCTGATCAGAGCCTTCAATGAGAAGAACATTATTACAGACTGCTCCCAAAATTACTTAAAATATTACCACTGACATCCACATTAGGCACCATTTGAACAAAGGGATGCTGATAAAATTTGAAAAGTCCAATTTATGTTTGTGGAGAAATTTTTACCTTGTCTTTTGTCCAAGTCTAGCTGTTATTCCAGACACTGGCACACTTCCATGATATCAGTAATTTTCAGAAGGTGAGCCGCTCAATAGAAAGATGATGCCTGTACCTGTCCACACTTTTTTTATTTATCTGTTTACTTAGCTATGTATTTATGATAACAGACTGGAAGGCTTCATTTTATTTGTTTTTCCAAAAGGAAAAGGTGCTTCATTTGTTTCCACTCACCTCCAACCTCCCTGAACATTTGTTTCTAAGGAGTGGAGCTCCTCTCTGCAATTCCCCCCAAGACTTTCTGTAGTTCAGTGCCTGCTCCAAGCACTGAAATTACTTTTTTCAGAAGTCTCCAATGACCTTTCCCAAGCCAAAGCTAAGACTCAGCACTGCACTTTACTGTTCACTCATCATAGACCCTTCTTGTCCTCTTTTCCTTTCCATGACTGTTGTCTTCTACCCCTCTCATGGCTCCTGTGGAAGATTCCCCTTATCCTCCAGCTGCTTGGGGATTTCCACCAGCTTGTGGCCCTGCTACTGTCATCTGCCATTTTGATTGCCACCCCGTGTAGCTGCTTGAAGAATTTATCTTTCACCAGATGGTCTTAACATTAAACTTGCCTGATTTTACAGAGATACAAGAGACACATCTGCATCTGAGCTACTAACGAAAATGCTTTTTGTAGTCAATGGGAATAAACAGGTACTTTTGGGACACAGTTCTTCAGGCGTACTTCAGAGGTCTCCATAAGGAGGCCATGAAAAGCCCTGAGAAATGCTTGTGTATCATCTCTATCGATTGTGGGGATTCTCAATGCTTAACTGAGAGGGGGGCAGTCTGTAGTACAAATATTTTAAGGTAAATGAGATTAATGTTAAAGCTTCTGTCCAAACTAGTGATACGTGTTGTCTCCCCCTGACATCTCCTTGTGTCTGACCTCAAATCAGTCTAATATGACTAAAACAAAGCTTTTGACCTCCCTCAACCACAGCCTTCCTCACTCACTGTTTCTTAATGACGGGTATCGACATCCTGCACATCCTCCAGATCTGAATCATGAGCATCATCGTCAGCTTGGACCTTTTAAGCCCTCACATCACAGGACCTGTGTTCTCCTATGGAACCTCTCTTTTTCATATACCCAGAGACTACACAGCACATCCTTGCAAGTCCCACCATGTAGCAAAGAATGTGACATGACATTTGGCTTACTCCTCCTGCTCTTCACCTATCGGGACATAAAGATGGGATATCCCTGCTTGAAATAATATGAAAATGCTGAAACGTGGAGAAGAGGCATTGAGGAGGCCAGAACAGCCTGAAAAGAGTCAAAAGTTGTTAGCTGAGGCACAACGCCGACCACTTGAGTTAGACCGTCTCTGGATCCAAGCTGCACATCTCTATAGTGCTTTCCACTATTGTTGTTTCTTTATAGGACTCTCACATGGCACTAGGCATGTGACAATTTAATCACAGAGAACACCCATAAATTGTCTTAATCATTGATTCATCTACTACTGTTGTTCATGGAGTATTTCTGTACCTTCTGTTGCTCATGAAGCAAAATGATTGACGGTACCTTTTGTCTGCCTCACATCTGTAAATACACATCGGTTCATTGCAGTATTGCTTCCCTTTCCTTTCTGGACACCCTGTGTAAGTAAGGAAAAAACAAAAAAGTAAAGAAAGTATTAAAAAAAAAAGTTCCATGTCAAATTTTGAAGAGAGGAAATTTGATATCAAAGTAGGAGGCTGCAGTGCAGACCCATGGTTAGAGCAGAAGAAAACGCTCTCACACAGTTGCTTGACCACATCACTATGCTGCATTTTAAGCCTCGCGTGGTTTCTTGTGTGTCTTTCTGTTGATAAAGGCAGAGTGGTGTGGAGGATCTCTACCTTCTGTTGGCATGAGGGGTGGGCAGAAAACCATCTAAGCTCCCAGGTTTTCGTTGCACGGAGTATAATTCCCTCACCATGACATATTTAACCCAGAAAGATATCCAAACACCCAATTGAACATACATCAGCACAAACCAGTTAAAAGGAGGGAAAGCCCTTCCCTAGGAGATGCAGACCTGCAGCTGCATTCTTGGTTCGTAATGCCTCCCTGTCTCACAGGTCTCTCCATGCCTTGATCCATTTCCCTGCATAGAAAAGTCAATCTGTTTCCCCTTTCCTCCCTCCTTCAGCTCTGCTGGCCATGTGAAATTGCTTTTAGAGCTTGCTGTAGGGTGAAAGTGCTTTTGCATCTTTGTAAAACAGGCATGAGGGAGAGAGCACAGAGAGTTTAAAGGAACAAAGAAAGAGAACAAACAAACCCATTTTCGTATTTGCTGCTAAATGTCTTCCAGCCTCCAGCCTTGTTATTCTTCCTCTAGAATTAGAAAAGCCTGTTCGCAGAAAGTGTGCTTGCTCTTTGAAAGTTAACAGCATATTATTTAGATCGATATGGCAATTCTCTTCTCCCCTTAATAATACCACTTTGCATTTATATAGTAGTTATATATATATTTATATATATATTTCTGCAGTAGATAGCTAAACTGGGAAGCTCTGAAAGAAAGTGAATGTTGTGCTCAACAGTACTGATGGTCAATGATCAAGCTGATCTTTGATCTCAGAGCTACAGTTAACAGGTCTGCAAAGAACCCATCTGTCAAGAGAAATAGAAGGAACGCTTAAATGCCCCTTTGTCTATAACACAGCTAAAGGTAATAGAATCTACTGCCCAAGTCAGTGATCCACAGGATTGAAAAAAAAAAAAAGAAAACACAAAAAAAGCCCCAAAACTAAAACGCGTGTATACCAACAAGTACAGAAAAGACTAAAAAGGGTTTCTGTAGGGCTACTTGCAAAACTGATATTACATATTTAGAGGGGTGAGAAAAAATGGAAAGGGAAAACCCAGGGAGGAAGTAAGGGTGGCAGAATGAACATGTCCCAGGAGAGAAACAGGCAGACAGTGCTGGGCACACAACTCCCTGAGGACCCAACTTTGGCTATCAGGAGTGAAGAAACTGCCTTTTCATCACTTCTGCCACATTTGGGAAACAGATGCTCTTTGAAATAGTCAGGACTTTACCGAAGAAGACACTGATATCCGTTTGTTGGTTTGTCACCCTCACAGAAGCTGATCCACACATACTCATGCACTCACATGTGCTCATATACCGGTCAGTCAAGTTCCTTCGTTCCCGTTTGAACTTTGGAGAAACTGGTATGTGGCAAGTCGTGCAGTTTTTGAGTGATGCAGAACTAGCAGCCAGGCGTCCTAAGGCTTTTATTTTCCTGATCCACCGTTAAAAAGAGAAAGTTGGGTACAGTGGAAAATGTGTCTTTAGGGTCTAGCAGCTACAATGTGACTTGTAGAAGGTGAAAGTGTCTGCTTGTCAGGTGGATGAAACACAAATCTGTATGGAAGGCCCGTATACTCCTTTAATCCAGCTCATGCCTTACTCAGAGGTGTCTAAGTCTCCTCCAATGACAGCCCAGGCCTCTGCATGGTAATTATTTTCCCCTTTGAAAAACTAATCCCAAAAAGATTTGATTTGGTTGTGACCAAAATATAACTATGCTGAATCGTTCGAGAAATGAATGTAAACCACGTATTTTAAGCATGCATAGAAATTGCACAACCGCTCACATACAGTCAAATAGCAGTGATAAGTGGGCAGACTTGAGTTTAAAATCACCTTGATGGGCAAAACATTACGGAGATTCTTCCCTTCTCTGTGGGGTCCAGTTGAGCTAGGTTGACTGATCTAGGCTCCCCCCATGTCCTCTTCCCCCCCCCGTTATGGAGACCTGCATCCCACAGTGACTAGGACCTACTTCACAGCAGTAAAACTTGTGTACTTGAGAGCTCTTTGTGCAGCAAGGGGATGTTTTTAAGGGAGTATGTCAAGCTATGTTTATGTGCCCGCGTTCTTGCAAGAGCACCCTGGCGTTTTCTTCCTTGTAGAAAACCAAGGGAATAATTTTCAGTATATTCAGGAGAAAAGCTAGTTTGCTTTGTATTCAGGAGCAGTTCACATCCCTGGAGCCAGATTTTGCAACCTGCTGAGCATCTCTAGTCTCCAGCAAGCTGCGAATACTGTCCATGGCCAGCTTTGTCTTATCCCGCTGGGGAAAGGCAAACAATCCCAAATGCCATATAGAAAAATCCATGGGTCATTATTGTTCCTTGGAAAAGCTGCATCCTTCCTGGGAGTATTTTCTTGCACAGGTGTGTTGCTGTGATGGGGGTCTGTGATCCGTGCTTCCAACCGCAGCAACCACCTTCACTCCTGCTCTTTTCATTGGCTTATGGTTCCATCCTGATCCATCCATCTTCCAAGGGAAGAGCTTTCAGGTCTGATCTAATCCTGTTTCACACTCAGGAGCTTCATCACACCTGGCAGGTGCTGGGAACCCAGCCAGGCCAGGAGGTACCAGGGTTGGACCAAGGCTCTCCCAGAAGTGTATTTCTGCAGCCAAAAGAGCTGTGCGAGGCCCTGAGCATCACAGCATTCATGTGCTACCATTACCAGTCCATCCTGTCCGTTTGAGACTGTTTCCCCTTGATTACCTCCTTAAATCAATACTAATGGATATTCTCAGTTATTTTTTTTTTCTTTCTTCTTTAACTCCTTTTCCACCGCCCTTCCCCAACACTTTTCGTCTCTGGTGACCGGAGTCCTTGCCAGCTCCCCTCCCTTGCTTCAAAGCACTGTTTCATCACGGCCTGTAATTTATACAATTTCTCCTGCTCGCTTTGCTTAATTGTCTCATTTGTAATATTCCATCCTCTTTCCTTTTAAGTTCATTCAAAATACCCAGGCTGGTTAAAATAAATATGTATTTTTAATTTTTAGCAGCCTAATTTAATTTTTTTAATGCAGGATGAGTATTAATCAGGACTGCTTCTAAATCCAAGGCACATCAAGTCTCAGCCAGCAAAGTAGCATGTGTTGCTCGGTTTCACACCCTTCCTGCCACTTTTTTTTTTTTTCACATGCAAAGCTTTGAAATTCCCTGCCTGAAGTTCAGGTATTCAGAGGACTTCTCAAACTCTCTGCGGGTGGTTAATAACCAAGGGGAAGTGGAGGCAGAGTGGAAGATGGGGGACTCTGACAGGCATTTTTCTCAAATTTTTCTGGTTTTAGGGGGTGGTGGGGGTTGTAGTAGCGTCGCTTAGCAGACGACTTGCTTCCCAGGCATCTTCCATGGCCAATTTGCCTCTGATACCGCTGTCTCCACCAGTCCTTGTCTCCATCATTGGCTTGAAAGAAGCCCCCAAACAACTGTTTTTCTTGCTGTACCACTACCAGTGAATCACCACCAAAAACCTTCTGGCTGTGACTGTTTCAAGAGACTCTTTCCGTTTACAACAGGCCCGAAGGTTTTACCAGCTTGGTATCAAGACTTTTCTTAGCAGTCTCTCCCTATCTTTCATCTCCCGGCTGAGACTTCAGAGTATCTGATGCATATCCCAAGGGGGACCACAGGCTGCTGCCTGTTTCACCCCCGGGGGGAGTGTGAGTCTCCAGGAGACTGATAATTTATGGCCCTCTAAAAGCATTTCCAGGAAAGTGCAGAACTTCAGAAAGTTTATAGGTAGGTATTGCTGGTGAAGACAAGTTTTTCTGAGTCACGTCTTAGAGACTCCTCTGTAGTAGTCTACGGCTCCCACTGGCGCACACCCTGTTGTGCCTGAGGACTGCTCACCAGCCTGGTGCTCCGTGGCCCTTTCTGTATGCAAATAAATTCATAAATTTTCTTCTGTGCGCTAATTACAGACAAGGCAAGACATTGATCCCTTCTCTACACTCCCACCCTTCCCACTTCTCCCACTCTTAAGCTCTTCTGGCTGTTCTCTTGGTGACTGACACCTCACCCCATTACGTAAAGGCCCTCCAGACCTTCAAATTGTATTAGTCCCAGGCCACAAACCATCTGAACGTTGCTGTCTAGAGGGTCTTTGGTGGTGAGGTACGTTTGTACCCCATCCTGAAAACTCCCTTTATAAACGACAGTAATGGAAAACAGAGGGAGTGAGGGCCAGAAAGACCCACTTGGTGGGTGAAGCACTTACTGCCCTTTGCAGGAGTCTGGGTGGAGAGGTCAGAATGAGCTTGTGAGGGAATCTAAGGGGACTGCAGCTCCTTCCCCAAAACTTCCATTTCTCCGTTCAACAACCCTGAAGATTACTTTAGCCCTTCCCCCATTTCTGCTGATGGGAGAAGCGGGGAAGATGCTAAAGGTGGGGCACAGGCTCAGGTCTCAGGTACACAAATGGTGATCGTCTGATGGCTGTTCCTTCCTTACCAGGACATACTCCGCTTTCCCCTCTCCCCACTCCCACACTTCTTTTGCCTTTCTATAGTAGTAAATCCCAGAGCTGAGTTTCTAGACGTAGCACGCTAAAAATACACACTGGAGATGTTTCCAACTGGTTTCTCGAGGTGTCCCGAAGCTGTCACTTCGCGGTGGCAGTGCACCCTGCCGTGTCTGAGAACACAAGGTCTGAAACGGGGTGGGAGGCGTCAGTTTGGCAGCAGGAGCTGGAATGATGCTCGTGCAACTCGCCTTCACCCAGCACCTGACCCCTTCAGCGACTTTGGGTGGGCTTTGCAGCACTCGGGTGGGTGTCTGCTTCAAAAGACCTTTCCTGGCCAGTTGGCGTGCCTGTTGCCCAGGGATTAGCACATAGCTGCTGAACCATAATATCTTGTCCGTGTTTACCCAGCTTTGCACTAAACCTGTAAAATTTCATGTCAGTGCATGAACCAGTGAGACAGGAAGAAATTTATTCCAGAAGTGAAAAGGTTTCTATTTGCCAGAAAGTGCCAGAAAGCTCCAGTATATCCCTGTGCCTGGCGTACGCGGGACAGATCCCTCTTTTCTTTCCACCTCCTGCTCCCCTCGACTCCCTCCCAAGTTGTTTTATAGTGGCATTGTGGACTGTGCACCATTGCCAGGAGTAAAACAGGAGTAACCACTGTTAAACAAGGTGGATGTAATACTGAACTCAGGGAACTACTTCAGTTCACAATAGCGGTGACTGTAATTTTTAGGACTGTGTAAAATATGCTGCACATTTTTGGACCATCAGTTCTTGTCACATTAACTCTTATTTATTCATTTTGCTTTCTGATTTCATTTGATGTTATTATACTGTGCTGAACACACCTGTAACAGTTGTATAAGGCAGCCATGAAGGTATCTGAGCTCTTTGACTCCCTCCTGTGAAAATGACTCCCAAAGTGTGTAGTGGATTCGGGAGGAGTGTCACTTCCAGACAGATGGCTCTGCTCCCTGCTGCAATGAATCAAACTGAGAAGGTTGCTTTAAAAGCAATTTTTTGCCCTTGGGTTGTTTCATACATCTTAGGAAGGCAAATGGAAGGACATTCACTCTTCTACTGGCTTCATCACACCCAGTTGGAGGGATAGGTGATTCTTGGTAGACTACCTGTTCTTCTGTGTCACATTTGAGTGCTTTGGAAGAGGGACTACGTCTAGCTGTCTGCCAGGATTCGGAATTGTTTGGGGTTTGATAAGTTGCCTTCAGATGGACACAGGATGGATGGGGGTCGGTATTGTTCATTGTAGGGGTTATTGAGCGTTGCAGCTATGCAATCCCAGAACATCATCCTCTAAAGTGATTGCTTGCAGTGCTGATCTCAGGAGTGCTTCTACTCTATGCTGGGAGAGAGCCCTGGCAGAAATAAGGCTTGAGGCTTCATTTCCCTGTGCCGTTGTGCACATGAGTTCATCCACTGAGCTCACCCATGCAGCAGGGAAGACCTGCATTTGGGACCACTCCTGTTTGCATTGCCCCCTCTCTGTCCCAGGAGTCTCTTGTTCATGGGCAATACCGAGCCTGACTTTGTTCACGAAGAGTCACTTCAAATCTTCACAGCAAAGGCAAAAAAGAATCTATCTTATCTTTTATTCACCTCCATGCAGCAACCCCACCAGATGAGGTTGCAAGCCAGGCTGCAGTTAGGTGGAGGATAGTTATCTTTTCTTCTCCATTTGGAAAAAAAATATGCACAGCATCATAGTTACTGAAAAAGAACCTGTAACCACACATACAAATTAAGGTATGCCTTGGCAAGATTGCAACCAGCACATGGGTGGAGTAAAAAAATCTAAGAGAGACCTACAATGAGGCCAAGATTAGCAATTCCTTCTCAGGTTGAGGGATTCTTCCACAAAGCGATGTTGTGCCACTGTTGGTGGGCTGGCAAACCCCAGGGGAGCTGATGGTTTGACGGATAACTAGACTTCTTCATCCACTGCCTAAGAAAGTGCTAACACCATGTCCTGTTTCCATCCCAAAGGTGCCGAGAATGAGAAGGGCACAACCTTCTTAGGCCCATGCTGAGTGACAGGGGCAAAGCATTGGTGGGACAGTTTCTGGGTCTGTGCCACCTACCTCAGTGAAAGCGAGATAAGAGGGCACTTTGGGAGGGATCCCTAGCAAGACAAGAAGAAGAATCAGAGGCATGGGCTACCCAAAGGGTCAGAGGGAACAGAAATGGGCAATGGGTCAGATCGTGTCCAAGCTTCACACTAACACTTCTAGCCCCATTCCTTCTTTCTCCTCCAGTAAATACATAAGATGTTCTTGGCTTAGAGACACAGCAATTTCACTTGAAATGGCCTTGACCACCACTTATTGCCTGTTTTAGGGGATGAGGCAAAGTGCAACAAAGCATGACAGTGCTCTGGTCAGCTTTCTCTGCAGATTCAGCACAGGCCAAGAGCTAAAGCTGGTGTGACCACCATCATATCCATCCAGAAAGAGTGTGCCTATGAGTGTGACAACCTCACCCAGCCCTAATGCACACATGACAAACTCCTGGCCATGCTGAAACACCTGCAAGATCAACTAAAGGAGCAGGAGGACCATTATCATTGAGAGTCTTTGATGGCACTGGCTTGGTAGTAGCCAGTTTTGAAGGCTATTCCATGGCTCCCAGCTGCGTCAGTACCCCATTATGAACTCAGTGGCCACTGGGTCTTCTGCAAATGTCTAGGAGATGGTCCTAAAGGGTTCTGTGTTAGCTAGTTCCCCAGATTTGTGGGCCATGGCACTGGGACACACACAAAGTTCACATCTAGATATGGACCTATAATAGCCCACAAAACTTTTTCATCAGTTCAGGCTGTTTCTGAGTTGCGGTGGTCAATGTGATGGCTGGCAACAAGGGATGGAGGGTCTATGCTGGCATGGGTGACAAGAAACAGCATTCAGATTAAAAAAAAAAAAAAAAAAACCAAACCACAAAACAAGACCTTTTTTCCTCCTCAGTATTTTCTGTAGGGCAGTATGACCTTAGTGCTCTATTTTACAGACTGTAATAATGGACACATTTTATTGAGTGTATGGGCAACCAGCCATCAGGTTGGTCTGGAGGTCTGAAATCAAAGGGCAGAGAGGGCAAGTATCCCTTATTTTGTTTACTTCCAGAGACATATCTTAGCGCTACAGGGGCACTACTTATTTCCTCGTGCTCAGGGGGAGCTGAACTAGAACTTGGCTTTTTTAATGGCTTTCTCTAAATAAACTTTGTAAGGCCCTAGCTCAGAAAAGGCTGTTACGTGCATGTATTTTGACTAGACTCTTGCTAATTCCATACGGCCCTAAGAAGAGAAACCTATTTAAAAACATTCGTTAAGAGAGCTGTGACTAATCTGAGCTGACCTAATTAACCCAAAATGTCCTGTGTGGAAATTGTTGTGGACGCTGAGTAAAAGGCCCGGGCTGAATGCACATAAATTTTCTGTCTGCACTTTCATTCCCAAGGAAGCAGTCAGTTCTTCAAGTGTTATTTCTGGATTGGTATTCAGAGCTTACACCTTGCCAGTGGCTTCTTCCTGCAAGGAAGCTAAATGTTTTCACCTCACCCTGGAAAAAAAAAGAAAAGAAAAGTTGTGCACTTGACAGCAACAAATTCCTTTTACACTTGGTAATATAAGCAGGTTTCATCTACGTGTGATGTCTTCACCGAAAACAGTTGCCCTCAGCTCCACTATAATTGCGGGAGATACAGTCAATATAGTCAGTGGAGCGTTGTAGAGCTGGGTACAATTCCTCTTGTTGTTTAAGAATAGACATCTCAAAATAAAGTGGGTCAGTTGGACCCTGGAGTATCTTTTTTTTTCCCCCCACTGACTACACAGGGAACCTCTAAGCAATGAGCTCTGGTATCGATGGTTATACGATAGGATTCACAAGATGGGTGAGATGAATCCTGCCCTACATATCAGGACTGAGCAACTCCTGGGCTCTCAAGCTGATGCTTACACCAGAGAGGGGCAGAAGGTTGCTGGGTAGGGAGGAATCTTGTCCGTGAGGAAGCAGGGTTGCGCTTTGCCAAAGAGGTGATAGCAGAAGGGGAGGTGAGGAGCGGGACACTGTTTAACACGCTGCACAGTATGTTTTATGTAGAGGGAAGGGGAACTGGTGGAGTCGATAGAGATGTGTTAAAATAGCCTGAGAAGGTGACTTTCACAATGTTATATGTGATGGAAGCTCAGATAAATGCCTGCCCTGGGGAAGATGTGAGAGACCTTGGCCCACTGGTTTAGCAACAGGGGCCAAAAAGGTGAGATTGTACAGTTATTACTGAAGGTGAATCTGGAAGTCCAAGGCACACCTTGGGTGGTTGAATGAGAGACAGATCTAGTCTGAAGCTGATAGACATTCAGAGTGTCTATATGGCAGTCGAGAAAATGGTGTTTGCCACAGACATTAAGGAAGGAGACAACAGAAAATATCGTGTTGGTTTGCTGGTGTTTGGAGTCTTCAGCTGAAGCGTACAGGAGAGGGAAGAACTCCTGGGAAAAAAAATTAAAAATTAGGTTAATTTGAGCAGACAATGAGACATTTATGGGTCGATGTCAAAGAGAAAGGGTGAGATATCCATTTGTAACGTAGCTGACAAAGAGGAGTATTTTTATGGTGCCCTTGCATAAAGATGGGGGTTGAATGTGTGTCTGTAGATGAAGTTTTGCAGAGAAAAGTGGTGAGAAGGGGTCTAGGGACCCTACACAAGAAAAAAAAAAAAAAAAGAATAAAGATCAGAATCTAGAAACTGAGAAGAAAGACAATCTTAAAAACAGAAATGATCTGAACCCTGTAATAGTAAATAGTGCAGAAAGGAGACGGATGAGATAAAGAACAACGAATAGACACTCCCAGATCTATCCATTCCCTAAAGACACAGGGCACACCAAGTTTAGATTATGAACATGAAGTTGGACAAGCGTTTGCTTTTTAGGGAGAAATTATTGACCAGGATAAATTGACACAACTACTGTTCGGGCTCTCTGGCAGAGAACGCGGGCTGAAATTACTTTCTTTGGGAAGTAATATCCCTGTTATTGTAATCACTGACTAGAGGCATTTGCAGTGCTGAATTGTCCCTCCCTAGTGTAGGACAACATGATGAATGATGCTTGTTTGAGCAGGAAACAGTGGAGGAGACACACTCTGCCGGTATCGATGCATCACTGGTGTAGTCCTGTAGTTGCCATTCCTGAATATTTTTGGACAGATACTCTTGAATTATAAAGTTTTCTTTGTCCTCCAGGGTCATGCCTTTATAGGGGCATCACCTACAGACAAGAGGACTTCATTCCACACCTAAACCATCCTATTTTAGAGATGAGATTTGATCCCAGTCTGCAGACACTGCTTCACTTATGTGTGAGCTGAGCACGTGTGAGCTGAGCTCACTTAAGACAGTTTTCTCCTTCAGGGACAAAATTGCAAAGGATTCCTGAAAAGAAATCCTATTCCTTGTTATATAGTGACTGGGATGATAAAGAGGATTGTGGGTAAACTCTGTTAATTTGAATTTAGGTGAGATTTTTCTTCCCCCCCTGCAAAGATGACTAGATAAAAGCACCTGTCAATGAAGGCAGGAGGATGGGACTCTGGGTAAAAGAGCATCCCCCACCACCCAGTACAGCACTAACAGCTGTCGTGTGTGAGGCTGGGTGAGTTAAGAGATACAGCCGAGTGCAACGTCAGGATAAGAAGTAAAGCAGCACTTCTCTAAAAGACGCCAGCCACCCCGTCCTTCCCCTGCTCCGGTGTGGAAAGAGCATCTGGCTGGGCTGGAGGGATGCCAGGGAGCTCAGTGCAGTCCTGTGTCACCGACCAAACAGAGCAGGGGACAAAGGCAGGCTTCCTCTTTTTTATATCTTTACCTTTTGGGTTTCACTACACCCCACGTAATCTCTGCTTGGGAAACAAAATTAAAAATATTTAATTAAATTAATAATATTAATTCATAGTAATAGTAGTAATAATAATGAAATAATAATAATAGTAATAATAATCATAGAATTGTAGAACCACATAATGGATTGGATTGGAAGGGACCTTGAAGATCATCGAGTTCCAACCACCCTGCCATGGGCAGGGACACCTCCCACCAGCCCAGGTTGCTCAAAGTCCTATCCAACCTGGCCTTGAACACCTCCAGGGGTGGAGATTCCGCAACTTCTCTGGGCAACCTGCTCCAGTGTCTTACTGGCCTCAAAGTGAAAAATTTCTTCCTAATATCTAATCTAAATCTCCCCTCTTTCAGTTTGAAGCCATTCCCCCTCATCCTATCACTACATGCCCTTGTAAAAAGTCCTTCCCCAGCTCTTCTGTAGGCCCCCTTGAGGTGCTGAAAGGGCACAATAAGGTCTCCCCGGAGCCTTCTCTTCTCCAGGCTGAATAACCCCAACTCTCTCAGCCTGTCCTCCCAGCAGAGGTGCTCCAGCCCTCTCATCATCTTTGTGGCCCTCCTTTGGACCTGCTCCAGCAGGTTCATGTCTTTCCTATGTTGGGGGCTCCAGAGCTGGATGCAGTACTCCAGGTGGCATCTCAAAATATAATAACAGGCTTATTCAGTGTTTGTGAGAATATATAAGCTCCTAAGCCATATTTTCCACCTAGAAGAAAATAAACGAGTTTTTCTTTTTTTTTTTTCCCTTTTTTTTTTTTTTTTTTTGCTATTCCTAACCAGGCACTGTTGGAAAGTGCAGTCCATCTCGCTAGTTTGAGAAGGTGCAGTGGTTCTGATGGTCTCACAGTTGTCCAGTGCTCACCTCTCTTTCTGGGTACAAACTGTTATCTTTGCAAAAAGACCATAATGTATTTGGTGGCATTTGTGTGCATTGGTGGACTTGTATATTGAAAACATATTGGTCTTTCTTTAAAAAGATTAATAAATGCAGAGAAATGGGGTTGCATATAGCCTGTTTCGACTGTGTTCCTCGTTGTCCAGGGACTTCAGCCCGTCAAAATGCCTAAACACATCCAGGCACAGGTAGCTGAATAATGTAAGCACAACTCCTAACAACACTGTCAGGAAGCCTACAAATGCCTACAATTCTTTGCAAAAAACATCTCATCATACAGTTTTTATAAGGCTACATGAGGCGAGGCTGCTGAAAGAATAAAGTATTATCTTCTGGAAAAAAAAAAGTATCTGGTGTTTATCAAAGGTAGGATAAGCTGTCAAGGTGTCTATGCAACGAGATTGTCTTCTCCCCTCCACCCAGCACCATTTTTCTTTTCTATTCTATTCTATTCTATTCTATTCTATTCTATTCTATTCTATTCTATTCTATTCTATTCTATTCTATTCTCCATAGCTGGTGTGGGTAAAGGTTGGATGCTCACTAAGGGCAGTTATCCACTGGCGGGGACCCAAAGAACAAAAACTTACACTGCAAGCTCTTTGGGGCAGGAACTGTTTATTCAGTGTATCCCATACAGTATGTCACATAGCGAGGCCCTGACCTGGTTGAGACTGTCATGAGTAATAAATAAATCAGTATTAATCATCATGAGCAGCAGCCACCTTGGGATGAGAAAATGATTCATTACTCCAATCTGCTGAATTATTCACTCTTCTGGTGCAAAAATGGCATGAAATATGAGCTCTGAGGATGTGGAGGTTTTTAGCATGATAGGGATTTTATCCTGGTATTAGAGGTAAACTGCAGCTGGCGTAAAAAGAATTCTATTTGAAATTTGTGATGAAAAATGTGGCAGTATTTTTATTGAATAACATATTTTCTTAAAAATAGCCCTTCTTTTGTCTATACTTTTTTTTTTACATTCCAACACAGAAATAGTTTGCTTAAGTCTTCCCCATCCAAAATTATATTCAGCACTTTGCGACATAAAAAGAATTTAAACAGATGAAAAAGTTGAAATTTCAACTTTTATTAAGATTTTTTTTTTTCCAAAAAGGGAAAAAATATTTACCAAAACAAAGAGTTTCCTTGTAAAAGCAGGAATATTCCTATTGCCTGTATGAGCTTCTAGGAGTAAGGGTTTTTTTTTAAAGGTATCGAGAAATTATGTGAACAGGAAAATTTGGAAGAAATGACATAAGGAGAGTATCAGGGAGCACGTGGATGAAAGCTAGTATCTTCTGCATTAATCTTCAAATAATAATTCTGCAGAAAATTCTCATTCATCCAGAAAATGAAGTTGAACTCAATGTTATGATCTGGCTACCTTCACCTAAGAGCCAGTGAGAACATGAAGCACAGAAATATATTTTGAGGTCTTTCTTTTTGAAAATAAGTTTTAACTTAAATTTCTCCTTCAGTTTGGCACTGTGGATCTTGGCTCATGGTAGCACCTTTGCTTTTTGAACAATTCTTTGCCCTGATACTGTCATTCCTATTGATAATGTCATATGATGATTCATATCTTCATGTGTCCTGTGAGGTGAAAAAGAAAGAGAGGGTTTCACACGGGGAGATATATAATTTAATGAAAATAAAAACCAGGATCTCGTTCAGAGAGATCAAAACAAACAGTATGAATACCTTCTTTCTGCCAGTCGACTTTTCGATAGCTGGAGCATTGACTGAGATGGCAGCTACCAGTGTTATCGGTGCTGCTTATCTCATACAGAATGGTTACTTGTGCTCCGGTAGAAGACGGATTTATTTTGAGTGAATTATTGCATTTCCATCATCTGATTCTTGGATGATGATAATGATAATAATAATAATTCTAGCCATTTTGATATGTATTTCTAACTCTAATATCGTCTTTCTTGAGGGCACTTTCAACTAAACAATATTGGGTTTACTGCCTGTGTAGGAAATAAAATCACAGTACACAAAGAGCAATGTAAATTAAATAAACCAAACCAATAAAGTGCTTTAAAACCTTTACCTTATTGGAAGTATTTAGGTCTGTGAATGAATTAGGATATTGGTTTTCCTGTCCACCCCAGTCTTTCCGAAGACCGCCAGCAGGGGATACACCTTCAAGAATGTAAATGCTTGCCAACCTAATGAGAACCCATTAATATTATTAAATTACCCAGAAAACACTATTCATCACTGTAAATTCATTTAGCAAAGAAGAAACTCAACCGAATTACTGTAGGGTCCTTGGCAATTACCCAATAACCATGATGAATAAGGCTAGTTCCTGACAGCTTATTGACACTGATGCTGCTCTCAGAAGCTCCCCAGCACCCCATCCTCAAATTGGACTTCAGGAGGATTGTTGTGTCTTGAGGAAAAGTTGCATGGAGAGAGGAGATCCACTTCCAAGATGATGGAGAGAAATGGGCATTCCTTTGCCCTTTCTATTCTGCCAAGTAGTCCATCCTCACCTCTGCTCAGCAGGTCTAGCCCTTACCCAGCACCCTCTTTCTCCAGACTGCTGGAGGCTGTGGGGTACGGAGTGAGGAGCACAGCCATCCAGCTTCATCCATCCGTTCCAGCCCAGATGATGAATTAGCACAGATGCAGCAGACTGATTAGCATAACTCATAAAATCCAGTGAACTCACAGAGCAGGGCAGGGAGAGGAACCCACAAGGGAGGAAGAGAAACCTTAAATTAAAATCAGGCTATGTAAGCATGAAGACAAAGTTCACCTTCCAGCCTGGGTGAGCACCCCAGCATCAATCAACCTGCTATTCCAACAGAAAGCATGGCATGAGAGAGAGTGAATGCTGGTTTGGGTTTTTTTTTGATATTTTTGCGTTCTGTACAGTTGGTTTTTCAGGGGTTGAGTTCCTCAGTGCTCCCCCCATTGAACTGCCAAGGCAGTATATGATACACCTGGGAATGGTGGTCCCTTGGTGGGAGCTCCCTTGGTGGGAGCACAATCCTTTCCAAGAACACTGTGCCTCTCCACCCAGGTAAGGACCAGAAGTGTCTGTTCTTGAGATATGGTTGAGATATGCTGAGACTGAAATGGTGGGGGATCTTCTTGGTAACCTATTGCTGCTGCTTTGGGGAGCCCTAACAGATCAACATAACTTTCTGGGCTATTGGAAGGAGAGATCCCTCTTTTCCATTCAAGGTCAGGTTGGACGGGGCTCTGAGCAACCTAATCTAGCTGATCTAATCTAGTCTTTTCTGAATTCTTGTTTTGCTATAGAGATACAACTACATGAAGAGGCTGACAGGAGTTTACGGCTTACGTGGTCACTGTTCTTCTGTATTCCTAAATTGGAAGATACTTCACTGAATTCAAGAGTGAAGGGCTAAAATTTGGTCCCAAACGAAATACAGGGCATGAAGCTAGGAGAAATTTGCCAAAACTTACCGTGATGATGTAAAGCTGACAGTAGACAAAAGGGTGGAAATCTTTTGGGTTCTTCATCCTGAAGTCTACAAACAGGAGTCAGGATACCCTCTGAGCAAGGCAAGGGGTGACAGGAATCCAATGACACCTTTTGCTGCTCTCTTCCTCATTTGAGTTGCTATCAATGGTGTTAGAGTGGCCAGCAATTACTAGAGCAATTGCATTAGTCAGTGTCATGCTCGCTCATGATAATTACTCTTCCCAATAAATCTTTGTTGCAACACTGAGATATACCAGTGAAAAATACAGGTGCTCATTATCAGCACTGGTGTTTATTAGGCACAGTTTGATATCTGGGCATAATTTGATTTAGTTTGGCAAGGTTTAAAAACCAGCTAGCTGAAAATGCCTGTTCAAGCTCTCCTCATTTCCAGCTTGCTAACTAATCATTACGGACTGGTGATTTTACACAGAAACACATCTGGTGACATATAGAAATGGCGTATATAATTCATAACAAACCATTTGGTCCGTTTATCTACTTAGAAGTGGCCCACAAAGAGATCACAGTTTTCTGAAGAGCAACATATTTGCCATACGCTGCCTGCCAATAACTCTTGGTTTGTAGACAGTTCATGAGCAGTTGGCGGTGAGCATTGAGTGTTTTGGCCTATGCCCATTTTGGAACGACTGTGCTGCTTTCATCTGTTCTTGGAAACGAACCCATTCAAGGCCTGGCTAGTATTTAGGTGGGAAACTGCTTAGGAATCCTGGATGCTCTACTAACGAGCCAAAGAAATTGAGGTAAACAGCAGAAACCAAATCAGAAAGCTAGCACCTAAGCTGTGTTGATGAATGGGAATAGAACAAACCAGAATCCAGTTGCTCTTAATTAATGTTTCAACCTCCAGAATCATTCTGTTCCCAGCCTGCCAGCCTTAACATTATATATTATTACGGGGCAATGTTCTGGGTGGAGATTAGCTGGTTAAGGGAACAAAGATGCTTAAAATGCTAATTTTGGCATTATTTAATAAAGTCATAATAATAATAACAACGCTGCTATAATTTTAGCTTCTTTTTTTTTCTGAGATCCTGTTAACATAAACCAGATCGTGCACAGATATTATATGACAACCCTTAATATTTGTGCTGCTGTCAAAAATACCTACATATGACTCTCTTCCCCTACTCAGCTGAATGTGTCTGCTACCTTTGGGTGACCATCTGGGACATCTTCAAAGTGATGTTTCTAAGGATTGTTGAGCACTCAGACTTAAAAAGAAATCAGGCATTGCATTCAGCTTCTGCAATAAAGAGCAAGCTGAGGAGATCTACCTTACTTTTGAGTGAATATCAATTTTTTTAAAGGGTTTGCAAGCAAAATGGAAGGTGTGGAAACATACAGCATCTCAGATCAAAGATGTCCAGGTCAGGACAAACTCCCTGAGACAAAATGGGAATAAAAATCAATAGGACACAGAAAAAGGATTTTTTTTCCCCGTTCATTTGTCTATTAATACCCAATTTTTGTATGGAAGACATTTGTGCTTGTTTGGAGGTGTCTTATGCAAATGTATCTTGATTCTGATGTAACCAGGGTGTCCTCATTATCTCTGTAATGACTGAATATAGCTAATTAGGTAAAGATTCATAGACTCATGCAAGCCTTAGAAGAAAAGATAAGAGAACAGAGGTCATTAAGTCACATTTTTTGAACTCTTTCTTAAATTCTACTGGTTCTTCCTGTAGCAAGACCAATAGCATATGTTTACTGGAAACATCCTGCCTGAGAAAGCAAACACGTTTGCTCTGAAAACATCAGGAGATGAGATTCTGCTTCTTCCCTGGATAGTTTGTTTCAGCGATTAATCACCATTAATGTGTGCCTTTCCTCTAATTTGGGTTTCTCTGCCTTCAGCTTTCTGCTTTTGGTCTTTGTTTTGCCTTTTGCTTCTAGATTAAAGAAATTTGAGCACCCGCAATTTCTTCTGATGCGGGTACGTCTGTGCCATTACCTTGGCACTGCATTTTTTTGATAAACAGCATGACCTCTTTATGTCTCATTTAATAAGGAATCTTTCTCTACATCTTAACGTATGGTGCAGTATTTTCCAGAACCTCCAGTGACCTTTTGAAAAGGATGGACAACCAAGTGACGCAAATTCAGCAGTACCAGCTTGCCCAGCTCTGTCTGTAAATAGAGCATTGCTTTTCTCTCCCACTCACTTCTCCCTTGGTCATCCAGTCAAAGGCTGCTCTTTGCCACAACATTGTGTTAGGAGGTCATGGCTGAATGCCATTCAGCTCCCAAAACCCTGCTTGCAGCCCCTGTGAGCTAGAACACCACTTTCAGTTCTGTAAGCACAGTCCGTGCTCCTTGTTCTTGGCGTTTGGTTGGCTGCAGCTGCATTTTACTGGAATGGGCACAGCTGGCTGACAGGTCCAGGCTACCCTCTAGGACTGCTCCAGTCTCATGACCCATCACTGTTTCCCAACTTACGGTTGTTTGCAAATTTGATCATAATTAATTTTCTATTTATTTTCAGACTGCTGATGAAAATATGAGATCAGTAGAGGTCTAAGACCGATCTTGTTGGAAGCAGGTTTATCAAACAATGATTTCCCACTGGCTGCCAGTCAGTTGTCTTATAATACATATAAAATGGTAATGACACTGTTTGGGTCTGGTTTTTAATGTCAATGTCATCCATCACTTGAGTCTTCATCCACAGAGATATTAAAAACCTGATGGGACGTGGTCCAGGGCAACCTGCTCTTGCCGACCCTACTTGAGTGGGCAGTTGAACTAGATGATCTCCAGGGGTCTTTTCCAATTTCAATAACTCTGATTCTGTGATCACTAAGCCAAATTCCTTAAAGATGTCTGTATTTCTTCCCCAGTAACTTTTAGCAAACACCCTGAAAGAATGAAATCAGGCTGAGTTTTTTGCAGTGCTTCTCTCCCACAAAACCGTGTTGACTGACACTAGTTATATGCCTGTGCTTCTGTTCTTTACCAACTAACAGCTATATTTCAATGTTGTGTTTGGGACTGATGTCAGGTTAAGTGGTCTATGATTTCAGGTTTGCCCTTTTAGGGTGTGAGAGTGGCCATAACTCTTACTGAGCCTACTGAAATGTCTCTGGGATTCCAAGGTGTATGAAAACATTACCAAGGCTGAAAACCTCATGAAGTGTTGAGATCTCCTAATACAGAACAGAAATGTTTATTCAGTGCTTAATCTTCTTCTATAATGCCATTAGTTGGAGATGGTTAGATTTTTGGCCATTGGCATTCTTAACTTTGTTCTTATTCTGGTAAATTTAATACCTTCCTTCCATAACGCTTCCTGCCAGTTTCAGATTTCCCTACCTTTTTTTTTTTTTTTCTGAAAACTTTGTATTTTTCTGTTTGCCTTCTGTGACCTGGGATTTATAAATAAATAAAGGCCAAGTAAAGTAATTTAAAAAAAGAGTAGATAAAAAGTCCAAGTGCAAGGTCCTGCACCTGGGTCAGTGCAATCCCTGATATCAATGCAGACTATGTTATGAATGGATTGAGAGCAGCCCTGTGGAGAAGAACTAGGAGATACTGGTGGATGAAAATTTGGACATGAGCTGGCAATGTGTGCTTGCAGCCCAGAAAGCCGATTGTAACTTGGGCTGCATCAAAAGAAGTGTGGCCAACAGGTGGAGGGAGGTGATTCTGCCCATCTACTCCACTCTGGTGAGACCCCACCTGCAGTAATGCCTCCAGCTCTGGAGCCCCCAACATAAGAAGGACATGGACCTGTTGGATCAGATCCAGAGGAGGCCACGAAGATGATGAGAGGGCTGGAGCACCTCTGCTGTGAGGAGAGGCTGAGAGAGTTGGGGCTGTTCAGCCCGGAGAAGAGAAGGCTCCAGGGAGACCTTATTGTGCCCTTTCAGTACTTAAAGGGGGCTTCTAAGAAAGATGTTGAGAGACTTTTTGCTAAGGCCTGTAGTGACAGGACAAACGGCAAGGGTTTTAAATTGAAAGAGGGTAGATTTAGGTTTGACATAAGGAAGACATTTTTTACGATGAAGCTGTTGAGACACTGGACCAGGTTGCCCAGAGAAGCTGTGGATGCCCCATCATGGGAAGAGTTCAACGTCAGGTTGGATGGGGCTTTGGGCAACCTGATCTAGTGAAAGCTGTCCCTGCTCATGGGAGGGAGGTTGGACTAGATGATCTTTAAAGGGCCTTTCCAACCCAAAACATACTATGATTCTATGAAAAATATATAAATGCATATGTTTTCATCTACACAAAAAAAAAATAAATCTATACACAGAAGACATAAGGAAGCAATTAGACATAATAAATGCACACAGACAGAAAGATAACTTGCCTATATATAGATATTCCTACTTGATGTTTTCACTTTGTCAGAAAATTATAATGGCTTTTCAGTCAAAGTTACCCTCTGCCTTGATTGCGGATGCTTGGCTTTTGGCCAACTAATAAATTATTCCTAAAAGACTCTTGATTTTCGTTCACAATTTCCTGTCTACACTTATGTCAATTTCTCTCAAAATTTTTCTCAGCTTTGAAAAATTAGCCCTTTTAGCGTACAAAGCACATATTTCATGTTTGAGACTGTCTTTTCTGTGCCCATAATAAATGTAATCACCACAGGGAAAGATATGCGAAAAAGGACGAAGAAAATTATAAGTCTACAGCATGGATTTTTTTCAACTTTGGATGGAATTTTCAAAAGTTTCTAAATTAGCTGGAAGAAATTGTCGTAGATCTGTTGCAGGGAGAGCTGCAGCACAGTTAAAATATCTAAAATTGTATGGGCAAGGCTGGTCTGTTTTGCTCTGTTATGTGTAACTGTTGCTAAAAATTAAGTTCAGATTTTAGTGGCTTTTAAGAAAAGCATGACTGGAATGTATTTGTCATGTTCAGATTCTCAAATTTAGGGAACCTGCTTTTTCTGATGTTTAGGAAGTGCTACAGTGTGCAAGAAATCATCAGGAGAGGAAAGGTGAAAATAGAGTGAAATTAAGCTTTGAAAGCTGAGTCAGCCCAAGTCCCGTTGCCTCTCGTTGTGATCTGGTATTCAAGAAATCTTGCAAAAAAGCCAAGCATTTTGCTAATGTTTTCAGCTATCAGCTGCGATTTTCAATGTAAGAGTTACTCGCAGAGCTTGTACTGCTTCTCTGTTTGCTGACAAAGAGCTCTGGACAAAGTCTCTTGTTTGAACTGACAACATACTCAGCAGCGTATGCAAATGGTTCATTATCATACTATTAATATTTTCCTCAAGGTCATTTGCATGGAAATTACTAATGCAGAATACCTGCAAATTACAGTGAAGATGAGTCTCTGAAACCTTCTGCGTCTCCTCTCATTCCCCAAAATTTGATAACCAAATAGCACACACCAATGACCACAGGAAAAGCAAGCAACACATTGGCTCTGACTGTCAAAAAGTTGATGGCCTTTTCTTTCCTGTAGCTCTAAATAATATTTTGGGCACTATCAAGAGATCTGAGCTATAAACTGGAGTTTGATAGAGTAGCGCTTTTCTTGTTGGGATGGGGCTCCCATCTGGGTTGAAGGCTGCTCCTGCTACCTGGGTTAGTGCTATGATGGGGTAATCCCCACCTCATAAACCCAGAAAACTCATGTCCCAGATGGAGAAAAGCCACCACAGCAACCAAGTCATCACCTAGGCTAGATTTATACTTTTAGCCAACTAAGAGCTGTATCATTTGTTAAGACAGTCAAGTAGGTAACCTCAATGGTTGAATGATACCTCTGTAGGGTGATTCATCCCACCATAAACTGGGAGGGGGATCAGAGAGGAGGATGAATCACCTCTATAGGTGCTGATCTTGTTCTGTTAAGCAAGGAAGGAGCCAAGACCAGCTAGCGTAGTGGGTGTCCACTTTGTAGGTAGGTGTGACAAAGGCAAGCCTAATCGCAGGTTGTCTGCAGGTAGCTGACACGTCTGTTATTAAATTGGTCGCAGCGCACCCAGCTGCTGGGCATAAATGGTTGTGGACAACATGAAAGATTCAGTGTGTTATTCTTAGAGCCGACCACTGGTTACTCCCTTAAAATGGAAAAAAGGCAATTTCAACACCCACAAAAATTCCCGTGTCTCTCTTGTCCTGATGATACATCTCCTTCTTTGGTGTTTTGTTGGATTGTAGTCGGTTGGTTTTATTTTTAAGAGTTGTGCTGTGCATCCTGACAAAGTACCATACTATTTCCGTTCCAAAAATTAACTTCTGCTCCCTCCTGATTCCTGGGAACTCATTTTATTTTTTTTCCCCAGAGTGACTCTCACTCTAGACGATTGCATGATGGTGAAAGGGAGACAGAGTCCATTGCCCAGCGTTATCCAAACACATCACTGAGCTGCGTAACACAGGCTTTACTGGTACGAATCATCTCCTCTATATCTTCCTCTTTCTAAAAATCAGTGTGGCCATTTTCCTCCTCACTGACCACCTCCTTTCACCACTGTTGGAAAGACTTTTTTCTCTCTCTTCCTTTAGTTCCCAAGCCTTTTCATAGGAAATCGCTATCCTCCACAGTCTAGACTTCAGTCCATACTGCAGTCACCTCTTGCTTGGTTTACTGCAATAGCTCGCATTACCAACTACTCTGTTTTCCTAGACTTTCTCCGCTCTTTGCACCTGGCAGGGTTTTTAATTCTCCAGCCAATCAGTCTCTTCAAAATCGAATCTCTGGCTTCCTCCTTACAGAATCACAGACTTCCAGAACGTTTCAGGTGGGAAGGGATCTCTGGAGATCACCTGCTCCAACCCCCCTGCTCAAGCAGGAATCAATGTATTTCTTCTGGAGCCAAAACTTGTGTATGGTGTCACTTGAAGAATCCAAATCTTTTAAATTGCCTCCAGTCTTCCCAAAAAGCAAGTTGGTTGTTTACAGGGACTGAAGGTAACATTGTTCTGCCCTGTGAACACATTGCTGAGGCACTGTTTGGTGTGAACCGTCTCATCCTGGAGGAGGTGCCTACAGTAGGTCATTTAATAACTTAAAAATAGTTTCTTTTCATTGGTATAGAGTGGTCTTATCTCTTGAAGGCTAGGTACAGCTTGTGAGCTATGGACTTGCAGCTCCATGCTAACTAGTAAGGTGTCTGAATGTCCAGAAAGGCTCTGTTATAGTATCACCAACGCAACATTTACCAGTTTGCATTTTTCCGCCTTCTTCATACAACAGCATCTTTTGTTGGTTTTGGGGAGGACTTCCCAAGAAAAAAACTCTCCCTTCCACTTAGCATTATGGAAAGGCTGGAATAATTAGATATTTTCAATATCTGTTTAAGTTTCCCCACAGGTAAGGACCTTTGTTTAAGGTAA
Organism: Pluvialis apricaria; assembly: GCA_017639485.1. Taxonomy (NCBI): domain Eukaryota; kingdom Metazoa; phylum Chordata; class Aves; order Charadriiformes; family Charadriidae; genus Pluvialis; species Pluvialis apricaria. Next base: position 167,887,502 of record CM030008.1, read on the forward strand.
AGCTTTCTATGGTCTTACGTTCCAAGCTTTGCTGCTTGAGCCTTCTGCTGGCGACATTTCTGATCTGAATTCATTAAGATCACTTCTCCCCAGACGCTTACTGGCTTCTGTTTTATTTAGTGCGCCTGGGTGGTTTTCTAGGACTACATCCAAGGTAGTCTCTGACCTTGCTGGTCCTTTAGTTAGCTGCGGTGTACAGCGAGCCCTCCAGAAAGATGTGGTCGGTTCCACAAGCCTTCCTGCAGAATGTGTCAGGTGCACTAAATTTCCCCACGCTCACTCTTTTTGACAGGATACACATACAGGAATGCAACAGTGACACATTTTTCACAGATGCCTGTGTAAAGCCAAGATTAGGTTCTCACATTCGTAAAATCACCACAGCCTACCCTCAAGGAGGCAAGGAACTCATTTGTTTTGCCTTTCCTTATCGTTATTTCATCTGATCTCTCCTCTTCATGCCTGAGACAGTACTGTGCATTTCAGCCATGTCTTCCACCCTGGGAATCTCAAAGTACCATGCCAACATGAGTGACTTCAGCCTCCTACCACTTCAGCAAGGGTTGTTATTTTCAAGTTTCTCTTGTCTGTATTGCTGGGCTTGCTTGGAGAGCAATACTCTTCTCCACATTGAGGAAAAAACTGTATATTTTTAAGGAGAAAGAGGCCTCAGCTTGAAAAAGAAAATAGCAACAGTTGAGGGAGGATATACTTCAGCTAAGATTAAAAGTACCAATACAGTTACTGACAGCGGTGCAGCAGCACAAACTCTGCCTGAGCTCATTATACCTATGTCTAAAGCCTGACATATTGGTCATGGGGCAATTTGCTCTGCATTTTCACTGGGTGGGTCATTGCACAAGAACTAAGAAGAGTCCTTGGGAAGGAGAACTGGAGGCTTCCCTGGCAAGTGGATACCTTCCCGTAGTCTCAGAACTTTGGAGTGCTTTTTATGTGACACCTGCAAAAAGACTCTTCCTCTGCCAGTGTATTTTGTGGTGAGAGTGGATACCGCATGAATGCATAGTCTGTGCTAGATGCTGACCATCATTGAGGAGTTGTAATACATGGCATTGCAGGATCTACCTCCATTTCTGGTTACAAAAGGAGAACTCCGCAGAAAAGCCCAGGAGAAAATGAGTAATATAAATACTGTAGAGTTTCAATTGTCCCGTCTAGCAGGCTACACATTGCTTAATGGGAATAAAGAGAAATATTTCAGTGCTTCTTTTCTGAAATTGCCAGCCAGCGTCTGCACTGGAAGTGAAAAGGGGTCAAGTGGAAAAAAAAATAAAAAGGAGGCAATCTTGAGATTACCCTACACTTGGGCCAGAATTAGGTATATTTCCTTACTTTCAAGCGGAATAGAGGTTCATAATGGGCTAATGATTTTGTATGTGTAATGAGTGAATATGGCCTTGAGAAGCTCTATCAGGAGTCACCTGCGTAAATGGGTTCACTTCTGAAGTATGACACCTCTAATTTTCTCCTGATGATTTTCACCTGTGGCCCTTCATCATCTTGACTGTAAGTGGTATGACACAACACAAGCTATACCTGCTGTTTCTTTCCCTTTAGATCAAGTGTAGGTTTTGTGATGGCAGCAAGAGCAATGAGGACTGAAATGAGATCACTGCAGTGGCTGAAGGGCGTTTGCTGCTGGAGACCCGACAAAATCGTTTTCCGCTGCCAGGAGAGGAGGTTCCCTTCATGCAAGGCATTTCTCTGCTTGTGTCACTTTCCTGCCTGTAAGTTACTGTGTAATTACATCATCGCGGGAAGTATTCATTAAAAAGCTGGAACCATTAGCAGAGGCACAGCGGCCTCCTTTGTTTTGCGCAAAATTAGATACCAGCGCGAAACCCAGTTCTAGCTGCATTCATGTTCGTAAATCAAAGTCGAGTATTTCATTAGAGTGTCTGCAGTGTATGTATATAACTCAGCAGCAGAGTGTCTGCTAAGCCTAATGTGTTGCATTTAATTAACATTTAATTAGAGGGCTTTTGTGGGAGGTGCATAAGTATTTGCCAGGCGGCTCATAAGCATGTCACTCGCTGGACATTACTGTGCAGTTCTTGTAAATAAAGGCTGCACGTTGAAATCACCCTTTCAAGTTAGGCAGATCTAGTCCCAGGATACATTGAAATTCACATTTGACTTCAAATTTCACAAAGTTTAATTTTGTATTGGATCTCTCCTCTGGTTTTCTTTCGCTGATCTTACATATGTTGTCTTTTAATGATTATACTCACTGCCCTCTTACTCAATTGGGTGGTGAGTAGTTGGATCATGCTGGAATGAATTGTATGACTTGTAAAATATAAAAAAAAAAAAAGCTTTGTTTCCAAAAGAAAACCATTTCCTGTCAGAACTGTGAGTCTGGAAGCTTTTAAGGCACTGTGGCCGACACCTAACTGTTCAGGTAGTACTGTCATTTCCATGTGCAAGGAGAGAACTGTGATAATTTTTCCCAGTAAAGTTAGTAGAGTGCTATTTGGTGGGATCTCTCCCACCAAATCAGAAGGATGACCTCTGATTTTAAACTGATGTTTGCATGCACAGTCCTGTGTTCAAAATAGGAAGCATGTATCATCCAACTGGACACCCAAGGTCTCCTTTGGAGTCACTGGAGTGAACTAAGGCTTCTTCAGAAAGATAGCACATACACAGGCCAGACACATTCTCCAAATAACCTTTCATAGGTAAAAAACATCTGTCTTAGGATGGATATCTGCAATCTAGGTGTCTCCATCTGAGCAAGTCACCCCAGGTTCTGTTTATTGAGTCAAGTTCAGGGCATGATTTATCTGACAAAAGGTAAGCATCTACCCTAGCATGGATGGATATGTGGCATTACCTCTACTGACTCTGTTGACTGGATCTCCACTATTATAGGAGGCCAGAAAACCAGTGCAGATGTAGACACCTGAAGGTAGACACCTGAAGACAGATAAGATGAGATGCACCTATAGTTTCTCACCATCAACTGCAGAGGGAGACTGTGGAGATCTGTTGACTCAGGTCAACAGAGGGTGGTGAGACACTGGAATGAGTTGCCCAGAGAAGTTGTGGCTGCCCCATCCCTGGAGGTGTCCAAGGCCAGGCTGGATGGGACTTTGAGCAACCTGGTATAGTGGGAGGTGTCCCTGCCCATGACAGCGGGGTTGGAACTCGATAATCTTTAAGGTCCTTTCCAACCCAAACCACTCTATGATCTATGACCTAGGTATATAACTGAAGTTGGGGAGGAAAGAATACCCTTCTCTTAGCTATCATGACATGTTTAAAACAATCTCCAGTGTAGTCACTATTGCATGGACATCCTTCTCTCTGTAGACTGTCAATTTAGGTGATGTGTTTCTATCCTAACTCCCTGCCACCCTTACAGACTGACTGAACATAACTGTGAGCCTGTATCTGGACTGTCTTAGGGCATAGTTGTGACCAGTGTTGCAAATACAACATAAACATAGCACAGAGTTGTGAACTCATGGGCTCATTGCTGCGGTCATGGCTGGAGGCTCCTGGAAAATTGCAACCAACCCATTTAATTTCTCCCACAGCTTCATTTCTGAGCAAGGTTTTGCCTCATCCTTGTCCTGTACAGCTTTTACCCCATGCTGTTAATCAGCCACTGCTGTGCTCACCCTGTGGCTGATGGGAGAAATGACCCATTTGGAGTAGCTGTCCTTTTCAGAGTGTTGCTGTGGTAAGGAGAATCTAACCAACATGACAGATTTCCTCATTCTGGACTAAACACATTTTCTGGCTAAAAATAAAAGGAAAGAAAAAAAAAAGGAGGGTTGGTTGGCTGTTTTCTTTTCTCCACCTGACCAGCTGCCCAATGCTTTGTATTATGAAAAGCTGTTGAGGAGGGCTCAGCTCATTACTTCTCATTTCTGTGGACGCTTGTGTGAGAAATGATCTCTCTGATCCTCTGCAGGTTGGCTGACTTTTCCGTGTGTATCCCATTCCCTAACTGGTTTTGTTTCATCCCAAATTCAGCGGCAGCCACCCAGAATGGCAGGATAGTGTTGGGCCTTCAAGGGAAAGAAAAACAGGAGAGAAAACAAATCCTATTTTTTCAGATGGAGAGGTGGATTTTTTTTCTTTGCCACCATAGCATAAGTCCAGCGTGACTCCAGTGTGGTGGAGATGGAGCTGTATAAAAGAAAGGTAGAGGAGCAGGAGTATGGTGAAGGCAGGTCTCATTACAGAGTAGTTTCCTACCTGGGTTAGTGAGTCTAACGAACTATTGAAGGCCACATCTCAACCGGCACAATTTGTGTAGCTCCGCTGAAGTTAATGGAAGTCAATGCTAAATTACACCCCATATGGACTAAAAGACCACTGGGTCAAACGGTTTTTAAATGGTGCAGTTCAGTGAGGTGAAGCGCTAGATGTGTCTGGCAGGAGCATATAGAAAGTTGCAAGTTTAAATAACCTCTCCATCCTCTTCATCAAGGTTTCTCCCTCCTCTCAGGGAGTAAATTGCATCAGCTCAGACTGCCTGAGCCTCCCCCTCTGCATTTAGTTTGTGCAACTCAGTCTCATGATGGTCAGCTCCCCCCAGACCCATGGGGTGAAGCAGAGTTACACCAGCAGCAGGTTGGGCTCCCCCTTCTTTGCTACTGGTGGGTGTCTCATGGGTATCAGAAAGGGGAGGAGGAGGTACAAATCAAGAAAACAGCAGAAGTTTGATTCGGTTTGGAGATCTCTAAGTTGCCACTGATCAAATCCAAATGTTTTCCTCGTGTTAAAAAAGATTGCTTCCATCAATCTCCAGGAAGGCTTCAAGTTGAGCCGCCTTGTCGTAGGTGTCTTCATCCTTTCAGATCTGGGACACATTTATTTTTCAAAGTCAGTTTATTTTATGGGTCTTCCTACTCCTTTCAGTTTCCTTCTTTGCCACAACCTGTAGGAGAAGGTCCAGATACAGGTAGTCGCTGTGGTAGCTCTCAAAGGCACCATGACAGAATTGTCCTTTTTTTTGAATGGAGCATTGCAACTTTTCGTTCTCTCCACTTTGTGGCTCCCAGTTTAGTTTCCAAATCAATAGAAAGTTATCTCTCTCTTTATTGTTTTATATTAATACTTGACCTGCAGATAAGAAGGGAAACATGGCAAGAATACGAGAGAGGGAAATGTGAAGCCATAAGTGGCATTTGAGGAATATTCACCATCCACAGAAGGTGTTTTCTCTGGGGTTAGATGTCATCCCTTCCACAAATAAAATACAAAATCTTTCAAGGGAGGTCATTTTAGCATTGTGTGGGATCAAGAAGGGGGAAAGAGGTTGTCACTGTTTGCTGCATGATCACTTTTCAGATCAGTAGGTCTCTGCCACATATTAATATTGCTGTAGCAGCACGACTTGGCTTACCATCAGAATTTACGTTCACAACACTATACACTTCACTGTTCGCTATGTTTCCATAGATGTCCTGCAGGCTTCTTACTATGAGCTTGTGGATCACACGGGATCAAGATCACCGAATGGGAATCATTATATCAGAGTATTTTACACAGGTGTGCCTGGAGGTTGGGACACACAGCGGACACCATCAGGGACAGGATTGGGAATGTACAGCCACACTCGTGCCCATGTTCTGATTTGACTCCTGCATCCCCGGTCTCTAAATTTTATCCCAACCAGTCTTGCAGTCACCTTTGTCCACAGCAGCAATTAATCCTTGTAGACACTGCAATGGGGCAAAACAGTAGCTGGAATGATTTTCTAAGGCAAAAAAAAAAAAAAAAGGGGGGTTTTCAACACTGAAATTTTCATGTGACTATTTCTCACACCTATTTTTGCAGCAAATGCGTGGTTTGTCTGTCAGGGAAAACTGAAGTGATGGTCCTTGCTTGCCAGCCTCCCCGACCTTTGTCATTTATACTTTTGCCTTCAGGCAGGTAGCTGGACAGCAGGAGCCAGCCCAAGAGTGGGAGGAGAAGGCAGGTAAGCAAGTATTCAGCCATGTGGGCAGGCAGCTGATGAACTAACATACCATTGCCCAAAATGGAATAACTTTGTAAACTCTTCAAAAAACAACACAAAAACAACAAGGGAAGGGAAGGGAAGGGAAGGGAAGGGAAGGGAAGGGAAGGGAAGGGAAGGGAAGGGAAGGGAAGGGAAGGGAAGGGAAGGGAAGGGAAGGGAAGGGAAGGGAAGGGAAGGGAAGGGAAGGGAAAAAGAGAAAAAGAAAAAGAGAAAAAGAGAAAAAGAGAAAAAGAGAAAAAAAGAGAAAGAAAAATCTGGTTTGTTATAGGGTGGGATTACTTGTTCATTTGCAAGATGCAGCATCTTTCTGGGGAAGGGATTTCCTATTTTCAGTGGTTTCACCCACATTGTTTGACAACCACTTCTGTCCTTTGAAAGATTCCTCATGTCCTCTCCATTGCACATGGGTTATTTGTGACTCTGCTTGCACTCCAAGCTGGCACTCAAACGTCTTGATTGATTTCTGGCATCAGTCCCGTCCCCACAACTCTTTGGTGCTGCTTTGGGGCAGACAGCAGTGGTTTTTCAGGTTGTTGGCTGGCTCAGAAAAGCATATATTTCAATGTATATGAATATTTCACCTTGGGCTTTTAGTTACATTTTCCTTTTAAGTGTGATCATCCGTTCAAAGAAACTGATTTTGGTCCAGTTCTGCACAACTGCAGAAACAGTACAGAATGATCCAGACTCACCCCAAGGAAAGGAGCTGTGCACAGGGCTTATTTTTCCCAATTTGGCATGTGATTTGCCTGCAAAAGGCCTGACTTCAATTTCTTTGCATCATCCTGAGAAATAGCAAGGTGAAATCTACCCCAGGCTTGTGCTTTGCTTCAGCCCCTAATCAATCTTAACAGCCATTTATTGCTCCATATTTTACCAAGCTAAAGAGATCATGCCTTAATTATTTCCTCGCGTGCCTTTGAGGGTTGCAGGAGTAAGGCAAACAGAGTTCCAGTAAAAATAATCAGTAAAATAAAAATTAAAACATCAATTTTCTCTTCCGTGATCTTGTAATTGAAATACTCTGTCCTTTTCAAGCTTTGTGGTGTTCACACAGCTTAGTTTCCCTGTGTGATCAGTGGAAGGAACACAGCTCCTCCAGAGATGGGTCACCCCGCTTCAGAGGAGTGGTGTCCAGAGATGACTGTCTCTGCTGACTTTGAAGAAGCCTGCCTTACAGTAGATACCTAGTTTTTAGAATTAGTTGCAACAAATCTGTTGTTAAAACCGAATTTCCCTTTTTTTGCATATAAATAGTTGCTGAGAAGATGCTTTTAAATCTACCTTTTATACCTCTTTACAGGGCAACCGGGGAGGCACAGCCCCAAAACTCTTCTAGGAGCATCTTGAATTACTACTGTGAATTTATCACAGTGTTCAGCTATTCCAGATTTACTGCCATATGTTGGCCTTTAGTGTAACTCCCCTCGTCCCCCACATTGTTAGCAGCCTCAGGTGTGCTGAATGGCTCCATGAATCTGTGAATGTGATAAATGCTCTCCATTACTGGCAAGATCGTTTCACGTCTCTTTGCAGTTGATTTCACTACAGAAATGCTTCCGGTAAAACAGGGCTTTTTATTTATTCATTCCAGTGATTTCTGTATCTTCACAATTGCCCTGGCCAGTGCACCTTTCATTAGTTATTGGTTATTAAAAAGTTGTAAGATGTTTTTTTCAAACTAAATCCATCGTCTGCTGTCCTCGGGGATCTGACCAGGAAGAGGACTTGCGATGTGTGCTTGAACTCCTATGGCTTGGCTGAGTGGATGCAGACCAGGAGAGCAGAAGAAGCTCCTGACTCTTCAAGTTCTGCTGCCACATGGTCTCCTAGAAGAAGCGCCATGTGCAAAGAATGACCTTCAAGGGGTGGTGGGAGTTGCTAGAGGGCAAAAGCCATGCCAGGGACCATAGCAGTGAGGTAATGGTATAGCTGAATAATTTTCAGCGTCCTTCAGCATTCCCTGCATTGGTTGACATATCAGTGTATAGTCAACTGTCCCATCCTTGTGTGAGTGCTGTGGAGTTGCAACGTGTGCTGTGGAGTTGTTTCAAAATCCACCAGCCACTGTTTTGCTTTGAAAGTCAGCGTACTATGAAGGTAAGAGTATCTTTCTGATTTTAAAAGCTGCACTGAAACTCCCAAAGCCCCTTACACCAAAAGTAATCGTGTTTTTTAAATGCAGATAAGTACCAACTCTGTCTGAAGTTCCAATGATCTGGCACACTGGTGGGCAAGAGGGAGAAGAGAAGAGAGAAACCGCAAGGGTAATTTTGATGCATCAAAAACTCCATTTTGCTCCACACTTGGCTGGAGAGATTCCTCTAACTGGGCAGTAACGCATCCAGATAAGGCTTTAAAATTTGCCTTGACAAAACTCTGAGAAGGAAGGAAAAAAAAACATGTCTGGGGAAAGACAAGTGTATGTTAGCCTCAAATTACTGTGTAATTACATCATCGATGGAGGTATTCTTTTGGGAACTGGAACCATCATGAGCAGCACGACAGTTGTCTTTTGTCCTGTGCAGAATTAGATACCAGTGAGAAACCCAGTTTTAAGTGCATTTATGTTTGTAAATCACACTGAGGTATCTCATTAGTGTCTGCAGTGCATCCTTTTAACTAAGCAGCAGAAGGGCTGCTATGTTGCAGCTAATTAATGTTTAATTGGAGGTGACTTGTGGGAGGGGCCTGACTATGCCAAAAATATATGCCAAACATTTTCACTAGGTGTAAATGTCACTCTTGGGGTAAGGCGGTGCACTCTACATTGGAAAGGTACCCATCAAAAATGTACCTTTATGCTCTGCAGGTCTCCTCTGCCCTTGGCCTGACTTTTAAGCAATCTGAGTGATATGGTAACTCTTCAGAAGACTTTTAATGTTCTTCCTGTGACTTTTCTTTGCCCTAATCCTGTTTACTCTGGATTTATACCGACCTGAAGTAACAAAGAGGCCAAAAGCCCTTGTGGGAGATGTGTGTAGATGTTGGTGTCCTGTAACAGAAAAGACCTAAGAAATTTTGATAAGGAAACTGCTGATGAACCCATGAAGATCTTCATGGCTGTTCTAGGTTAAGTGATGGTACGTGTTGCCCTTTCTCTATGGGTTTACTTGGATAATGTTCATTTAATTTTATCTTCAAAGCTGAAAGAACCGTAAGGTCTCTACTTTGGGTTGGAAGAATTTATCTCGTGGAAGAGGTCATTGATTAGCATATTGTAGGAGCTCATCCAAGCCATGCATGATGAACTCTGCAGAGGGAAGTCCAAAGATTTGGGGGGGGCCGCTCTGGGACCTGTCAGGGGGTGCATCAGCTTCATGTTAGTTATTTTTACTGCAAATTTCCTGGGAGACACCGTGGCGCTCAGAGTGGTCTTGAGTTCAGCAAAGCAGGTGGTGGTTTTTATTGGATTAATGGTGTTCCTGCAGGTGCTGTGATTGCACACTGCTGAGAAATTACATCCTACCTGCTTTGGTTTTCCCAGACGTTTAATTTCTATGCAGAATTTCTCTTTGCTGCCTGGCCCTGTTTTTTTTGGTGTTGCTAAACAGCTGGTCTGTTCTACCTCTAAGTGGGCCACACTCCACTCTGGGAAAAAAAGCCTAAACCAGAAGAAGGTAGAGTATTCACCCAGTGTGAAAGATTGCTGTCCTCATTTGAGTTTGCAGGGGTGTCTTAGAGAGGTGTCTCTGAAAATATCTGAACGAATATTGCTCCTTTTTCTCTTCTGTTCCTCTAACAGCAAGGGTTCACACCCATTCCTGTCACATTTTCTGCCATTCAGTGGGCACTGTGGTTCTGCCTGCATGAGTCCTTCAGCAGAGCGATGGAGAGGAGGGGAGGAAAGCTGCTGTGTTTTCTGTCAGATGGAGTTTAGTAAATAAGTGTAAATAAGGCTTACAGAGCCGTCCACAAGTTTAAAAGGACCCAGCCAGAAATAGCAAGCTGACAGGGCGGGCTCTGCTCAACAGCATCACCCTGTCCATCGAGTTTTGTTTGTACTTTTTTTTTTCCATGACTGGCAAAAGCTAATGGAAGAAAATGTGCGTAAAGGTCCAGGAAGTGACCTGGAAGTGAAAAATCAAGAAAAAAGGCTCTGTAAAATTGTTGTATCTCAGTGACCGCCTAGGCAGCTTTCTTTACTCCTACGTTTCCTTTTATCTGTTTGTAAGGTGCTATTATTTGTGTTTGCAGAAGAGCATGGAGGCCCATCTGACACTCATATCCATTACGCTATGTGTTTTTCATAAACATATGACAGCAGACATTTTCTATTGCAAAGAGGGCTTCTAGAAATGGTTTGATAGAAAATCATCCCTCCAAAACCTTTCCATGGAGCCTTTTGGAAGGATGTAGGAGAGAACTCTAGACACACGTTGAACCAGTGGGGTTTTGGGCCATGATCCCAGCTGATCCAAACCCTGGATGAGTCACTGCAGTTGAAGGGTATGCTGAGCCCAGCTCTGAGGGGTGCAGAGGGTCTTGGAGTGCAATTCCTGCCCTGTGTTGTGGGGCACACCTAATTCAACTTGAGATGTTGAAAAATAGCAATATATATATATTTGAATTGTTTATCTATCTTTCCCCCATAGCAAGTGGATAGAGATTTGGGCAGAGAGGAACATAATGAAATTCAACAAGGGCAAGTGTAGGGTACTGCACCTGGGGAGGAATAACCCCATGCATCAGTACAGGTTGGGGGCTGACCTCCTGGAGAGCAGCTCTGTGGAAAGGGACCTGGGAGTCCTGGGGGACAACAGGATGACCATGAGCCAGCAATGTGCCCTGGTGGCCAAGAAGGCCAATGGCATCCTGGGGGGCATCAAGAAGAGTGTGGCCAGCAGGGCGAGCAGGCCTCTGCTCTGCTCTGGGGAGGTCGCATCTGGACTATTATGTCCAGTTCTGGGCTCCCCGGGTCAGGAAGGACAGGGAACTGCTGGAGAGGGTCCAGCAAAGGGCTACAAAGATGATGAGGGGACGGGAGCATCTTTCTTATGAGGAAAGGTTTAGGCACTTAGGTCTTTTCAATCTGGAGAAAAGAAGACTGAGGGGGGATCTTATCAATACTTATAAATACTTAAAGGGAGGGTGCCAGAGGGATGGGAACAGTCTTTTTCCAGTGGTGCCCAGTGACAGGACGAGAGGTAACGGGCACAAACTTGAACAGAGGAAGTTCCATCTAACATGAGGAGGAACTTCTTTCCTTTGAGGGTGGCAGAGCACTGGCACAGGCTGCCCAGAGAGGTGGGGGAGTCTCCCACTCCGGAGCCATTCCAAACCCGCCTGGATGCCGTCCTGTGCCACTGCTGGAGGTGACCCTGCTGTGGCAGGGGGGTTGGACTGGGGGAGCTCCAGAGGTCCCTTCCAACCCTGATCATTCTGTGATTCTGTGATATGAGCACCTCCAAAGGCTCATGGGCATGCTGAGATCCATGGGCTGACTGGCACTCCCAGCAAGGGATCTGAACTAGATGCAGATCTTTCAGGTTAACTGAGGTGAGAGAACAGCCACCTACTCTACAAAGCTTATAGCATCTATTGCCCATCCTCACAGGCAGTTTTACCCAGGGAGCAGCATACAAAGAAACCTTTATATGGTGCTTGAGGAACAAACCAGGATACATTACAGTCCTCTTAGACCTCTCAATAGGAAGGAATTTCTTTGGGGAGACCAAATAGTTGTAAGAGTGAGTTTGTATTGAATTACAGTGTGCCTGATACAGCTGGGACTCTAGAGGTTAACAGATACTCTCATTAAAATTCAGTCCTCTAAAATGAAATATCCCCAAATCTGCTGCACTTCACACCACATGAAAGTGGGTGTAACAGCAATGGAATAAGTTGGAGTTCATCTCTGCTTAAAGTGTCGGGCAATTTGCAATGCAATATGCAATATTTTGGTGTGAAGACATCAACTGGCCTTTCCCAATGCAAACTGGGCACAGATTTTAATTTACACTGGCAAAAGACCTAGTCCCAGGAGTTCAACTAAATTATGGGCAATGCCCAAGAAACACAGTACTCATAAGAGTGACAGAAACTGTCAGTCTGTTAGGGTAAAAACAAGCTTTGAGCATCTATTTGCAACACAATTTCTTAGTTCCTGCCAGCCCCATGTATGTCTATTTATAATTGCATCTTTCCTCAGTTAATCATGTCAAAAATGACATTTGTACCCCTGGGAACTGTATCTGACGTAACAATTTTTGTGAAGTTGTTAATCCCAGAAGAGAATCCCCAAGTAAACTGATTACGACTCTGGCAGCACGAAATAAGCTCAGGCCTTCCATTAATCGCTGCACAAACCACAGCAAACTCTGAGCTGAATTTAGATCTATAGGAACATTCCTGGTGCTTAAGGGAATAATATACAGACAGCTTCAGACATCATGTGAGTGGGTAGTTGCTGAACACAGAAGCTATACCCTAGTTGGTGGTAATGCGTGAACCAGAAGCTCCTGTTCATTTTCTCGTTTGCTCATAAGGAAGTAGCTCATGCAGAAGTAGTGGGGCTAGAAAATTGGAATATGTTAAAAGAAATGATACTCAAGGAATATTTCACTGTTGGTTGTCTTGCCTTTCCCACCAAAGGCTGCCCAGACAGGTCCTTCTCCCATCTCACTGCTGATCCGGCACCCATCAGATACAGGGCTGAGCATCTCCACTGCTTTTTTGTTCAAGAAATAAAAATGATTGGAGATGCCAACTGAAAGAACAACCCAACTGCAGAAACCCCAGTAATGCAAAGGCCCATGTGGAGAAGCTGAAATGACTGTTAGACACCTGGAGATTTCAATTTGCTCAAGCCTTTGCCTTCTTCAGTTCTCCTTTGCAGGGAAGAAGAAAGTATTTTGTGAGAAAAAATAATATGAGCAGTTTCATTTTACATCTCACAGGAAAAAAAAAAGGTAAAGGTGTTCGAGTTTTACAGTGGTCTTGTTCTCAAAGTAAAATCTTTCTCCTTTGAGGTAGTGAGGACAGGAGGAACCCCTCCAGTTCATACATGTACCCTATGTCCAGCTACCTGCAGATCCTCTGTCTGAAAAAAATACTGCGAGTCCTACCCCTGACCCAGTCGGTGCTGACACTGACTGAATGGGTAAATCTCTTGGGGTCATAGGAGGCTTTCTGCCCCATCAAATAACAAAGCTCCCTGGTTTACTCCTGAGTCCTGATATCCCCAAATGTTTCTGCACTCCTGGACTTTCCTCTTGGGAGACAACCCACCAGTTGCCTCCTAAGACAAGACTTGCAGTAGCACTGCCCCAAGGACTGCTCCCAGGTGACAGTATGGGTGAGGCTGCAGTATGGGTCTTTCCCTGACAGAGGTGAATTTGGAAGTGGAAATGTAACCAGTGAAGCAGCACAAAAGCATCTAGGTGGAGCCATCAGCTGCATAGAGGAGTTGCTTTCCATCAGTTCATTCTGCAGGAAACCACCCTGCTTCCTTGAATATCTGTCCCTGCTGGTCCTCATTACATGCTGCTCAATTGCCTTGGAAACAAAATAGCAGTTTCCTAATGGTCCATCTCCCCTCCTCCCCTTTTCTGCTGCATGTGCCTGAAATTACATTCAGATTTTAAATAACAGGCTGATTTATTACCATTTTCTAATGCTCGGCCTCCCCCTGGTTAAATAGATGATTTACCAGTAGCTTCACCCCTCAGGGAATGAAAGTCTTGTGCGGTGAATGGATGATACGAGGGTCTTTGTTAGAAGGTAGTGGGCAGTGGAAAGGTCCCTGAATTATAAGATTTAAAACTCAATATGCAAACCATTTAAGTGAATTCTCGCTTTCTTCCAAAGGTGTTACGGACTGTCCCCGTCAGTAGCCATTTGCTTGGTGCTGGATTAGGACCTCAGTGTGGTCATTGTGAGCCAGGGAAGTGGCTGAGTCACCATCCCTGGAGGTATTTAAAAGACATGTAGTGGCACTTGGGGCCATGGTTTAGTGGTGGAGTTGGCAGTGCTAGTTTTACGGTTGGACTCGATGATCTTAAAGGTCTTTTCCAACCTAAACGATTCTATGATTCTATGTTTCTATGATTTTGCTTTGCTAACTAATCCATCCCCTTTGGAGAATGCATCCAAGTTGCACCTAAGGGACCAGGACTGCAAAGTAAACTGAGACCTCAGTTGCTTGACAGTGTGGCCGCATCCTGAGAGGTTGCTTGGGTTTCTCCATGATCCAAATACTCTGAAAGACAAGGGAAACCAAGGGAAAGAAGGAGGTAGGTGACAGCAAAAGATTACGTATATACTCAGTGCAATGGAAACACTTATGAGCAGCCTCCACCTACCAAATCCAAGTAAATGGGAAATTATCACTGTGGTAAATTTAAAAGCATGCTCAGTACTCCTGTGAAAAAATAGTTGAGTATGATTCAGAGCACATGAGACACTTCCGCCGTGCTGAGGTGAATACAAACATGCAGCTCTGCTAGGTGAGGCAGGATGTAAATCAGTATTAATACTTCTGGTCTTTCACAGTTCAGGGCACCAGCCTACACCAGCTTGGGACCAAGGTGAACAGTCCCCACAAATTAACGCATAGTTGAGAGCCTTTTATGAAGACCCCTCCTGGCCCACTGCGGGCAGGTGACTCCAGCTCGTCCTGGGGAAATATTGCCAGTGGATCAGGTAAAGAGAAGAGCAGCCAGCATGAAAAGCTTGGTGTTGGGAAATGGAAGCGGAAAGGTGTCAAACACATTTGGGAGTTCACTCCGCAGGCTGGAAAATGAGATTGAAAGAGGAGACACGAATAACCTTTGCGTTAAGCTGTCCTCGCTGCTGCTGGAAGCCCCTGCTGCTTCCATTAGACAGTCTTTGCTGAGCCTCTGAGCTGTGGAACAGTGTTTCTGCAGCGGGCATGGCTGCTTCTGTGCAATATCCCTCCTGCCTTGAGAGTTTGGCGCTTGTTTTTGTGATTTTTGCTGTCTTTCCCCATTTCCTCTTTGTCTGTTATGAAGAGCTGCACCTTTCCAAATGACTCTAAGGAGAAACCTAGCAGAACACGAAGGATTTTGCAGTGGGATTTGCCCTACACCATGCTGCCTCCTTCACAGCCAGCTTTGCATAAGTTAAACCCTTGTGCGGAGGGCTGGGCTTTGCTGGGGAAGTGGAAAAGGCACCTCCAGATGTATCGTTAGACATATTGAGGATGCATCAGTGCCTCCTTCCCTCCCCTCTCACCCAACCTGTTTCACATGCCCATCCTCTGAACCAGATAAGTCCCGTTCCCCAGAGTGTGGGTATGGTGGTACAGTTGTTGAGGTAATTCAGGACCAGCTCTGCCTACTACTACTTGCCCATGTTGAAGGGAAAGAATCATGCAACTCTGGTGTGAGCTCATATGAAATGTCTCCAGTTGTTGTCTGTCCATCTACATCTGTCCGAGGTCCTCATTGTAGTGATGCAGGAATGATGGGATGCTATCTCTACTCAGCAGTTTTTGGGAAACTGGGCATTTCAAGGGAGATTTGAAGGAAAAAAAAAATAAAAGAGGATTCTTTAGTGTGTATGAGAAAGGAATGAGACCAGGAGAGCCCTTGCAATAGCCTGTTGGCTGGAACTGGCTTTCCTTGACATCTTTCTGCATCGATTCTTCTCAGCGTTCAACTTTATTGGCTTTTCAATATCTGCATAAAGTTTAGTGTTTCATGAAACAGTGTTCCGTATCTGAAAAAAGAAAGCAAAAGCAAACCAAAGCACACAGCATCATTGACTAAGGTAATGAATGAAATAAGACTGTTTTGTTCTCTCCGCTCATAGAATACTTTGAAAATACACTTATATAAACACCACCAAAATTTCCAAATCCATAACAGAAGGAAAACCGATATCAATTATGCGTTTAGTAATCCTCTCAAGATATAATAACAACAGGCTTAATGACGTCAGGTCTATCTGCTGTAGTGAAAAGACATTAAAAAGCAATCATAAACAAAAGCAGATCTCCACCTAATGCTCTATTCATTGGGATATAGGGAGGCAGATTACTGTACTTCAAGGGTTTTGTGTGAGCCAGCAGCGTAAGGCAGGATAAGTTGGAGGCAGGTTTGCTACACATATTTTGGTTAAAACACTGGTGATGCACAAATCCTAACTCTCACCAAATGCATTTGTCAACTAAATACTTGCTGAATGGTTATGGGCAAAGGAAAGATCTTGCACAATTGTTGGTGCATGGTTGTTCTCAGACTTTTATTTCTTCATCTGAATCTGCAGCGTATAGCTAATTAGCAAAATTTGCATTGTTCTGCTGCTTCTCTCTTAGTGAGGAAATCAATGTTTTCAGCCTGAGGATAAGCAATAACAAATGCCACATATGCTTATGCAGTACCTGTGTGCTCTTTAGTTCTTCTAACAAGAGGTAGGATGTATCTAGAATCGGACTGAAAAGGATCCAAAACTAGTGCGTGTAAACATTCAACATCAAATATGCAAGCATAATAATGATATAATTCAAAAAAACCCACAGCAAAACAGTGTTTATTCACAAAAGCAAAAATATTTGTAAATCAATTTTTAATGGCACACCAATGTCAGTATTAGAAAATAAAAACTTTTATATTGAGTGATTAAATGAATGTATCATGTATAGCTGAGCTGGTAGAGCTATTGAGTCTCAGCTTCACAGGAAGTTCAGCAGTTCTGATTATTTTGTTTTCCATTGCAATCTGAAATATAATGCTTTGTTTTGATTTTTGCCTCTCAAATGCATTTTAAAAAGCATCACGTTTTTGGTCAATGAGAATATATCACTAAAACTATTTCAACATTTATTTTTGTTTGACTTCTAGTATTTCATTTTTACTAGATAAAACTGTAGGATATAGAATTAAAATAAAAAAATGAATATAAAATTAAACATGAACATAAATGTAAAATAAAAGAGAACATAATAAATAAGCTCATAACATAAAATAAATCAGAATAAACAATGTATCCTAAAATATATTTCAAATGGAATAACTCTAACAACTAAATGCTAAAATGTATTATGCAAAAGCTTTTTTTAAGCAACATTGAATTGAAATCAGTGCATTCTTCAAGAAGGTTGAGATTTTGATGACTTTACAAATCGTGATGGAAAAATGTTTTGCCAAAACTCCATAAAACAAAGCTAATATATTTTGAAAAGCATATGTTAAGAAGCAGTTTCAGCTGACACACTTGGGCCAAACGGCTAACAAGACTATTTCCAGCTAATTTCAGATGGGAAAGCAGATGGGGCTGTTTCTGACTGTTAGACTTCTGTGGTCGCAGTGTCTCAAGGGCTGAACTTGAACATCTGAGTTCTTGTAATTATTATTGTTATCACGACTAAAATTAATGTGACCGGATCTGCAATCCTAACTTATAGCCTACTGTCCTTTGTACTGTGCAAGGATTTTGATTTTATCGTTATCTGAAAAATCTTTAGCCCTTTAGAACTTTAGGTGCCTTGCATGTAGCACATCTCACCTAGGTTTAGAGATGGAGTTCATTTGCAAATACGTAGAAGTTTTGCACTCTTTGGGAGTTCCTGGGGTGTCCAAGGCATCTGCACAGGGCTGGAAGAGATGATGTAGAACCTACAGAAGACCTGCACACTTCGGGAGTGTCATCACATGCCACCAGTGTTTGAAGTGGCACTACACACCTATGTTAAGGCAAATCCTATGTTATGTATTCAGAGTGTAGGTCTCTATATGAGCGAGGTGTCAAGGTTCCCCATGCAGTCAATGGGGAGTCTGTGGAAGTTAGTCTGTGATCTGAGCTGTTACAGGCATCTGTCTTAGGAACAGACAATTTGTCCCCAAACTTCACTTCCTGTATGCAGAACATGGGGTGGGTTGTTCACATCAAATCATCAAATGGTTTGGGTTGGAAGGGACCTTTAAAGATCATCTAGTCCAACCCCCTTGCCACGAGCAGGGACAGCTTTCACTAGATCAGCTCGCTAAAAGCCTTGTCTGACCTGACCTTAAACACTTCCAATGATGGACCATCGCCAGCTTCTCTGGGTAACCTGGTTCAGTGTCTCAATAGCTTCATCATAAAAAATGTCTTCTTAATGTCAAATCTAAATCTACCTGATTTCAATTTAAAACCTTTACCCCTTTGCCCTGTCACAACAGGCCTTGATAAAGGGTCTTTCAATGTATTTCTTGTAAGCCCCCTTTATGTACTGAAAGGGCACAATAAGGTCTCCCTGGAGCCCTCTTTTCTCCAGGCCAAACAACCCCAACTCTCTCAGCCTGTCTTCATAGGAGAGGTGCTCCAGCTCTCTGACCATTTTTGTGGCCCTCCTCTGGAACTGCTCCAACAGGGCCACATCCTTCTTGTGCTGGGGACCCCAGAGCTGGATGCAGTACTCCAGGTGGGGTCTCATGAGAGCAGAGTAGAGGGGCAGAATCACCTCTCTCAGCCTGCTGGCCGGCACAGAAGAGGATTGGCTTGGAAATGCACATTGGCTGCAAGTGCACATTGGCTGCAAGTGCACGTTGGCAACTCATGTCTCATCTTCCATCCATCAGTGTCCCCAAGTCCTCCACAGGGCTGCTCTCAATCAATTCATAACCTAGTCTGTACCGATTCTGAGGATTGTCCTGATCCAGGCACAGGACCTTCCATTTGGTCTTGTTGTACTTCATGAGGTTGATGATGGAGCTACCTATGCTACTGACACCTGTATTCAGGGAGACAACTTTCACCCTGATGTTTGCTGGAGTGCTGATAATGTGCGTATCTGGATCTGGGACCTCAGAGAGCTCAGTCATGAATAGGTCTAAAGCACATGACCTCTTAGGGTGGCCTCTTTTGTATGACACCACGCAAAATGCTGCCTTTGGGTAATTAGAACTTATAGCCACCTGGAAGAGGTGGTAGATGCACCATCCCTGGAATCATTCAAGATTTCAAGCTGTCAAGCACTGCTCTTGGTTACATGCCTGCTTACCCTTGAGATCTGCAGAGATGCATCCTTCAGTTGGGAGCAGACTGGAGAGGACGGCAGAAGGCACCGCTTTTCATTCCCCACAGTTGCAGGTATCACATCGTACAACCCCGCTCGAGGTTGCACTGATTCAAAACCACTTAACTGCACTTAAATATGGACTGACAGGTAGATAAAGCTTTGGATACATTTCAGGAATGGTTCCTTACCTTAATTCTCATTTTAGCATGATCACACTGTAACTGTCTGTCAGTCTTAGCTGACTGTCATTCCTGCTTCTCCCTCTTAATACTGTTTCCATCCACCTGCCAGTTTCAATGAAACTGAAAGAATGACTCAGAGTCACAAGGATTTGTTCTTAGAAATGCACAGAAAACTACATTTGTGGGCCAATGGAGGGCAGGGTTTCAGCATGCAAACCAGAATTGCCTGTTCCTGTTGGCCTGGTGGCACATCAGTCAATGTACGTGCACCCTTGGAGGCGTTGCTGCCTCTTCTGCTTCTTGCTAAACTTGTAAGGAGTGGATGTGAGAGGAGCTGGAGACAGTATGGGTGGTAGTTCAGGGGCTGTCAGGAAGAACTGGAGGGATTTGAGGAGTTTCAGAGTCGTGGAGGACTGGAGGTGTTGAGATCTGAGAAGCGGATGCATTGCCAGCCTTGGGACTTGGGGAGGTCCTCGGTGTATCTCAGCAAGTGGAGATCATTCTGTACAGGGGAGGAAAGCTGAGACTGTTGTGGTAGGATTGTTTACAAAACATTGTGCACACAATTCTGTAGAAAATCTGTCTTGGTTTAATTCTGCTGCTTATGAATAATATTTGGGTGGCTTATAATCAAGAATATTCATTTTTCCCTTTTCAAAATTGAACACTATGGTGACTGTTCCATCCTGCTCCACACTGCTGCCCATTTTGATTTTCTTTTGGTGTTCGTTTGCGCAACTAATGTGAGTGTTTTCCTAATCAATGCTGGTAGATTCCTCTTTAATTAATATTGATGAGTTGGAGAAAGAAGAGCATGGCCCACTAGTAACATTTCCCCGTGGCTGAGTGTTTGAGGGGAGAAAGGTGGGCTTGTATACAAGAAATCATCATGGAGGGACATATCGCAATGAGGACCCTCAGCTGGACCCTTGTTTCTATTCAGAAAAGAGAAGAAACACTCCATCATGTGAAGACGAAGAAGATCTATTAAGAAACCAGGGATGCTGAGAAAAAAAAAGGAATTGGAAGGCTGAGTGAATCTGTACAGCTCAGATGGTGCGTAGCTTTACCCCTAACTGGCTCCCGACACACACTGGCACCAGCAAAAGCTCTGCTGGGGATTTGGGCTGTAAGTGATATATCCCTGCCCCTGTGACATCCTGATACGGACACCCTTGGACAGCAAGATGCAAGTGGCTTCAACAGGCTGCCCACATACAAAATTCTTTACATAGAGAAATAAATACTGCCCAGAGCGCCGTCTCTGATAGGAAAACTTCATGTCAATACATCCCAATCTCACCATAGCACAGGGCTGGTAAAATAACACTGATTTTCCCTGTTGGCTTCACAAAGAGGGCATCTGGCACTGTGGCACGGACAAAATAGATCTGTTCAAATGAAACCACCTGTTATGGTTTGAGAGACCCATAACAATTTACTGTCATTTAGAGAATCATTCTATCACCCAATGACCCCTCCACACCCAGGAAAGGGAATCGGGAGAAACAAGGAAACCCGGGAGTTGAAGTATAAACAGATTTAGTAGAGTAAGATTAGATAATTAACATTAATAGCACTAAAGAACCAATATTGATCCTGATACCGATACAGAATATGCAAAGATTATACTCAGCCAATTATATCAGTAGGAAGCTGTGCACTCCCAGCAGTGGGCAGCAAATGTGGGACACTGCGAGCGCTACGGCTTCAGGAGTAAGGAAAGGCCTCAGGAGTCCGGCACCGGGGCATGAAGTTTTCAGGATGGCAGCCATCAAGGGAGAAAGATAACTTTGCAGCAAACTTCCTAATTTATAGTGAATGTGACGTTGATAGTATGAAATAACCCTGTTGGCCAGCTTGGGTCAAGTGCCCGGGTCTCGCTCCTTCTCATCCCTGCACCTGGCGAGCTCGAAAACACTGAGACCTTGAAACCCACACACCATAGCTGGCTAGAAAGTAAATATTTTCACAAATTCAGACACTATAGTCCTCTAAAAGTGCAGTCTTCCCAAGTATTAGAAGATAAATTAGTCCTGTGTTACTCAAACCAGGACACCACCTTGACAAATAGCGTCCTTCTTAAAATTTAAATTAATTGTGGTCCCCCCCCCCCAATAATACCACTCACAGAGCCAAATTCTTAGCTGTGCTTTCCCTTTGTTGTTGGTTGTTTTGGTTTTTTTATTTAATCTGATTTAATTTAATCAGCCATTTGTTTTTGGAGCTGTCTTTATGAATCTGTTTAAATGTGCTGAGTGCTACTTCGGAAATAGAGATGTGCCATCCTTTTTTGTCTCTTTTTCCTCCTGGTCTGCACTCCTCCTAATAAGGTGCAAAATCTTGAGTTTAGAAGATTCTTTTTCAAGTCTCTTCTAAGCAGACAATCCAGTCTACTTGAGTAAAGACTGGTCAAAAATTAATTGAGGGCTTCAGGATTTGCCTTGATACAAAGTGAGGCTATTCCAGTGAGCTAAAGCAATGCATTGCCCAGGAAAAAAAGCTTGTAGGAAGGGTTCATGCCCCATGGTCAGGAGTTGAGTTACCTTTCCAGGTAGTCAGACTTTCTCTCTAGACCATCATTGCTACAACACCATTGCAAATAGTGAAGACAGAGGCAGCTCTATCTCAGCACCATAAGCAAAATCTAAAGTTATTACTCTGAATGATGATGAATAAAGGCTAGGAAGGGCTGAATAAGGGCTACCAGGGGAAGAAACAGGGTTGAAAGAAGGAGAACCAGGGACGTAGGGCTGAAGGGTGACCATGACACCATGGTCAGGCTTGTCTCTGTTGTTTGGAGGGATAGGATATAGAATCATAGAATCATAGAATTGTTGAGGTTGGAAGGGACCTTTCAGGTCATCAAGTCCAGCCATTAACCTACCCTGACAAAATCACTTCTAAACCATGTCCCCAAGTCCAACTGTCTACCCTTTTTTTAAACACCTCCAGGGATGGCAAATCCACCACCTCCCTTGGCAGCCTATTCCAACGTTTGATAACCCTTTCAGTGAAATAATTGTTCCTAATATCCAATCTAAACCTCGCCTGGCATAACTTGAACCCATTTCCTCTCGTTCCACCACTTGTCACCAGGGAGAAGAGGTCAGCCCCCACCTCTCTACAACCTCCCTTCATATAGTTGTAGAGAGTGATAGAGTCTCCCCTCAGCCTCCTCTTCTCCAGGCTAAACAACCCCAGTTCCCTCAGTCGCTCCTCATAACACTTGTCCTCCAGACCCCTCACCAGCTTCATTGCCCTTTTCTGGACACACTCCAGCACCTCAATGTTCTTTGTGTAGTGAGGGACCCAAAACTGAACACAGTACTCGAGGTGGGGCCTCATCAGTGGCGAGTACAGGGTGACGATCACTTCCCTGGTGTTGCTGGCCGCACTATTCCTGATACAGGCCAGGATGCTGTTGGCCTTTTTGGCCACCTGGGCACACTGCTGGCTCATATTCAGCCGGCTGTCCACCAACACCCCCAGGTCCTTTTCTGCTGGGCAGCTTTCCAGCCACTCTGCCCCAATCCTGTAGCACTGCATGGGGTTGTTGTGACCCAAATGCAGGACCCGGCACTTGGCCTTGTTGAACCTCATACCACTGGCCTCGGCCCATTGGTCCAGCCTGTCCAGATCCCTCTGTAGAGCCCTCCTACCCTCAAGCAGATCAACACGACTGCCTAGCTTAGTGTCATTTGCAAACTTACTGAGGGTGCATTCCCTCGTCCAGGTCATTGATAAAGATATTGAAGACAGCTGGCCCCAGAACCAAGCCCTGGGGAACACCACTTGTGACTGACCACCAACTGGATTTAAATCCATTCACCACCACTCTCTGGGCACGGCCATCCAGCCAGTTTTTTTTTTACCTGGAAAAGACTATACCTGTCCAGGCCACGAGCAGCCAGTTTCTCCCAGAGAATGCTGTGGGAAACAGTTACCAAAGCTTTGCTAAAATCCAGGTAGATAACATCCACAGCTTCTTCCTCATCCACCAAGTGAGTCACCTTATCATAGAAGAAGATCAGGTTTGTCAGGCATGACCTGCCTTTCACAAACCCGTGCTGACTGGGCCTGATCACCCTGTTCTCCTGCATGTGCCGTGTAATGGCGCTGAGGATGATCTGTTCCATCACCTTCCCAGGCACCGAGGTCAGACTGACCGGCCTATAGTTCCCTGGATCCTCCTTCTGGCCCTTCTTGTGGATGAGTGTCACATTTGCCAACCTCCATTCAGCTGGGACCTCCCCGGCTAGCCAGGACTGCTCATAAATGATGCAAGTGGCCTGGTGAGCACTTCCGCCAGCTCTGTCCGTACCCTCCGGTGGATCCCACCCGGCCCCATAGATTTGTGTACCTCCAGGTGCTGAAGCAGGTCCCTCACCATTTCCCCTTGGATCACAGGGGCTTCATTCTGCTCCCCATCCCCGTCTTCCAGCTCAGGGGTCTGGGTACTCAGGGAACAACTGGTCCTACTGCTGAAGACTGAGGCAAAGGAGGCTTTAAGTACCTCAGCCTTTTCCTCATCCTTGGTCACTATGTTACCGGCCCCATCTACTAGAGGACAGAGATTATCCTTAGTCCTCTTTCTATTGCTAATATATTTATAGAAACTTTTTTTGTTGCCCTTGACAACATAAGCCAGGTTTAGTTCTAGCTGGACTTTGGCCCTTCTCATTTTTCCCCTACATAGCCTCACTACCTCTTTGTAGTCCTCATCAGTGGCCTGCCCTTTGTTCCAAAGGCCACAAATCCTCTTTTTCTCCCTAAGGTATGTGAGAACAGCAAACACTGCTGCATGAAAGAGCTAAAAGGGAAGGTCTTTGGCCAAGTTGTTGAATGCTCGCTCAGCAGTGGTTGCTGTGGCTTTTCACAGTTCTGGCACAGGGGAAAAAAAGTGCGTGCATTGATGACCCCACAGTGTTTGATTGTTCCTGTTGTCCATCCCACTCTCTGCCTTCGGGCAAGACAGAAGGTCACAGTGGTGCATTGTGGTGGGTTTGACCTCAGCTGGATGCCAGGTGTGCACCAAGCCGCTCTATCACTCCCCCTCCTCAGCTGGACAGAGGAGAGAAAATATAATGAAAGGCTCGTGGGTCGAGATAAGGACAGGGAGACATCACTCACCGATTACTGTCATGGGCAAAACAGATCCGGCTTGGGGAAATTAGTTTAATTTATTACCAATCAAATCAGAGTAGGATAACAAGAAATAAAACCAAATCTTAAAACACTTTCCCCTCACCCTCCTTTTTTCTTGGGCTCAGCTTCACTCCTGATTTCTCTACCTTCTCCCCAGCAGCACAGGGGGACAGGGAATGGGGGTTGTGGTCAGTGCACCACATGTTGTTTCTGATGCTCCTTCCTCCTCAGAGGGAGGACTCCTCACACTCTTCCCCAGCTCCAGCATGGGGTCCCTCCCATGGGAGATGGTTCTCCACAAGCTTCTCTGATGTGAGTCCTTCCCAAGGGCTGCAGTTCTTCATGAACCGCTGCAGTGTGGGTCCCTTCCCCAGGGTGCAGCCCTTCAGGAACAGACTGCTCCAGCGTGGATCCCCCACAGGGTCACAAGTCCTGCCAGGAAACCTGCTCCAGCGTGGATTCCCCACAGGGTCACAAGTCCTGCCAGGAAACCTGCTCCAGCGTGGGCTTGTCTCTCCATGGGGCCACAGGTCCTGCCACTGTTTCAGTGTGGGCTTCCCATGGGTTCACAACCTCCTTTGGACATCCACCTGCTCCAGCAGTGGTTCCTCCCTGGGCTGCAGGTGGATATAATCTGCTCCACCATTAACCTCCATGGGCTGCAGGGGGACAGCCTGCCTCACCATGGTCTTTACCATGGGCTGCAGGGGAATCTCTGCTCCAGCATCTAGAGCACCTCCTCCCTCTCCTTCTTCACTGACCTTGGTGTCTGCAGAGTTGTTGCTCTCATATATTCTCACTCGTCTCTCTCTTCTGATTGCTGCTAGTGTTGCACAGTCTTTTATTTTTTTTTCCCCCTTCTTAAATATGTTATCCCAGAAGCTCTACCACTGTTGCTGATCAGCTCAGCTTTGGCCAGCGGTGGGTCCATCATGGAGCTCGTTGGCATTGGCTTTATCAGACATGGGGGAATCTTCTAGCAGCTTCTCACAGAAGCCACCCCTGTAGCGCCCCCCCCGCTACCAAAACCTTGCCACGCAAACCCGATACATGTATGCAGAGCAGGAGGCTTGATCTCAGCAGCAGCAGGGAAGGGGAGACCATTTCACAGGGGTTCTCCTGGCACCATGTCCTGCCAGGCGACATCACATCACCTGCAGCACCCAGCACCATTTCCTGCCCTGTACCATCAGTCGAAGGCTCAGGGTGGCCGCAGTGCAGAGGCAGGACAGTGCTGGAAGTGAGTTATATGCCAGCCAGGCTGCTGGGTAACACAAGGTGAGAGTCAGCAGTATGAGTCTCTTTTTCAATATATGACTTGACAGGTCTGAGAACCTGGAGTGCTCCCCAGCCACAGACTAAACGGGACCTGCCAGCTGGTCCACAGTGAAAAATTAGGTAGGTTTGCCTGGACATCAGTGGAACAAATGGGGCTTATCAGAAACTCAAAGTTCAGAGATGGTCACTTACCAAAAAAGAGTATCAGATGGGAGTAACTTGGGAGTACCTCACCAGAAGCTTCACGATGAGATACAAAAGAAATACTCTGCAGTATTGCCTACAGTGTTTTTTCCTTGTCTATGCTTGGGACAATCACCTTTATCACCCTTTTAAAGTTTGGGGAGGGGCATCTACACAGAATACCTTAAGGGGTTGGTATAAGTGGTGACCTTTTATTAACCATTTATTAACATTTTCAACAAAACACTTCTAGAACATAAATGATTCAAATCAGCTACAGACTTCTTTTTCTTAGTATTATTTATTACAATTTAATCATCCCAGGGTTTTCGGACCTGTCATTAACTTTCTGCCAAGTACGCTGAGTGGCACAGCAGAATCTCAACAGGAATTCCCTCCGTGTGCATTATGCTTTACCTTACTACAGATGTAATCAAGCTATGGAGCTGGACATAGTCCACCTACAGTGACCCCACTACCTTTCCCCATTATGTCTTGTATGAAAGGAGTAGAGGAGATTTAGGAAAAAAAAGGAAAAAGTGTAAGGGGCAAAGGGTCTTCATGCCACAGAGTTCTTTCTGCTCTCTCATTTCCCCACTCCCTACCTACCTCCCCTGAGAGGCAACTTCAAAACAGATGAGGTATCCCTGCTCCATTTTCAAAGCTTACTGCTTCAAGGTCTCAGGCTGCTCTAAGAAGAGGCAGCAGCTCTTGGTCATCCCAAGGCCTTTTATTCAGGACAAGGACACAGAGAATAGCATATAAAGAGGGATGGAGATGGCAAGTACCAGCTGGGGAACTTTGGAGAAGAACAAATTAGAGGGGGAATGTGACCTGGAAGGACAGAGCAGACACAGATTTTAAAGTGAAACAGACAGAAAAAGGACAGAAGAATTACTTAGGATAGAGGTCTACAGGGACCAGATGGGCTAGGGAAAATGGAGGGGAAAGAGGAGAAACTCCATGGGACAAGTAGAGTTAAGGGAGAGGGACCTCTCTTGAACCTACGTACCCCCAGGAGACCTCACCCTCTATCCTCATACACCTGGATTTTTTCCTTTCCAATCCTGTGTTTGGTTCTGGAAGGTTATTCCTCAGGGGAAGGGTCCTGGCAGCATGAAATATTCTTGTGCTTTACTGTTTTGTCTAAGATTCCTCTGCATGGATACTGTCCCTTGAACAAAGACATAGGGAATAGGAGCTCTCTAACCAAGATGCATTTGGGACCACAAATGAGACATCACCTGTGGGTACCCCAGTGCAGTCTGTCCATCTATCTATCTGTCCAACCTCGGAGAAATCTCTGGAGGATTCCTGCTTCAGCATCCTGAGTACAGCTCTGGGACCAGCAAAGTCAGAAGTTGCACCAGTGAACATATCAGATGTTTGGTGTTAACCTAGGACAAGACTCACCAGGGGTGACTCAGGGCTGTGTTTGCTAGGGTGGTGCAGACACCATTAATATCGGTGAGCATCTCCCCATCCCTTTTGCTAAAGCATGTAGCAGGACTGATCAAATGGAAGGTTTGGGATCTGTTACTTAAGTTCTCTTCCAAATTAGATTAGACCCAGATTTTAGCAGAAAACAAAATTCATCTTTAAAGGTGTGGAAGGTGCACCAACATTTCAATCTTGATGTTATTAATTCCAGCATAGAGCCGTTCAGCTGGTCGTCAGTGACCAGTCAAAAAGGTACTTGACAAAAAACACATGCAATAATGAGACACGTTAGCTAATGAGGCCCAGTTCTGATTAAATGTGTAGTTAGAGAGGAAAGCTTTGCTATACGTTAATAATGAACATTCTTTATCATATGAGAAAAGAAAGAATTTACAACACTCACTCACTATTTTTGGAAGGTTTAAAAAAAGTCACACCACTTGAAATTGTCCCAAGTCCTGTTTCAGGAATGTGAATGAAGTATTTCATTTTCCTAAAGCAGGAACATGCAGTACTTAGCATTTCCAGTTGGAGTTTATTTTAGTCTAATTTATTTTCAACAGCTTTCCCCTCATCTTGAGTGCTCTGAGAAGAGATAAAGATAATACATTCCCACTAGAGACAAGGGATAAAACAACATCAGCAAAAAAAAGATGTGTAGATTGAATCAATCCTCTTAGCAAGCTGAGATTTCGGCCAGAGGAACAGCAGCAGGAGGGCTGGAGACTCCAGGTGTGTGAGGGGTTTTCTCCTTGCCAGGGGGATGCGATTGGTATGTGACAAAAAGTAAATTTATATTTTGGTGTCACCATGCAACATGGCTTTGAGATACAAACATTGAAGGTCCTCTCAAATGTTAAGGGTCCAAAAGCTCCAGCCAAATCTTTGGTATTTAGATTTACCAAATCTTTTGGTATGGAAGCGTCTTTTTTGGTTGTGTTTGATTAAAAGGAAAACAACTTTTAAAAAGAGAATGGAGAAAAAAGATGTTTTCTCAAATTTTTGTTTTGGTTTGTTTCTTTTAATCAAATAGACATTAATAAGAATTTTTCACAAAATATCAACCAGTAAGGAACAGGTTAATCCCATGTCCAGACAGACTTTGGCTAAAAGACATGCTGTTGGATGTTGGTCATGGACATAGTTGAGGCTTTCCGATAACTGGTAGCCTCCCTGGTTTTAGGAAACTCTTTTTTTGATGAGAGGTGGAGCTGATACTTGGATTCCATCTTAGGGCTTCTGTTTTTAATTCTGTCTTTGTCTGGTTGTGTGCGTTATTTTTTTCTTAGCAGCTGGTTTTCTGGATATTCTTAAAAAATAGACAGCATCCTTCTTGTGATATTTTCTGTTCCTCCTGGAGGACTGCTAACACTCCACCGCTGATTATGATAAATGTTCCCAGTGTAACTAATCTAGCTGTTATGTCTACAAATTGTCAGCCTCTATCAGCTTGAAATCTAACAGTTTGCCCTACTTGTTGTAAAGGTTTGATACTCCTATGTCTGGTTTTTATAACAATTCTAGGATTGTCTGGAGAGCCTGGCAGATGTTGGCAGTAAGGTCTTCTTCCTCTAACCTTCTGAGGTTGTTCTTCTGAGGTTTTGTATCCGACACATACCTTTACATGCAATATTTTGCCCACTCGCTGCTCGCTTACTGTGGCTGCTATTATTTGTCATTTATTTCTTTATTTTTGGAGATGTTTCTCTGTCTGCACTAACTTCTCCTTTCTTATTTGACTGTGCTCAGCAAAGATGATTGTAACAGTTATGACACAAAATCCCTCTCCATAAAGTATGCTTTTAAACACTCACTCTCTGGAAATCCTCTGCAAGGACCAAAGGCTGCTTATTCACAGAGCTTGTTGGAGAAGTTTGAATAGATGCAGCATCTTCTTGTTCTTTAAAGGCTCTGCAAGCGAAGCAAAGAACGCGCAGTCCAGGGTTAATGGTGGGGTGACAACTTCTGGTTTGCCTCGATATGAGTAATAGTCACATACAAGGATTTTTCAAGACAGCTGGCATACATCAAGGTTAAGGACTGTGGAGTAGCTTTTAGAATAGTTTATCTGAGCACGTTTCTGTTTCTCCTGCCCTCTCCTGAGTGCTTCATACTGTATTACATGAAGAAATCAACAGTAAAACACAGTCCAATGATCTGGCCTTGACTTAGTTCATTTGAGGTTGATGGTACATGTGCTAAACACAAACAGAGGCAGCTGGATGTACTTGTATGGACAAGCTAGGAAGGACTGCATGCTTCCCACCCATGTACTTAACATTGCTGCCTAAACAAGATCAGTTACCTACGTGCCTCTCTTGAGTGAGGTCTAACTTCCATGGACTGCAGAGGGAGATAAGGACATCTGGGCTCCAAACCTGGAACTGAAATTAAGGTACAAGTTTTGCTGTTTCCCTATGCACAAGATGTCTAAATGCAGGATTGTCACCTTGAACAAAACACTATGCCTACTCTGTATGAGATGTTATAGGGTGTCTGAGGTACCTCCATGGGGCTGGTCTCTACGATACAGGGTTACAGAAGACTGATGCCCTTCTGGAGAGGCATCCAGAAGCTGGTGGAATCCCTTACAGTGCCTAAAATGCCACAGGACACCTAAGTTTAGGTATCTCAAAGTTCTGTCTGCCTTTGAGTGAAGCACACTCAGTCCGAGCCCTTCCAAAGTCTCCAAGGTCCAGCCTGTCACATTCCTCGTGTACACCAGGTAGATAACTACAGTCTTTAAGTCAGTAACATGCACTTTTTATAAGTAACAGAAAATACTTAACCTGATAAGCGGAATGGGATAAAGGCAGTAATTATCAGATTGTTCTCTCTGGCGGACACACTCATACATAACATATTTCACCAGCAAGCTGGCAAAAGTCCCTCCAGACCAGGGGACAAGCAAGTCTGTGCCCATATTCCCATACAGAAACCTTTTCTCTACATAGGAGCTTATGTAAAGGGATCTTCAATGATGAGACTTTTTCTTTTTCAACAGGAGATGAGGAGGGTAAGGGCAGTACAAACCCTTACTGTTTCACCAGAGTTTTCTTTGCAAAGTGACTCATAACAGAGAATGGAAACTCTTAAATCATCCCTGTCTAAAAGGCACGGTACAAAAGTACATTCTGGGACTGGGAAAGTTCTAGCAAACTTTTATATCTCTCAGAAATTGGTGATATTCTAGGCAGGAATTTATGGCCATTGCTAGTGATCTGTTCAAGAGATTTACCTGGACAGGTCTGGTTTTGGTTGTTTTTTGTTTTTTTCTCTAGATTACCTACAGCCAAAAAATTTTCCTGGAAGAAACGTTCAACAAAAAGAAAATCCAAGGCAGACAGGAATATTCAACCAAAACCAAATCTGCTTCTGCAATCATGCATTGCTCTTCCTGGTTTGCATGACGAATTGTTGTGTGCTGCGCTGGAAGACAGGACTGAAGTTCAGTACCCAACAGTGGAAGAGATAAGGATTAGAAGCAACATGCATAACAGAGACCTTTCTCCACACTGCTGGTTTCACTGGGAACAAAATATCTTTGCAAGCCATATCAGACTAACACGATAACCTCTTCTAGCACCATTTTGTACGAATCTCCCAGCCTGCCATTTGGGACTTGGATCTCGGGGTTTCTGGACATCTTGGAAGGTGGGGTTGCTGGAGATCTCAAAAGCCTGGTTCAGGTCACATACCAGAAATCCAACCCTTGTACTTCAATCCCTCTGCTTTTATATCTATCATTTCTGTTTAAAGGAAGAGGGTGAGGTGAACCTCCATTGAGGTTAACCCTGATTACAGAAGATCTCCTGAATTTAAGCAACACCTTGCCCCCAAAATCTCAGCTAGCTGGGGCTGTGAATTGGTCTGTGTGCAGTTTAACTCCAGCAGAGATCCCAGTGCTCTCTCCAGGCTACTTGGTGGATTACTGCCTCACCACACAGCAAAGCATGGGTGAGTAGCTGGTCTGAGTCACGCCGAGGATTCTTGTCTGGTTTGTCCATCACAAGGACCACCCCACTGCTGTGTTAACAAGGCCTCCCTTTTTCTGCCATGCTGGATCTCCATCCAAGCCATGCCAAGAAAATGCATCATTCCTTCCCCTCTCCCCACCTCCCTCTCTCCACCACCTTGGTAACCATCAAAAAATGTCATTTTGGCCACCAATCAGCAACCTTGTTTTGGGGAAAGAAAAATAAACAATCCAACAAGGGGCTTAAATGCTCAAAACCCTTCTACTTTTTGCAAGATTCTTGCGTGTCCTTTATTATTCCCTCCTCTTTTTTCCCTCTCCCTGGTCCTCCCCCATCGCTTTTGCGCCCTGGCAGCTTGGTCCCTTTTGTACACAACATCCTTTCCCTTTCTCCAAACCACAAAGACCCAGTGGGGAGGCAGACACAGGAAATACTGCAAAAAAAATCCATCCCCTCCCTGTGACACTTGAGACACTTGAGTTGCTGGGAAGGGGAGGTTATTGGCATTTTGTATGTGTGTGGGGAGGGTGTTTTGTGTTTTTTTCCCCTTTTTCTTTTTTTTTTTTAAAGTCCTTTTTTCCACATTTCCCTTCCTGTTGATTTGAAAGCAACTGATAACGAAACCTGCAAGCAGAGCATTGTCTCCCCCACCTTCCCAATCTTTCCTTTCCTTTGCTTTCATAAGCTTCACTCCTTGTGATGCTTGAAGAAGAAGGAGGAAGACTTCATCCTGTTGTGTCTTCTACACGCACGTGATGCCCACCTAGCTCAGTGCAGCAAGGCGCTTAAGCAGTCCTGCTCTGACTGAAATTCTCCATCTTTACTACACAGGACCTGCATGTGCAAACTTCTGCTGGGGTTTCATGTACTACTAACTTCCAGCATCACCATGGTCACTGTGTGAACACAAAGGGAGCTAACAGGGTTTTTTGAAGGAGCTAACTTTGTGCTTGGGGTATTTTTCTACACCCCATATCCAGAGAGTATGATTGAATTCTTTGACTTACACTTGACTTACAACATCAAGCAAAGGCTCAGCAAGTTTATTAAATGTTGTCAGGTAACAGAACATCTCATGGGACTTGAGTTTGCAGCTGGTCTTGTTCTTGGCCATGTGGTTTTGCTGGATCGGGGTTGTTTCTTTCTGATTTCAGTACAGAATGCTGTTTACATGCATGAGAACATGCCATAAAATAGCTCAGATCTTGCCTCTGAAAGGCCTTGAGTCTTCACAGAGGTACTCATTAGCACTGCAGTTGTGCTCTTGAGTTTCCTGTGTGAGCCACGTACTCATGCCTGGGCTCAACTTTTCTAACTCTAGGCCTGGCACCAGCGACTAGAGAGAGGAGCTTGCGCTGGAAACACATATCAGTGTGCAGTGTGGAGGCAAGAGCCTGCAACGCCCAGGATCACTTCCAGGGAAGCTTCTGTTTCAGGAGGGTTATGCTGTAAACTCCTTGTTGCTCCCTTTGGGGGATAATTTAGAGAGACCGTGTCTGGGGTGAAGACTAGTGAGAGAGGGGACACCTCTGCTATGGGAGACCACACCAAAAAAAACCACCTTCAGCTAACATCTTCTTATGGACCTTGCTCAGGCCCAGCTGTGTGAAAGATGAGCCTTGGTCCAAAATCTTGCCTAGCCCTGGTACTGTAGGGGGTCTGAACAGCAGCCTGCCCTTCTGCAAAGGTTAGAGCACGAACCCTACAAGCTGGCAGCATTTCTCAGGCTGGTAAGAAATCAAAGAGCCAAAGTCTTCCTGTCCATCACAGAATCATGTTTAACATCAAAATAAATAAAAAAAAAGTCTAACACCCAGTCTCCCAGTACCAGCAGCTGCCAGTATCACAGCGTTTCAGGCCTGATATCTCAGTTTGATCTCTTCTGGTGACTTCATTTTCTCCTTCCCCAAGCCCGCATTGTCCTGTACCTCTCCCCCCACTCCCTTTCCAGAGACTTGTGATAACCATTGCCTAGGTAACAGCATCTTGCCTGGTGTGTTTTACTGACTGCAATGCATGTGGGGGCGTGTGCTGTGCCTGCATTCCCAGTGGGATAAGAAGCAGAGAGTCGAATACAGTGTGTGGGAGAGAAACTTCTTACGTTGCTTCTGACACCAGCAGAGGCAAGAAGGTCAGCTTCTTGCGTCCCTCTATAGTGCTTGGTAGATGCTGCCATAGTGGCTAGCATAGGATTTGTTGACTTTCTGTCCTGGTGAGAGGGCTAGGAAGGGAATGACTTGGTAGACTTTCTGCCAGCGTGCTTGCCTGGGACGTCCTTCTCAAATGTGAGTTAGTTACGCATTGTTAAAGCTGTGATTATTCAAAAGCCAGCTGGTGGGGAATCTGATTGACACTTCATTCATACCTTTGGCTTCCTCTGGAGCAAGCTCTAAATCCGGGAAGAAAAAAAAAAACCAACCCAAAACACCACAAGATCCGTCTGTCAACAAAGATGAAGAGAAGGAGGATCAGCAGTCCAGCCAACTAATCTAAGAAACATTCTTCTGTTGCATGAAGGGTTAATCCAGGCCCAGGGAATAACTAAAAGTCTGTGTGTCCCACAAAACTTCCTCAAAGTTCAGAGCAATTTAGATTTATTTTTGCTGATGTGTGAACTGGAAACCAGGTAAAAGACTGCAAGCAGAAGGTCAGTCATAGCATAGAGGATGGAATAGAAACAGGACCCATGGAGGCTTTAATTATCTTAAAGTGAGTTCGTAACATATTCGTGACTTCTTTCTTAATGATGCCTGAAGCACTAAGTGTTGAAGAAACAAGCAAAGGAAGAAAGGTAGATGAGAAGTCTCAGAATTTAGAACTGGTGGCAAAAAAGACTAAAATGACGTTGTACGTGGGGAGATAAAGAGGAGTAAATTCAAATGTGTCTAATGTAAAAGACAAGAAGCAACTCATGCTGTAAGAGATCAGTAAGCAAGGATGGACAGCAAAATAGATGGCAATTTGGTCCCACATCTCAGGACTTGGGTCAGGGAGAAGGGGAAGGGAAAGGCGCTCTCCGTTCACTGCCACCTCCCCATGGACCTGCTGCTTGCAGGTTTCCTTGGAAAGTCAGCAGTCAGTGGCTTCAGAGCACCAGACCACTCCACGTGTTATTGAAAAACATCCCCAGGTCAATGCCTGGCACTGGTGAGAGAATGCAGAGAGAGGGGTGCAGAAGGGATGACCACAATCCCATGCTGAATAGCACATGGCTGCAGAGCCAGGAGGTTGTTCTGCTGGAGCAAAGGTGTGAGATGTATGAACAGAGTGCACAGAGAAGCTCTCGGCCGGGCAGTGGAGGTAAATCCACCAGTCTCAGAAACATACATTTTTTTCACTTATATTACAGTTCCTTTCTGACCAGCTTGGTAACGCACCAGGAGAATTCCTGACCTGCGACTTCTTGAAGAAAGTGCAACTCTGCTTAGCAAATTTGGCTGTTTAAATGAGAAGTTAATTCAAGTGAACTATTCTGGTGCCAGCCAGGGTCTTCCCTCCACTAAAAATGACTTTTCAATGCAGAGAAAGGATTTTAAATATTGAGATGAGGATATGGACTCTGGTAACAACTCATATATAATAAATACCATGGAGTTAGCACAGGAGAGTATGGGCATCTTCCATCTCCCTTGACTGGAGAAGAGGAAAATGAGACCTGGAGAGGAAAGGGTTCAAGCCATCAACCAACAACCCAGAGACCCTAACACTTGTGGAAAATATCAGCCAAACAAAAGTAGATACGAGTGAAAACCAGCTGAACTCTGGCCACTAAACCACAATCCCCAGCATGAAACCATCTCCCTTCTTCTCCCTTTGCCATGTGGTTGCCTCATCTTCCCCGGTTCCCTCTTTTTGAAGGGATGCTCTTTACTTTGACTTTTCTTTGATGCTTTTAAGTCTGTTTCTCTCCTCTGTGCAGTGCTTCTTAGCCTAATCCAGTGTGTCAGAGGTGGAGGGAACAGTACCAGCCACCAGAAAACACCGTTGAAATGATTTTCCAGTACAAGCTAAAATGAAATAACTCAATGTAGTGAGCACATCAGTCTTGTGGATTTATTCCCTACTCAATATTGATTAGAAATGAAAGGCGCAACCCTTGCAGATGAACATAAAGCTCCCAACATTTCTCCAAACTTTTGAACCCGTTTGTGGTGTTCCCCTTCTTCCTTCCTTCCTTTTTTTTCTTTTCTTTTTCTTTTTTTCTTCCTTTTTTTTTTTTTTTCTTTTCCTTCCTGTTCCTTTTGCCAGGAGTGAAACAACTGCAAGCTTTCACCAATCCTTCTTGTGCCATTCAAGTCAGATTCAGAAGCAAGGCAGCGAACAAGGCCTCAGGGTATAAATCAAACACTGAAGTCCTCTATGTAGGGAGAAAGAAAGCAGCTTCAACATGTGCTCACACTATTGGAAGGGGAAATAAAATCCCTCACAACTAGTGGTTTCTTTCACTTCCTTCTCATTGCGTTTTTGTTTGCATTGGATGGGTATCCTGTGGTTTGCAGCTTGTATACTATTAGATTTCTTCTTTTGGGATTTAATGTCCTGAATAATAATGTCTTTGGGATTCTGATACTTTCTGGGTTGTATAAAGGCTGGAAATGAGAGGACGTTTATTACACTATACAACAATTATCAAATATCATTCATAGCTCTTATTAATCTGGAAGCATTTAGGAGCTGCGAACACAAACAAAAACCTCATTGTGTGACCCCAGGCTGCAGTCCAAGGACTCGTTGCAGAGGTAATCGGTGCTTTAGCCAGACAGGTGGTGGAACACCGAAATATGATTCTGGTTATCATCACATTGTCCTGCTAATTACCTCTTACCCCTAAGCACCACTGATATTCCTTTCTCTGGTCCCAGACCTAGAGGCATTTCACCTCATCCTTCCTTACTGATGACTTGATAATCCTTTATCAAAGCTCTCCCTTTCCACTCGGTACCGCATTCACACACCTTCACTGAATCCTTTGAGGATGCCATTAATGATGAAGGGACCTGTCTGGTCTCCGAGCAGGGGAAAAAGGTGTAATGCATAACTTATGCACTCATGAAATTAAGTGGGGAAAAAATAAAGAAGTAATCACCCTTTTCCCCCATTTATTTTCAGATGGTTAGTGAATGCAAAGGGCAGATACTGAGGTGTTTGTTTTCGTATAAGGGACTTGCAAAAGCAGGAGGGAGCAGCAAGGATGGAGGGAAGAACATATGGAAATGGGCTGGAAGAGAAGCAGCCAGACCTGAGAAGAAAAATAATAGGGGGAAAAGGAAGGAGAAAGAGGATAGCAGGAAGATGGAGCAGCACCCAAGGTAGGACGAGGCACTCAATGTCCTGCCACCTTGTTCCCTGTGGTCCTAAAACACGAGTGACATTTCCAAAAAGAAAAGGTAGTTGGTAATACAACGAATGCTGATTTTCTGCATTGTATGCTGGAATCACTGGTGAATACTGGGAAGGGACTTTGAAGCTCCTCCAGAAACAGCCCCAGAGTTTGTCTCCTACCTCCATGTTCAGGACTGGGAACTGCAATGACTCACCAGCCACTGACCAAGGACGTTCATGGTCATCCCCTGCTGAAGGTAAAGTGCTTCAGTCCCGTGACCAGGTCCAGCACCCAGAAAAGCAGTGCTGTGGGCTCCTGTCCAGGTCCTCTCCCCCGAAAAGTGATGCTTTGGTAAACTGAGGCAGCAGGTCAGGTAGGACAATTGTCTTTCTCACTTTGGGCTTCCTTATGCTGTGTTATCCTGTGACAAACGTGGATGGGGAGCCGAGAGGAGCTGAGAAGTAAGCTGAGTTTTTGTTCTGCTTCTGAATGCGAGTGACACCCGAAAGGCACAACATGTGCATCTGTGGGGTAGGACTGGGAGGGCAGGGTGAGTGGGGGGCAGACAGCCTCCCTCCGCGTGTCTGTGGGGTGTGCATCTTCCTCCATCCCCTGCCTCCCCCTCTCCCACTCCTCCCGAGGTGCCTTTCAGAGCTGCTGCTGTGGCAGGTGAGTCAGTGTGACAGCTCAGACACGGGGCAGCCCCCTCAGCTGCCGAAATGCCAGCCAATCTCCCAGCAGACTCAGAGACCATTATTATAAACGAATGCAATGCATTATTTCTCCCCCCCCCCCCCCCCCCCCTCCTCCTTCAGCTGGCATGGTGAGTCAGTAATCAAGGTTCCTTTGTCATTTTGCGGGGTGGTGGGGGAGCTGGTGGTGGTGCCGGTGGGCACAAGCTACGTGGGGCAGATTAGTTGCATCCTTGTATGGGTCTTGCATTTCTTTCCCACCTTGGCTGAAAAAGCCCCACCAGCTGCAGTAAAGGGCAGGAGTGGGGACAAAAGAGGGAAAGAAAAAAGGGGAGAAAACAATCCCACCGAATTTTAACACTCTCCTTTCTGATTCACAGCACTTTTAAATAGAGACCAAGATCCTGCCCCGTTAATGACAATTGTTCGATAAAAGCCTGGGGAGTTAAGAGGGGAACAAAAAAATCACAGCATCTGTAGTATTCAAGTCCTGGCAGCACTTGGAGATGCTGGCGGGCAACAAGCATAACGTCAGCCCCTTTGTTTGGCGTCTCTTTGCTGAGGTGGGCTGCATGCTGTGGAAAACATGACAGCAGCAAGACAAGAGGCGAGGAAAGGAGGGGAGTGAAGGGGAGGACAAGGCAGGGTGTAGGGGGGTTGGAGTTATATCACTGGCAAGGGGAAGGGAACGAAAGTCCTGGGCAGAGGAGAGACATCCAGGTACTGCCAAGGGGAAGGGGACAGCCCAACGTGTTTTGAGGGTGACATGGAGCAGGAAACCAGCCAGTTCCTGCTGGGTGATCTCTCAGACGTATTTGAATGAGCCTTTTCCTGGGATGGCACAACTGTGGTGGCGGGCCGGAGCAAAGGAGAGTGCAACTCTAAGCAGCCAAAGCAGGTGTCACAGGGAGGGCAAGAGCAGAGTAAATGCACTGGAATATATCCCTGGGGTACCCCAACCCTGGCAGGGCTCATGGACGTTCTGAACAAGAGCTGGTGTGACGGTACCAGGCAGAACCATGTGGATTTTTCTCCTGTGAATTTATCCAAACACTTCTTAGACCCATGCAAACACCACCAGCATCACCCAGCAAAGGTCCTCCATAGCTTAGCATAACTTGTGTGAAAAAGTATCTCCTTGCGTTTGTGGTGGTCTCCTAGTCTTCTTGTATTAGAAGGGAGTGTAAATCATCATCCCCTTATTCTCTTTGCCCCTTGTGATTTTGTAGTCTGCTCACATTCCCCCTCAGTCATAATTTTTCCAAACCAACGAGTCCTTTGGAACAGAATGGTGGCCCCCCCTCACACTGCAGGACACCTCAGTGGTGTTCACTATGATATTGGGGTTTGTGTGGTGCCCATGGGGTGGGCAAGCTGGCAGAGACATTCCTCGGGTGCCAAATCAAACACCAGGGCAATCTTCCCACAGTAATCAGCATGGGGAAACTGCAGAGATGGAGTTGTGTAGATAGGATGCACTCAGAGAAGGTATGATATGAAATGTCACTGATCCTGAGATCACATTAATGCTCCTTCTTCTGTACCGGCTCTGCCTTGAAGCACTCCTTCCCACCACTTTCCCTCTGTGTGTGCACATGGGTTTGTGTAAAAATCCATGGTTTCAGGAAAAAAGGAGAGCAATCATTGTCCAGAGCTTTCAGGAAATTATATTTGTGACTTTGCGTTTGGCTTAAGTTGCTTCCTGCCATGCAACTACTCAAAGCACATTGTTCTTCCCATGGATATGAACAGAGATGGGCTCACCCTTCCCTCTGCCTCTTCTGTTTGAAAACTATTATCTTTTCGGTGTTGGTTTTCTGTTGGATCAGTGAGTGGAGCAGTCATTGCGTGTGAGGACACTTGCCAAATTTGACACGCGGAAGGCTGTGTGAACACATCACCGAGGACACCAGAGCAAGTGGAACTGTCCCTTTTCTTGGCAACACAAAACCAGTCTTTGATTTTCTTAAGCTGGCAGCAAATTGCACCTTTCATTGGTGAGTGACGCTGAAATACTGGAGGAAGATATTGCAAGACCATACCTCTTTGAAGAGTGAAATCCCCTGGATTTATCTCTTTTGATTGGCCCAGGGTATGACCAAAGCTTCCCTTTCAGTTCATAATACCTTTCTGATAATACCTCTCAGATGTGGACTCATTATCTAATAAAAGCTGACATGCATCAGCCATTCCTTTGGATGGGAACACTGATTCTCCCCCAACTGTATGTGTTTCTTGAGAGTTCTCTGAAATTAGTCAAAGAGCTCAGAAGCCATTGGGGAGATGAATAGGCAGAAATAATCGCACTCACCAGTGTGAGCCTGTTTTTCCTGGGAAGATGAGTCTAAAAATGTTGACAGAGAGGAGGGAGTATGAACAAAGAAGACAGTAGTGGACCTGCTGCAAAGGACAGCAAGGACTCATTGCAACAGTGACCATAGGGGTTGTTCAGGAGGAAGAAGGGGACAATAAAATGGTATGGGTTGCCCTGGCTGATGTCGAATAAAAGAAGGGTTTGAAGACTGTAGGATGTATAGTGAAAAGGGATGAGGAGCAGCAAACACTTGACCCTCCATGGGGAAGTTGTTTGCTGGATGCTAAGAGGTGTTGGCATATTTTTTGGTCTTTGGCTCTATTCTAGGGGAAAATTTACACTTCAAGTTTCTCTAGGGCTGAAAAGAGTATTTTTATTACAGTATATTTTTAGTTAATTGTGTATTGATTTGCTTTTTATTCCAAAGTAGAGCTTAAGAAACAATTGATAGTTTGCTTAAATTGCTAACTTTTGTAACTGCTAAATTGTCCAAAGCAAGAGGAAGATCCTAATGGAATATTCTCTGTGTATATATCTGAAGGACAGGTGGGATTTTTTTTTCATCATCTATAAAATTATTCTAATATAGCTCACCTAACCTCACCTGTTGATGACGGCAGTCTAGTGCATACTTATGCCAAATAATATCATGCTCCAGTGGATACCAGTGACACCATGACAATAGCGGAATCAGTTGTTGAGTGGCTTCTGAGCATAGCTCAGGGGTGGACCTACATTAATTTCTTTTCAGTTTGTTCCTTCAATTAGTTGTCTCTTTATTGACCTATTTTGTATTTTTTTTCCTCTCCTCTTTCATCTTAGAGGCACCCACCTGAATTACTTTCTCTGTTATTTTGCTGTAAGTTTCTGCATGCTGTAAGTTTCTTACAAAACAGCAATAAACATGCTATGGAGGTCAATATTTTTGTTGGGTGTAGGACTGGGCGAATGCACACCTGCACCCAAGCTTCCCTAAGGCTGACAGGCAGGTTTTCAGGCCATCTCTTTCAAGACACAAAAAAAACTATTAAAATTCCGGGGTGTTTGTTGTTGTTTTTCTAATTTATATTATTGAACGAAATGTGACTACATTATGCTTTGTGCCACTCTAAAATACTTAGTCAGAGATAATTCCTTCCCGAGGAACCTGCAATCTGAGGAGACAAGATGAACACACACAGAAGCAAGGACGGGAAGCTTATTATCCTTTTAGTGATGAGGATTTGAGGTTTTCAGTAGAAAAGGTCAGCATCTTTCAGGGGTGACTCAGCCCAGCTTAGATCTGAGTCACATCTCATGCCCATCTCCCTCTATGGAACACAGAAGAAGCCAAAGATGATGTGGTTTCTCCCATAGACATCTCCAGATGTACCTTTAAAGATTGGATCCTTAATATTTGTGTGCAGGTCTGTTATAGAATCATAGAATCATACAGGTTGGAAGGGACGTTTAAGATCATTGAGTCCAATTGTTAACCCAACACTGCCAAAACCACCACTAAACCATGTCCCTGTGCACCACATCTACCCGTGCTTTAAATACCTCCAGGGATGGTGACTCCACCACTTCCCTGGGCAGCCTCTTCCAGTTCTTGACAACCCTTTCGGTGAAGAAGTTTTTCCTAATATCCATCGTAAACCTCCCCTGGTGCAACTTGAGGCCATATCCTCTTGTCGTGTCGCTTGCTATGTAAGGTGAAAAGAGGTCTGAAATTTCCTCCAGGGTTCTCCAATCATGTTTGGTCGCTTAAACACCTTCAAAGGTCTCTCTTGAACCAACCAACCCACTCTGAAGAGGAGCAGGGAGACACCTCAAGAGACAGTGACAAGAGACTGTGTGTTGGAACCAAATGTCCAGTTCTGATTTAGTGCATAATTTTTACGCATTAAAGAGTTAAAAATATCCAATGTTCTTTTTTTTTTTACCCCCCTCCTTTGGCTGGAGTCATCATTTGTGTGTGTTCATCCACATAACATCCTTAACAGAGCTGCTGAGCTTTTTATAGAGATCAATAAAACTTAAAAGGTGGAACAACTGTGAGTTTCTCAAGTCCCTTACAAAAGGTTTACCCGGGGCTGGGGTTGCTGACCCCTTTGGGGTGATTGTTAGGAGAATAAAAGCCTAGGCGAGGACAAAGGCAAGTGAGTGTGGGACAGAAAAGGGGATTGTGGAACTTCTAATGCAAGAAAATGCCACAAATGTTGAAGTCGCTTGAAAGGTCAAAGCTACAAGCTGCATAAACACAGGGGTAAGGCAGGCTGGTAACGAGCAAGGGCATAAATTGATGCATCTTTGTACAGGGAAGAGAATGAAAGTGTTGGGAAAGTACCTGGCAAAGCAGTTGATGGGTGGATCCAGAGTTGTATAATAAAGACTTGGGGTGGGTGGGGGTATTTAGGGCTTCATTTCCTGATGCACATGGATCAACTTTCTTCTCTAGGCATTGGTTTAGTGAAGGGAGAAAAGGATGTCCTTGGGAGCCTCGATGCGTTTAGCAAAACCAGGATCTAACATGGTTTGCATCCATGTGTCCCTGCCACCCCTCCAGTCTAACAGGGACTATGTCAGCCCCGTTGCTCACCTGCTCGCTGCTGAAAAATTGCCAGCTGCATTTCAGGAGCCTTTGCCCTTTCCTTCATTTCACGTGCTGGCAGATGCACAGTCTTGTGCAATCATATAACTCATGTACCTACTTCTGTGGAGCAGCTCCGAAATTTCATGTATGCCTGTGGCCAGAAGGTGCTGCCTGAATATTAGAGAGTCATCGTTACCTAAATGAGATTTGATATCTGTCGTGGTTTAACCCCAGCTGACAACTAGGACCACGCAGCCGCTCACTCAACCCCCCGTTTTGGATAGGGGAGAGAATCAGAAGAGTAAAAGTGAGAAAAAACTCATGAGTTGAGATAAAGACAGTTTAATAAGTAAAGCAAAAGCCACACATGCAAGCAAAGCAAAAGAAGGAATTCATTCACTGCTTCCCATCGGCAGGCAGGTGTTCAGCCATCTCCAGGAAAGCAGGGCTCCATCACGGGTAACGGATACTTAGAAAGATGAACAC
Organism: Pluvialis apricaria; assembly: GCA_017639485.1. NCBI lineage: Eukaryota > Metazoa > Chordata > Aves > Charadriiformes > Charadriidae > Pluvialis > Pluvialis apricaria. The sequence goes on from CM030008.1 coordinate 167,930,065, forward strand.
CATCACTCCGAACATCCTCCCCCTTCCTTCTTCTTCCCCTAGCTTTATATATTGAGCGTGACATCACATGGTATGGAATATTCCTCTGGTCAGTTGGGGTCAGCTGTCCTGGCCATATCCCCTCCCAATTTTTTATGCACCCCCAGCCTACTCGCTGGTGGGGCAGTGTGAGGAGCAGAAAAGGCCTATGTGCTATCATCAACACCATTTCTCATCCCAAATCCAAAACATAGCACTGTACCAGCTGCTAGTAAAAAAGTTAACTGCACGCCAGTTGAAACCATGACAATATCATAACAGTAAAATCAAATTTGAGTTAGTTCTCATAACCCTGCCCAGTAAATTGCACTGACCCCAGTACAAATCATAGAATCATAGAATGGTGTAGGTTGGAAGGGTTCCAACCCCCCTACAATGGGCAGGGACACCTCCCACCACACCAGGGTGCTCCAAGCCCCATCCAACCTGGCCTTGAACACCTCCAGGGATGGGGCAGCCACAGCTTCTTTGGGAAACCTGGGCCAGGGGCTCACCACCCTCAGAGTGAAAAATTTCTTCCTAATATCTAATCTAAATCTCCCCTCTTCCAGTTTGAAGCCATTCCCCCTCGTCCTATTACTACATGCCCTTGTAAAAAGTCCTTCCCCAGCTCTCTTGTATGCCCCCATTAGGTACTGGAAGGGGCTATAAGGTCTCCCTGGAGCCTTCTCTTCTCCAGGCTGAACAACCCCAACCTTCTCAGCCTGTCAAGTGTCAGACAAGCATTCATCCATCCATCTTCACCATATTGCTGTACAGAAGAACCTGGTAGCACACATGCAGAGTTACTGGTGCTCTGGAGAAACAAAGGTCACATCTCCAGATGCCGAGACCATGAGTCCTTACACATCATTAAAGGGATGGTAGTGAACATAATATACTTACCAGAGGAGCAGACGGCAAGAATGTGGCAACCAGAACAGGCAATTTGATGTTGTGCAGAAAAGCAAGTCTGATTAGATAAATTCAACTCATCTAATTCAGTTCTAGATATCAGCAGTACAGACACCCTTCCTTGCCAAATTAAAAACTCGTATGTGTATGGGAGGGGAATGAGAGTGAACTTCAGGACCTCCAGTAAAGGTAAGATTCAATTTCAGACAGAGATTCAGACTCTATTTCATTTTGCCTGAAATATTTTCTTTCATAGTGCAGAACAGAGCTCTTTAGAATGGAGCTGAGCCTGCTTGGGGCATTGTTCTGAGCACAAAATTCAGATCATGCTTTTCTGAAAAATGTAGACCTGGGTCAGAATTGCAAATGTCAGATCTGGAGTTGAATTCTTCTAAAATCTCAGAATGCCTGAATTTGGGATTCTTATTTTGACCTCTTTTAGAGAAGACGGCTGAGGCTGAAGATTCTGCTTCCTTCTGAATTGATGTGTATTTGGAAATTTTTTTACTTTTAATGGTTTTGCAAAAAAATTGTGTCCTACCAGGAGGCTTAATCATAATTTTGACACAATTTACAACTTAATGTCTAAAAATTTTAAAGTTTTTTATTATTTGTGTGCATATTAGTAAAAGTCATAGTTCCAAATCTGCCTTGAAAGAGGTTAATTTGAAACGGATAAACATGATGGTTTTGAAAGGCTGTGAGGTAAATATATGTTCTCATGATCCCCTAAGAAGTGTCTCTGTATGGAGCACTTCTAAGAACACCCTTCATGCATTTATTGCTCTTTCACTCTTCTTTCCCAGCCGCGAGCTGAGTAAGGTAGGTCAATGAAAATACATCCTCCAAAGAGTTGATGACCTGAACGTGTTCTTATTTTGATTCTAGAAGGCCCTTTGTTTGTTTGTTTGTTTTTAATTTGACCTAGATAACACATCTTCTTCTTACATACCAAATGTCATGATTACCTGGACATTCATATGTTGCCTACAGAGAAATATAATTACATATTCATACACCAGATGTAGCCAATCCACAGATTTACACCACCGTTTGGTCTAATGAAATAACAGCTGAATTGAACGAGGGTGCACTATGAAAGAGAATAAAGGCATCAATTATGAAGTGTTCTCATCAGCTAAAGTCCTGCTGACATTAAGTCCCACAGTCACATTTCGCTTAGAACCTGGAATCTAGTTCTTGGAGACAATGCCTGTTTTTCTCCCTGTGTTTAAAGGAAACTGCTTTCTGCTGTTTTGTGTTGTTCCTCCAAAGTGGGCTTCTGCCATTCATTTCTTATCCAGCTGCAGCCAGTTGCCCAAAGGTGTATTCTAGGAGAACAGCATTTTAATCTATTAGCCATCCAAAGCTACAATGCAAGAGGAAAAAAGAAATGACTCTTCAATTTTACCCTTTGGCTTCTTTCTCCTGACACTGATTCTTTGGAATTATACTTTAAAATACTTTTATTGGCTCTGGTTATCATCTTTACAGCTTCAGGACTATCTTGAAGTTCTCCAGATTCTGGTCAGTGTTCAGAATTCGAGATGAAATGCCCTCAGTAGCATTTTGTGGGCAGTTACTCACCCAGGCAAGATTTAGATCATTGCCCACTTGCAAAGCATGGTATAGGAAGCAAAACAAAGTGCTCAGTAGCTTTCTTCAGGTATGATTGACAATGCATCTTCCTGCAGTTTCACTCAAGGCAAACTGTGGTTGAAAAGCTTTCCCCAAATCTTTAAAGGCTTCTCCCAAATATTTTGATGGAAAGAAAAGGCCAAAAGCAAGCATGGTGCCTGTTGCACAAGCAAGAGGGATACATATGTCCCTATGACCAAGGTAAACTTTTAAAATATAAGTGACCTTGAGTTGTTCTGGCGTGCTGTGCAGATGATCAATGGGGAATAGGTTGAGCTGTCTCTGTCTCTTTAAGTTTTATATTCCCATCATTACGGGACCTGAGTAACTGTCACATAAATCAATAGCAAAAGTCTAGTCGTTGTGGCCCAGACATATCCTACGTGACTGTAGGTGCTTACCTGAAACACTTAGATGATCCCAGGATCTCCTGCAGGCGGTGGAGCAACAGGACAGTCCTGCCTTCCCAAGCACTATTTTTTCTTGGGTGTGTTGGAACCTCTATGGTACTAAAGCAGAAAACTAGATTCCTAATTTCGGTGCTTAATTTAGCTGGGATGGATATCTTGCTCCACTAACTCTGAAGCCTCGGGGAACTACGTGTCTTTCTTATGTTCTTCCCCAGGAGAGAGATTCATGGAATCTCTGTAAATCTTTATTTTCAGGACTTGCGCTCTTCTTTGTGTTTCCTTTTTCATTGTGAGCATTTGCTTTATTTGTTGTTTGCAGGTTTCTATAGTGTGCGCAGGAAGAAAAGCTTTGAATATCAACTTTATCCTCACTACAAAGAATCCAAAATTTCTTGACTTAATTGACCTCTACCACAATTTCTTGTAAACCATGATGCATCCTTTCCATCAAACATGGAAGCTGATAGTGCTGTTTTATATGACCCTAAAGACCAGCTGGGAAGGGCTGTCATGGCCTAAAGTACTGATGACTGGATCATCTGTGTAGGAACTGCTGCTCTAATGGAAAAATGGGTTGATTTATTATTTTTTTTTAAGAAAGGAGGTAGTTTAGTGGCCCTCTAGGCTGTCAGACATTGGATCGATCTGCTCTGGTCTGGGAGATTGTCTGTTTTCCCTCCTGATTATGAGCACCTCACTGCAACTCTTCCATTTCAAATATTTTTGAGGTAAAATGCTGAATATCCAAATGGATGGGTTTGGCTCACCAATGCATAGGATAGCAAAGGCAGAAACTTTCTACTGTTCTTTTATCACAGGGGACACGTTTGAGCCTGACGTGTGTCTGGTGGCTTGTGCAAAGGGGAAGGAGAACACGCACTTTATGAGTACTTTGGAGCAGCTGCACGAGTCTCTTCTTCAGCTACACATACTGTGAAATAGTGGTGTTCATCCTAGGATAAAAAAACCCTAATACCATGCAAATATCAGCTTTCCTAGTTGAAAAAGACCTCTCTAGACTTTAATGCTGTTCAGTGAGAAACTTAACAAGTCCTGAAGGCTTGACACACGTTTCATAAACGGGATAATGTTTTTTTAGGTAGGGACATTATCTTTTCTAGCTTCACCCAGCATCATTTTTCATGGTTTTTGCTAGAGGTTTGTGCTCTACACCAAAGAGCTTTAGTCCCTTTAGCATCTTTTTAAGTTTTTAGATTACTTTTGCATTTCAGTTTTACCGTTCGCTTGGTCTTCGGTGAATGCCTTTACACCCTTTGAAGTAAAGAAATTAAACTTCTGTCGCTGTTTTGAAAGGAAAAAGAGTGGTTATCAGTAGTGAAAATCGAGTACAGTGTGTGGCAAATTTAGCAGTGGTTCCTCTCACACAAACACCTCTGCAAGCCTTTAAGAAGTGTTTCAAATTAATCTTGACACTCTCTGGGGTTTTGCAGCTGTCGTAAAGGTGTTACAGTATGAGAGCAGGAAAAGAAGCAGCACAGAAAGCTCTTTTATGCTTACCCTTCCCAGCAGCATCTCTAAGAGGGAGTGGGCCAAGCAGAAAAACCTTATATTTTGTACAGGAATGAAATGGGTCATCAACCTGTAGATATGGAAACGAGTAAGAAAATTTCAGAAGTGCATGTTTGGGAAAAACAAGGAAAATAGAGGCACTCCATTTTCCCAATGCAGTAACTGTTGGCCTCTTCTGAAAATGTACTTTGATGAAGCATTAATTCATTCCTGCATTACAGCTCCTATATTCTAATCTGGACACCTTATTATTAACTCAGAGATAAGTGCAGACAGATAGATCTCCCATGAATGCTTGTGAATAGAGAGCTCCTGATGCGCTGATCTTTCTGTCTCACGAACATTAGCCATCTGAAATAGTTCATTCAATTTCCTCATCCCAACCCACCTGCAAAAACCTCTCCAACACTTTCAGGGGAAGCCAGTGCTCTGTCAAAAGAGAGTGCTACCTCCTTTTTTTTTTCTCTTTTTCTCTAGATTTGCAGTTGGACTGCAATCAAGTGGGGCTGCCTCATGTAAGGAAGGAGTACCTCCTCCTGTGAATTCATAGTGGTGTGCATGTTTCTGCCTGCCTGCATGATGGTCTGAAACTATAACAAGCTGTGGGGAGATACTTCCCTGACTAGGAAGCAAATTCTAGCCGTGTTTAAGCTGAAGGAAATGCTTGCCACATTTCTTTGCCTCCTGAGAGCTCAGTGTAACCTCTCCTGACCCAGCCAGCAAGATGGTATTTGGGACTTTTGCCATGATGTTTCTAGTGGGATGGTTGTATTTTGGGGTGTGATCCTATTTTCAAGGAAGGGAACCAAGGACTGAAAAGAATGGATTTTTGGGCTTCCATGTAGACCTTGAATAAACAGAAACTTTTTCTTCCTCTCTCTTAGCTCCTTCATGATGGACGATGGTAACAGGTACTCTCTGGCATCCTCTGCTTTTTCTGATTACTTTTACTGTTTTCTGCTCCAGCCAGGCACTGAACAGTGATTCCAACCATTCTCCACCATTGGGTTGTTCCTCAGTTTCCAGGGAAACCTCTGGGCATCCATGGTTAAACTTGACCTTCAACATTGCTCAGATGGGCCAACCACCAGAAAGCACCTGCTACGGTTTCACATAGAAACCGTCACTCAATAGGAAAATAGCAAATAGCTTAACCTTCATTCTGAATGAAAAGCAGCTAGTAGTTGCCCACCATCTCCCATGAGTTCAGAAGTACTCACACATCAAAAGATAAGGTTAGTGGCAGTTGATTACAACCCCAAGTAAAACACCTGAATTTTTTGGAGGTGGAGGAACTCCAAGCTTTTTATCTCCTGGTTCCCAGCAGTTACTGAAAGACCGACACCATTCCTAATCATGTGCCACGGTGCCCTTGGTGCTGGCGGACAGGAGGGATGCCAACCCATGGAGGACTTTCAAGCTGTATTTTCAGCCCAAGCTGCAGAAGCAAACCATACTTAATGCAGAGATTATTGGTATAGAAAAATGTCTCAGTAAAGATGTATGATGTGTAGGATGTAGGACTTTACTGAGCTCTAGAACATAAGGGGAAAAAAATACCCTCTTTTCTTTAGCCCAGAGATTCCCAAGCTGTGGGTGTTACGGTACACCTACCTCTGAAAACCTTTCCCAAGCAGCTGTCTATAGAAATTAGTGCCTGCAAAAAACTGCAAGGAGGGATATCTTGAGCATGGTCGCACCAGATTGTCTCATGACTTCTTTGCGCTACATTGTTGGTTTATATCCATCTGTTGTTTCTTGTCTCATCTTTCATCTAGCGAAAAGGACTTGGCAACATGGCCTAGGGATTAGACCTTCATCTTGAGGCTAGGGAAGAGATGAAAGCTAGGTGTAATGAAAGGCACAAGAAGTTAAAGATGTTGTCAGTCTGAAATGTTATCAGAAAAAGAACCAAATTAATTCATCCTTTCCCACATTGCTGTTACGGGGTGACTACTGCTTTGGCTTTTTCTCTATCAACTATCGGAGCATGTTGGTGATTTTCTTTGATGGCTTCTCTAACTTCTTTACTAAAATCTGGAAAAAATATATCCTACCTTTAAAGATTGCATTTCTTGATAAAGTGTTTCCGGAGCTGTCTGATCAATACTCCGTGCTCTATCCTCTCCTCTGAAATGCGTTAATGAGTGAGTGACAGAATGGGAAATTCATGTAACAGGGTTTTTCTAATGTGTGCAGTCACTTGCCTTCATGTACCTAAAGCAGCAAAGTACTTAAGCACATTCTTGCCTTTAGGAACGCGAGCATGCGTGCATCGCAGCATAGGTGAAGATTGATTGATGATATTAATAATGTCAAATTATATTCCTCTTTTCTTTAATACTCTTGGGTTATTTTACAGATAATGAGACAGGTGCAATGAGTCTTAGGATGTTTTAACTTTGTCTAATTCTTTACTTCTATTGTATTTTATTTTTTCCAAGAGGAGATACTTGGGAAATTTAGGCTTATGACACTAAATTAACCTTGGTGGCAATTCCACAGAGAGTATCAGAAATTGTTTTGACACGTTGAGAAGACACGTTGTTGAAAGAAGGTGACCTCCACAATTATGTCTCCTGAGAAATCAACAAAATAATCTGGTTATCATTTTGAGGCAATAAGCCCTCTGTGGTGTTGACCTATATTTTTTTGGTTCCTTGTTCAATCCCAGCCTTTGATCAACAACTCCAGATCATTTCTAACTGAGGGCTGACAGTAGATGACATGGTGTTTGATCACAGCTTGCGTAGCCCTCAGCCAGGGTAGTATCCATGTGCTTATAGTACATGATTCAGCTCCTGCTCTTGGTTCTTCTCTGGAGGAGCCTGACATCTGAATTCCTGTTTGGCAGTCTCAGGAGAAAAAACAAGAACTGAAAAGGTCATGGAGACTTGATTTCTCCTGCTCCCCCAAAAGGTCAGGCACAGTGATGGGACTGTATAAGGAAAAAACTGACCTTTCTCTTGCCTTCCCTACAAGAAACATAGAAAACCAGAAAATTTACGGCTTTTGAAACTGTCCTCAGAAGATACTTCCCCAGTAATGTTGCAGCTGTGTAGACTTGGTGGATGTACATTGAGCAGGATGTCTCCGACATGCTGCGGGTCTATGGGAAAACACTTGCTACCAGCAACGGCAAGGAACTGATGCTTGACCCCTTCACTAGACGCTACTTCTTGTATCAGGTAGATGAGAGTAGCTTTGAAATTCTTTGAATTTGTAAGGTGAAAGACACAGAGAGTATGGGTCAGGTATTCATGAGTATTTAAAAAGATATCTTGGTGGGTTTATGAATGAGCAAAACCAGCTTATGATCTTTAAATGTAGTGAAAGGAAACGTGAGTTAAACAGTAACCTAATTTTCTGTGTTCCTACTTGTATCACAAAGCCCTGTTTTTCAAAGGCATTCAGGCACAAGAATAGCATCATGCAAAGGGAAGTAAGGCAGTGGGACATCCAAGTTAGAGCACAGACTCGTATGGCCTGGGGCGACCAAAGTGGTAGATTAAGATCCCTTTGCTTTGGCAGGATTTAGGATATGCAGAGCATGCCCAAGCTTCCTCTGACCACAGCAGAAGATATGAGAAGCTGGGCCATACAGAGAGAAGCCAAAGATGTGTTTAAAACTTCAATAACTAATTCCTGAAGTTGGAGTTCATAGTGGAAATGCTGTTGGTTTTGGTGCAGAAGTCAGAAGCTATTCAAGACAAGAAATTCATCAGAGAAGGCTGCAACCAATATCCATCTTTCTTTCCTCTATCTGAAAAAGAAAGTTGATGAAAAAAATCACAGCATGGGTTAAATATTTAAATATGAATTGCCCCCTCCTCCTCCCCTCCAGAATTTCCAGAATACGGAGCCGTAGAGGTTTTACTTTTGCTACCCGTCCAGCTAATTAATACCTGCCAGTTTACTTTTCCCACTCTTACTATTTTTGGACTACTATTTTACTGAAAAAAAAAAAACAAAACAAAACAAAACAGAAAAGGGACAGAGAGGAGGAGAAAGATAAAAGGAAAATGAAAAAAAAAGTTGAATTTCATCTTCTCTGACGAAAAGAATGCACATCTGACGTTAATTCAAATATTGAATTTGTTCAAACTTTCCCCACATTTTTTTTCCCTCTTTTAAATCTTGTTATGCTTTTTAAGTCTTGCTATGCATGATGAACATTCTATTAATTTTCTCCATAGCAACTTGTTTGTATTGGTTCTTTCTTCTTTTCTTTTCCTCTTAGGTATTCTTGCTCACTGAAGGAAGTCTGTCAGTGACCAGCTTGATGAAATGGCTTTATAGGTAGTGGTAAACCCAGAGGTGAGGTTATCAATCAATGTTTGCAATAAATAGCAGATGAGAGGAAGTCCTTGATGCACTGTGACACAAGAAGTTTCTAAAAAATTAGTGACAAAGGGAGTTTCTCAGATTTTGTTGTTGGTGGTTTTGTGTTTTTTTTTAAAGCCAGGATGCGTTCAGTCTTGCTAGACTGAGGTTGAGCCAGATGCTTTTCCTTGTAGGCACCCTGACAGATTACAAGCGGGGCTGGAAGTGCCACTGCAAGGCAGTGGAGCTCATCAACATATTGCTGGCAGCAGTACTTGAGTGCCTCTCCATCTTTCCCACTGATCATCTGTAAACGAACAGTAATAATCCAGGGTTGAGTTCACAGTCTCTATTTGTGGGCATGAACCAAGAATTCATCACTGGTTAAGTTATATTTTTCTTTTAAAGAAGAAGTAGCCAAGGCTGGAAAAGAACAATTAATATTGCTATATCTGGATGTTCAGGCAGAAATAAAAAACAGCATCTAGCCAAGCCATATGTGACCCTGGAGTAAATCAGAGAAACAAGAAAACAAGAAACTCACATGAGAGCCCCATGCCTTGCTGGTGTGCCAACCCGTGTCAAGCTGGTGAGCTTTGTGGCAGGTCTGACAGGTCCACAGATGCAAAATAATCCAGGCCATAAAAATGCTGCGCACAGAAGGGAAACTCTGATACCAACCTTTTTCCCTCTTCCAGTCGGATGGGTATTCAACTCATGTTCATCTCCCTGTTGTGATGGTGGACGCATAAAAATGACATTGAAGGCTTTAAGGACCTGTAACATGTAGGACCTTGTAGGTTAAGTCAGATCCCTCAATTCTCTGCAGAAGCCAGCGTAGAATCCAGACAGGTCTGGGGTATGCTTCAATTTAATTTCTATGTTTATAACTTGACGACCAAAAAGTCTGAGGCACATAGACATTATAGAGTTTTCCCAAAATCTTTTCCAGAATTGCATTCAGCAGTAGTGGCTAGAGTTCTCACTGTCAGGGGCATTACTACCTTTATAACACGAATGTTTTGCAACTACAGCAGGAGGACAAGTGTTTTAGCATACCTGGATACCAGATTGGTAACACCTCTGTGATGAGGCAGTGGAGATTAACTTCATCTCATACATTCAGGATGGTATTCATCTGATTGATCTTTAGGGATGGCATTTGTCCCACTATTTGTGGGTTTCCACAAGGGAAGTGACTACTGAACAATTCATTCCAGGCTTACTTTCTTCTCAGAGGAGAGTGAGTCAGTGGCATCGATGAAGTTCAGGACAAGATTTGTTTTATCCTAAAGAAGGTGCCTCTCTCAGGTTTGATGAATCATTTCCCTGCTCTCAGCGAATGCATTGACTAATTCTCCATTACTACAATGGGCATCTAATGGAAATACTAAATATGGACAGCTAAAATTAGAAAGGTGAATCCCAGACAAGTTGTCTACAAGTCAGCTAATGGAAATACTTGCAAACAGTTGCTCTATACGTGCATCTCAGAGTGTGATTAATCCCATCCCATGACAGATGTCCAAACTAGGTGCTCAACCGTCTAACGAAAGTGTCTGCCTGTGTTAGCATTGGCTAAATGGCTTAGTCTTAGACAACCAGGGCTAGCTAATTTGAATTGGACCCTGAAACCTGTATCATCACACACGTTTGTTTGGAAATGTACCTCCTAGCAATGATGTCGCTAAAGCCTCAATGTCTAGGTCTGGGAATATTTTTCCACAGATTCTCCAATAGGAAAAGGATCCAGCTAGGTCTTTTCAGTACTAAAACTCAACCAGGTGATGGTAGGGCACACACTCCGGACTTCATGGCTATTCATAATCACATGGACTTTGCAAAGATAAAGGACATCATCCAGGGACCACTGCCCCATGGTGCTAGGCACTGTACAAATACTATGCCATCAGGATGTAGTTTGTTCCCTCCTTTACTTTCCATAGTCTGTCTTGGAGGAAACAGTCTTGTTTGCATTCATTCACATATTTTCCTGTCTGGACAAAAAAACCCAACCAAACAAACAAAAAAACAACCCAAACCCCAAACCCTCCATGCTTGTTATTGAAGGCTTTTTGCAATGCTACTATCCCCACAGCAGGAGCTTAGACCCAAACTCATTGACTTCCTACAGGCCAGAAAACACCTTCTGGTTATTACCACTTTGCACCAGATTCCTGCCACTGACCTTGATGGGAAAACTCCTTAACCCACTTACTAAATCCCCAAGTCATCTCGAAGCCAGAGAGTAACAGTTAATAAAGTGCTTGCCAAGTTTCACATCATTTTTAGCTGACCTGTATTTTGACTTGTTACATGATTCTCAGTGTAAGAAAAACCCATGGGTAACATGGGTAATGCTGAGCGCTGTGAGATGGCACTTGAGAATAAGACTGAACTGTAGTCCTGGCCCTGATTTACACCTGTAAAAGTTCAAAGCAAAGGGGAGGAGGGGAAGAAAGAGGGAAAGACAGAGATAAAGACAGAGAGAGAGGAAGAAAACGAAGAAGGGAGGGAGGGAGGATTCAGCCTTTTCAGCAATAGGCTCAGTGCATTTCTGAGTTCCTCAGGGCAAGATCAGTTCGGAGTGGGGGCTGAGTTATGCACTTGTCTTGGTATGTGTAGCACAGGGGACACTGAACTCATTCACCTTAGGGAACAAGTGATACATGGAATCACAGAATCACAGAATGGTTGAGGTTGGAAGGGAGTTTTGGAGGTTATCTGGTCAAACGCCCCACTCAAGCAGGTCCACCTAGAGCCAGTGGCCCAGGACTATGTCAAGATGCCGTTTGAATGTCTCCAAGGATGGAGACTCCACAACTTTCCTGGGCAGCCTGTGCCAGTCCTCAGTCACCCTCACAATAAAAAGTGTTTCCTGATGTTCAGAAGAAACCTCTTGTGTTTCAGTTTGTGCCCATTGCCTCTGGTCTGTCACTGGGAACCGCTGAAAAGAGCCTGGCTCCATCTTCTTTGCACCCTCCCCTCAGGTATTTATACGCAGTAGTAAGATCCCCCTCAGCCTTCCCTTCTCCAGGCTGAACAGTCCCAGCTTTCTCAACCTTTCCTCATGGGAAGTCCCTTTATCACCTTCATGGCCCTTGATGGACTCTCTCCAGTCTCTCTTGTACCGGGGAGCCCAGAACTGGACACAGCACTCCAGGTATGGCTCATCAGTGCTGAGTAGAGGGCACACCTCCCAACTCCCTAATGGCCTAGAATTCAAGCCCTTCCTAGAAATTATGTAACACAAATAATGGCATCAAGCTTCCATATAGCACATTTTGCTCTTGCCTCTCAAAGCACCTTTGCAGAGGAAGCCAGCATCCACCTCCCTGTTCGCCAAGGGGAAAACCAGCAAGGAATCAAAGCAATCCCCAAGTCAGTTGCAGAACAGGCTCTTGAACATGGGATTTTTCAGGTTCTACTAGACCACCTTATCTCCCCTGAGCTGGAAAGGCCCCAGGTGACAGGGCTTGTGAATCCTAATCAGACTGTAGCGTGTGCTTGAAGGTTTGCTACCCAAGCCTACAGTCATTCCTCCGAGCTCTTTTCTCACAGGAGCAAATTGATAAGTTGAGTAAATACAAGCAGAGAGGTTAGTACTGAAATACAAGCTTGCTCTCTGAAGACCCTTGGGTGAACACTGCTACGGAAATGCATGTTATCATTGCTGTTACACCGTGGATCACCAACTGTATCTGTCCATAAGGAATGGTCTCTGGTTGAGGCTATTTTCCTCAGGCTGGAAGGGAAGCATCTAAACAATCGGTGTTCAAAAGTGTTGCAGTCGGTAAACAGGTGCATACAAGGAACATTGAAGATGCTGTCTGGAGAGAAAAAGAGGCATTTTAAGTGTTTCAGTTATTTAGAATCATCTGCATAAATGCAAGAATAAGACTAGTCCTTACAGAGACTTGAAGTACAGTTTTTTTCCATTTCTTTTAATACTTTGTCCAAACGGAGACTTGCTGTGGGTGTCATAACTATACTCTACTCCTTACTCTTGGTGCAGCAGTGAGAGCACTGTCAGTTTTGCACTTAGAATCATAGATTCATAGAATCTTCTAGGTTGGAAGGGATCTTTAAGATCATCAAGTCCCCACTAACCTATCACTGCCAAAACCACCACTAAACCATGTGCTTCAGCAGCACATCTACCTAAATAACTCCAGGGATGGCGATTCCATCACTTCCCTGGGCAGCCTGTTCCAATGCTTGACAAACCTTTTGGTGAAGAAATTTTTCCTAATATCCATCCTAAACCTCCCCTGGTGCAACTTGAGGCCACATCCTCAACACACTCCAGGAACCTCCTAGACTCTTCCCTCTCAGCTATATTGTATTTCCAGGAGACATCTGGTAGGTTGAAGTCCCCCATGAGGACAAGGGCTGGTGATCGTGAGACTTCTCCCAACTGCTTACAGAATATGTTATCTGTCTCTTCATCCTGGCTGGGTGGTCTATAACTGACTCCCACCATGATATCAGCCTCAGCTGAACTGACAATGTTGGAATGACTGTGCAAAAGAGAAAGAAGAAAGTTGACAGCTCCTTAAATGCCTTGTACAAATAGGACAGTGCTTGACATAATGCTGTTCCAAAATCTGTCACCTGGACTTGATTTGCAAGACCTGCAAGAAGCTGCTTGTTGCCTGGATTTTGCTGCGAAAAGTGGTTTGATTTGGTACCTCTGGGTTTAACGTCCTGAGCAAAGCTGGGCAGATGACATCAGGAAAAAACAGAAAGGTTGCAGGGCTTAGCTTCACCTGAGAGAGGAATTAGAGCTGGAGAACAAAAATGCATCTAAGGAGGATCTGGCTGCAGTATTTGAAACTGCAAATGCACATACACAGATACACAGGGAGAAAAAAACCACTTTCTGTGACTGAATAGGAGAAGACCACCAGTGTACCATGCCCTGGTAGATTTCAGTGTCCTTGGTTTGCATAGTCCTTTAAAAACAAACAAACAAACAAACAAACAAAGTTTAATTTTGTTATTTCTCTAAAGGCTCTTTGTTATTTCTCTAAAGGCTCTTGTTTGTCTGTCCTTGTTCTTTAAATGCCCCCACTTAAATATCCAGGGATCTGAGATCTTCCTTCTGAGTGCCACTTTCTGCTCTGTGGCTGTGTACAGGCTGCTTCTCCCACCATTTAACCACCTGAGCATGAAGACCTATTTCACAGCAAGGTAAGTCTCTATGACATCGAACAAATCATCCTCTGGAAGTTTCAGCCTTCCTTTGTCCACTAGAGAGTCCAGCTGTGATGCGACAGTTAGGGAGAAACCACAGGTGAGGTGAATCGTACACTATAAGACCCATCACAACACCATAATCTGAATTTGAGACCCCAGTTCTCTGCGGTGTAGCTGGTGCATATTCTGACCGCTGAAGCTCCCCAAAGACCATGTCTTATCTGATAATGGAGGTGATTTCATCACCCTGCCCTGTGCAGAAGAGCAGTGTCATGTCTACTACGTGACACAAGTGATGGCATGAGGTGTTCTCGCTATAAATGTGGATGCTCTTTGTTGAATGTGGTATTCTTCCTCTGATACAAACCATGGCTTCTTCCACACATGCAGAGCCAAGCCTTCAGGGGCGCTTCCCTCTAGCAAGACTGCAACTTTCCCTGTGTTTTATTAATCTTCTACTCCCCAGCCTGCAGAAATATCTAAACAGGTTGTAGACAGCCAAGGGAGAGAGCTTCTAGCAACGATGATGAAGAGATACCTGGGGTTGGATGGGGACCGAGATAGAAGTGGGAAACAGGAAGGGCTTTTGCAGTGGTTTGGGAAACCTTTTTGATTGTTGTTTTCCAAAGCAATTCTGCAGTACTGCTGTCTCCTGGGAAGCTTTGGGATCAGCCCAGGCATGGCTGAGAGACCAAAATGAGCTGAGGATTAGCGATACCAGAGCAACAAAAAAAAAGTGATAAAAGCATTTGAGTAGAAAACCTTCAGAGCTGGTGCATATTCAACTAGGAGATAAGACATCGGCAGGCAGTCAGGGTAACTACGTACCTTTGCATAAAGGGATGGTATAATGTTGACTCAGATCAATTCCTCTGGCCATGTAATGAGAATGGAAACGAATGCCCAGGGCGCAGCAGAGGAAGCATTAAACCGAAGGTGGCTACATGCTAAAGGAAATTTCATAAATAATCAGTGCCAAGTAATGCAGAGCTGCCTGCTGGCCCTGCAGGAGGATGGAGAGATGGCCCTGAGGTTGCTCAGGAGGAGGATAGTGGTCTCCCTGGGCAGTGAGCAGCCCTGAATGGAAGGACCCCAAATGATCTGGATCAACGCTGTGTCAGCAAGAAGCAATGGACACCCTCCGCAGGACTCATCTCCCTTCAGGGTTTCTGCCAGAGGGCAGATGAGATCACCCCCTCATTTCTCAGAGTAGCAACTGCTGATTCAAAATTCACGTATTGTGTAGTCCCCCATCCTCAGCCTGTCAGTGTATAAACACGTCAGCCCTCAGCAATGCTTAACAGCAGCAAATCGTCAGTGGGGGAGAAGGCTGGGAGAGAACACCCAACCTTGTGGGGCAGAAGTGCACGTGGGCAATGAAGGGAAATTAAAAATGCTCCCTGTCTTGCCACCGCCTTCACCGACTTGCAGGGAGCTCTCTCCCCTCAGGGCTGTAGCCTCTCCGCTTGGGAAATACTGAGGTTAATAATTCACTTGGGTATCTTGCCATGTTAAATAAGTGCTTCCAAAACCACACAGCAAATGGCTTTTGCTACAGCGATGTCAGGAGCTGGAAGCGGGAGGCACGAAAAGAGCTGGGACCTTCAGGCAACTGTCTTCTTCATAGTTTGGGAGCGATTAAACTGCACATTTAATTGCTTTGGTATATATTTGTTTTACATGAATGCAAGATCCAGCTAATCTAATTGGCTTATTCGCTCCAAAGTTGCTAACAATGGACCCTAAACTGTACATAAATGACCGTTAAATTATTAGCTATCGGAAAGATCTGCAATTGGATTTTGAATGTGACATGAAATGAGGGCTCAGAGAAGCAATTATTATTTTTTATTTTTGTATTTTTTTAAGCAGCCTTATTATCTCTACAAGAGGCTTACTCAGGAGACAAGCGTTCCCATTAGAAAATCAATAACAGAGCTGCAGTGATAGCAGCAGTAACCTGTCTAGTTTCAATTAGTGCTTGGGAGAGGTAGATCCTCTTCCCTGAGCCTGTCACTTGCTAACACCAGTGGAATTTTGTGCGTATTTATCGTCTGGAGAAATTTGAACTCTTGGCAGTAAAAATCTGGGGCCTGATGGTTTCTGATGATTTTTTTCTTTTTTTTTGTTTTTCAAATTTTTTACTGACACCAACTGGTGTCGCAGTGGGCCACAAACACACGGCTGATGGCAGTAGGCAGAGATGGTAAAATCTTTGAGGTGATTTGTCCTGGTCTTTTATTGGCCCTTGGGCAGCAATAGTGATAGCATGATCTGCAGGCAACCCCATCATTTTTTTTTTTGTCCCTGTTTTCTTGGACTGCTGAAGATCCCTGAGACCATGAAAGACTTTAAAGGGTTTTATGGGAAATACGTCTGTAAGGAGATGAGGGTTGTAGCCTACTGCTCTCACAATTTGAGCAGGACCTCTGTTGCATCTTGACAAAAGACTGAATGATCTTTTGGATGTGTGTTCAGACTTTAAAATTAAGTATTTATACAGCACCTAAAATACTGAGGACTTGATATGAGATGGAAAGCTGGTTTCTACAGTCAAAACACAGGATCCTGAGATATTGTCTTCAGTCTTAGTCACCTTTTAGTTGACCAACTCCATCTAACCTGTCTTTGTGGGCTCAACTGAATCTGGAAAGGACTAGCAGGAAGGTCAGAGGGGGAATCCACTTTTGTGGACTATTTGATAAGACAACACAGCAAGCAGCAAAGGAGTAAGGGAGATAATACCCCCCATGGGGACACAAGGTCAGCCACGTGTACCACAGGCACTGTTTTGTGGGACATTAATGTAAGTTGCTTTTCTTTTCTTACCTCCCTGACAAGCTCTGCCAGTTTTCCAAGGCTGACTGCCCTTCAGGATACTGGATTATTTAATGTTCTTGGGCTCCTCTCAGAAGTTGTCCACCTGGGTACCCCTTATCCCAAACTCCACTGGTGCAAACCTGAATGGGTCCATGTTACATCTATTGTTTCCCCACAGTTTTTTACTCAGGCTTCTTTTTTGTTTCCCTCCCCAAAGACCTAGGAAAAGTATTGCAAGCGAAGGTCTCTGTCCATGCGGCGTGGGAAGATGAGCTTTGCCTTCAAAGGGCAAAGAGAAGGGCAACAAAACTGGTGAGGGGTCTGAAGCATAAGTCTTATAAGGAACGGCTGGGGGAACTGGAGTTGTTTAGCCTGGAGAAAAGAAGGCTCAGGGGAGACCTTATCGCTCTCTACAACTACCTGAAAGGAGGTTGTAGAGAAGTTGGTGTCAGTCTTCTTTTACCGGGTAGCAAGAGATGATGGGACAAGAGGAAATGGCCTCAAGTTGTGCCAGGGGAGGTTTAGATTGGATATTAGGAAAAATTTCTTCACCAAAAGTGTTGTCAAACATCGGAACAGGCTGTCCAGGGAAGTGGTTGAGTCACCATCTCTGGAGATGTTTAAAAGATGTGTAGATGTGGTGCTTAGGGATATGGTTTAGTGCTGATTTTGGCAGTGTTAGGTTGATGGTTGGACTTGATCTTAAAGGTCTCTTCCAACCAAAACAATTCTATGATTCTAGTCATGACTGCTTCTCACAGGTCAATCTTTCAGGTGTGAGCAGGCGCCCCTGGCCCTGCTGTGCTATGGACAATATCCCCAGTTGTGCCTGTGACCATCTCTGCTGGCTCACTCTGTAAAATTCATGGTAGTCAGGATAGCCCTCAGAAAGTTATGGAAACACAGCTCATCTGCCCTTTGCTCGGTACAAAATGGGAGGGTTTTGCACATATAACAGGAGCATACCTTTGTTTTGATCAGCAAAGTGAATAAACCCAGGTAGGAACAGATCCACCACAGGAGATGCTGCCTTTTCAGGTGTCTCTTCTTGACACTTTAAGGAAGAAACGAACCCAAAACAGAACTGTGCAGAAAGAAGAAATAGTGTGTAAAGGGGGAACAGGATCCATCTCACCTGCCTGACATGGCACTGGGTACAGGCAGGGGCTCATCTAAGCTGTTTTGAGAGTGATAGAGAGAGATCAGCTCTTCCTGAGAGGGCTTCCTCTTCGACAGGGTAGGTGGAACAATCACCCTCTAGGAGAGGTCAGCTTCTTCCCATAGACCAGAGAGAGGGTCCCCTGGTGAGTAGTTGTGATGAGATATCTAGATTTTCAGATACCTAAAGTTCAGTGAAGAATTCCACGGTTGATAGCTTGTTCAAAACTTTGGCTCTGCACTGCTCTATGCATAAGAAAAATCAAAGCTTTCTCTCACTGTCATGTGTTACCACTTGGTGGTTGGCATGAAGGTTTCCTATCCTCCAGTGCCCCTCACTGAACAGATGTTTGTGAGAAAGGCGTATCAATATCCTTTCACAGAAAGTTTAAAAGTAGAGTTCTGACAAGATTAATTTCCTACTTCAGACAATGACTCCTCTATTAGAGATTCTTGAATACTTAAGTATTGATCTGCATTATTAATGAACACTGCGGGATTCATGGATTCACATTGGAATAATGCGTACAACTAAAGTTACAATGTGTCCGACAATTAGAGAAACACACAATATTCATTAAAGCACAGAAGCTAGCACTGAATTTGTGACTGGGTACATTTTGCAACTCGCTAGAAGTTACTTTTCACTGATTTTAGGCAATTTCAGAGCAAATGTTTTCTTTATTATATGCCATCTTGCTCTGTTAGTGACTTAAAACTTAGAATCGTGACTAGGATAAGGGGACTGTTATTCTGAAGTACAGGTCTGCATTTCCAGCTCTCCAGACATAGAGTTGCTTATTTTGAGACTTGCTATAAGCCAGTCAAAAATTTCCAGCAGAAAGAAAAGGTAGATTCCAAACTGACAGAAACTCCGTGTGAATTTGTGACAGGGAGGTTGTTTTTTTTTTCATCTGCAGAAAAACAAACAAACAAACTCAAAACATTTCCGTTTGATTTTCTCTTAAAAAAAAAAAAAAAGATGCTTCCTTTTTATTTTTATTTTCTTTTAATTTGAACTGATGTTCTATTTAGATTTTTTTCTGCTGTGCTGAGGAAAACACATTATAAAGCTTGAAAACAACATGAAGAAATTCATTGTGGGTGGAAGACAACATTCACTTCAACTGAGATATGCTGGGCTTGTTAGTCTGTTTGTTTGTTTTCCATTTTCAGTTAGCCGATTTTCTTTTTCTTTTTCTTCTTCCTTTTTTTTTTAGTTTCATTTCAGATCTGCCTCCAACTTATTTATTTATTTGCTTACCTTTTCAGAATTGGCAGCGAAATGAAAAACCAGTTATTCCCACATCTCAGTTTAGCAAATAGCATGTCACTATCTATGCCTAGGGGGGTCCAGAAATTGCTCTAGATCTCCAGATAACATTTTAATATAATTGAGAATAAGTAAAATACATAATAGGAATAACAATAGAGCAATAATAATAATAGGACAGATTTAAGCAGTTGGGGATTAGTGGTGCTCACTGTGTTTTCCACACTGGGTGGGAATGAATGAAACCCCAACCCAATGCCTTTCACCATCAGCCTCCTCTTTTAAAATATCCACCTTGGGTGAAGAGCGGGTTTTGCTTACTGGTCCCACCATAATATATCTCTGCCCATCTCAGACCTAGCAGTGCTTCACCATGAAACGTCCAGCAGTGCCCTTTGCTGAAGGCTGGTCTCTGATGTCATTATTGTCCCCAAGTCTGGAGGAGAGACCACGAGATGCTGCTCTTCCAGGGAAGCCAGAGGGAAGCTGCTCTGCCAGCCAAGTGAGGAGCAGCTGCCGTGGAGCTTGTCTCAGCTGTGGGATCACAGCTCCCTGTACCTGACTTGATGCAGTGCAGATGATTTCCAATCTATCTCAGCTGCTACTGGGTTGCAACAACCAGGTTATGGCTAATATACATTAGGCAGAGACGATCCTAATGCTGGAAAAGAGTTTCATCCACCGTCAGGCAAAGCAGCATTACCCTGTCAGTCGGTAAGTCTTGCGGAGATTCAGTGAACCATTTCTTGGGCTTCTACTGCATCGTGACCATTGACTGACAGCCTTCTCGATTGAGCTGAACCTCTGAAGTCCAACCAAATGAACCCGTTCCCCTCTGCTCGGCTATGCAAAGGTAGCTCAGCACCAGTAAAGGCAGATAAGCAGGAGGTCTGGACTTTGCTTTCTGCTAGAACTGGGGACAGAGCACGACGTAAGGCAGGCGTCCTTCAAATGCGCGCAGACATGTCTTTTGGACAATACCTTTCTGTTCTGACTTTTGGGAAGAAGACTGTTTAGAACTAACTTGTTGAAATCTCTGCTGCAGATACGTCAAATGCAGTTAGTGCTGGAGCTGGGTTTTGATTAGAAGCAGGGTAGTTTTGTAGGCTGAACGCGTTTCTTCTGGAACGGTGCCTGCGGCGGTACGGCAGCACCTTCTGCAACTTCATTTGTCTGTGCTACCGTGCCTGACAAACAACAGCATCTTTACTTAACTGAAAAACAGTCTCCATCACAGCATCTATGCATGCTTCCCCTCAGTGAGAATAACAAGGGAGTTTAAGAGAAGTAACAATCTCTTTTTCCTCGCTCCCTGTGGGCAGGAGATGTAACTGACTTAGTCTGATTTGGATTTTTTTAATTATTTTTATTTTTTGTGTTTCTTTTCTTTGATCAAACATCTAGAGAGGGTTAGGACCAGAAGACTGACTGTCACCAAGAGTTTTAGTCCCTTTTACATTAGCTAATTATGCAACTGCCAGCTTGTTTTTAAACTTTTTGGTATAGGGTCATGCTGTTGCAGAGACTCTTCCAACCATCCCTGTCCTGAGTACTGGTGCTCTCAGCCTGGCAGAGGGAACCAGCTGTGGCCCCGCCAGCGTCAGTTTGAACCAGCTTATCAGTAACTAATTTGGCCTTTTACCTGTGGTTTTCTGTGCTGGAGACATTTCCACTGGGTGCCCAATACTCTGCTTGTATTCTACAGTTATATTTAGCTTGAAAGTATCTGACTCAACAAGAAAGATTCCTCTTTGCAGATATGCACTATTCTGATGAAGAGAGACACTGAAAATAGGTATAAAACTTATTGTTCCATATTCTTGGGGAAATTGATAAAAAAAATCAAAACAAAGCAAAACAGTTTTGTGGCACAGTGTTGTGCCTGTTTAAAATTTCTTATGAGCTCAGGCTGATTTGGGTTGTCATCTGGTTTAATGATCAGCCCTTCCTTTTAAAAGACAACCTTTCACAAGTAGATGCTAGAGTCAGCGGTTTCTCCTCCTGCATAAGAAGGGCCATGTGAGATCTCAGCTGTCTGTAGCCAGAAGGCTTCACACTTTCTGTACTGGAAGTCACATGTGGATACCCTTTTTAATAAGCACCGGTGAATTTGCTCTTCATGGATTTGTCTAAATCTGTGTCAAGGGAGACACATCCATGCTGGAAAACAGGGAAGGTGCACAAGTCTAAGACTAAACCCATCATCGCCTGTGGAGGGCTTATATGTCAACATGACCCTCTTTGCCCAAAGGTAAGGTCACGCTCATGTGCACATGTGGGACCTTTCACAGAATCACAGAATCACAGACTGGTCAGGATTGGAAGGGACCTCTGGACATCATGTAGTCCAACCCCCCTGCCACAGCAGGGACACCTCCAGCAGTTGCACAGGACGGTGTCCAGGCGGGTTTGGGATGGCTCCAGAGTGGGAGACTCCACCACCACTTCGGGCAGCCTGTGCCACTGCTCTGCCACCCTCAAAGGAAAGAAGTTCCTCCTCATGTTAAGATGGAACTCCCTATGCTCAAGTTTGTGCCTATTACCTCTTGTCCTGTCACTGGGCACCACTGGAAAAAGACTGTTCCCATCCCCCTGGCACCCTCCCCTTAAGTATTTATAAGCATTGATAAGATTCCCCCTGAGTCTTCTTTTTTCTAGACTAAAAAGCCCCAAGTCCCTCAGCCTTTCCTCATAAGAAAGATGTTCCAATCCTCTAATCATCTTGGTAGCCCTTGCTACTTGGTAGTCTTGCTACTGCAAGACCATTGAAGTTGTTTGCAGACTGTGGGACTTTTTTTCTAGCTGTGCAGCACAGACAATCTGGTTTATGCTGCTCTGAAGACTCAGGCCTCTGCTCTTCGGTCTTCATCCGCATCTTTATCAGTGACAAACACATCATGGCCAACATTGTACAGGCTCTGAGCCCTCCTAGGGGAAGGCAGAAAATCCAGGAGACAAGTTATGCGTTATTTCAATCAAAAGATATTGTATGAATTTCTGTCATGCCTATGCCCTCCTTCACCAGAGCTTCAAGGAAGGCAGAGCAGAAAGAGGGTCTCTGCCTCAAACCATTTACAGTGTGCAGTGTTTGACGCCACTGAGTGGCTTCCACACTTCATTGTGCATGTAAAAATGTTACAATTGTGCCATTGGACCAAATTTTTTAGCGACACCAGGAAAGGTACAGTGATTCCCAAGAGTTTTCCATGTGGCTTGAAGAAAATCAGCTCACTAAGCAAAAAGAAACCAGATTCAGGGAAGGAACATGCAGCTGCATTGAGTAGGATGTTCTCAGTCTCTTCCAATTATTTCAAGTCATTCCTACACTCCTGTGAAGTTGCTGATTTTGTGAGTTTTAACATCCCTGGAGATCCTTATTTCCCATTTCACCAATCGTTTTACAAGCTCCTGAGCTTTCTCGGGGGGGGGGGGGGGGGGGGGGGGTTGCTTTGGAGTCAGTGATAAAGTCTGGAGGATTTGAAGGGAAAATGGGGTGGTTCTTGGGGCAAAACATCCAGACACTAGTGTGGCCATGTACCTACACACCGGTAGTGCAGAAAACCAAGCCTGTGCCTGCAAAAGGTACTGTGTCCCTTGATATGGGGCATATTTTTCACCCACTGCTCCAAATAAACAAATGAAGGTGAAGTTTACTCTGCTTTCTTGTGGCTCCAGCACCAACGGATACCTCAGCATGGGCTTCAGCCTGTTCTGTTGATCCCAGATGTACATCAGTTGATCTGGTACCCCCACCTTCAGGTACTCTCTGTAGTCCTGTGAGACATGTGTGGTGAAGAATGGGAAGACAGGGAAGAAAATTAACAATATCTGACTGAAAATGTGGGGCTTGAGGTAAAAGCACTTTTATTAGAAAGAAAACAAACAAACAAGCAAGCAAGCAAACATGGTTAATTATATACTAATGAGCCTCTGAATAGCACATCCTTCTTTGAAGGAATTGTAGAAAGCAAATGTCACTTATGAAGAGGGAAAGGACAAATGCAATCAGCACGTGGGCTTTTAGGTTGTGTTGCCAAGTCTGATCAAGGTGAGGCAGGACTGGAGATACAGCTGGTGCTGGAAATGGCCCCGGGGTCATCTGCTCCATCCCCACACTTCTGGACCACGATTGTTCTCTCTGTCTTAATCTTCTTAGGCCCATGTTTTCCAAAGCAGATAAGCAGCTTTTCTCTGCATAAATGGCACATCAGTGGTTCTTATGTGCCTCTCGGATTGTCTTCCAAATTTTCCAGCAGCCGCCAAAGGCTGCATCTAAACCCAAAAAGACCTCTCTAACCAGAGGGGGAGAGGGTTTCCAGAGTCTGTGGTCTCCCTTGGGTGGAGTGCAAAATGCTGGGAAAAGAGTGAAGGTCCTTGAGTCCAAATGGTCTTGCTTTCCATTAAAGTACATAACAAAAAAAATGAGGTAGGTTTCACTCAAACTCCAGCAGTTGCATTCATTTCTAGAAGTACAGTTGTCTACAAAACTTGAGGGTCATTCAAAATAAGAAGAAAAAGAAGAAAAAAAAAGAAGAAAAGAAAAGAAAAACCCACACAACAGTTGCATTGCTTGTGTATTTTGAGCTTAATAATACTTGCCTGTGTCCCTTAAGCTTATTTAAACATTTAATTTTGTTCTGTTGTTCTGTCCCTGAGTACATATGGATTTCACAGAGGTTTGCATTTAACAGGACAGCAGAAAGTTCCTCATAATTGAAACAGGCTTTATGCACAAGTCACGATGTTAGGTTCTACAGTCAGAGGGAGAAAAACACGTTTTTTCTGTCTAAAGTGACTTATTTTCAGATTAAAGGAAACAGCTGTGAGAAGGGAGAAAAGCTTCCACTACAAGAGCACCACCAGCAAAATGGCTGCTGAACTCCTTTCAAAGGGAAGACTCTTAAAACTTTAGGATGGCAATACAGAGAAAGCAGAGAAGGACCCACGCAGCATCGTGGCATGTTTCCTGGGAAGAGGAGGGTAAAAAATTCAATCATTGTAGTAGTTCTCAGAACTGTTTATGGTCAAAATGAGCCTGGAAAAGTCTATGTTGAGTTGCCTCCTCTTCACAGAATTCCCACATGACCAGGAGTAAAGCATTTATTTGCCATGTACTTCTCCCTTGCTAGTGTAGGATGTAAGAATTGCCTTGCTCTAGAGAGGTGGTGTGGGACTGAAGAATTTGGCTGCGGTGGAACTGCTAATCATAGAATCATAGAATCGTCTAGGTTGGAAGGGACCTTTAAGTTCTCCAAGTCCAGCCATTAACCTAACACTGCCAAAACCCACCACTAAACCATGTCCCTCAGCACCACGTCTACCCGTCTTTTAAATACCCCCAGGGATGGTGACTCCACCACTTCCCCGGGCAGCCTTTTCCAATGCTTGACAACCCTTTCTGGGAAGAAATTTTTCCTAATATCCAATCTAAACCTCCCCCGGTGCAACTTGAGGCCATTTCCTCTTGTCCTATCACTTGTTACTGGCGAGAAGAGGTCGACCCCCACCTCTCTATAACCTCCTTTCAGCTGCTGGCTCATATTCATCTGACTATAAATAAAACAAGGCACTGCCAAATGCGAACAGCCGATCTCTGAGATGAAAGCCCAAGAAAAGTCAATGAAGAAGTGGTCAAATTCTAAAATAGCATGTTTCCATCAAAAAATAAAATAGAACACTGGTCGTTGCATTTAGAAATAACGTTTCGCCTGCAGAAGCTTTGAACTTTGCTGGAAGCCTCTGCAGAGTATTTATGAACACATGTAGCATCGAGGAGTGAATTGTAGTCTGGTACTCAATGGCTCAACAACCAGGCTTGTCCCAACTGATCTCAGTGATTTATGGCAGGAGACAGTGATAAGCTGTTTGATAAATGGCTTCTCCATTATCAGAAACTGACGTGTTCCGGCATACATTATAATTACATCTGAGAGAAAAAGATCCCAAAACCAAAGGTTAAGGGGCTGTTTGGATGAATGCTTTATTTAGTCTTAAGTTCTTTTATTTTTTTCTCTTCCCTAATTCAGGATTAATCCCACCTTCTGCTGAAGGACTTCCAAGGTAAGTTCAATGAGCTATACATTACGGGATCAACCATGTATTTCAGCATATAGAAGATATGTTTAGGTCAAATGAGCTGTACAGTTATAGGATCAGTCTTTGCTTTCAGCACATAGAAAACATGCTTGGGTCAAATACACAGATATGGGGAACACAGATTTTCATTTGTGTGAGCATCAAAGGAACGAATCCTAAAAGGTGCTGAGCACTCTCCAACTCCATGGGTTTCTGCGTGAGCCTGGAAGCTTTTGGCCATGCAAGAATTAGACTTGGGAGATGATTTGAATTGCTTAAATCTGCAAAATGAGGCTGGAAATACACCATTGCGTGAACTTTTGGAGAGTTTTTTCGCTTATCTTTTCTGAAATCAGTGAAAAGCTGACTTGGATCCATGTACGCAAACCAACTCGGATGTAGTCCCTGGGTGCTCGGAACATGGAGGCAAGAAGATGACCTACGGGTTTGGTCAGTTGCTAGCCTGGATTATTTAGAAATGACTGTTGGAGATGCCACCTTTTAGCGGGCTCATTGCTATGGGGAATTTTAAATGTGGAAGGAGGGAGTATTCCTACAGGAGACACTTCTTTCTCCATCTCAAAGTCTTTTTATGTAACTTCAGGTGTAAGGATCATTGATTCTGCTGCAAGGGTGGGGAAGATGTGAGTTTGCCCTACCTCTGTCAGAGACATTAGCAGATCTGACGCAAAACTGGTACTCGTGCAGTCAGGAAGCTTAGGAGCTTCTTTACACTAAGCTTGAATTAATGAAGTCCCTTCACTGTGTCGCTTCGATACACCAAATACCCAGCAGGAAGAGAAAGAAACTTGCAACAGGTTGCATATTTCTTCAGTATGGTCCTTTGCTCTCTTTTTGGGCTAGAAGTGTCAGTTCATTGAAATTAGACTTCAGTTTGTGGAAAAGGAGTGTTTTACTATAAGAAGGAGAAAAGGAGTGTTGGTATTTTTGTGAAAAAAACCCAGACATTATTACTCTAAAATTATTTTGAATTTTGGAAGCTAGCCTAGTGATATTAAACCAATAACAAAGTGGAAATATAAGTTAAAATAAAATAAAGTGTTTCACCTGGCTTGAATTAAATTCACATGCCATGCCTAGCTGCTGCTTTCTGAAAGTGAACCTGGGATTTCGAGTTTATTTCAGGTTTTTGTGACAGTCAATTGAGAGATCTTAAACTTTTTTCCAGTATGGAAAATTGTTTTCTTGTTCAACTCTCTAGGTATCATCTCTGTGAAAGGGGATAGACGATCCTATACAACACAGAGGTATTTTACATTTCAAGCTCTGTTTGCCAGTACTCAGGCAAGGAGGCTTTTCTTGCTGTGTACTTCCACTTTCTCCACTGATTTAGGAGTTCTCATTCTGAGCGCGTTGTAACTACAAGGAAATGAAATTCTCTCGCTTTCTGCTAAAATAAGGAGATTTACTTGGGGAAACAACTCCGTAAATACTACGTACTGCCATCTATAGCTCTGCTTGGGAAACACATATGCAGGGCGAGCACTGCAAATGAATCTGCTTTTACACCATCAAACCTTTTGTGCTAACCACGGTTTTAAAAAAGTGGCTAGCGGTTTCCAACAGCTATTTTGGGAAAAGATGCTGTAATTATTATTACCATTGCTATTTTTAGAAGGTGTTCAGCACTTTTCCTCTTGTGAATACAGTTTCCAAACAAGGATAAGGAAGAGATGAGAACTTGTTAGAGAGATTCCCTTTATAAGTCCATTTTGGGGTGCTCCGGTTTTGACTTCACTGGCAATGGCATCACTTTGTGCCCCACCGTAATGCAGGCAGATGCAATACAGCTCTCTCTAGGACAAACATCTCCAATGTTTTCACAGAATCACAGAATGGTGGGGGTTGGAAGGGACCTCTGGAGATCATCTGGTCCAGCCCCCCTGCCACAGCAGGGTCACCTACAGCAGGTTGGGCAGGAATGCGTCCAGGTGGGTTTTGAATATCCCCAGAGAAGGAGACTCCACAACCTCTCTGGGCAGCCTGTGCCGGTGCTCTGGCATCTGCAAAGTAAATAAGTTTTTCCTCATATTCAGATGGAATTTCCCATACTCCAGTTTGTGCTCGTTGGCCCTTGTCCTGTTGCTGGGCACCACTGAAAAGAGTCTGCCCCCAACCTCTTGACACCCGTCCTTGAGATATTGATAAGCATTGATGAGATCCCCCTCAGCCTTCTCTTCTCCAGGCTAAAGAGCCCCAGGTCTCTCAGCCTTTCCTCATAAGACACATGCTCCAGTTCTTTGATCATCTTCATTTTAACAGCTTTCTACTCATTAGAATAGTCTCCTTTCCCTCCCCCTCCCCCCAAAAGTACGCTTTGCTTTTATCCTCAGAATACTGGTTCTCAGCCTCTAGTTCCTGAATCTCCACCAGCTTTTGGCCTTGCCATAGGAGTTTTCAGAAGATGACAGTTCTTGTGAAGCTCTCCATAGACACCCAGTAACTGCAAACGTGAAAAGTCTGGAAAGCAAGCCCCAAGACTGGGACAGTGGCGTTAAGGAGGTCCCAATTCACAGAAGCCTGGGATAGATCAGGAAAAGGAAAATTTATAAATTTACTTTTCTCATAGAGGTAACCTGGGGCGTTCAGGGTGTCTCATTCATCCCTGTGGGTCTGGCTGGAGGGGAGATTTTGCAGAATTACGGTCGGGTTGGAGGTAAAACACTTCCACATGTAACGACTTAGTCCTTTCCTCTCCCCCTGTCCTTACAAAGGGAAGGTCTCTCTGAAGCTCACTGCTTGGCGAACTGGGTTGATGTTCCCCTCCATCTCTCAGCCACCACCCTCAAATCCCCAGAGCCAAAAGAGGATGCACCCTGAGCCCAGCACCTCTGTGGTGGGGGACCAGGGCTAGGGACCAGGGCAGGAGTCGTTCCTGCAGCCTGGAAAGGAAGGTCCTGGGAGGTCCCTCTCCCTCCATAGACCAGCCCAGAGTGATATTTAAAGCTCCTGTGATCCCCACAAGAGTGTGCATGTCAGGGGAATGGATGCATCAAGGAAGTGTGGGGAAGAGGGGAAAGGGGGCTGGAGCCACAGTGAATTGGTGTGGTCAGTGTGGAGTTGGAAGGCAGCAGAAGGACATCACCACCATCTCCTCCTCACTCCTTCCCTTCCTAGGCAGGGAGCAGGGAAGAAGAAAGATCAGGATCAGTGCAAAGCTCTGGGGAAGAAAAGAGAAGCTGTAAACATCTAGGTTTGGGGCTCCGTCACTCCTTCCTGCTGCCAAACCCAGCATCACAAATGCTTTCAGAGGGGATTTCTATCCTCTCCCCTGATGATCCAGGAGTTTTGGGACACTGGTGATGGCTTGGCTTCTTCACCAACAGTACAGTCACTTGTCACAGCTCCAGCCACCATCACTGGCCATGGCCATGTACGTGCTGGTGCTTGCTCTCCTCACTAGGACCCCTCTTTTGGACTCCATGAAGTTGTCCTCTGGTCCTGGTGTGAAAAGCAGGGTAGGGGGGAGGGCTGGAATTAGGATTTCCCCATGCTGTCACTTGGGAAGCTGGGACTGACGCCTTGCCTCACTTTACAACTCTACAACATGGGTTTAATGCTAAATTCCTGGGTTAGGAGAAGTCTCCCAGCATGCTGTTGAAGAGTGGAGGTCTTTGAGCAAAGGCATTCCTTGAACATAGACAACCCTTTCATGTGATAAATAGAGCCCATGTGAGGAGGAATAGGAGTTTCCTGTCTTGCACTTAGGAGAGGCTGTGATTGCTGGGTTTGACGTATGGTGATACGAGCATTAACACTCCCGAGCAGCCCCTGCCAGCAGAAACCACAGCTGGTAGCAGGAGTAAAAATTAATTAAAAAAAAAATATAAAACCCAACAACAACAGCAAAAGGTAGAAACCGCAAGCTGGCAGTCATGTGAGAGAAAGGCACGGGAAAATCCCTTTCAAGCCCTGTGTCCAGCTGAGTTATTCCGTGTCATGCTTCGCCAGAAGGATGTGGCTGCCTGGAAATTGGAAATTTTCGAGCAGATCTTTAACCAGACACAATGCAAGGTGTTATAGATGTAAACACAGTGGTATCTGTTGCTGGAGGGGAAGTAAACTGATTACTTACAAGCTGTCCTGCTTTGCAGTTATCCTCTTCAAACAGATCCCCTGGGAAACCCAGACATTCCCTCTTTTTTTTTTATTTCCTTGCCATCCTCATTTACACCTCTGATGGCTGGGGCTGCCGCTGGCAGGAGGGGACCCTTCCAACGAACTGGCCTCAGTTTCTCTGCATTGCAATTACGCTTCTGGCAGATTTTAGGGGCGGATATATTAACCCAATGGGACCAGAAGCCTTCCTTCACAATGTGGGAGGTGGTAGGACAGAGTTAACTAATCTAAACCAGCTCTGAACCACCACCAGCCCCAACAGCCTACTTCTGTCAGTATTAGGTGCTTCAAAAGAAGGTGCAAAAATTGGGCAGATGGTAGGAGATGTTTTGCTCTCCGTTTCATGTCTCCCTCATGTACTTTGTAGTCTGAGACCAGCTTAGGCCCCTGAAGTGTGCAGCTTATTCCTTCTCCCAAAACCTCTTTGCAGATTCCCAGGGATGCTGCGATATTTCCCATCCCTTTTTGATCTTGAACACTTTTGCTACTGACAAGAGACATTTTCCGTGCAATAAGTACGGGGTCTAAATTCAAAGTGTGTCTACGGGTAGAGGGATTGCTTATCTGTTTTGAGTTTGCTGCCTTCCTTTGTCAGAGAGAAGCAGAGTTACAGCTGGATCCAACTCATGCCTTGCCATCTGCAAAGCCCAAACAGAAGACAGACCAAGGGCAAAAGCGAAAAGATCCTAGCGGAGAGGAGAACAATAGTTGTCTCTTGGTTGTGTTTTTGCACAGCAAAGCCACCGTTTGTCATAAAACGCACCCAGCACCTCCCCAAGAAGTGTTGTGGGTGGGTTGGCCTTATTAGCAACACCATGGTGGTCTGCAGATGGTGCGTCCCAGAAGCTGTTGTGCCACGTAACCTCTGGTTTTGCAGGGTTTGTCAGCTTCTGTTTCCTCTGGCAATGACCCTGGAAGGGCCTGATGGCACCCATGTCCACCCTGTGTAACCTCAGGAGTCCTCACACCACATCCTGGTGGGACAGGGGTTGCCAATTTGGGTTGAGCTCAGGCCTTTTGGTTATTTCTGCATAGTTTCAAGCAAAACAGGGCTGGGATCCTCATTGCAGGGCTTTCTGTCTTATAAACAAACTGTACTGCCCCAGGGCTGAGCAGAGTGATCCCAGCAAGGTCCACACATGGCAAAGCAGACAGTACAACCACCAATGCAACTGTGTCTTTACATCTCAGTGTGTCGCAGTGCTGTGGGCTCAATGACTCCCTTCAGCGATACCTTTGGGAACTATGGAGACTGGCGAGGGGAAAGACCCTGTTAATACAACTTCTCCATCCCTTTCCATGGCATAATTGCTCATCCAGGCCCACTCTCCAACATGATAGTCCCCTTTTGCTTGAGGACCTAAGGGCTGCTCTTCTTCACCATGTGAGTGGGCCAGGATGGAAAATGACCTGGAGGCTGGTCAAACCAGTTGATTTAGAGGTAGACTGGTAAAAAACAGGCTATTGTCCCCAGGGATTAGCTGTTTCAGTTATGTTGGCAGGACGGAGGGAAGGGAGCTGGACCACCTCTCCTGTGAAGACAGGCTGAGAGAGTTGGGGTTGTTCAGCCTGGAGAAGTGAAGACTCTGGGAAGACCTTATAGCCCCTTCCAGTACCTAAAGGGGCTACAGGGAATGACTCTTGATCTGGGAGTGTAGTGATAGAATGAGAAGTAATGGTTTTAAACTGAAAGAGGGGAGATTTAGAGTAGGTATTAGGAAGAAATTATTTCCTGTGAGGGTGGTGAGACACTGACCCAGGTTGTCCAGACAAATTGTGGCTGCCCCATCCCTGGAGGTGTTCAAGGCCAGGTTGGATGGGGCTTTGAGCAACCTGGTCTGGTGGGAGGTGTCCTTGCCAATGGCAGGGGGTTGGAACGAGATGATCTTTAAGGTCTGTTCCAACCTAAACCATTCTATGATATGTCTTCCCAAACTCAGACTTGAGGAGACCTTGTGTACTGAGAACTTCTCTTACTTTGCAAATGGACTTCTTTGCCCTCCGAGGTATCCTGCAGCAGTGAGTTTCAAAGATCCCTGTACATTATGGTAAAGGTATTTCCTGTTAATCACTTCACAGATGTGCAAAACCAAAGAGATCATGTAAGTTATTGCATTTGGTTACCTCAGCCAATTGCACACCCCAAATCCTCACGTGCCCTGTTCGCTGTTGCAACTCACCCCCAGTTCTCCCTGGAGAGCACACGGTGGGAAATGGGGAGATCAGACCTCTCTTCTCTGTGTTTTTAAGGTGTGGGTCACGTTTACACTCTTGTTAAACAAGGGTCTAGGGATTCATGGACCACTTTACCTAGGACTGCATAGAAATGGGATGCAGTGAAATTGTTCATTGCATCGAGCCCTATTCTCCATTCCCACAAAGATGAGATTTTTAGTATGCCCCTCTGCATCAGTGGGGCTTGGAAATGGGTTTAATTTTACCCGTGGCGCTTTCTGATACTTTTTGCTTGTGTTGAGTTTCTTCGCCCTACAACACAGGAGAGGTGCTAGCTGCACCTTGCTCTGCCTGACCTCCCCACCCACAGGACAGGGAAGATGAGTGCCCCCCCTCCCACTTTTCCCACCATCCCAAAGGCATTGACAGAGCTGCCCCATGGGGCTCACAAAGGTAGGACCTGCTGCTTTGCATGGGTCCCTTTCTCCAAGCACCCTGTGGTTCCCACCGAAGCTCTCCGCTCTCCTGCTTGCACCTGCGCGGGCCGGAGAAAGAGAAGCTGGAGAAGGAGAAGCTGGAGAAAGAGAAGCGGAGAAGAAAACCCTGGGGGACTCGGAGGGGCAGCGAAACCTTCTTGGAGGAAAACAAACCAGCCAAACAAACTCCCGAAAGGCTGGAGAGAGAAAGGGAGAGATTTCCATTCGGAGCATGCACCGTGCTAATCCAGCATAGCCGCCTGTCGGTTAAAAACAAGCATTTCAGGCCCCAGCTGCCCTTTTGCTCCAGTCCCTGCTTAACTGGAGATGTCACAGATGCCTTTGGCCAGCAATGCTGCAGTGCTGGCTGGGGAGGAGGAGAGGCTGGTTTGCCGTGCTCTGCCACAGCCAGAGCTGTTCAGCTCCTCTAAATGAGTATTTTTCTTCCTTTTCCCCTTCCCCTAGAAGTTCTGGGTGGGGTTTTTTTGTGGTGGAAAAGAGGTTCGGAGATGTGGAAATGGGGGTAAGAGGGCTGGATGAGCTAAAGGGAATGGAGTAAAGGGGAAGAAGGCCAAGGGAAGGGGATGGAGGTGCCTTGGAGAGTCCCTGGGGGTGCTCTTCACCCTCCCTGAGGCAGAGGGGTGAGGGCAGTGGGGATTTTTACATCTGTCCCTTGGGGCAGGTCTGTGCCTCTCCACTGATGGGGCGGCAGCAACCCCGAGCAGGGAGGGAGGTGGTTTTGTCAGGGAAAAGGGGCTGGTTTCCTCTTCGCGGAGTAGAAAGGGTTAAAGACAAGGGGCAAGTCCTGAAGTCTGGCAGGATGCTGAAGTCCCCCTGCTCCCTTCCTCCCCCTCCACCCCCCTCCCCGCTTTCTCCAGCCTCATCCCTCTCCCCTCCATCCCCTTCCCACCGCCCCCCCACACTCTCTGCCCGGCAGACTCCTCCTTACCCGGGGACCTTCCCCGGGCTGTAAATCCGGAGGCAGCACCTTTACCCCAAAGCTGCTGGGATGCAGCGTGTGCCTTTTACCCCACCCCACGTCCTCCTCCTCCGTCTGCTCAAACTCCCCCTTCCCCCCCATCCTCCTGCCACCCTGGGGTGTTGCATTGGTGTGATACATCCCCCCCCCCCCCCCCCTCCCCATTTCCTCCTCCCCCCATATATTCGTGCGTTGATGGAGCAAGGAGTAGGGGAGGAAAGAGGTTAAAAACAAAAAAAATATATAAATAAATGAGAAAGGGTTAATGGCTGTTGCTGTCTCCTGCCCTGGTGCAAAGCCACCGCCGAACCGGGGTGCGCGGGGAGCTGCAGCCCCCCGTCCGCCTGCCGGGCTGGGGGGGGGGGGGGAGGGCAGGAGGAGCCGCTGCCCCGGGGGTTCCCCCCCTCCCCCATCCCCCCCACCGTCCTGTCCCATCTCCCGTCCCCATCCCCAGGCTGTCAGCTCCGGTGGGGCGGGGGGGGGGGAGGTTGGAATCGGGGGGAGGAGGGAGCCCCCAGCAGCCCCTTCTCCCTCCCGGTACCCAGAGAGCGCCGAGCCGTGTCCCTGCGCATCCCTCTGCGGGCGACCGGCACCTCTCAACCCCCGCAGGTTGTTTTGTTGTTTGGGTTTGTTGTTGTTTTTTTGGCTTTTTTGGTTTTTTTTAGGGGGGGGGGGGGGGGGGGGGGGGGAAGGGGTAAGTAGAGCCCCTGGCATCCCCACCACCACCACCATCC
Organism: Pluvialis apricaria; assembly: GCA_017639485.1. Classification (NCBI taxonomy): domain Eukaryota; kingdom Metazoa; phylum Chordata; class Aves; order Charadriiformes; family Charadriidae; genus Pluvialis; species Pluvialis apricaria. Next base: position 167,963,928 of record CM030008.1, read on the forward strand.
CGGCTCCCTTTTCACCTCCTGGCTCCCCGCTTAGGGCTAAAGCTGTCCCGGGGAGGCTGCGCTGCCCGGCCGCCAACGCACTCCGGCTCTCGCTGGCTCCTCTGCTCCATCCATCCATCCATCCATCCATCCATCCATCCATCCATCCATCCATCCTCTCTTCCTATAGGCTAGCGGAGCATGCCCGATGCGATACCGTGGCAGTTAGGGTCCTTGCCTATAGCTGCCTGTTTTACAAAGCTCCGATCTGTGCGTGTGCATGTGTATGTGTGTGTGCATTTTATCCCTCCCTCCTATCCCTCCCTCCCTCCCTCCCTCCCTCTCTCTCTCTCTCTCTCTCACTCTAATGTGTGATCTGGAAAGCTTATAAAAGCCTGATGTAATCCTTAATGCAGCCCCTGGCTACAAAGACTGGATCTAGTTTCACAGAGAGAGATTCAGAAGCAGAATTACAAAAAATAAAAAGAAAAGAAAAAAAAAAAAAAAGTGGGGGGAGAAGAGAGAGAGAAAGAAAGAAAAGCAGACGAGTGGATTTTAAACAAACATATCTTTCTGAAGAAGACCATTCTCACTCTTCGCTGCTGGGAAAGCTACTCTGAACCCTGCTGTATATTTTTTTTTTTTTTTTTTAAAGGAGAAGACTTGATTGTCTGCTTGGATCTAATGATTTACTGGCTTTTAACTGCGTTTTTCTCCTCTCCTAAGGATTCCTCAAAAAACGGCTTAATTATTTTCAGCTTTTCTCTTCCACCTGCCTGTCTGCAGAGACACCAAAGGTTCTCCCTTCCTCTCCCTCCCCACCCCCATTTCTTTTAGGAATTTTTTCCCCCCCCTTTTCTGTTTAATATATACATATATATATATATAAGTGTGTATGTATATATATATGTAGAGGCAGGAGTGGAGGGAGCGGAGGGGGAGAGAGAGCGAGCTCTGCCATCCTTTTGGACTTCACGCGCTGCCCAATGTTGGGCTGGTTACCCCTGGATATGTTGCTGGTTTCCATTTGGAATTTGACAAAGGGAAGAAGGAGGATATAAAACCTGGGGAGCTCTGCAAGGTAAGGGGCGCCCGGCCACCCTTCCTTCTTCCTCGGAGGGGAGGGAGAAGCAGGGAGGGGGGGGGGACACACACGACTTCTCCAGGCTGCGCTTTGCCTCGAGTGTGGGGAGGGGGGGGGGGATCTTTCTCCATCCCCAGGGGAGGCAGGGATGGGGGCAACGGTGGGCACCCGCTCCTCTGCTTTTTTTGCCCCTGGAAACAGCCCCCGGAGGATGTTTTCGCCCCCTCCGCTCTGCAATTTGGGCTGATAGAGCATAATCGCTCCCTTGCCATGGGAAGTTTTAACTTTCCTGCATGCGGGTCCTGTGGGCAAACATCAAGCGGCGGCGGAAAATATTGATGTCTGCAGGATGCGGAGGGGGAAACGCATTGGTGTCCTGGGGAAAGGAGCTGGGGACCGGGTTGTTCCTAGGGGAGAAGGCAGCCAAGCGAGGGAAGGGGAACGGGGGGATCGCGGCGGGAGAGAGCTGCAGAGGCAGCCGGGTTTGAACCGCAAAGTGCTGCGAAGCCGCGGGTACCTTCGTGGGCAGCCCTGAGGTCCGGGACTTCTCAGCCTGCAATGTTGGCAAACAAAGTCTCGGAGGGATAGGCAGCTGCCTGCCCCGGGCATGAATCTGCCCCTATCCCATCCCCTTCTCATTTCCCTTGGAGAGTTTGGTTTTTTTTTGCGGGGGGGTGTCTTTCCTTGATTGCTTTGCCGCTCACACGGCACCTTCCCTTGGCTGAAGGCAATGGCTGGGGAGGTGATGAGCTCCTCACGTCCCCCCCCACAAAGCCGTTTATCAGCACTTTGCTTCACATCGTAGGAGAAAATGAGCCTTTAGCCTACGTAGAGGAAAGAGTATGGCACAGACACACACGCACTGCTCCTGGAGCTGGGCTCCTGGGGGATGCTGGTACCCAGGCATGGCTTAGCCTTTCTTTTTTTTTCTTTTTTTTTTTTTTTTTGGGGGGGGGGGGGAGCAGTGGAGAGAGAAGGAGTCTCCATCAGGGATGCGTAATTACAAAGCATCTTGTTCTGAATCACCCTGTGTGGGAATGGATCGCAAAATTTGTCTCTCCCTCTTCCCCCACCGCCCCCTTCCCTTTCACGGCCTGACATTCGCTGATGGAGGGTGGCTGTTGATGCATCTCCAGACTTTCGCAGGGAGGTATTTCAGCCATGGCTCTGCCAAGGCTGGAAGGAAAAGCGGGGTGGAGGGGAGCAGGTAGGGGCTACGAAGGGACTTTACAACCTGCTTGTGCCCCAGTCCTGGCTGAGAGAAGGCGTCAGTCCCTGGCAATCGAAGGCAGGGGTGGCAGATCAACTCTGCGAGGTACCTTGGGCTTGTGACTCACGCTCGTGTCCCTGATCCTGCCCCGGCCATGGAAACCACCCCCGCGAATCACTCGTGCGGAGAGGAGGTGGTGGGGAGGGAAGCATGAAGGCAAGGTCAAAGGGATGGAAGGGCAAAAAGACCCCCTCCACCTCCATCCTTCATCACCCCATCCCTTCAGAGCTGGGGCTTTCCGAGGCTCAAGCTCAACCCAGCTCCAGCGCTGGGGCTGGCGAGCGCCAGGGCCAGCTGACAGCTGATGGCTGAGGGAGGAGGAGGAGGAGGAGGAGGAGGAGGGGAAGGAGGGGGGAAAGAGAGGAAGGGGGGGTTGGGGAGGGAGCGAGGAAGAGCGAAGCTACTTTGACAGATGCCAAAACCTGCCTGCGCGGCAGAGGGAAAATTGCAGCGCCTCGAAAGCCCGTGGTCCCCGGGAGGGTGCCAGGGGGTGGTGAGGGTGCCGGTCAGGGTGTAGGGTGCCGGTCAGGGTGTAGGGTGCACCTCCCCGGCACCCTTTTACCTGTTGATTAACTCTGGGTTTGCTCTCGCCCGGCCACGCAAAGCCTAAGGAAAGCCGGGAGGGACGAGCCCTGGGCACTCCGCGGAGTTGACTGGCGACCTCCGCCGCGGAGCAGGGAGGACTGTGTATTAATGATGATGACTCTGCTTTGGCTGGTGCTGAAATATCTGTATTATCTATTATCAGCTGGGAGATGAGGCTGGAGGCTTCGCAGAGCTGGGATCTCATCCAAAGCCCCGGCTGCTAAAGGAAACAAACAACTCCCCGTGCATATTAAGTGGGTCCCTAATTAATTAATGACTCATTAACCTGGGTCCCGCAGTCGTTACCCGTGCCCGAGACCTCGCTGAGGAAGAGGAGGGAGGTCGCAGGGCAGAGCAGGGGGGAGGTTTTCGCCCTGGGAGGGTGCTGAGGAATCGCACCAGCTCTGAGCCAAGCCGCACTGCCAGGGGACAGGGCGGCCACCGGGCTGAGCCAGGCAGGGGACAGGGGACAGGCAAAGAGGGGCTGAGCAGGGAGGACAATCTGCCTGGTGGGTCTCAGCTGCAGCAGAGGGACATGGGGAACGCGTGGGTGCTTGGGGGAGATGGCGGGGAGGAGGGGGGGGGGAAACCAGGGGACCCCCATGCTCCTCTCCACGGTGTAGTGGGGTCAGGGTGCAGCATCGCTTCTGCTGCGGAGGGTGACGGGGAAGGCCAGGCAGAATCTGGACAGGGACGAGGTGCAGGCAGGGAAGGAGCGGGGCTCCTGGCCCTTCCCATGGCGCTTGGGATGGTGTTGCAGAGCCCTGGGTGAAGGGATAGGGGCTTGGAGCCCCCCCCCCTCTCCATAACTGACCAGCAAAGGTGGGCAGGCTGAGGGAAGGACTGGCTGCAAAGTGGGGCGCTTTCCCGTTAACGAAGGGTCTGTACTGTCATTCCCCTTACAGGGGGGAAACTGAGGCAGGGGAGGTGTGCCAGACCCCAGACTGAGAAGTGTGTGTAGAGGCTCCTGAACCCCCCAGTGCCAGCCAAAAACAGCCTCGGGGGGGGGGGTGTGTTTGTGTGTAGGGGGGAGCACCCTCTCCATCCCACCGCTCTGCCCCTCCGCAGGGAGAAGCTGCACTGCCCCACAGCCACTCAGAGCTGAGCTGGGACATCCCACCCCCCTTCCCTCCCTTGCAGCATCCCCCCTGCCCAGCCCCTACCCCTTTGCAAGCACCCCAAACTTAACGCCAACCCCCCCCCCCAAAAATCACACACACACACGCTCCTTCCTCCCAGGAGCATCGGGGCCATCCCCGGGAGGGATGAGAGGGGGAGAGGCCGGGAAAGGGGGATGTCAACCTGGTGTCAGGGTGGTTCCCCCCCACCCAAAACCCTCCAGCCCAGGTCGGTTTTGGTAGCGTGGAGGTGTGTGTGTGTGGGGGGGGGGGGGGGGGGTTGGCGGTGGTGGTGGCAACCGGGGGCGGCCGGGGCTTGCGGCGAGCGGCGGGGAGGTGGCGCTCGCAGCCCGGCTATCGCCGCCCGCCGCCCCCGGAGCCCGGGGCTGCTCGGCACAGCCCGGTGGAGCGATGTGTGGTGTCCCTCCTCCCCAACCCTGACCCCCCCCCTCCAAAAAAAATCCCCGCCGCCCCGAGACGGTTGGGGCTCGCAATAAGGGCTGCTTCACACCCCACACACCCCCGAAACGCGCCACCCCACAGGGGTTTTTCCCCACTCTGCGAGCATCGCTTTCCCACAGGATTTTTGTGTGTGTTCCCACCCCCCCCCCCATATTTTTTTTAACCGTACTCCCCCGCATGTTTTATCCCCCCAGTTCTCCCCCATTTCAGCATCCTTGCGAAAGCTTTGGGGCAGCCCTGGGCTCTCCCTGGGTGTGCAAGCGGCGCGTACAGCTCTGCTCACCCCCATGCCCGGTGTGCGTGTGTGTGTGTGTGTAGGGGGGGGCAAACAGCCCCCAGCCCCAAAGGCTTGCTCGGGGGTTGCATACGAGCCCTTACGTCCCTACAAGTGGGCAACGGGATGCCCAAGCGCACAGCTCCTGGGAGTCAGCCCAGAGCATCGTCCAGCAGGGATTGTGCCCCCATCATCGCTCCTGGGGAGGACGATGATGGAGGGGCTTCCCGTGGTGGCTGTGCGGTGCAGATCGCTTTTATTTTCCCCTTTTTTGGGGGGGAGGGAGAGGGGGAAGCAGTGTGATCATAGATCCAAATTCGCCTTCTCCCGTAGCTCGAGTGTAGCACGCAGGAAATCCCCTGTCATCGATACCTGTTGCAGGGTATCAGCTTGGCTCATTAATTAGCTCCAGGAAACCTGAGCTGGTAAACAAATGAGTCAAAGCTTTTCTCTTGGGCCTGATCCTGGGCTTGCGGCACGCTGATTGCCACCTTTCTAGGATAGGTGCAAAGAGAGAGGAGTATTTTCTTCAAGATGGATGACAGGCTGTCTCTGTAACTAGCTCGCCTCCTCCCCTTGGAGAAAATTCACATCCCCGAGCGAGCCTTCAAAGGGAAGGGAGCTGGCACCTGGCCTGGAGGTTTGCAGAAGACGCTCTTTCTCGATGTCGCAGCACGTATCCGAGCGGTTCGATGTGGCTGCAGACAAAGCGTGGGGGTCCTCGGCGCATCCCAGCGCTCGCCGCGCATAGGATGCTCCCGTGTTCTTCTCGTGGCTCCTTCCTCAAATTCTCTGGGCTCGCTGCTTGCCTGGGGTCCGCAGAAGGTGCTCGGATGAGAAGAAGCTGGGAGGGGGAGGCTTGTGCTCGGGTGAAACCGGACTAAGGCGCAGGCAACTTGCTGGTGGAGGTTGATGCCCATCCATATATTTGGGTGGGGTGGGGATTTGGGGCTCTGAAGCACGGGAAGAAAGGGGCTGGGGCACAGTTCTCAGCCAAGGTGGGGATTAGGGATCTCCTTTTTTTTGCATCTCAATTGCTTTGAACCACGGCTCTGCCAGGGACAACACTATTTCAGTGTCCCTGCAGTGGTGAGGCAGGTGTCCCCCGTTGACTTGAGGTGTGCTCTTTTCCTTTAGACTCATGTGTGGCCCCCTCAGGTCCCAAATCCACAGCAGACCAGCCTTCTAAGTCCCAAATCACCATGACGGAGAGCTGTGGCAACCCTCGTTTCTCCAAGTCAGAGCCACCACAGATGTCACCCCAGTCTTTAGCATCCTCCAGTGCCCCAGTGTAGGAGGTCCCATATGCCTTGTAACCCTTCTTAATGCTCCTGCTGCCCCAAAGGCAAGTCTTCCACAGCACCACACCATCCCCAAGTCAATACTGGTGGCATTTTATTACGGTGTTAAGAAACCACCAACTGGAAGCCAAACTTCTCTCGTGGAGAGCAATCTGGCAGGTTGGACGATGTGGAGCGTGCACATCCCTTTCCCTTACATGCACTCCATGTGATAGTTGGCTTTTTAATACCGTTTGCAGTGTGCTGAGGCTACAAAACACAACAGCACTTGTTAAAAAAAAAAAAAAGAAAAAAGAAAATGAGCGGTAAATGAGGCCCCTTCAGAACGTCCATTCATTGTCACATCTGGGGCTTAGAAATTCCTCGTGGTGCCTCTTGCAGCGAGGGTTTTGTATTGGTCTGATTATGCCGAGATAATCTGTCATGTTGCTCCAGGAAGCTCTCAGGGAAGGGGAGGGAAAAGGAAAAAAAAAAAAAAAAAAGGAAAAGAAAGATAATATTTTATATCAGAGGGCTGCTAGATTGGTGACTCTGTCTCGCAAAGACACACATCACTGCCCCCTTTATGAAAATTTAAATTGGTTACCTCTGTCAGGGAAAATGAGAGAAGATTTGCTGATTTTAATTTGTTGGAGCGATTCACCCCCTGCCAACGTTATCAAAATTAAACTAGGGTTGGTCTTCTACCTTCCTTCTCCTACTCCCGCTGCTTTTGTTCTGGAATATCCCTCCACAAAACGTTGATGAAGGAGTGACCAGCTGATGATAAATGAGCTGTTGAGACTGCAAGCTCTGCCGTGTTTGGTGTCATGCCTTATCCCTGGGACAAGGGGGATCGGGGAAAGCGAGTGGGATCTGGAAGATGAATGAACAGAGACCTTGTGAAGAAATCTAGACTTTCTACTAGTTTGGAATATTTGGGGGTAAAAAGTGAAAGAGATGGCTGTAATCTTATGTGGTACACTGTATATTAGCCTAAGAGCATCTATGAAGTACATAAAGGATGAAAAATCCTCCTTCCAGTGAGCGTCACAGTTTTTAGGGAGGTAGTTTACTCCAGGTAGAGCAGCTGCTTACTGACTTGATTTGACCTGAGAGGAGGACGGAGGAATCCTGCATATATTGGGGACACCATTTTGTGCATGCCGTATGCAGGCACCGGTATATATATATTATTGCTAAGCTCTTTTTCTGAACACCTAGTTTTGGTCAGAGGCAGGCCTTGTGATACTTCAGCCTACGATTTCAGCACTCCCACCTGCATGCTCACCTTGTCTCCTGCCCGTTATCAGGCTGGCTTTGCTAGATGGAGATGTTTCCTCAGCTTTTGAGCTCAGCTGGCCTATAAAAAAGGCCTTGCTGTTTGCAAAATGGCTCTTTTCTTTCTTCCCTCTGCCAGATATTAGGACTACCCCATTCCTGGCAGACCTACCTATTCCATATTCATTGAGAGTTAGCATAGATCTCTCTCTAAATGCTTTCAGGATACGGGTCATCATGATTTCCATGCTAGAATAGATCTGGAGCTGAAACACTTTGTCTCTGTCCCATCTGTGCTGCTGTCTTCTTGCAGACCTCTCAGCTGATCATTTAAGCCTACAGTTCCGCAAGCCACTGAAAGTTTGGTCTACCCAACACAAAACCCCGTGGCTTGATTTGAAAAGATGCTGTAGAGTAATGCTCGCTAAGGGCCAAATGTGTTGTAGGGCTGATCTCACCCACTGCCAAACAAGGTGCCTTAGGCCAGGGGTTCAGGTCACAGCTCATTTAGACATCGCTCTTTCTGCACTTTGGTGCTTTCTTCTTTAAAATGGGAGTGCCCGGCTTCCTCCTTCCCCGTGGGGCTCTCTGCCAGCCGTTCAAATGGACGTGGTCAAAAAACAATTCCTTTGGATTCATAGAGGAAGGGCACCAGCCAAGCACCAGGCGTGAATTATTCTTCTTGTGTTTTGACTGTGAATGCATGTCCATCCTTCAACATAGCTCCCGAGTCGTGTATTCTTGTCTGTTCTCAATCCTTATTTTCTTGATGCCTTTCTACAACGGAGGGTTTGAAAGTATGCAAGTCTCCCGTACCTGCCTTGGGTTCTCTCTGGATTAAACACATGTTTTTTCAGGAGACCTTGTGTCACACTTTGTCCTGCAAAATGGTCCTTTGCATTGTCCAGCCCACTTTGATATGCACGTAGAGTAAGCCTGGGGTGGTAGTCTGGTTTACACTATATGTTGTTTAGCAGCAATCTAACAATGGCTATCTTCTCGAAACAAATATCTGCTCGTTCCTGCAAATGAAAGTCGATACACCTTCAGAAAGAAATTTGTCCCGATGGGGTCTTTTGTATTGAAAGCCCTGTTGGTAGATTTATTCATTGTGCAGGTTCGTTCCCTTAACAAGTCAGTTATTCATTGGCCGTTGCTTGAGGGTGTGTGGAATTTATGGTCATAGTCCTGTAATCAGATATTTTGTTATAGAGGGCTTTGCCACAGTGGAAGGTTTGAATAAATCAGTATGCAGCAAAAATTGATCCTCTCACAATCTATTTCTGGACTCAGCTTTTGCTTTAAGAGTATTTTCCCCCTTCTTGAACCATGCTACTAAAGCCTTTGCATGTTCGTGCTCTGGTCAGCTCTACCAAAGCTATGCGTTAGTGCACGTGCCCAGACATACGCACACAATTATGCATGTTTTCTGGGCATGAGTTTTATTGTGACCATGCTTGAGATACACACTGTTGCCATTTCCCAGACAAAAAAAAAAAAAAAAAAAAAAAAAAGGGCATTTTTCTCTATCACCTGACTTAAGGTCTGGAAGTTGGAAAGTACTGCCTGAAAAGGCTTTAATCAAATGCCACTGAAGAAAGGGAAATCTGATTTTGAGTAGCTGCACTGATGCCTTAAGTACTAAAGAGCTTGGCCTGCTAATCTCCACTTCTCAGATGTTGTTCTACAATCTTATCAGCCCTATTGAGCTGAAACAAGGGTTAATTGCTGACAAAAAGCTCCTCACCTTTGTGCATACAAAGGAAGGGGTGAGGGTGAGCACCTTGCACTTGGCGATTAGTGCGAGCTCCCCATATGCAGGCAATTGGTTCTTGCATGTGTCCCAAGAATATCTCCTTATGGAAGTAAAATTACAGAAGAGCTTATGATCTTTAAGGGCAGAAATCAGGGATGGGGGGAGAGAAAAAAAATCTCTGTAACCTGGCAGCCTGTACAGCTGCTGTCTGTTCAGTCATCAGGGATGTTAAATGTGTAAGTGGCAGTGAACCTCTTCCCTGTGAGCAGGGCTGGACTGTCTCGGCACTTACACTTGGGATGGAGCTCGGCAGTGATATGGTTAGTCAACGGTCTGACATGCTGCCCGCCTTGCAAGTGTTCTGCGAGGCACAGCATCTTTCTAGGGAAACTGGTGGCTCTCGGGGTGGGTTTCAATTTAGGAAGAGTGAGTGACAAAGGACATTTAGTGCCTGGTCGGCTTTGGTGGGTGCAGCCAGGCCAAAAGAGTGTAAGACTTTGTGATAAGGACTGTGTGAATTATGTCCATGGAGCATGTGAGTAGACAAACACATGGGTGTTTATCGGAGAGGGTATCAGTGGGTCTCTGAGCTGATGGAAGAGGAAGCAGATGTGACACAGCACTGCTCTTCCAACCACCCATCTTAGCACTTGCAGGTCAGCCATGAGGGCAAGTGAAGGAATAAGTAAACAGTGAACGTACATTTGCCACATATTCTGGATGCTTGAAAGAATAACATGAACAGTGTTAAATATTGTCTGTCCTGTGTGACTCTTGGATATGTTAATAGGGATAGCAATGCTGTTGGGACTTCCAGATCTCCAGATGGAGACGATTCTGCTACCAGCAGGAGAAACGGTGACAGTCAGAAGCGCAGCAAGGCTGGGAGGGCAAGGGGGAAGCCGGGAGAGATCCCAGCAAAATGCCAGTTAGCTGGGGGGGGTCTGTTTAAGCAGGATGCATGGAAATACCAGGAAGACTTCCTTTGCCATGAGTTAGCATGCTTGTAGATGTACCCAGGGCATCCCTCAGGGACTTCACAACAGCCTGTCTGTGAGCAGTGCCTGCAGGCATGGAAATGCCACTGGAAGGGGAGGTTTTGGTAGCAAGACCCAAGATGGGGTAATCTCAGTCCAGAGCCTGACCCTCTCCCATGGCCGAGGAAGATGGTGTGGTAGTTTGGAGGAGGCGATTTCCAGAGGTCCCTTCCAACCTCGGACATCTGTGATTCTGTGAAGATGGGACATGAGTGCTGCAGACTTGATGTCCCCACTGGACATAGCCACCCTCAGGAGCTGCTCTTTGGCCTGTAGATGGCGAGCAGAAGGCCTGCAGGGTATTTAAAGGTGTCCTGGGAAAAGCACTGAAGTTTGTCTCACAGGGAAAATGCCAGGGTGGGACTGTATGACAGCACCCTTTGTGTTTGGTATCTCAGAAAGAGGAAATCTGATGGGCACTGAGGTCTGTGCGCTGAAATCGAAGGACACTGAGGTGTTTTGAGTAAGTGCAAAACCTTTTGCTACTGTGTGAGACAGCCAACCTGGCCCTCAAGAAGCAGAGACTGTCCTTGTGCTGTGTTGGGACAAAGCCCTGGTTTGCTGTTCTGTTGACTTAATCCCACTTTTCTAGACAAGGACGCTCTTGGTAAATCCATACCTCTTTATCTCGCTGGAGTCTTACACTGATTTTTTTGGCTGGGCTGTGGCCAGTGGCAATGTTACAACATCTTTGATCAGAAATGTGCACACACCTTGCCCTAAGATGTGATACTTAGCTTGTTTCACTTCCATCACCGAAGCCTGGTTGTGAATAGCTTTCTCTGTTGTCCTGGGAAAAACCAATCATTCAGGCATGTTCTGCAGCTGAGGGGAGTTTTCTGGGATGTGGAAAGGGAGGATCCTCCACCACAAGTTGCAACCGTTCCTTCTTCCTGGTTCTGTGGGGCTGATGGCTAGTGGGTCCCTCCCTGGTTTGGTCTGGCTTTTGGCTTTCGATTAGTAGCAAAGTTCTTCACAAAAGGACCTCTAAGACCATCCTAGAGTGTCCGTGAGGATAACGCCAGAGTACCAACAGCTTCAGGTACGATGTGGGTTGTAGTGCTGGGGATGAGGAAGATGGCTGGTAAATCTGGCTGTGATTTCTACCCATTCCCAGGATGTGCAAGGACTGTTTCTTGGGTTGGAGCTCATCTTGAAAGGTTCAGGGAACCGAAACACCTTTCTCTTTTGTACCTTGAATAGGTCTCAAATGTGTTTACAGAGGAATTTGCCACAATGGTTTCCATTTTGTGTGGTGAGGGTAATGTGGGACAAAGCAGTGATTTTTCTCACCTCCCTTCCCTTGCTCAAAAGGGTGGTTGGATCTAAATAGGACATGACTCTTCCCAGTCCTGGAGCTGGGTCACCAGGCTCTGCTTGTGTGCAGGTGACAGCACTGGGGAGTGATAGGAAAGCTGGCGTTAAATACAACTACCATGCACAACTAAACACATCGGATGCTCCAGGCCAGACATGGCTGCCTTTCACGTGGACTGAAAACTCGTCCTGTAACTTTCTGTACTCAGAAATGCAGTTTATGAACCGCAAGGTGCACAGCATGCCGTAGTGACGTGCTTATTAAAACCCCAGCCTCCCACCTCAAATTACAACCCAAATGCTGTGTTTGTTTCCCACTTAATGCCTGCCCTCTGAGGTTTTCTTTTAGCGCTAAGCCCTTTCGAAGTTGCTGTTGATTACAGAGCAGACAGCATAATCTCCCCGTGGAAGTTATTTGTAGCTGGGGAGGAGGAGGGGGGCAAAAAGAAATCAATCACCCTAGTGCAAATGCCAGAAATGGGGTGGAGAATTAATGATGCTGCTCAAGCCATACTTTCCACTCGGTGGCCCATCCTGCCACTCAGATGTCCTTTTCTGAAAGCGTCGGTCTGATTGCTACAGCTCCTTAGACAGTCAGAGAAGGAGTAATTGGAATGGGGGCTTTAGCTGTGCAAATTGGCTTCTCGTCTGGAAGGTGACTTCGGTGGTGTAATTGTTCTGTCCAACCGCCAAACCCTCATCAAATACTGTCAGCTGGGGCTCTGCCTATGCCCTTATTTTCTCTGTTCTTGCGGCAACTAGCCTGGCTGTTTCCTGGGTTGTCACCAGGGCGAATCATTTAAAGTCATTGTGCTTTCTTCCTTCCCAAGTTATTGACCAATACTATCTGCTGTCTCTGAGCTTTTCTTGATGAGCTTTTTTAGGCTTGCATCACTTGATCACCGTGGGTTGTACAGCATTGAATATGAGCATGGCTAATGTAGAGCTCCTGAGCACAGAGGCAGCTGGTTGGTTTATGGCTTGGATTAGGTGGAAAGTGAAACATTGGCGGAGATGAGGCCAACATCAGGTGGTCTCGGGATCTTGCTTCATCTCCAGCTCAGCCTTATCCCTCTGTGAAGCTCCTGGAGAGCTGTTGCCATCTCTGGACTATGAGTTTCTTTGCACCTTTTCCTAGGTCCACTCAGCCTCAGGAAATTTGGATTGGGAGTCCATGAGGTTAGGGAAGTTAGTCCTCTTTGCTACAATGGGTTTCAACTCTTAGCTGATGCCTCCTGGTATTACTGTGGCAGAAGCAGTGAGGGTGGGTGTGCTCCAGGCTGACAAAAAGCTGGTGTGCAAGCACTTCATTTTTCTCTCTGGAAGTGCAACTGCAGTCTCAAAGCTTGGAATTGTTGGGTTTTTTTTGTTTGGTTTTTTTTTTCCCTTTCCTTCTTTCTTTGGAGACAAGGACTCTTGCTGGTGAGTCTTGTCTTCCAGATGTTCTTGACGTGATCCATTGCAGGTCCTAGATGGTGATACTATTTAAGTTTTGCCAAACATTAGCCATAAGTAGCTTTGAAATGGTAACAGCACAAAGCCTGACATTTCTGCACTGGTGTGATAGGCAGGCAGAACTGGGAGGTGGAGGACATCAGCCCAGCCCAGCCCAGTACCCCAGCTCCTGATTAATGGTTGTTTCCCTTTATTTCATAGAATCCGTAGCAGAGACTCTGAAAGTGGTTGAGGCTCACTAAAACGTTAACTGTTCTTCCCCTTGAAGAAGAAAAGCTCTGACATTGGTAAATATTCAAGGTGAGAGAATAGCGAGGAAGCCTGGGTAAATATAAGGCCAAGTGCAAGGTCCTGCACGTGAGTCAGGGCAATCCCAAGCACAAATACAGGCTGTGCAGAAAATGGATTGAAAGCAGCCCTGAGGAGAAGGACTTGGGGACGTTGGTTGATGAGAAGCTCAGCATGAGCCAGCGATGTGCACTCACAACCGAGAAAGTCAATCGCTTCTTGGGCTGCATGAAAAGAAGCACGGCCAGCAGGTTGAGGGAGGCGATTCTACCCTCTACTCCACTCTCATGAGACCCCACCTGGAGTACTGTGTCTAGCTTTGGAGTCCTCAGCACAAGAAGGACATGGACCTATTGGACCAGGTCCATAGGAGGCCACACAGATGATCCGAGGGCTGGAGCACCTCTCCTATGAGGGATTACAGGCTGAGAGAGTTGGGGTAGTTCAACCTGGAGAAGAGAAGGCTCTCTTATCTGCCTTCCAGTATCTGCAGGGGGCCGACAAAGAAAGCTGGAGAGGGACGTTTTACAAGGGCATATAGTGATAGGATGAGGGGGAATGGCTTCTCACTGGAAGAAGGGAGATTTAAAATAGATATAAAGAAGAAATTTTTCACTCTGAGGGTGGTGAGCCCCTGGCCCAGGTTGCCCAGAGAAGCTGTGGATGCCCCATCCTTGGAAGCGTTCAAGGCCGGGTTGGACGGCGCTTTGCGGAACCTGGTCTAGTGGGAGGCGTCCCTGCCTATAGCACTGGGGTTGGAACGAGGTGATCTTTAAGGTCCTTTCCAACCCAAACCATTCTATGATTCTATGATTCTGTTGTTAGCAACATGGCAGCCAGTAGAGGCTCTGACTGAGGCTGACTATTGTTGTTCTCTGTAAAGTCAACCTTTTTTAAGATCTCTCCTTCTTATTCCCAGAGTGGAGCTGGGTTTCACCTCTGCACCATCAGAGTTTCTTTTCCTTCTAGTTAATCCCTGCAAGTACTTTGCTGTGCCAGCATCTCTTGTGTGTGCAGGGCTCTGAATGTCTGCAGATCTGCAATCAATGTAATATCACATCAAACATTAATCACCAATACATGCCAGGGCTTGTTCTTTGACTAGGTGGCACAGTGCAACTTGTTGCCACGGGACTAAGTCCTCTCTGTCTCCCCACCTACAGCTTAGTCTATTTATTCATAATAGTCCCTGGCCTATGCTGTCCCCTGGATAGTGCTTGGCATTGCCTTGGTGATAACTGCATAGTATGGATGGCCATCAGACAGTTCTTGATCCCAGGCTCTGTCCCTGTGCTGTTTGACAGTATAGATGCAGACAAAAATGCCACTATCAAGCCAAATAATAATAAATAATTGGTGTCCAGGAGAAAAACAAACAACAAAATGAGAAGGGGAGCTGTTGACATCAGTGTCCAGGATTACAAGGAGGTGGCACTCACAGACGACATGTCAGGACAACACTTTGCACGTAGCCTGAGGTGTGCCAAAGAATAACCAAGCCAGCAGCATGGATTTGCACTCGGTGGCTTGGCCCACAACTACTCGAGGTCAACGTGTTGCACAGCAGAGTGTGGCATCTCAGATGAGTCTCCAACATAACATTGGCCCATCTGGACTGCACCCCTGAATCCACTCTTGCTGTTTGATGGAGGCTCGTGGCTCACATGATAACACCAGTCCAGAGCACCCGTAGAGGAGTCAGGCAGACCTGGCAGCAATTTTTATCCAAGCTTCAGTGACTTTCAATAGCTGGGAAGGATCTTGGCCGCTCCTTTGCACCACTTCTCAGTAGTGATGAGGAAACACACCACTGACTTCTGTGAGCATCTGTTTCATCCGTGGCACAGGGGAAGTGATTTTCTTCACTGCTGTACTGATTGGAAGTCGAACTGCCTTCAGTCCTGTGTTGATTATGTTCCTTGGAGCATTGAGTCTCCTGCAGGCTCTGAGAGCCTATATGCATGAACGTCAACCTGTAACCCAGCGGAGTCTGCGACACCATATTTTCTTGTGAGACAAAGCCTGATAATTTCTGGCCATTCAAAAGCATTCGGGAACATCCTAAATTGTGTCCTCTGGGCCGGATTCCAATGTCAGGTCTTTTGTATTTCAGACTCTCCTGTATGATTATTAGAGCCGGGGGTCGGAGTCAGTACTTGAGCAATCAAGGACCATCCACTCCCCTTTTCTCCACCGCTATGGCATTTTGCTGAACCCCAGGGTACTTTCTAATCCTCTCCCCCTCTTGCGCTGTAGTTAGGGCAGTAAACTGAGCAGGGATAGGACACAGATCCAAAAACTGCTGTGCATTTGTGCAGACAGTTTGATTTTTAGAACACACCTTGATGTGTTTTCTGTCCTGCTCAGGCAGCACTTTCCCATCCCAAGCCTGGCCACGGTTCAGAGGACAGCCTGGCCAGGGACTGTGCCCAGCAGGGATGTGGTCACCGTCCTCTGGCAGGGAGAGGGGTGAAATCTACGGTGACCCTGTGTTAATTGTAAACCAAGCAGCAGCAGCACACGGGCTGCGCTCTGTGGAGATGCCTATCTGGGCGCTCCTCTCTGTACCATAATATCGCACTGCAACAATCAGCTGCTTTTACAGCTCCATAGATCACTGGATAAAAACCACATTTAATTCTATGGTAAGGTCACTTTTTAGTTAAAAGGGACAGAATGGATTTAATTTATAAGCCTCTCCAACTTTATGGCTTGCATTTAGAGTTATATCTATTATGTAGTGCCAAACACATATTATAAAAATTGATTCCCGCTTTCTCCTCCCTAGATTTGCTGTGTCAGGTGGATTCTGATTACCGTCCTGTTTGCTTCAAGCCAACAGACAGACTGAAGTAGATCTAAACGTCGGGGATGACATCCATGACTGCAAAGTGCAAGTTTATAGGGGAGGAAACTGGCCCAGATCTATTCCTGGGTGGGAATGAACATGACTTTTACAAACCTACCACGATATAGGATAGGAGCACAGGGCTACAGTCTGCAGGGGAAAGTGCAAGTCATAGTGCTTGCAAGGTGCAAGGGGTCAACAGGTTAGCTGATGTTACTGTCTTCGTGTGGGTCCATTCGTGGCAATGTGACGTAGACACAGCCTCTAAATTCAGGAGCAAATTTCAAGCAAGAGAAGTAAAGTCCAGAGGAGGTCAGGGAGAAGAAACATTTATTTATTTTTCTTCTTCCAGGAAAGGTTTTAAACATTTCCAAGGGCCTTAACAGTGGTGTGAAGGAGGGTTGGAGAGAGACCATTGAAAGGAAGAGGGGGAATGGTGGGACAGCAAGAGGAAGTAGACCACATTTGTCACGTGATCACTCCCAGCATCTCAATAGCTGGTGCTGTAGCCACATCTTGGCTTTGTTTGATTTAAGTGGTCTTTTTGCAGAACAATGAACATCAGAGGGGGGGAGACAGGGAAAGTCAGCTCTTGCGGGGCCAGAAGGAATCGTTATAATTTTGTGTCTGAACTCCTGTGGGCAGGGGTGGTAGGTTCATCCCAGGATGATTGCACAGATGCTGTGACTTGCGGTAAGAATCGAGTGAACCTGTTAGAGAGATGCTGTACTTTGATTTAGAGGCTTCCAAACGGTGATGAAGAGACCGTGTTATACAAGTGAGTGAGACTGGAGACAGGGCTCTGAAAGGAATAGGGAGCTCGGCTCTTCCTTGGAGCATCTCTATATCATAGTCCAAGCGCCAGAAGGGCAGCAAAGGGGAGATCTGCCTCCCTCTCTTGCAGCTGTGTTTCTCGAGCAACTGTTTTCTATCTCTGTGATTAAGTTGTGCTCATAAAATTCATAGCAAACACTCTGGGCAAGCTGTTAGCTGCCCTTTAAAGTTGAGGAGGGGAGAAGTGAACCGCATTTGCCTATATACAGTCCTGGCCATGCTTGACTGAGTGACTGCAGTAAAACTGGAGCTATAAATAAAACACATGTGCCTGTGTCCACTATGGTAATCTCCTGAGAAGATGTCATTCGCTTCAGGACTTCAGTGAAATATCCATATTTTCAGCCTCCGTTTATATTAATTAGGGTTTTTTATTGTTGGGTTTTTTGGATGTTGTTTTTTGTTTGTTTGTTTGGTTTTTTTTTTTTTGCTTTAGTGCAATGAGAACAAGGTAGTACAGGACACCCAGACTAAAATAGCAACGTGAACAAGGTGTTAAGGGACACTTGGACCCAAATAGCAGGCAGTGGTGAGGAACTAGCACGGTGCCAGGTAGGGGTGAGGAGGGACTGCACGTTCTTTGAACAGGGTCACACTGTGGCAGCGGCTGTTGTTCCTCCCATGGGCTGGAGGTATTCTCCTCTGAAAGCTCTGCCCAGGCTGGGTTTAACTGTGGATTGCACAACCTCGTTTGCGTGTTGCATGGGCCTGAATGGAAATATCCTGTGCTGTTCATCTTCATCTTTGCTCACCTCGTTATGAAACATGGCCAAAATAAAAAAATTGAAAATCGTGCAACTTCAAATCTTGAGTTGCTTAGAAATCTTTTTCTTTTTGTTTGTTTTTTTTTTTTTTTTAAACCTGGAATTTGAAATATGGTCACCTCTCCAGCTTGTTTCAGCAATGACAGCTGGGTTGGGTTCTTTTTAATTGTTACTTGTACTTATTTTTTTATGCTATCCATCTTTTATAATTGCATAACTTGAGGAATTCTGATTTCACAGAAGAGTACCTGGTATTACAAGAGCTTCCACAGAGGTGTCAGAATCTGAGGCCAGAGGTATGTCTGAAAGGACCAGGAGATCACCAAACAGTAATAAGGACAGAGTACAGTCTCCATGGGGAGTGAAATATTTGCCTCTGCGTCTTTTCTTTCGGTCTCCAAGGAGCTCTGTCTCTCTAACAGCAGCATCTTAGAAGCTGAAAGGAGCAGTTCACAGGGAATGAAGGTCTCTCTGGCACTGTAGCCACATTTATCAGCATCCTGGCTGGAAAGGGCATGTCCTCTAGGTTCATTGTGCATGCGGAGATGGAGCCTTATTTTTAGAAGCTTAAACTTAAATTTGCCCAAAATTAGACAACTGAAATGTGCCAACAGGAACTTTGGACTTGAAGCTGAGATTTAAATGTGGGGTAGAGGCTGAGAGTCACACCTACATGGAGAAAGATCAAAGAACCCTGCCCCTCTGCTGTAAATGTGCATGTGGTACCTGTGCTGGAGAGGGTAATGACTGCAAAAGGCATGTGAAGGTGTGATTGAGGGGAAGAGGCATCATGGGTTAATATAGACGAGGGATGATTAAGGGTCACTGTATTCAGAATGACTGTTTCTCTGGACTCTGATTTGCTTATGTGCAGAGATTACTGCCATGGTAAAGGGGGCAGGAGATGGCTCAGTAAGTTTCTTCCATCGATCCCGGCTACTTTCACCTCGACATCAAGAGGAAAGTAAGGCAGGAGGGAACTAAGTGCATGAAGAAGAGGTCTCTGCCCCCAGTACCATGATGCTCAACAACTCCCAGAGGTTTATCAGGAGTCTGAGGCTCAGAGAAGGAGGAGGAAGACTCCAAGATAGCTCGGTAAGGATAGGGTAAGGCTGCTGGGCTTGGACCTACTGGTTTGAATGTCACCTGGCTTGTTAACATCATGCTGTATCTTATCAGGATGAAGTTGCTCTCTGGCATTTGCTCTGGACCCCTAAAATATCCGTACCCTTGAGAATAAGGAATTAGAGATGGAGGATGCAAGTGGAAGGAGTCTCTCCTGCCTGCAGGAGGCAGCTGTCAGGTCTGTAGACTGTCACATGAGTCCTTGAGCTATCGGGGACTTTTGGGTAAGGTTAGACCAGAAAACTTTCACCTTGTTGCTGGTGACTCACCAAACACCCGAGAGAAAACAGCAAGGAGGCATCTCATGGGATACAGAAATACATCGATGCGAAGGCCCCCTGTTGCGCTGCGCTCTATAGGTGGAATCTACAGAGGTGAGAAGATGTTTCTATCTCCTTACATTCAATGTAGGAGGACGGAACTAGAAGGCCATTTCCCAAAGCCAGCTGCCTTCCTAGGGACCTCCAGCTCAACGGTAGCAGGCAGATTGCCTTGTTAGTCATATATGATTGACTGTCAAGGACAATATTTTTTTTCTGGTGGTTAGAAACCTCAACCCAGGTATGTATTTTTTTGCCAGATCAAGTCTGTTTATTCTCATGGCATCACTGCCTTTTAGTTTGAACAATCTTTATTCCCCTGATGTTTTCTTCTCAGCACTTAAGTATAGCATTTTAATCTTCCGTTCACCTTCTTTTTGCAAGGACAAATATGCCAGTATCTTCTGATAAGTCTTATGTTCTCCTAGTCATCTTAGTCATCTTTCTCTGCAACTCTGTCTCATTGCGAATTCATCTTTCTTGAACCTGAGGACAAAAAAATAGGTACAATATTCAGATCTGGCCAAAGATAATGTCTTCTTCTATTGGAAAATCTGGATATTTCTCCCCCAATGCATCCTAGATTGACGTGTTGCCTCTTTCACAACTGTGGTGTTTGTTTGTACCCAACCTGTACCTTTATCTTCTGCTTTTTTCTGGTCCATAGGAGTCACTTTACTCTTACAGCTTTTAGCTGTGACAGTATTACTCTTACATTACACCTGGGGAAGCTGAGGCAGAGGCAAAAAGTGACTTGGTCTTCATGAAGGAGGTCGTAAGCCTTGCCAAAAACTGTTAAGGAGAGAGGCTCTTCAGGCTTCAACACCAGGCTGCTGTGAATGTCAGGGCTTTGTCCTGCCGTGACTTCCCTCCGATGCTGATGAAGTCTAGGTTCAAATGCCTCCCCGTGGGCAGAAGCTGCCTCTACCAGGCGGGCATTATTATAAGGAGACTGGTTGTTTTTCCTGCTCCTCAGCCTACATCCCCCCCTCCCTTCTTTGCCGGGCAGAGGATGAATGGGAAGAGAGAGGCTCTGAGTGGACTCTGTTCTCCAATGCCAGTCGCTGCTGAATTTCAAATAACTCCCCAAACAAAATCCAAACAAGCAGGCCCTTGTGTTTCTCTATCTCCTCTCTCTTTGGCCTTAGTCACCAGGCTTGGCAGCACCTCTGCTCTTCTGTGGCTCGTCACATGCTAGGCGGGGAGGATGGGCTGCTTTTTCGTTTTTTATTTCCCTCGGGGGTCCGAAACAACAGAGCCCTTTGCCTTGTTTGCTTTGCTGGGGCAGGAGTGAGGATGAGCTAGAGGAAGGGGGAGGATGGTGTAACCCCCGCCTTGGCAGAGCTTTTGGTCAGCAGCAAGGTGAAGGTTGGTATCTTCAGAAGAGCGGCTGCCACCACCCATCCTTGTCCCCTGACTCCCTTGTTCTGGTGGTGTCTGTTCTCCTCTCAGGGGGTGATGGGAAGACCCCGGCTGCACAGAGATGGAGGGGGAGGAGAAGGTGCTGCCCGATGCCCAGGGATGGTGGCTTCCTTCTGTCCTGGGGGGGATTCACTAGCTGGCTGGGGTGTCCCAGCTGCAGAAAGCTGTTAGTGCAACTGGCTCGGCTTTTGTCCTAAATGCAGGCAGTGGTGAAAAAGAGCAGCGGGACAAACCTAGCTGGGAGCTGGGGTTTGGCCTGGGTGCTCATCTTGAGATATCTGAGGCAGATGTTTTTCCCCTGGCACTGGTGTGAATGGTGGGGTGGGGTGGACAGGAGAGGGGAGGAGAAAAGGAGAACACACATCATCTCTGATCACTTCTGCACCGCTGCTCTCCAAAGCGGTCTGGGGCACGGCAGTCATGGAGGGAAGGCCAAGACAATTCATGTGATCTGAGCAGAGGGGGTTTTTAGGGCTTTTGAGACCCCTAAAATCCCTCCACTCATGATCCAAGACAGGACTTGAACCCCTTCAGCCTGCAGGGAGAAGGGTCTCTCCAGACAGCATGGTGGGGTCAAAGCTATTGCAGACTGGGGCAGCTACTTCTGACCTATCAATTTTCAGCAAGCCAAGCCTGATAGACTGGGACAGTGTAGTCTGTTTTCTGCCAAAAAAAAAAAAAAAAAGAAAAGGGGATTTAGCACCATTTCTTTATCTTGTGTCTTAGACCAGAAAAGCCCTCTGTGCAAAACTCACTCAAGATGCGCTGTGAGTATTTGGCAGCATATTGCGGTGTTGTTCGCTCTGCTGTGCTCAGGCACAGGTCTCGATTCAGCCCAGCTTTAACTGGATGAGAGGGGCTGCTCATCCTGGCAGCCCGCTCGGCGTGTGCTGACTTTAAATGGCAGGACATGACCCCATGCTTGTGATAAGGGATATTAACTCCTGACCTAAATAGGGCAAAAGAGACCTGAAGTTTATGGAAAACCTGTTCCACTGGTCCGAATAAAAGCCAGCGAGCTTCTGCCTGGGATCTACTGACCAGAAAGAGAAAATCATTAATAGCGTTCCTGATTGTCCATGTGGAAGAGCTTAAGTGGTAGCCGGTGCCTTTGCAAACTCCCGGGATGGGTCAGAAGAAGGGAAGTTGACTCTGTCTTGTGGATATAGAAGAGTCTGCCTTCTGCAAGGCTCATCACTACCGCTTTTTTATGGGAAAAACAGCATCCAAGATATTGTTGTTGTCGTTAGTCACCGCTGCTGAACGGCTCACGGGGCTGTCAGAAAATACACAAGTAAGGTATAATCATGGGGTTTGTGCTAACCCCAGGTTTCTGGGCTAAGCACAGGAATCCCTGGGTGAAATTCAATGGCCTTATTCTGCCTGAAGACAAATATTAACATAAATGTCTCCTCTGGCATTACATATATATGTTTGCAGGTATATACATATATAAAATATATATTAAAAAAACCCACAATGCAAGATGTTTTATGAAGAATGACCTAGACTTAGTACCATCCCAGTGTTTCCCTCAAGCTGAAGAATTGATTCTGAGAAACTCCTTGAGAATGGTGCTTGGGACCAGTTGATTTTTGCATCTGTTGCTATGTATCCAACACTGATTTGCTGGGCTGAGCTGGTGCCTCTGACTGTGTGATGCTCCACTGCTTTTGAAAGGGTTTGGCTTTTTCCAGTTATACTCAATACTCTGATTTTGAGAGGGAGCTCCTATGAATATATCTTCTTATATATTCCTACTTATGATCTTTATAGCTAACTATATATATGAAATAGGGAACACCTCCAACTGGGAGTGGTATGTAAGGAGTCTTTTACTGCTAGGCAACCACTTCAAATCCAAGGCTGCAAATTGTTACTCAGTCTATGACAGCTCTCTTAACCCCTGAGCTCTTCTGCTCAAACTGGGAAAAAAGAAGCATGTTGAAAGGAAGGTAAATCTAACTTGTACCAGAGACAAAGTTCAAATCTTTTCAACCTGGATGCTCTCCAAACTGGGGAAATATAACAGATAAAGGTAGTCAGAATTACTAAATAATAATAATAATAACAACAACAATAATATTAATAATAATATTAATAATAATAATAGAGTTAGTCTCTTTTCTTTCTTTCTTTCTCTTAAGTCCATTGGGAAAAGATTTTGAATATCTGCGAACAAATTTGTTCATTCGTAACAGCTTATCTCTGAACCAATTTTTAGCCAGTGATTTTTGCCAAACTCTCTTGGACTGCTTTGTATTCGCAATCCCTTCAGTTGAATTCTGTATTAGATTATATTTGATAAAATATAGATCTTGAATTTTACTATGCGTCGTTTTAGTGAGTTCGTATATAACATATTCAGGCAGTTTTCCAAGCTTTTTTAAAAAAATGAGATAAGGTGGTTATATACAAACACTTCCAGATACAGATGTTGGGATTTCTGAAGTCTTATTTCACCCTTGGGCGCGTGTGTGTGTATGTCTTTCTCCACCTATGTTCGACACACATATACATACATTTAATTCTATTCCTTTTGTGAGTAGCTGATCAGAACAGAAAGATGACAAGTGCTGAAGAGTTGATAAAAAATAAGGTGGTTTTTTTTCAAGAATTTCCAGGCCCAATGGTCCTGGAGAAGCTCCCTATGGAGAATTAAATCTTTAACTGCTACCTTTGAGGGTCTTGTTCCTCCATCGTGACCTCCTGAGCTGCTGAGAGGTTGAGAACACTCAGCCTCTATCCAGGTCCTTGTCACCAGAGGGAGGCAAACGGATGCCTTGTGAAATGGAATAGTTGACCTACAGCTGTTCTGATGATGAACGATTTTTCCAAATGTTCCACTAATCACCAAAGTGTTAATGAGTAATCAACAATATAAGCTACCAGCAGCAAGCAAGGAAAACAAGAGACAGTATATTACTGTTACAGCTGCAAATTTGTTGCCTGCTCCTCCTCCTGCCCCCAGCCCAGGCTCACCAGATTTATGAAATCTGGAGATTCTCCATCTGTAGCAAGAGATTGGTAAGAAAAAATATCAGATGGTGGTCAGAGGCGAATGGCTGGGATAAGAAGGAATTTGGAAGATTTACAGAACATGTTGTTGAAGGCTTCATGAGAATCAATTTTTGAAAATGGGATATGAAAAAAACTGCTTGGATTAAAAAAAAAAAAATAAAGTTGTAGCAAGGCACAAGCTGTAGAGCTGCTGGAATGGCAACAGCATTTGCCTTTTGATTTTTCCTGTACTCAGAAAAGGAGATTCTCTTTCACTGCAGTGACTTTTCCGTTATCTAAAGCTCAAAGATTAAAAACTAGATGTTTTTATCCTAAATACTGCTGTCCTAAACAGCCGTACTGCTAAAGCTGAATGTGTGAAGATTAAAAGCACTGCTTAAAGGTTACTTATGTTACTAATTACTATTTGTCATTAATGGCCAATCAGAGTGTGAAGAATGACTTTGCATCTTTCCCTCCCATGACCAGTATTAGTGAGTCCCGCTGGCTTCTTACTTTTATGAAGGATTTTCCTTCTATCCATCTTAAATAACTACCCTTCTAATTTCCTGGAGTATCAGCCAGAGAGGTTGAAGTTCTGTGTATTACTTTTCTTCTCAGTGTGCACAGGTAATACTTAGCATTTGTTTCCAGGGTTAGGAAAACAAAGTAAGCATAAAAAATCTTGTTAGATTTTGATCTTGTTCACTTGGATGGTAAGGTACGATGTCTTCCCTGTTCACCTAAATAGAGGTTTCCACACCCCACATGAGCAAAATCACAAGAGTTCCATATAAAGCATCTGTGGTCAGGAAAGAAATCCAAATGGAGAAGATTAGTTACCTCATCTTTCATCAGATGATAACGTGCTCTTGCTCCAAGGCTTCCAACTCCCACAGTTGCGGAAGGTATTTTATAGCTAGCATCAAAGCTGAGCCAGGGAATTCAAGAACCAAATTTTGATCAGTAAACCCTTTCCAAGGCAAGAGTCTCCATGAACCCAAGCTGTCTGAAAGGATAACTCAGGGTTGCCACTGGCCAACTCTGATTTTATCTGTCTCTTTTTGTGAACAGTGTTGACCCCTGCCTGAAAGCCTGATGAGAAGAGGCGACTTGGGAATTTATAACAACTTATTACTGTCCATTTGCACATCCCTCTGCACTTCTGCTTTCACCTAATCATTTCCCTACAGGTGGCTAAAATGAGCTAAAAGCCACAACTGGAGACCCAATATCCCTGAGTCTCTGTTAATGTTGGTGACTTCAGTTGTTTTAAATGCCTAGGTAATTCTGGAGTAGAAGTGTAGGCCACACTTTGTCCACCTGTTATGTGAAGGTGGACCAATACAGCTTCTCCATGGAGTTACAGACCATTTGCCTCTTATGTGAGCTTGCCTGAATGTAGCTCCCCATAGACTCAATGGACATCCAAGTTAAGCACTGGTAAGCACGTAGTCACAGATCCTCTGAAAGTCCCTCCCCCAAAGTCTCATAAGCATGTGGATGCCTTGGAAACCCTGCAGCCTAAATACCAAAGCCACCAAGGACTTCCCCAATACAGGAACCATCAGGTCTGTGTCACTGAGTTTGTGTACCAATAGAGACTACTTGTTCCACCTCTTTTCTTTAGGACACGTCAGGTCTCGATGTATGCCTTGATCTCTGAAAGCAGGTCCAAATCTCTTGTATCTGTTGCCACAGTAATTTCCGTGCTTTAAGGCCTCCAAGGATGCTGAGGATCCTGCAAAGCATTAAAAGCAATTTCTTCAGTATCAACCACTTGCAAGAAATAGGTATCCTGCATGAAGAATGGAAAAAGGCGCCAGACTGGCTGGAGAGCAAGGGGTGACACAGACAAGAGACTTGATACTTCCCTCTTTGGGGAAGGTTTGAGTCTGTCATGTAAATTCTGAACAGGGAATGAGGAAGAGAGCATTTTAGGTCCCAGTGGTGACAAGAGGAATAGACGCTCTTGAAGGTCGCCAGAATGCTGACATTTGATAAGCAGCAGTAATGGAAAATTACAGATCTTGACCTCCTCTGGCACAGCAGAGGATGTACCAGCACATAACCATCCCAGGGGAGAGGAGCTGTGACTGCACCTGCCTCCAAAGGGCAAGGAGAGGACAAACGTCATGGAGGGCTGGAATTCCTAATGCTGCCAGGCCAGACAGTGTCCTGTTGTCCTCGCCTGGGGATCACTGGGAGTCTCTGCACTGAAGTCTGAATAGTTTGTCCCTTCTGTGATAAATCCCCTTTTATGATGTCTGTCCATTTCTGACCTTCGTGCCCAACACGTACATGCTAAACGCTATTTATCTCATTTTTATTTGTTTTTTTTTAATCTTCTCCACTTGCTTTAAAGTGAGTTGGGTGTTAAACCTGGCTCTACGTCATGCTCAGAAAAGTGGAAAATGAAAACTAACTGTCTCTCCTGTCCTAATGCAGGTGGTAGGGCTGTTTCAAAGTTTTAAGCAGTTGGTGTGAAGAGAAACACTTCCTTACTGCATTTAGGAGAGTGTCTTATTCCTGAATAGCCATTCATAAACTCCTCTCATTGCATAGCAGCTCTATCCACTTTTATCACTGATTATGTTTATTTTTACCACATCCCTATGTTGGAATAGTTTTAGATTTATGCAAATACTGTATGTGGCCATTGATTTAATGAACCTCTGACCCACTCCTTTGCACTCTGACTGTGGACTCTTCTTTGATCTGGGTTTTTCCCTGTGATTACACTCATCAGTGGCCTTTCGTGACTGTGAAGACAAAAGATCTGCGATAACAAGCCCAGGAAGACAGAAGCAAGCTGCTCTATTCCTCCTAAGCCCCATGCTCATTGCTGAGCTGAAGAAACAATCAGTGGATTGCCTTCAGCTTGAGGAGGCTGAAACAGAGCATCAGTGGGATTAGAAGGGTTTAGGGGTATTAGAATAATTGGTGGTACTAATTTCCTATGCCGGAGACTTCCAGCTGAGTGAAGATACTGCAAGTTGCTGCTCTCTGCAGAGAGAGATGCACTTTAGAAAAAAGGAGAGGTAGCTGGATGATGCTCAGGAAGAGTAGAGAGATGCAGGGGTTAAAGTGGCAATATAAAAGGATCCCAGTGCGGCAAGGTCTGTAGCTTTGGTATTAGGTGAAAAAAATACCCTAGAACATACCATGCATAAAGTTCGGTGGGGAGTGGCAACCCAGGGTGGAGGCGGAGGGGACAGAGGGCTCCATTTGAAACTTGAACTAGGGAGGGAAACAGGAGGTACCACTGCATTTTCGTGCTAGCTGGGGAAAGACAAACAAACCCCTGCTCTGTCCTGTGTGTGAGGAAGCCGTCCAACCTACTTAAACTATCTGATATTCCATGTGCACCGTGATCTCAGTCGTAGCCTGAGAACAGGATACACATGTACCTCCCCATCTCTATACTGGGGCCACCAGAATCACAGAATCGCAGAATCTCCTAGATTGGAAAAGACCTGTAAGATCATCTAGTCCAATCATTAACCTAACCCTGACAAACCCACCACTAAACCATGTCCCTGAGCACTATATCGACACGACCCTTAAATACCTCCAGGGATGGGGACTCCACCACTGCCCTGGGTGGCGTGCCCATCCCTGTGGAGGTATTTAAGGGTCGTGTCGATATAGTGCTCAGGGACGTGGTTAGACTATCTGATATCCCGTGTGCACTGTGATCTCGGCCGTAGCCTGAGAACAGGATACACGTGTACCTGCCCATCTCTATACTGGGGCCACCAGGCATCAGAGCTTGGGACTGTGAAGAGAAAACATGCTGGGACTGGGAAACAAGAGTAGGGACGAAATAGTTGAGGGAAAGGGTTTCTAATATCCAAGGACAAGATGGATCTGTAAGCTTCACTGGAGAAGTTGTGTTACTGACAGTGAAAAATAAGGGAGGATGCAATGGGCTTTTTAAGGTTGGACCATTACTTGAATTGTTTAGATAGAATGAAATAAATCTTTGCCTGAACTGGAAGCCCATATTAAATGGGACCAGCAAGCCCTTTCCCACTTAGGTGTTGCTGATTCTTGGACTAATGCTTTCACCTCTTGTTATGTGCAAAGATCATAGAATCATAGAATGGTTTAGATTGGAAGGGACCTTGAAGTTCATCGAGTTCCAACACCCCTGCCATAGGCAGGGACACCTCCCACTAGACCAGGTTGTCCAAGGCCCCGTCCAACCTGGCCTTGAACACCTCCAGGGATGGGGCAGCCACAGCTTCTCGGGGCAACCTGGGCCAGTGCCTCATCACTCTCAAAGTGAAAAATTTCTTCCTAATATCTAATCTAAATCTCCCTTCTTCCAGTTTAAAGCCATTCCCCCTCGTCCTATCACTACATGCCCTTGTACAAATTCCCTCCCCAGCTTTCCTGCAGGCCCCCTTTATGTACTGGAAGGCTGCTATAAGGTCTCCCTGGAGCCTTCTCTTCTCCAGACTGAACAACCCCAACTCTCTCAGCCTGTCTTCATAGGATGGACCCAGATGACCCTGCACAAATGGAATCTCTTCACCAATTGCTTATCTTTCTACTGGGTTCACATCCATTCAGTCTCTAAGTGATTGCCTTCCTCACTACGTTCAAAAGGCACCACTGTACTTAAAAATAAATGAACTTGAGTTTTGGAGATTGGTTATGGCCAGAAATTCTCAAAGTGGTATCAGAAGCTTTCTCAGGTGCCTGCTTGGTCGGTTTTGTCCTTGCATAGAACAACACTATACGTCAGGTTAGGTTTTCCTTAGTAGTCTTAAATGTGGTCTGTTTAGGGCTGTCAAGGCATTTTCAGCTAAAGAATTCATTCCTGTGGCCCAGCCTTAAGATTTTTAGACATCACGTCATTCCTCTTGCTCTCTTAATGTGGTACATTGCAGTTTTGTAGCTTGTGGTGGTTTTCTTCAGAGAAAGCCTATTTTTTTGAGGACTTTCTATGGTGGATGGGGCAAATTCTTAGTGGTACCTCCATAGCTGCACAATGCCAGTTATATATATATATTTATATATACACACACACATATACATATAAAACATGATTTTAACCTTCCAGCCCTTCAAGTGTGTTTTTCCTTTTAGTACTAAAGACAGTATAAGCTTCCTTGCTACTCTTTGTCACTTGGTCCCCAGGAACACCCTTACGAGCTCCTCACATTTACTGCTTGAAGAGTTCAGCAAGTAGCTGGTTAAATCCTGTGGAGGCAGGGAAGATTGTCTTCAAGGAGAGCCGTGAACGCTGCAACTTTGTGAGCAAGTCTTCTCCGGTTCCATCTTCAGGGAAGTGAGGAGCGATAGCATATGATTAACTTATGAAGTGCTCGCTGAGGCAACGTCATTAGTTCGAACGGGCCCTTGTGAAAATGGGAACTGCCAGAACATGAATTTTTAACGTGTGGGCTGCATTAAGATCTAAACGTGACGGAGACTAAACTTAGAGCCTGAACTCAGAGAGCAGTGCTGCTATTTGCGGCAGAAGCCAGAGATGGGTTTAGGGGGAAAGTAGCCGGGTATTTTTTAAGAGGCCCTTGTATTAGTAGAAGCTTCACCAGTTTTGGGCAAGTGTCAGCACAAATTAGGCTAGTTTCTAGGGGGTGAGCACACCTCTGTCTCTGCCTGGGGTCTCCACCAAGCTAATTCTGTTTCTGCCTTTAAATGCTTCCTTTCCATCCATCATTGCATTCACCTTCACTCTTGATGGTCTGTCCTCACCCACTCTCCTGCGATCCTTCCTTCTCCCAAGCCAATTCGCCCCATCCTATGCTGAGTGCTGGTCCTTCCTTTTCACCCTTTGCTTTGCACATACACTCCCTCCCTGTCATCCCCAGTAGGAAAACTTCTCTGCTCTGAAACCAGGTGCTGGCACTGGAGGGAAACAGCACTGTGCAACTCAGAGCGATGTGGGAGATGGCCAGCTAGAGGCTGCCATGGCAACAGCTGGATTTCCTTCACACACCCCCTCTCTGCTTACCCAGAGATTATACTAAAACAACAAAAAAAGCAAAAGAACCCTCTTCCCCTCAAAATAGCCCAGCTTTTTTCATGTTTGCCAATGCAAATCCCTGGAACCCCTGTTGCTGGTACAACAATCTTATGATTGTCGCTTATGCAAGGTAAACAAAAAAGGGGGTTGGGTTGCTTCCTCTTGGTGGGGCAGACCTTGTTTTGCACTTCTTGTGCTGTGATCTTTGAGCTGAGTGACAAAGCTGTGGTCGAAAAATATATTGGGAGATGACTATGCGTTTTGAGGCCTGTTGCAGTTGTTCCACGCAAAGATCTTGGGGAGAGCTGGGGTTTGGGGTGTGCAGGTGTGTGGGGATGTCTCCAGGAGAGGTCCCAGTGGTGCTGCTTCTCCTGTGACAACCCAGAGGACAGGCAAGCCCAGCTCTTTGTCACAAGTCATTACATCAGTTTTTAGCATCCTACATGTGCACACAGACACATGCAAGTCTACCTGGCATCAGGCAATGCAGGTGAGATGTTGATTAACTTCTTCAAACACAGGAAGAACTTGACTGATGTGCATCTTCCCAAGCAGGGCTTGGCCCTTCATCTCTCCCGGTTTATTTTGAATAAGATATGGTCGATATTCTTTTCTTCTCTCTCCCTCCTTAAATCCCTTTGTGGCTGTTTGCATTGGGAAACACCAAAATTGCATGGAACATCAAGTGGAGAAGGAATTCCCCTGAATAAACAGGAAATTCACTCCAATTGCAAATTGATATTTAATGTTGCATCAGAGAAGAGTGACTGTCTGGGGATGTTTTTGCAGTACAATCTTTCAGTCTGCACTGCCGTATCCCTTCCCTGTGCCTATCATCAGCAGTGATAGTAAACTTGAATTTTTTGATTCCTTCATATGTCTCCAAGCCCACTCCATGCTACTTTTAACACATGTCCCCAGGGGCTTTCCTTCAGACTGGAGGCCTTGAAATGTCATAGTAGGTCAGGTTTCAGAAGACTTCAAGCTTTATTTCTGAATGAAGCAGCATCTAAGAGATATCTTAGCAGCTGTAGCAGCAGAAGAGCTCTGTCCTGGTCAATGAACCTACAGCAATAAACATCAGCTGGAAAAGTAACCCACGAACAGTCAGACTTGTCCTGCAGTCAAATCATTTCCTCCTAGTACCAAGATGCCCTTGCTCTCCCGACCTGAACAAGTTTTAAGGTGAATGCTGCTGAGATATTTTCAGTTTCTGGCTTTAATTGCTAATGTGGTTGAGTCCTTTCCTTGGGAGAAAGGGATTTGACAGTTACTGGTGTCCAGTCAGAGAAGCGAGCAGTGATAGACACAGGGGGATGCAGTTAATATGGGGCAGGGAAGACGAGTTTCAGCTTTATCTTGAGGACGTCAGATCGCTGAGCTATAATATCCTCACTTAGTTTCACGCTGTTTGTTTTTCTCCCCCTCCCTCTCCTCCTCAACAATTAACTTTGCAATTAGACTTAATTATATTCAGTAGCTATTGAATGCGTCCTCTGCCCCAGTTGCTGCTGATGGAGAAATGCAGCAGTTGGGGTGAAAGATGCACAGTCAGCTCAGCAGACCGTTCAGCAGTGATTCACACGTCCTCTGCATGGGTGAGAACAGGGATCTCTCCTAAATACGCGGTCTTGTGATTTATTCCTCCTCTCACTCCCCTAGAGTTTCACCTTTCTGTCTCATTTTAGGAGTCAAGCAACTGCTCTTAAATGTCGGGAAAACCTGGAAGGATCCCTTGAGGGATGTTTTTTTTTTTCCACCAAAGGTGACAAGTCTCAGGACAGTATTATGCAAGCAGAACGCTGGTTTTTGGGGGTTGGACTAGATGATTCCAGATGTCCCTTCCAACCCTGACCATTCTGTGATTCTGCGATTCTGTGAATGAATCCTAAACCCAAGGTACTGTTTTTGTTAGTAAACAATGATCTCCATCCTCTTCCCAGTCTCTAGGTCACACAGAGATCAGCTATGAAGCTGGGAGACCTCAAAGACAAGTTTGTAAAAGGTCTTTTGGTACCAAGTACCTTTCGGCGTTACTTTACCCTAAAGTGTCCAGAAATCCAATACCCAGTAAAGCTCTTGGGGTATTGGTGTTAACATCACTGTCCTTCCTCTGTTCTGGGTAAATAGCAATGCGTAAAGAGCATGCGCGCATGTGTGCATGTGTATGTGTGTGCGTGTTGGCTTTTGTACAACATACAGTTTTTTTGCCATCTATCAGTACCTGAGATATCAGGTACTTCAGCAGTCTCAGAACAACTTATCCATTAACACAGTATATGAGTGTTAGATGACTTTCATTCCCTTTTGGGAGATACGTGGCAATCTTCCTTCAGGGAGGATGAGGTGACAAGTAGTATTTCCAACCGATTATGCAAAGCGGGGATTGCTCTTGGAAAACAAGCAGTTCAGTTCAGCACAACTTTGCGTGGAAGCTACTGTGAAGGGCAAGAGGCTTATGAAACCTGGGTACGGAAAACCATTGAAATAGGGGTCCAAGATCTTGCTTGAAAATGACCTTTTGTTGATAGGAAGTGAAAGCTTTGTCTTGCTGGAGTGCTATCTGGAGAAATAAAATTGTGTTTTTCTTGGTCTTTGATTCCCCCAAATGATTATGGTGATTGGACAGGAGGAAGGAAGTTCTGCTACGAGCATCCGACTGCTTCAGACCAGGTGTGCAAGCTGCTTTGGTTTGATTATAAGCGTAACTCACTGATTTTGAAGAAGGGTGAAGTTATTTCTCTGATTTTCTGGATCACAGCCTTTGCTCCTGGAGAACTGATACTTTCATAGCCAAAAGGCAATTAGTAGTCCTTGCAGTAAGGCAGAGACACATCTTCTCCCAGTAAACAGTCTCCTAAAGGCAAGGATGGAAGGTGGAGCAGCAGTAAACTGAAGCAGCAGCCCTGTAAGTGCCTGGCTGTACTTGTTCTGTGAATAGAGGACTTCATTATCTTGGGCTGCCAATGTGAATTAATTTTTAATGCATAATACCTCCCCCATCACTTTTGCTAGCTGGAACTTAACTAAACAATGCATCTCTTGAGATAAACAGGCAAAAATCCCAGCCGTTGGGTCAATTTGCTAGGAGCAGAGACATCAGTCAGATGCAGAACATTGGCCAAGCGCTTCCTCGGGTATTTCATTCGGGGAACCTTGGGGGAAAGCTGAAACCCTCCATCTGCTTGGTGAGAAATCGTGCTTAGAAAGCTGAGGAGCCTGGTCCTTCCCAAAGAAGCAGTCTCTTCTTGCTTCCAATTAGGCGGTCCATATACTGCATTGTCAGAAAGACGTGTAATTGATGGAGAACACAGAAATTCACACCCTGTTGCTCCCTCCCCATCCCCTACTGTGAGTGAAAACTTGATTCCTTCTGAAAACTTCTTTTTTTTTTTCCCCCCTTTTCCTGAAGATTATTTATTTATTTATTCCTGTACCTAGTAATTAAAACATTGTGTCTGGCCAAATAAAAAAAGAAATACCCAAAACCTAAACACCCCACATTATCAGAGGAAAAGAAAAGCTGGAATTGCCATAAATAACACAGGAATTCATGAATAATTCAAACCAGAATATACTTGTTATTGTAAGGAGTTATCGCAGCTAATTATAGTCTATTGCTATTGTTCTCTCCAAAGCTCTGGCATTGATCACTGCAGGACATGCCAAATATTTCACTAAAACAAAATATTGTGCTCAATACTCCTCCGCTGATAAGCAGGTCTTTCCCTAAGAGGGATCCCTGTTCTTCAGTGGCTTTTGTTCCTTCGATCACGGTTGGTAAGAAATGGACAGGACCTTTCACTTAACCGACTCATTCATCTCTATTAGTCCAATTGGTCCCTGCAGACTATTCTGCCCTGCCCAACCTTGGTCTTACTGCCTTGGCGCAGAAAGGGCTCAGCCTTCCACCATTCCAAGAAAACAGGGAATAACCTTCTAAGATTTTTCCTATGTTTTTTTGTTTGGTTGGTTGTTCTTTTTTTTTATTATTTTCTGATTATTATTTTTTTAATATTCTGGGGTTTTTAAACCTGTCTGTCTCCTCTTTAGAAAATACTTGCATCCTGAGAAAGGAGGAGGATTTATGCACATTGCAGAGTACTATCTATGAGGACATGTGGCTTCCCTGTTGGGTTTCCTTTCAGATTTCCCCACGAGCTGCAAGATTGCTGGGTGTGTATAAGACTACGAGTTGTAGATTATTGGCAAGCGGCAGATGTTGACTAGACATGAGCTTGGAACCGGAGACGTTTAAGGAATGAGCTCCAGAAAATCAGAACATGCCAAAGAACTGCCTGTGAAAGAAGTTTTAATGAGAATATTAATCATGAAATGCAGCAAAGAAAGTAAAATAATGTAATAGAAATATTTAATGAGAGAAATGTAAAGGCAGTATTATTTCTATAAAATTGACAGGCGAAGAGGAACATTACTGATATCTTCAGAATTTTGAAGAGTTCGAGGAAGGCTAACAGATGGCCAGCCTGCTAGGGATAAATCTTTCCCAAACTTCAGATATTAAGTTGCAAGGAAGTGAGGGTGTTATTTTACCTGCAAGTGGGAACCTCAGCATGAACACGAGTCCAGTGCCAGCAAAACACTGCTCCAGGGAAGAAATCGCCTATTGTCCAGTCTCTGACATAAGATTTACAGTATGTTGTATCATTGCAAATAGTTGTTGTCCTTGGTCAGACTAAATCTAACTTTCAGCCTATTTTGAAAGATGAATCAATCTGATATTGCTGTGTCGTAGAGGTGACAGTTTTTTTCCTTCTGCACTCACCTATGTGTGTGATTCCTTTTCTCCTGACATCTCTTTTTTGGCCTGACTTTGGCTAAAGGCCTGAATCTATAAGGCATAAAATTTGTATTGCTAAAATCTACTCAGAAGTCTGCAAAAAATCTATTATTATTATTATTATGATTACTACCTCCCATATAACATAATGCTGTGTATGCATTTCCTACAAGATCTTTAGATAAAGTGAAGACTTTTTGCATAACTGTACAGTGCATGATATGGGCTTGCTCCATCACTTAGACTCTTAGATAACCCTAAGAGGTCTTCTAAGGGGCAGAGAGTTTGTGGGTCTACTCCAAACTCCTTTAGTGAATGAAAAACTCTTGGTGTATCCGCATTGCTCTGAAAAGATGGCACTGGACCAGCGTTAATATGGTGTGCTTCATGTCTCACCCCCTTCCACCTTTGTGGGCACTCATTGGAGTGGTGGTGGGAGACCCCCAGGTGATTTGCTGACATTTCTGCTGCACGTGGGCACGAAGGTGCCAGGCATTACCACTTAAAAGGTATATTTGGCTGAGTTTATGAGCTTCCAAGTTGGCAGGTAGGCAGGTGTAGTCTTGAGGGCAATTAGGGACCATCCTTATTTGAGAGAACAGAAATGGCCTCCTTGGCTTTCCTGACTGAACCCATCAATCCCTTACTTGCATTAGTCAGGATGGGGGGGGATATATGAGCTAAATCCAATGCATTAGATTCCTTCCAGATTTGAAATCAAATTATTGCAGATTAAGAACTCTGTTTATTTCATAGCTGTATACCTAGTCTGGTTGCTGGAAATAAAAAAGAAATAACCTCCAAAATGTTTTCCAGATGGTTACAGAGAAGATAATCTGAACAGTCACTGGCTTTTTTGGGTAGAGAGAAATCACTGTATCGCAAGAAGAGGAAAACTGTGCATGCATTTTACATGAAGAGGTTATTTGAGAGCACGACAGCTATAATGAGAAAGAGATCATCTTGCTTGTGGCTGTACAGAGTGGAGGTCAGACAGCTCCGAATTAGCAGAGTCATTAATATTCTACTACAACATAAGGCTGGAAGGGACCTTCTAGGTCATCAAGTCAACCATGTCACATAATCCCATTTGAGAAGAGCTGGTGACATTGGGGGCTAAGCAGTGGAGAAAATGCTTGTGGAGACATAAAGTACCAGCCACTGACCGAGTGGTTAACAGAGAGTAGGGGTGAGGGTTTTGTTAGGGGACTTGAGGGAATTACGTACCTGACGCAGATGTCTTGGAAATTTCCAGTATTTCTAAAGTAACTTCTGCATTCCTTGCTGTGTTTGGGGAGGGGAGGCCTGACTTTCCACTGAGCATCTTGTGTTATCGAATGTGACAACATGGGGAGAAATGTTGTGTTCCTACACGGATCAGTGCAAGCTGCTAGGCACGGAGGACAGAAGGACTGATCCTGCCTGCTCTTCGGTGCCCTCAGTTCTTCCTGGAGCTAAGGGTGCTCAGCACTGTGGGGATCATCCCCTTTGGGATTGCCTCCGAACTGCAAGGACACATGACCTTGACTCTTTCTGAAACACGGATGCAGAGGACAGTGATATGGAGCAGGGAATCAAGGTGCCAGGTTTTCTTCCTGGGAATCCCACTTGAATCACGTCTTGGCTTTGCCTGAGTAGAATGTTAATTCCTCTCTCCCTTTGTTCTCATCCATGTAACGTGCTAAGATAATTACATTCTTATGTCTCACAGGGATGTTGTGAGGTTTCTCTAACATTTATCAAGTGTTTGAAGAAGATCTTATGAAGGTAGAGTGTAAGTACCAGAAATTGCTAACAGTCTTGACGAAGATCCTTCCTTCGAGCAACGTAGACAAATTCGAGCTGGAACTATGGCAAACATTTTTTAACAGCAAAATTAATTAAGTGCTACGGCAGCTTCCCAAGGGAAGGGGTAGATTTTCCATTGCTCGAAATCTGTACGTCAAAGCTGCCTGTCTTTTTGAAAGGCAGGCTCTAGCTTAACTACAAGTTATTTGGTTCAGTGCAGAAATCACTGGATGATGCAGACGATAGATATGACAATCTTGTGGAGTTATGAAAATGCTCCCACCCCCCTCCCCGCCCCCATCTCTGAATGTTTTTATCTGGGAAGGAGGGAAACCCCAACAGATTTTTCTGTTAGTGACATATTCACCAGCTCCCCTCGCCAGTGCACGGCCTTTGTTTCTTCAACTAAGTTTCCGTTCACCTTGTGACACCAGCTCCTAAGTACTATCATCTTATTTGGGGGCATAATGGCTATTCTGGGAGCCACTGTGTCGTCACCTCTGTCACTTTTTCAGATGACTGGTAGATTTGCTTTTTTTCTACTTCTAGTTTGGTAGGGACTGTGTGTTGAAAAAGTTCTGTCTCATGACAAACCAGACAAGTGACCTCATGCTCTAGCATGGTCAGTGCTAAAAAGACAAGCAGAACCTGAGTATCTGAAGTACCTGTGAAGGTGTTTTATCACTGTTATTTACCTTCGCTCTTTCTTCCTTTATTCCACATGCTGCTATGCCAACAGTGCACAGATAAAAGCGTATTTTGGGAAATGAGGCTCTCCACTTCTCTCTGATCTCTGCCTGGATGCATTGTCCTTCACATGTTTATGAAGTTGGAAAGGACACAGTCAAAACTGTTTTGCTTTCACCTTCCACGTACTCTCAGCCTCCCTATGGTATCTGTGTGGGATTTTAGATAGACTTCTGTGTCAGGGTTGTCACTTTGTGACCAGCAGGCTAGATCTAGATTGGGGAAGAAGGATTTTGGCAACGGACAATACACAACCATCAGCTGTGCCTGAACAGGTCCAGGTGCTTTGGGCACATCTAGCTGTAATATTCATGTGGATGAAGGCAATGGATCTGGTTACAGGAGTGCCTAGGTCCTGTAAATCACATTTGCCACACCTACTGCCTACACAAGAGGTTGCCAAAATCCACGAGACTCTCTCTTCTTCTCTGTTAAAGAGCTTAGACTTCCTTGCTCTGCCCCAAAACCAAATAATGCTTTTCTTTTTCTTCCTAAAACACACCAAATGGCCCTTAAAGATCAAACATAATTTGCTGCTTATGTCAAGTTTGCAAAGACAAGTTACTCCAACAAAACTCTGTACTCAAGACAGGCACTCAAATAACGAACTGGTGGTTAGTGTCTTCTAATGTGATGGATGAAGTTAAGTTTTAGGAGAAGAAAGAAGGCATTGTGTAAACAACAAATAGGTTATTCTTATTGCTATTTTAAAGGGGATTATAACATGAACTATGATGAAACAGAGTTGAGAGGTGACCTTTGTGCTAGGAGGTGGGGAAAGAAAAGCATTTAGTCAAAACGATCACATCTGAAAAATTCATTTGATAGTGATGATACAGTAACTGCTACTGTAAATACAATTTTCTCTATTTTTAAAGAACCATTTGGTTTCCAGACACACAATTCAACACTGCGCTAACTGGCAGCTTTGGTGTTTAAAAATGGATTGTGTCGAGACAAGGTAATACCCAGAGGCAAATGTGCTGTTAGGAAAGAGCTGTACAGGTTTATATTAAAGTCACAAGAGGGCTTTGTGACTGTCAGGAGGCAGACTAAGGGCAATCTTAGATCTTGCCAACACACTTAGTTGGAGTTCGCAGAAGTCATCTTCTGTTTTATGGCTACATGGACTAACTTTCAAAAATACAGGAGATGATTGAAGGATAAACTCTCATGTCCTTATTTTCGTTATGTTCAGGCAAATCTTGGGTGTGCGTAGCATTCAAGCAGTTGGGCTAGTTTTAGACTGGGATAATTTTTGGCTGAAGAGATTTCCTAACATATACCAAATAAAGGTGCTGTAAAGACGTTTTGTGCTCCGTTGCCTTCTCCTAGGACTTTCGACAACAAAAGATAATTCCTCATTTAAAAAAAAAACATATTTTTTTTTGTCACGCACTGCCAGATCTATGTGTTCAGGTGCCTCTTTGGCACCTGAATGGGAGATAGTTACTTCTATGCATCTAACCCCCATGGTTCAAAAAACTGAAACCATAATTCTTCCTTTCATGTACTGGTTGATTTCCCAAGTACATCCAAGCGAAGAGAGATCCTTGCTGCTGGGCAGTGCAGAGACTAGAGGACCCCTAGGCTTCACTACACAAAACCATTTTAAAGCCAGAAGGGAACATGATCTGCCATCTGTGTGGAGCAGACCAGAGAGCTTCACTCAGCAGTTTTTGAAACAGTCTCCTAACTCAGGCTGAGCAGGAGAATTAGATCCAATCTCAGTTTAATATTTCCTAGTAACAGAGAAGCTGCTGCCCCTTCTAAGATTAGTTGCCATAGTTTAGAAGACACACACACACAGAGACATTGAATTTCCATTCTAAATTCCTATTTGTGCTCCATATCATGAGCTAATGCCATGCTTTATCCATGTTGCACTGATGGAAAAGGTAGGTGAAGATCTTAGCTGCTAGATGTTGTGCCAACCAGGTTGGTAGAGGGGTTGGATATAACCTGGTTCCTCATATCACCTAGACAAATCCCACATATACCTTTCTGCTCTACCTGCAGGGATGCTGGAAATACCCATGTTCTCTCTTTTCTCTGTTTATAGGCTTTTCTATTAGAGACAAAGCCACCTTCATCCCTTCTCTCCTTGGGCTCCTTCCAACCATCTCCAGTTCCTCCTTGCACCATAGATCTACTATTCCTTATCTTGGGCAGCAAAAAAAGTGAGTTTCGTTCATTTTTTGGCGCCATTTTTTACCTCCACAAATCAATGTCAGGGAAGAAAAAGGGGAGGTACCACCTGCCTCGTCTGTGTGATAGCCAGGACTTATGTGTTGGTCAGCCTGTTTCATGGCCTGTGAGGCTGTAAAGAAAAGACTTCAGAGAGCTTTCTGGATGTGTTGCATAGTCATCTGCAATCCCTGAATTGAATGTTTTAGATTATCTTTACCAGACCTTTGTGCCAGGCTTTGCCCCCAGGTTTCCCTCTTTAAAGCAGCTTGTCCACTCACGTGTTTATCGATTTATATATTTTTGATAAACTCCCCATGGTTTTTGTGACAATTCTTTGGGACTAGCTTGGACTGGCTGCCAGCAGCCTACTTTCTTCCAACTGCTTCCTCTGGGTTTTTTGCCCCTAAAAAGGGAAAACCATCATCTGCTAGGTGTGCCTCCTCCTACTCGTTTTGCTTTGAGGCCAGTCCCCAGTGCAATACACAATAGGACGTATCATCTCCACACGGCATTGTTGTCACGAAGGGCAAAAGACATCTGATCTCCATCCATTACAGCAAGGAGAAGTTTATGCAGAATGCAGACTTGATGCTGGGAGACGGGAACCTTGTTAATTCAAATGTCAGTGACTCAAATCCCCTTAAGGTGAGAGAGCTGCATTTTTTATTACCGTTGTTGATAACGATACAGTCAGCTGGTACCTTGTAGAGGCATAATGCATTTCATTTATCATGACAAGGCCTGCGCACTTTGCACGCTTCCCCTGTGTCTCATATATAACTCTTCAAAAGAGTCATGAAATATGGCTAGAGATGGAGAGAAAAGGAAAAAAAAAAAGCAGTTTTTATTTTGTCCATCCTGTTAGTTTAAAGCCATTCTTTGTCATTCTCCGAATCTTGAATGTAATATTGGGAATTAATATCAAGCTCATAAGAGGGGAGGCACGGAGGGAAATGGAGATGGAGCCAAGCAGGAACAGAGGTGAAGCTGGGAAAATGCCAAGGTAACCACTCCAAGATGGCTTCAAAAAGCGTGACTTGTGTTTTTCGTTATGACTTGAACGATCTGCTGGAAAACCTCACTCCTTAATCAGCTCTTGCATCGTTGGAAGTATCTATTCCTCTGCCCCATTCCCTCCTGTTAACTGCAATGGGTGTTGTAAACCTGCCCTTCTATTTATAGACAATGGAGGAAAGGGCTGTAAAAGGAAGGACTTTAAAAAGTATCATGGAAGGGCTTAAAAGCTGTGGCTAAAACTGTACCCTGTTTCATCGGGTACTTTACAAATATGTTGGGCCATCTCCATGACTTATTTAGAGCACCAAGCTCTCACAGAAATCATAGTGGTACTGAGACATTTTGCCTCTGCTTTGCCAAAGATAAGTAATCAATGATGTGGCCACAGTTTTTGTAGGGCAGAAAATGCCCAGAGCTTTCTCATTGCATCTTGGTAGCATAATCAGGATGCGACACTTCTTTCACAGCTATTTAAGCACCTGCAAGATCCCACTATAGCAGTAAGCACGTACTTCAAAAACTGCAGTGGATGCAAAATCAGCATTCAGGTAATGGGACTTTTCAGGCCTTGAGATACAAAATATTTCTCTCAGGACAGCTTCTACAAGTCAAGCTGCAGAGATTCTGATTCCACCTGGGACAAGTTCCCACAGAGGTCAGCCAAGTCATTAGCAGTCTATGACTAATTGCCTGTTGTAAGATGGGCATGAAGCAACTTGCCTTTGAGATGGAGCTCAGCTTGAGCCCTGTTGCTGGTTTCTCATCGTGGTGCATGTAGCCAGGATTAATCTGCTTTCTTGGTGTTGTCATTCATGGCAATTCTGGTCACGGGATGGACCAGGAGAAGCTCTGCTTAAAAACCACATCTTGCCATGAATCTCCACCTGCATGAGTATATGCCAGGCGAGGTATAGCATGAGATCCAGAAGTGAAACCTGCCCTGGCAGCCTTTGCACATGCTTGCCATTGCAGCTCTGCACGTGCAAGAATCCCATTAGCATCGTCTCACCGTTGCTAGGAGATGACATTGTCTTCGGGCTGCGCCAAAGTGTGACTCAGCAGGTTGTAGCAGCGTGTTTTGTTGTTGTGAGAGAGGAGGCACCAACACCGACACCCGAGCTGTAGAGATGAGTCTGAGGAGCAGAGCAGATGCCATACGAGGAAGAAAAGGTCTATCAGGAGAAGGGTCCCACGGTGGTGCTGAGGAGCAAGAGGGGATTTTTAGGAGTTAAAACTCACCATTTCAGAAGTACCTAAAGGTGTTTCTGCATTAGCGCAGCACCTTTAAGGATATCCTTTAAGGATAACCCGTAAAGTCCTGCACAGATCAGCTCACACTTTGGGAGCATCTTGAGCACGTTAGCATGGTTTATCCAAGCAAATACTGACCGACTATAACGCTAAACTCTTTCTAGGCTTAGCCAGTTCCCTGCTACGCCTTGTGTGCGTTGAGACTTCGGATGTGCCTTCCACTGAAATTTGGTGGGGTTATTATTAACTTTGGTAATTTGGGGGAAAAGTATGTATCTGATATTTAGCATATTTTCTAGTAAAGAACTCTGCAAGGCTGTGACTTTGTACCCTGAAGGAGGAGAAGAG
This sequence comes from Pluvialis apricaria, assembly GCA_017639485.1. Lineage (NCBI taxonomy): Eukaryota > Metazoa > Chordata > Aves > Charadriiformes > Charadriidae > Pluvialis > Pluvialis apricaria. The sequence goes on from CM030008.1 coordinate 168,005,567, forward strand.
GTAATCTTGTCAAAATGCTAAAAATCTAAGGTCTTGTATGAATATTTACTCATATTTTTTTTAAAAAAACAGCAGATATAAGATCATCTTGGTGTATTAAGCTCTGTTATTAATTTCTTGCATGTTAGACATGCACAGTGCATGGGGTAATCACAGTTGCTTTTGAGTGACCCAGGCTTCAGGGAACAACTACAGTACCAATAAATAGTAATAAACACACCGATTATTTCACTGGCAGGAAGAACAGATTCTGGAAAGGAAGAGAATAAATGTGTACTGATTTTTACCCTCGGACAAGAGTGTTTCTGACAGCAGGACTATTGTACACTACCCAAGGAGGAGCAGAAGCAGCAATCTCTGATGGCTCTGACTGATATCGCTAACTAGCATGGCAGCCCAATAGCTCTTCTTCCTATTTGCAATGTAAGTGGCACTGAAAATTGCATTCACCAAGGAACAAATAATTGAATAAGTGAAAATAACTAACAAATGTGCTGAAATCCTAATCTCTCAGTAGGGAAAAATACAAATTGTATCAGATCATTACCTGAAGTTGACTACTCAATAACTTGTGCCTTGGGACTCACATTTCAGTGTGGACAGGCAAAACACTGGAAAATGAACACTTGGGCAGTCTTTTCTGGCCTGGAACGAGTAGATAAAATGAGCTGTTGCTACAAATCCTGTCCTTTCATTCTCTTCTGGTTCTTACACATTCCTTGGTCTTATAAGTAGAGCATCAACTGTAGACTCTTCGTTAAAGGTTTGTCCAAAAATGTCTTGAGACCTTCTTCCTGTTAGAAGGAAGGCAGGCTGTAATGGATGGAATGCTACCGGGATACCACTCTTCATGTCAGAGTAACAGAGCTTATTTTCCTGCCCTTGAATCGCGGCTTGTTCTAGGAGAAATGTATATTCCCTGCAGCAGCAGAGGAACCTCTGTAGAAAGCAACTGCTGTTTTTGGACTGCTGCCTCATCTCTGTGCTGGAGAGTTTCTCTCCTGGCCTTTTAAATTGTGTCTTCTCTGTTCCTCTCCCAGTGGGTTAGTTTCTGATGGATAACACTGATGTGAACATGGATGTGGTCTTCCTGCTGAGTTGATGAGTGACAGTTTTCAGGGTTTGGGTTACACCCAAAGTACTTTGCTTAGGAGGCTGTCAGACTAGTATTAACTGTCAGGAAAATGATAGAGGTCTTTCTGTAAGTATCCTGACAGCAATTCTCTGGGTTTACCGTCTAGATGATTCCCGAACATACAAAGCAATCAAATCTCTTGTCTACATGATATATGTAAACACGCTTCACGCTCAGCTGTACCCCCTGTGCCAGAAGAAGTGAATTAGACCTTTGGAATATCTGAACTGTCTGAAGTGAAGAAGAGCTAGGTCCAAGATCGACCATCTCGAAAGAGGAACAAGAAGCCAGAGCATCACAATAGCTCTGACTTCTACAAATTGCTGCTTTATACCTGATACTTTCCTTTTCTGTCCAAGACCTCCTTAAGGGGTGAAATGTCTTATGTGTCTATTGCAGGGCTTTGTTTAGGAAGAATCCTCCTCCCTCCCCATCCTCCCGAATGACTCAATAATTACTTTAACTGATTCAACGCTCCCCCTCAACCTCCAACCGCCCCCCTCGCCACCATTCAACTTTAACACAAGACCACACTGTTTCTCGGTTTCCAATGCGCCTGAAGCTATTCAGGCCACTTGTTCCTCTCTGAATGGAGCTGACAGAGCTGCTTTTGTACAGAGGCAATTTTGGATTTAATTGGAGGCCTACTGGGGGCAGAGCTGGGGGGGGGTGTTGGGGGAGGGAATGGGGTCACTGGGTCAGTGTTTTGGAAAGATCACCTCAAAGAAGAGTCCAAGGAGAAAATGAATGTGGGTTAGATGTTAGGGAAGAGGTTTTGCATGTGTTTGTATACGTAAGGGCAGTGGTCCCCATCTTCCAGAAAAGATCATGGTACCTATTTGGCATCAGAAAGCAAACCAGGTCAGGCCCGGGGCAGATGGCTTTAATAGCCATTTTGAATCTATAATGACAGATCCCAGGGTCCTTTTTGCAAGGATCACAGAATAATTCAAGCTGTGGTGAAGGAGGTCTGATGTCGGAAAGGTCACTTCCTGCAGTCCGTCCCCTCAGGTCAGGCATTCATCATGCACATTAAAGGAGCTTCGCTAAATTCCCTTCTCCAGTTCTGCATCCCTCCCTGGAGATAAGTTCAGCTTCAGCCCTGTTTATACCACTTATGGGGCATGGCTCATGCCAGCACTGTGAAGGCACCACAAGAAGGGAAGACCTTTTTTTTCTAGTGAGGCACATGGTAAGTCACACCATGCTTTGAACCAGCACAGTCTTGCTGCACAAGGGGACAACAGGTCATAATCCCCATGAAAAATGGACATCAGTGAGCTAGCATAAAAGCAATGTCACTCTCTTACTTCACTGCTCAGCTTCTTTTTGGACCTCCCCACTTTCTCACCTGACTAAGAAATATAAATTAAACTGGAAAGAATTGTATTGATTGTGCTGCAGAAAAGCCAATATAATCCTGGCAGAGCTAGACCACAGCCCAACAGAGACTCAGTAAAGCTATTTGCGCAAAAAGAACCCCCTTTTTTTTTTTCTCAAAAGCCAGATGGACATGGGCTGAGATACAATAGGTAAGACTGCTTTGAGTGGTTTAAAAAATTATCCCTCCCCACCATTGCTGAGCCTCCCCTATCCACATCACCTTGAGGTCACCTCCGCTCAACTGAGGGGTTACCAGTCCTGGTCACTACTTCTCTGTTGTCTGAAAGCCATCAGTGACGTCTCTCAATTTGCTGACCTATCTGACTTCATTTTTTAAATGACTGGAAGCACCAAGAGAGGTGGGACCATCTCCTCTTAAACTGCTCCAGGTCGACGACAAGAGTGGAGCTGACAGTGTCCTCGTACAGCTCTGAGACAGACACCTGCTGGGAGCGTGTGCTGGGCAGGGTGATACATAATTCAGAAGTAAAACAGCAATCGTGCTGTTATCCTGAGGATGCACTTTAAAACATGACATCTCTTGCCAGCTGCTCCGGGGAGGAGCAAAATGAAGCAGGATGACTGGGAGGAGCTCCTGGTTTTCATGAGGGTGCAGGGGGTTGGCCTCAGTTCAGTGAACAGAGACAGGGTGAAAAGCTGCTTAGTCAAGCTTGCTGCACCCTTGAGAATTACATTTCCACCCTGCATCACAACTTTTCTCTGCTTCTTTCACTTACAAGCCTCGGGCTGCACATCCCTCTGGGATGCTGCCGCTGCCATTTCGCATTATCCCTATGGGCCCCAGATCCCGGTTTCCTCTAGGGAAACAGGGAGAGGTGTTTAAGGATGTCGGAGACCTGTGGAGTTACATTTTTAACAGCAGTCCGCCAGATCCATCTCTGGCAGCATTAGCCACGCTGAAGTAACAGAGAGTGAAAGTAGCCTTTGCTCTATTCCCCCTACCTATTTGAAAGCAGACAAGGCTGACGTTTATAAGGCATTAGCAAGCCTGGCTTTAGCATTAGATCTGCTCTCAGATTCACATAAGCTATTATATTGCTCTCTTTGATGGCTACTTGATCTCAAACTGCTTGTTTCTGGGATGGCAGCAAGTAGGGATCGTTGCCCTTCCCATGCAAGAGGCGATGATGGTTTGGAAGAGGCAGTGAACATCTTTTGTTCCTTCTCAGTTTGAGGGAAAGCACATGGGGCTGCCTCTTCTTAGTACATTTCTGTTCCCAGGGCGTTCAAGGTTACTGTCCTAGCCCAGGATGCTGCAGTGTTTTAAGAACCAATCTGTGATGTTAGTTGAAAGAAAATAAGGGTGACCTGGGTCAGGCAATTTTATCTTGGTATCTTGCCCTTTGGAGCACTATTTTGGGCTGTGATTGCACACAGTGCTGGCAGCAGGAAGGACTTGCTAGAGCAGGGAAGTGAGTATGGCTGGAAACTCCTGTTAATCCACCACGTGTCGATCACAGCAAGTCTACCTTGTGCTACTTCAGGCTGATGGTGCTGGTAGTTAACAGACAGGTACCAGCCACATCGCAAGTAATGAGTGAGGAACTGAACATGTCTGGTCAAGGCTAGATGCTGCAGAGGAGAGAAAAAAAGTCTGCTTACCTCCATCCCCAGACCCAGCTGGCGGACCAGTTGTGGCCTCTCTTCAAGGCAGACCACGGCATACATCATTGCAGAACCTCAGAGAAGGGCCAGCAGCATAACTCATGTTAGACAGCATCCCACAGTGCAGAAAGCTCTTGCTGACTTCAGCTTTGGCATAACGAGAGAGATACGCTGCTTCCCATCAACCTATGGGTCACACAGCATTGGACTCAGTTCCTGGGGTAGGAGGGTATGGGTGCACACAGTCTGCCCACGCTCAGGTTTGAGCAACCTGGTCTAGTGGGAGGTGTCCCTGCCCATGGCAGGGGGGTTGGAACGAGACGATCTTTCAGGTCCCTTCCAATCCAAACCATTCTACGATTCTGTAAGTTTCTGCCAGTTGGGCTTTTCGTGTTTCACAAAAATCAGTGATTAACCAATGTGGCCCATTCTTGAAATGTTCCTGTTCCCAGTGGCTTTGGAAGGGGAGCAAGTGAAGAAAGACAGGTTGGCATTTTTTTCTCTAAAACCTTTTCATCTGACGTTGTCTCTATAAACAAATAAGAGTTTGCAAAGTATCTGCAGGGGAATGAAGAGAAGCAGTACTGATCCAAAGCCCTTATTATATATTGAACCTCCTAAAATGGTTATGTTTAAGGAGAAACCATTCTGTCATTAATAAATCCAATGAACACCTGGATTTTCAAGGCCAGGATGTATCACCAGTATATATATCTCCACCAAGACTGTAGACTGTCACAGAAAGTATAATTAATGTGCCTTTAGCACTGTGAAGGTGTCTGCTGCTGTATATATACCTTCTAAATATGAGTCCTGGTATACCAAAGCATGACCCCAGCATCTCAACTAATATTCTCTCACTCAGATGCCACGATCTAATGTCTAGGCATAAGTGTGAACAATCACCACGGCTACAATTGCTATTTCCCAGCACTGCTCCATCAGTATTTAATCTGCTGCTTTATAGAGCACCGTAGGGGATCCCCAGAAAGGAAAGCAGCTGTAGCCAAGTTCTGCTCCAAAAAGTATTTTCGATTGAGATGCCTATTAATCCAGGCAATAGGCATTAAATGACGTAATAGGGAAGCTGGAGGGATGATATGCCCTTCTACCCAGGGCAGGAAAAATGTCTTTTTTTATGCCTAGGATAGTTACTGTAAAAGACGACCCTACAGGAGTCTAAGAAATGTGTTCCAGGATTATTATTATTATTTTTCTCTCTTGAAGTGGCAGCTGTTGGCTTTTTTTTCTTTTTTCCCTAAGCCAAGATAACACATTTAATTTCTTTGGTTGTTGCAGTAATTGGGTAGGTATCCACAGCAGTCAATTGAGTATTTTCAGTGCAAAAAGAGCCTGGAGCTGTGTGCCTCTGTTCCCAAGCATTTCCATTCAGACAGTTTCACTCTTTGAGCTTGCAAAGAGAGAACATCCTCCAAAGAGGGGTTGGAGTGGTCTCCTAGGAAAATGGTTGGCTTAGACAGCAGGAAACTAAAACTCACTTTCAGGATCTCTGTGTGACCCTGAAAAACTTGCTCCATGTCTCTGTGCCTGAAGACCTAGTCTGGAACATGGAGGAAATAGCATAGCCGTCTTTCATGGAGAGGTGGTGAACACTCATTTTTGACTTGCAAGAGCTCATTCAGAGCTGAGGTTGGCACGTAAGATGTATTCACTCTTCACCCAAGGAACAGCATCCAGTGAGTCTTATAGACCAGAGAAAGGCAGGTCCTGCTTGATCATCTTGATTCCATCTCATGGTTCTTACCCTGTCATGAGAGCAGTCTAGTGTTATGGAGATTAGACAAAGTTAGTGTGACTACAGCCAGAAGTGTGAAAATAAGAGCTAGTTCTCCTCCGAGCAATTCCTCATCATTTGCTAAGATACATCATCAACATAGCCCTGTATACTGGGTTTTTCTTTTTGCACCTCCTACTTTCCAGCAAGTGAAACCTGAGATGAGATGTTTGGTGTCTCCCACAATGACATGATTTAAAACCCCATTGGGTATGTGATGTCCTGAATTTTTCTGTTTTTCTCTTCTTGACCTGTGTTTGAAGACCAAGTGAAGGGTCTGAATACGTGAGCTGGGATGATATCAGCGTTTAAGGGTAATATCAGAAAGCTGTTCCCACCTTCAGGTGTTGGCAGAGTGTACACTGTAATAACATAACCTGTTCACTCATGTTGGTAAGAGGCATAATATTAGGCTTCAATCTTTGGAAAGGTTGGGTTTCTGACCCCACTTTCTTCTAGGATCCAAATCACTGAATGTTCTAATGCTGTTAACTCCAGATTAACATATTCACGTGGTGTTTTTTTGGAAAAAGCAGCAGCAGATGAGAAATATTTCCCTTTTTGACTCATTGCTCCTGCTGCAATCCAGATCATATTGGGCTTGGAAAGTTATTTTTGACTCCATATAATGGACACTTTACACAGGAGATGGATTCAGTACTTCTGTAAAATAAGAAGAAAAATAGGCAGCAATAAATTGGCAGAAAGCTGAAGTAATAAAGTATCTCATTGGACTGTCTGGTCTGCAACTTGTTTTTCTCTCGTCACAATGGAAATATGCAATCTTGTCTCCTCTCCTTCATCTCTACACTCCCCTCACTTTCCTTTTAGACATGTTGATTCTTCTGCCTTTAGAAAGAAATTGCTGTTCCCTGAATTTGTTTTTATTTATTTGCCTTTCGTGACTACATCACCTGACAATTTCCTTTCATCATCTGCCAATTTCTTTTATAAACTTGCTCTTTAATCGCTGCTCAGACTTCTCATGAGCTTTTGCCTAACCAAACCACTGCTTGGCTCTCAGTCCATTTTAAACCCACTGGCTTTAATAACAACGCAGCATGACGTGAATATTATTTGTAATGGTGTTTCTGATCCTGTGTTATGAACAAACATAATGCAAAGAGGCATGTTCATTCCCCACCCTGCTGAAGATATTAAAATTGCAATTGTTCTGGAGCAATGTTGTGCTCATGATCACATCTCCTAGCACACAGAGGGTCTGGCCCATAAAGTGGTGAGCCTCACCGCTGTGAAGGATGTCGATCTTAGGGATTTTTTCCATCTACCAGGCACATATCTGTGAGTGGCTCTTCCTTCTACTTTTGGCTGTATTTGAAGACCTTCTCTGTAATCTGTCTAAGTAATTTCCTCTATCTCCTCCCTAGATTGGTCCTTGGAGCTTTTTGGTCACTGCAGAACAAACTCTAATAAACATCTCTGTCTAACTTGCCAATCAGTCACTTTCTGCATTGGTCAAATGCCCAGTGAGTACACACTGATTGTTTTCCAGTAAAATCCCAGTTGAAATTGCAGTATTATTTCTTTCTGGAGTTCTTGTACATCTCAAATGTCCAGATATCGCATGGTTTTGCCAGGGTAGTCATGACTGTGACCCATTTGGGTCACAGAGGTATCTATGTTTCATCTGATGAATTGTGTACAACTCTTCATTGACAACAATGTCTAGGTTACTACTGACTATTTGGGGAGCCTACAAACTTGCTTTTATGAAAGTATCTACCTTGAAAACAGATAAAGTTAAGGAATAGGGTACCTACTGCCTATATCCATTAGTCTCAGATCCTGCTATTGGGAAGTGAGAGCTGAGAAAGCTCTGTAGCTCTCATACATGCCCAGCTTTTGATATAATCAGACTCTAAATCGGTAATTTTCCAAGATATTAGGGTACATACCATTGAGCAGTATCATTGGCTGTGAGATGAAAAGCAGAGATAAGCTTTCTGGCTGTTAGCTGAACTTTAGTCTAAGCTTCAGTCTGTACGCCATATTTTGAAGGACCTGAGCAAGTGAATATCTGCTGGTGAAGTTTGGTCCATCCTGGTTCAGTGTACCTAGACAACCAAGAAAAACCTGAAACTGCTCTTCCAAGTATGTCTGGAGATTGGGCTCAGGAACAATCTCAGAGTAGGTTGGTCGGATCACTGTGGGTGGAAAAATTGAAAACATGGCATGGTGCCCAGGTGGCCAAGAAAACCAAGAACATCCTGGTTTTTATCAGAAAAAGTGTGGCCAGCAGGACTGGGGAAGTGATCATCATGCTGTACTTGGCACTAGTGAGGCCCCACCTCAAATACTGTGTTCAGTTTTGGGCCCCTCATGAGAAGAAGGACATTGAGATGCTGGAGTGTGTCCAGAGAAGGGCAAGGAAGCTGGTGAGGGGTCTGGAGAAGAAGTCTTATGAGGAGCGGCTGAGGGAACTGGGCTTGTTCAACATGGAGAAAAGGAGGCTGATAGCAGACCTTATCACTCTCTACAACTACCCGAAAAGACACTGTAGCGAGGTGGGGGTCGACCTCCCAAGTAACAAGTGATAGGAAAAGAGGAAATGGCCTCAAGTTGTGCCAGGAGAGGTTTAGATTGGATATTAGAAAACATTTTTTCACTGTAAGAGTTGTCAAGCATTGGAACAGGCTGCCCAGGGAAGTGGTGGAGTCGCCATCTCTGGAGGTATTCAAAAGATGGGTAGACGTGGTGCTGAGGGACGTAGTTTAGTGGTAAGTTGGCAGTGTTAAGTTAATGGTTGGACTTGATGATCTTAAAGGTCTCTTCTGACCATAACAACTCTATGATTCTCTGCACACTTAATGTGTTCACTCACCGTGTTCCAACAGGGGATGCTAACACTGCTCCATGCCTCTGGTGTAAGAACACCAGAACATTTTGGCGGTTTGGAACTCACATGGCTCATGCAATTCCATAAAAGAAACAGATTTATGAGAAAGTGCTCTAGTATTTATTAATCAACTTTTCCCAGGGCCAGTTTAGTGCCACGAATGCCAATTAGGTGCTGGCACATTTTCCAGCTCTTTCATTCTATAGCCGGTATTCTCCCTTCCAAGGCCATGCAGATTGATACAGATCACAGCTCCTGTGTTGGATGAAATCTTAATAGTAGTAACCTTTGGCCTGGGAGATGAGGCAGGATAACCACATTTCAAGTGCCTCATTGCTTTCCTGGAATTTCTTTGAGCATGTTTTCTTCCCAGGCTCTCCTCTTAGGGTACAGCTTTCAGCTGCCTGTCATGTAAAAGAGTATCAGTCCAAACTTCTGTATTCTGGACCAAAGCTGAACAAGCAACTTTTGATATTTTCCTTGGCTTGGGATCTGAGTCATATTTCTGAGCTTTGGGTTTTTTTTTTTGTACTTGGATAAACTAAGTGTTTATGATTGGTTAGTTACTTGAAGTCGAGATGGAGTTTTGATTACTGCATCTTTTATTAGCAAGAGATGCATTGGTGCTGTTGCAGATTTAGTATTCATCTCTAGCATTTTTTTGCTGTTATGAAAGGATCCTCTGATCGTATAAGCATAGTTAAGTGTCCATCTTGATACATGGCATGTGAAGCTAAGAAGGAGCCCAAGAAGTTATCCAGTGTGATCCCATCTCTAAGGAAAGCTAAGCAGCACTACAAGTAAACCATGATACAGGGATGTCATCTAATGGCTCAACCATAAAGTTTGTCATCAAGGCCCCATGGTTTTCCTTCTGCCTCTGCTACTGGGAAAGAGATACAGACAAAAGCAAGTCACCTTTTTTCCTAAGTATTGTTTAAAGAAAGATAATGTTAATATTACTATCTCTTGGATGTGTTGTGACAGAGAAAGCCTCATTGTATGTAATGACTCTGAGTTAAACTAGACAGTTGCAACCAGGAAACACGGTGCCAGTTTTTAAACAAATAATAGCAGTTCACAGGGACATCTTCACAACAAATTAATAAACAGTGTGTCCCATGCAGGCTTTCATATTGCTGTGATATTTCTTTCTTACACAACTAATTTCATCTTTAGATAAAAATCCCCGCACTTCAGCAGAGAAATTCCCAATTTATGGGTAAGGAAGCAGAGAGAAATTTAAAAAAAAAGAGATTTGAAATTAGACTCCATGCAAAAAACTGTCTGAGCTATGAGGAGAACCCAGGTGTCCTGGGGCTTAGTGCCCTAACAAGCTTTGCACCTCTTGATTTAACTTGTATTAGCTCTAAAAGACACACCATAACAGTCAAAAGTTCAGGAAGAGCGTAATGTTTAAGGCCATCACCATTCAGGAGGTAAGAAAGAGAAGGGTCCAACTAGCCTTAAAATCCAGGATTCTGCGAATGGCTGATTCTTGTGAGTCACTTAAGAGTAATGTGTCCTGCAGGAATAACTGAGATAGATAGGGACACACCAGCAAACCATAGAGCACCTTATAGATGATAAAGTAAAATAATTCAAGGCTCGTTATGAAAGGAACCTGTATGGAAATAATCTCAGTTAAAAGCAGAATAAAAGAACAAAGGAATCAGCAAGTACCCAGAAGGGTCATGTAGGGCACCCTCCCTTGATATGATTAAATAGACGAATAAGTGAATAAGTAATAATCTAATCATAGAGGGGGGCAGGCAAACTCGGCATTAAACTACTAGAGTAGGCAAGTTTTTCATTTGTGACCAAATGACCTCATATTTTTTCCATCTGCTTCTATTAAGCAGAGTCGTTTCTTCCATCAGTGCAGTGGTGAAAAATTTCTCCAACTGTTCCAGAGAGGACAAAATGGTTCCTTCTGGAGAGGGAGAGCAAGAAATTAATGCCGTGACATGTTCTTTCCTAAAATCAGTGAGAATTTTGCTATTAATTTCAGAGGTCTGCTGGGGGGAGGACTGAGCCCTGGACAGAATAGGACTGATCTTCTATCACTGAAAGCAACAGTCACTTTGCTGGTGAATCACAGGGACCAGTGTCTGAAACGGAGGCTGGGGAGTATCTCCCATCTCTGCAGAACAAGTAGAGCCTCGACCATAAGTACAAGAGGATGACCCATGTCTCAGTGAACAGGATCGATCGTTGGCTCATCTGGAGCCCATGTCAGCGATGTACCCACCTCAACTCTTCTCTGTATCCATGCTCTCATCTGTAAATTTGCACTGCTCCCTTCCTGTGCTGAGTGTTATGAGTCTGATCTTGGTAGCTTTGGGGACCTTCTGGCAAATGACTTATGTGACAGAGCAGGAGGGCACTGTAACGTTGCTATTGAGAAGGCAGATAACAGAGAAAGTTGGGACGTTGCAGACCCACTCAGCCCTCACACTTGCGTGAAGCTGGTGTGATTCTGTTAGGAACAACTGCTCCCTCCTGCAGAGCTTTTCATGTGAGACTTGAAAGCATTGCTTGAGACACTCAGTACCCCACAGTGCATTTTTCAAAAGACAGAGCAGCCAAGGCGCAGAACTGAGTGACTTATCCAAGAGCACCCAGGAAGTCACACACTTGGGAATCAACAACGGGCTCTGATCTTCTGCCTTTCAACACAGTTTCCAATCCGTTAGCTTGTTTTGAAGAGAAATATCCATCCCATTCACATTTCTTTGGCCACCCTGTTTCTGCTGGTAGAGATGAGATTAGACTTTGGCCCACTGGGTCTGCACATGACCAAAACAGAAAAGCTGATGGCCACCTATCCCAAGTTTGGTGGCACAGCATGGATCACAGCACTTCTGCAGGCCTGCTCCAAAAGCTGTGATGTTAGAGATGTACCTGTGGAAGTGGGGAAATCTGTTGTGATTTCTTGAACCTCTTGAAGCTCAGAAGACTAATAGCAATCCTAATACTGCTCCCTTCTACTCAAAGCATTCAAAATGGGTCATTCTTGGGCAACAACAAAATGTTCATGCCAGGGTACAAATTTTGTTCTGTCAAAATATCTGTTGCAAAGACTCTGAATTGGTGAATTTGGTACCGTGCCGCTTGGCAGGAGGAAAGCATTACACAGAGGCGGCGCAGCCATTCATTTATTTACAGAATAATTGGAGGTTATTAACTAGTTAATTAATAAAGATTAGATCGAGTAGTGGGGAGGGGAACTTGACATTAAAAAAGTTTGGCAGCAGTAGTAGCTGCTGTATTATAAAGGTTTGTAAATCAGTGGAAGAAGAAGAGGAAATGAAGTCAAATTCATCATCGGGGAACAAAGAAGTAAGACAAGTAAGACAATCTTAGCAGGACAGCTCAGAGTTTAAAAAAAGAAACAAGACAATACCCTCTAACCAGCTCCAGCTGGTGAATAAGATCACTGCCTCACCTTGCAGGTTGCAAGTGGAATGTGAATTGGGCTTCCCATCCCCAGGGCTAATTCTGGGCAAGCAGATGCTCAGCTGAGTTGAGAGATTAAGTCAGCGTGAACCAATCGACAGTATGTGGAGGAGAGACTTTTCAGACTATTCATAATAACTTGACTTTTCTCTCCTAGAGTCCTCTCTGCCACAGGATCACAAAGCATTACATAAACCACAGTTGGCTAAGTTTTTTGATGAAGGTTTTCCTTTCTTATTTTAAAGAGCTGGTAAGGGTTATTAGCTTTGTTCCACCGATGAGGAAACCAAGGCATAGAGAAGTCAATATACCTCTACCCACAAATCCCATTGAAAGCATCCCCTGACTGCTGAGAGCCATGCAACGAATTCTGGGAGACCTGCCAAGACAGCCAAGTGCCAGGATCAGTGACTCACATTGTTGTGGGGGGGATGAGAGATGATTTACACCAGTGCAGTTCAAGCAGTCAGAGCTAGGTTGGGCTGGTGCCATCAATGCAGACTGCACCAATGCACTCTATCCACTACTGCCCCCAAAGACAGAGGCTGGTGGCAGAACTGAGTGTGAAACCAAAACCAGGCCTGGAAACCATGATCATCATCTGCTCATAACGCCAAGATGATGCAGCTCTTTGGTGAGCTAAATCACTTTTAGGAGATGGCTGTCATTTTCTTTTGACTGTTTGAAGGCTTTCATTCTTGTACCACTCTTCACGTCTCTGTGCCTCCAGTACAGTTACTGTTGAAACCAATAGTAAATCTTGTGTATGTGCTGACTGTTGGAGTTGAAATCCTTCATGCTTTTAGCAGGGGGCTCACATATAAGCCTTAGCAGAATGCAAATGTCTCATCCTGGGACAGGAGGTCATCAGCTGCAGCTGTTTTCATACAGAAGAAGAGCTTATTTTACCCCACTCCTACTGCACACACACACAGACACACATGTTTTAATAGCCTTTTAACCCTGCCTGCTGACCTCTAAACCATCACCTACTCGTACCACCTCTTTCTCCCACCCAGTTGCCTTTGTCCATATTCCCATCTCCACTTCTTTCATGCTGGGAAGGGGTTAGTATCCACTGTAGTGTTTGTTTCTGGAAAGAAGAAGCAGTAGGAAAAAGATGCTTTAAGTAAGTGACATATAATTGAATGAATAGGTAAAGGAGATAGAGATCTGCTCCTTGGCTCCCTCCAACAGTTCCCAAAGCTCCTGAGTGATATTTTGACACTCTCTTTTGAGCTGAGTCCATCAGTGCAGACTGCAGCAGTATGATGTCCACTGGTGTCCTCTAAAGAAGCTGACTGGTGGTGAAACCAGGTGGATACCAAAAGGGATACCTGTCAATCTCCTCTAATGCCTCTGAATCAGCAGTTCTAGGTTCTGAACAGGAGAGATGGGCCAAAAGTATGTGCTCTCCCTAAATAGTGTCTCCCATTGGCACAGCTAGAAACAGAGTATTAGGCTTTTCTGGTAGGGCATTTTTCTCTTATGAGCTGGTGAGTTCAAAGTTTAGATTAGGACACTACTGAAGTTGAAGAATAAATAAATAAATAAATAGATAGATAGATAGTTGAATAGGATTTTTTTTTCAGTCTGCAGAAAAGTACAATTAAAGGGAGCCATGAGACTGGTTTGCTGTGAGGGGTGCAGGAGGAATTGTGACAAAGAAAGGAAGTAAGGTAGGTCTCTGGATATACAGGACAAAAAATTATTGGCTCAGGTTGCAAATTGTCTAAATTAGGCATGGCAGAGCTTTTCCTAGAGACATGGGTCATGATACACTGGGTTGTTAGGGTTGGGAGGCATCGAAAAGCAGATTGGAAGGTCGTTGCTCAGGGATGTTTCTGCAAGGGGAAACCCCTCTAGAGATAGGAAGATAGAGTATGTCTCTCCCTATGTTGTCTGTAATTCAATGTTGTTCTTCCAACCCTGGGTTGTTTAAGGACCTGGGAAGTTTGTTGTGAACTCTCTAGTTCCTAAAATAACATCCCCACGTTATACGTGCTTCTTTAAAACAAGCCTTTATGCTGTCACAGCAAAGGAGCTCACTTTGGTCATTCAGTCAGCATCACACCTCAGGAAATGGGTTTCCACTTACATGTGCTTTTCCCCAGCGTTGTACATTTTTTGGCAAGAGTTTTAAACAAAGAAAAAGAAGAGTACCCTTGAATAAGCTGTTGAAAAGCTGAGTCTAAGGCAAATCATGTTACGTGTTGCGTTCATTTATTTTCTAGGTAAAATGTTTCTTAGAGGGTTTGTTTTCTGGCATATGCATTTTTTTTTTTCAGAATATACTCCAGGTGTTGATTGGTTATTGATTTCCAGGGAGCAAACAATTTCCTGAATTAGCCCCTTGCTTGTCCTGACCCTACAGAGGGAAGAAAAGACTAATAAAAGTGATTCTTTGGTGGGGGCTGTTTATACGGATTATAATTGGTCTTCATCACCAGTTTATCGACTGGTTTGTTAGATCATTAATCACCCTTGGCTTTGATCTGGGCCATTAACTAACAAACTTGTCATTAGCTGTTGGAAAATGACCAGCTCTTTTTTAGGATTATTGCACTGAGCAATCACTGCTGTTAAATCCCAGAGGGTGTGAGGCAGGACTCTCCAGAGTGCTGTTTGCTTGGTTCATTGGTGTTGTATGAGCGTCAAGCCGGGCTGTTTCTTTTGCAGGGATCAAGAGCTATCTAGGATGCTTGGGCATGGGGTTTTGTTCCTTCCTTGGATTGTCAAATAGAGGTATTGTCTTACTGTAAGAAAGGAAACTTTCTCTCTCTGGTCCTTTGTTAAAAAATCATGAGTTAGTTTGAAATGATGTAGCTTGCTTGGTATGTTAGAGTTTTCCTGGTTTACACCAGCAGAAGATCTTAGCTTAGAAGCGTATTTTTGTGCCTGCAAAAGGTGTGGGACTGAAAGCTGTGGAGATTAAAATACACAGTACAAGCAAAAAGAAGCTGGACTCCATCCATCCTTCCTCAACAGTGTCTCTCAGACCAGATCTCAGGTGGCAGAGGAGAAGTCTCTCAGTTTCATTGAAGAATATAATCAGTAGGGTTGTTAGTACTTGTTTGCCTTGGATTTTCAGAGGTGTGAGCACCAACTTGGTCAGAAATTGAGGAAGGACCACAAAATCCATCAGGGAGCCATGAAAAGGAGACTTCCTTTTTTCGTGACTGATCCAAACAGAAATTTCCTTTTTTTCCGCATTGGTCCAAACCGGAATCAAGCCAGTCCTCTAGAAATGAAACTCCCCATTTTTCATTCCAAGTTCCCCCGAGCCAACTTCCCACCATGGCACTTCTCCAGGACACAGAGAAGTTGGGCTTTACTGTCTCGGCTTTCCCAGGAAAGCAGATCTTGCTGTAAATAGGTTCTCCCAGAAGAAAAACCTGCATCTTTCCAGCACTGCAAAAGCAACTCCCTTCATTTTTGGTAAAGCTGGATTCTCAGGAAGAAGCTAGCCAACAAGCAAAAATAAACAGAATTCATGCAAGCTCCAGTATTAAACAAAAGTGCCAGCTCTGTTTCATTTTACAAACACTATTGATGGCAAATTCTGTTCCAGCTCAAGCTCTGGGAATTCAATTCTACTGTCACATTGGACCCGCCGCCTGCCCCCCGCCCCCTGCCCCCCCCTTCTTTCCTCTGCAGGAATTCAATCATGTCAACATCCTACTGCTGGCAAGGGAGACATGGAAAGGAAGAATACATCATTTTTAGAGTTTGTGTCTCCCAGAAAAATTGTGACCCTCCAAGTCATGTCATTATGAAACTCGTAATAATAATAGTAACAACAACTAGGAAGGGAGGGAGGACTTATGTCTGCATGCAGCAGACGCCGCAATACAATTCCTTTCTGCAGAGCGTCATTTGTGCTAATGCATCCCAAAAAAGCTTCATGTCCGATTACCGGCGGTGCAGAGAAATGCAAGGAAACTCCCTGGAAGATAACTGCTTGGGGCTGCAATCTTTCAGAGTTCATCAGCTAGGCAATGAGTCGAGGCTGATCGGTAGTTCAGCTGGGAGTCCACAGAGGAAGGAAGAAAAGTGGGGCTGATGTTTGGGCAGGTGATGTTCTTTTTCTTCAACTTTAATATTCAGTCAGTTGTTCATAGCTACCCTCCCTTTTCCTCGTTTCCCAGCCTACTTTGCTTGAATATTCGCAGACGTAACAGTAAGGTGCATGGTCCTGACAGCTTACTTCACTAAAGGTGTGCTGGACATTTCAAAAGGCTAAGGACAGGGTGAGTGATGGGCAAACACAATGGTGGATGTTGTAGTCAGTTGCAGTGCCCTTCAGGCCCCAGAGGAAGTTTTTAACCAATTTCTTGCCCCAGTTCTGAGATGAAAGTTGGATCCCTTTAAATAAAGGGGAACTTATCCCACAGATCCCCACTGGACTGCTTTTAATGTCACCAGGGATTCAGGGATGTCTCAATAATAGAAGCCTCAGCTCACCAGAGGGCGAAACTCAGGACACTCAGAAGGGTCTGGTTGTCAGGAAGAGCTGAGGTCTCTTCTTTGGGAATCGTCCCTGCTATGATTTCTGAAACCAACTACCCACACTCTTGAAAAAAACTCACTCCCCATAGAGGGACTCCTCAAGGCCTTCAGGAAGGCTCATGGCATTGAGTCCTTAGTGTTAACCATGTGCTGAGGGGAAAGAATTCCCACTGGTATTCCTTAGTGGACCTATTCTCCATCGATTCTTCCAGTCCTTCTTCAACTGGATTCAACTAAATTACCTTTGCCTCCCAGAGATGAAAGTTGCCTCCTGATTTTTATCTCTAGTTTCTGTCTGCAGTCCTGCCAAATCTCCTTCCTTCCACCAGCCAGTCTTTGATTTCCTCTTCCAAAGATTGCTTTCAGCAACCTAACAGCATAACTGACTCCCAAGGATGCACAGCAAAGGTCATGCATTACAGATCTTCCTGTACATAAATGTAGTTTTAGGAGTGTTGACGTGTAGGATTCCCCATTCTTTAGCTACAGTGTCCTTAAAATGTGCCTTTCTTCCTCTCTGGAGATGGGTCAGTAAGTCCCAGTTTTAACCTAGAGTTTCAAATGTGTCATTCCTTGTTACTCAGAGAATCCTCTGACAATAGCATACGGTATATCTGTTTAACTGCATTTATCTATATACACACATAGGTTTGCGCAGCCACGAATCCCCGGAGTATTAAAGGATCCAGAGCCTTCTTAACCGATAATTTATTGAAGCAGCATCTTAGCATAACGCCATGTCTTGTATGGTTATTGGTTCTGGCAGGGTTTTCTTTGTAATAGCTCGAACTGCTTTCTATTGAGCAAGGATGGAATTGACTGTAGGACAGCGGTGTATTTTCTAGAGCACAGCCTCACACTCCGAGTATCCCAGAGCACTCAATAAAGTAATGAGTTAGACTCAGAGCACAGCGACTGTGGAAGGAAACAGAATTGCCAGCTCAGCTAGGCTTATGCTTTACACATCTGGGAGTTTTATTTTATTTTATTTTTTTTTCACCTGCCAATGCTAAGCTTCTCCCTGTGCCTTTTTGTGATGAGGTGCCATGGGAGTGTAAGCCCTCTTTGGCAAGGATTCCCGTCAGAGGTGGGCAGGAGGATCCTGCCTGTGCTGTTTTCCCCGCAGGGCGCGCTTTAGCTTTCCTCCCTCCCCACTTTCCCTAGTGCTGCAATGCAGTGTCAGCGTTGGTTGCAAGCCCAAGCCCTAGCACAGAGTCTGCCTCTGCCACAGTCTCCTGGCTCTGGGGAGAAACATGAAAACACTTGGCCCCTCTCTCATAGCTGCTGCAGTTTGTCTGTATGCTCCGGGAGAGAAGGCAGAGCTGGAGCTGCAAGGCAGGTTAAGGGCTCTTTTGCTTCGTTTCTCCATAGTGCTTCTGCTGGGCAAGGTGAGAAAGAGCAAAAGTCAAATTGGCAGAAGCCAGGCTCCCTGTCAGTGTCTCCTGCGGGGTTTCACAGAATGGTCAGGGTTGGAAGGAGCCTCTGGAGATCATCCAGTCCAACCCCCCTGACACAGCAGGGACACATCCAGCAGTGGCACAGGACGGCGTCCAGGCGGGTTTGGAATGTCTCCAGAGTGGGAGAGTCCCCCACCTCTCTGGGCAGCCTGTGCCAGTGCTCCGCCACCCTCAAAGGAAAGAAGTTCCTCCTCATGTTGAGATGGAACTTCCTATGTTCAAGTTTGTGCCCATTATTTCTTGTCCTTTGTTAGAAAAAAAAAAAAAAAAACAAAACATAAAAACCAAAAGCCACAAAACAAAAAAAGCCCTCCAATTCTTTTGCTGGACTTATTCCTTGTAGTGGAGAAAAACCCTGTTTTCCTGCAGGATCTGGGTGAATCTGGTGGCTTTAGGGTATGGCCTCACTACCCTGCATTTTTGCCTTGAGCCTTGGCCTGAAATTAGCTCATTTTTCAAAAAGAAATCCAAGCAAGGCTTGAATACCTCTGCAGTGGCAGGCACTGGGCCATGGCTCTGAGCTCATCGCCTCTGCCACTGTGCTTGCTTCAGGTTTCCCTGGAACGTCGTGAAAATTCACAAACCATTCCCAGCTCTGGAGACACAACTCAGTGGCTCCAGACTGAGAGAGACTGCCAGATGAGCAGTCCACAACCTGCACAGCGGTATGGTTTACTACACGGTTTGGCCAGAGCCTACCCTGCATTTATCAGACATGGGATCTCACCAGAGATCCTTCGTGAACATGGAGACCAGGCTGGAGTCTTTGCTGAATGCTGATCCAGGCTCCCCAACTCAGCCCCTCTCTTGGTATCACCCCTCACTTTGCAACGGTGCCATTCACCAGGACAGCTGGGAAGTTTGAAGGATGAGTGTGACTTCGAGCACCAAAACTCCCTAACAACCATGCTGGGTGAGACCAATGGTCTCTGGAGCTGGTGCCAAAAGCAGATGCTTACCCGAAGAATAAAGCAAAAAAAAAAGAGTAAGCGTAAAGTAACCCCATCTTTGATGCACAGTTCCCTTCCAGCTGTCACTGAATTAAGGATTATTGGCTTTTTTTCTGAGCTGGAAACTGTATCTAAACAAACATGTTCTGTAACCATGGACGGATTGTGCCCCTGTGAATCTCTGTAACCCCTCCTGAAGCCCACCAGAACATTTGTCCTCTAGGACACGCCGTGGCAATGAGTCCCAGTGTTTAACCATTATGCGCTGCTGAATCAGTTCAGTTTGTGTCTCCAAACCACCTTCCAACCTCCTCTCCTGTTGGTTTTTTCTAGAGGTTGTAATAAAGGTCCATGAAAACTTCATGGTCATCTTGATTTCAGCTGGGACTAAGTCGTGTCATCACACAAGTAATGAACAGAAGGAAGAACAGTTCATGAGAAACTGTACAAAGTGTTTTCACCAGTAATCAGTGGCTTATACAGGAGATGGACTGGCAACAAAAATTCCATTATTTCATGTAAACTTTAAGACAAAAATGGAAAAATCAAAGGTAAAGGAGTTCTCTTGAACTGCTTGTTGCCATGGCTACTGTATCGTCCAGAGCATCTGGGAGGCACACACGATTTCATTCCCTTCCCAACTTTTTCATTGAGTTCAATTTTTTATTTTTTATTTTTATGAATAGGAAATGAGGGGAAATGGAGGAAGAGAGGATACTAATTGTTCTTCCCAATACTTTAAACACAAAAATGCTTGACATAATTGTCTGTTGTCACCTGTGAGGTCTCCCAACCCTTTCTTATTTCAAGACAAGCAACGTAACTCTCTTTAAAGCTTCTGTGGAGCAACATCTTCCATTATCACTGACATCAGAGGGACCCAGGGGGGTTCATAGCTTTGCATCTTGAGTAAGGTGGGATCAGCATGAATAATCTTCTTTCTCATGCTCTCTGGGTAGGCAGCCGTCCTGAATCACGTGGGATTTTAGGGAAAGAATGCAGAATTCTATAGAACACTATTCCTCTTCCACTCTTAACACTACAGCATTTTCAAATAGAGAGGAAAGAGGCCTCCTTAAAAGCTGACACGTGATGCTCAACTGAGGGTAAGAACCCATCTTCTGGCATTGTGTCTTTCCATTCAGTACTTTTTTTCAGGTTTTGTGAGTGCTGGTGATTTAGAGATACCAGAGACATGAAGGGTTCAGGAGGGCTACTCAGCAATGTCACTCTTTATATTTAATTTTCCAACAGTAATCCAGGTTTAGGTTGAAATAATTGATCAATGATGAATCCTCTTCTCTTGGGAGGCTGTGCAATATTACACAGTAATATAATCTTTTAAAATTATGAGAACAATGTCTCACTAATCTGATTGTTATTGGCCAAGCCAAATAATAGAAAAAAGTGTAATTACAGTAGAATTATATTGCAATTAAAATGTAATTACACCGTGAGGTTTTTTTTGCTCAATCAATAATTATTTCTGTTGATATAATTGCATGAGCGAATGGTTTATGTTAACTCCCTGGTGTCCCTATGCTACCTGAGTTGAATGTACACCATTGCAGTGACATTTACGGTATTTATCCTCAACCACAGTGTGAATTATTCAGTCACTTATTTTGCAAGATGTGAGGGGGGGTGTGCATGTGTGTGTGCACATATGTAAAATACTAATACATGTAATACAGTCTATAATTACCAATTATATTATTATATTATCGTAAAATTATATTGCAATACTAATATATATTGTAATGGAGTATAATTATATTACATTCGTATTTGTGGTATTAAAGTGTGTCAGAGAACATACTTATCATAATTACACTGCAATTGCTCTTTAAGAATAGTGGAATTACAGTCACCATATTATGAAATATGACAGTGTTATCTTTATACATTATTTGTATTAAAGTACAGCGTAGAGGGGCTTTTAATTGGTATCTGCTTAAGAAGATAGTGATGTTCCACTGGTATTAAGGACCAGACCTAGAGTGAGTTCTAGTAAAACATTCTTGCTCAATAACGAGGTTTTTGGCACGTGATCCTGGTGTGGGGTCTGGATCTCTATTTTGGGGTCCAGTTTCTGTCTTCCCATCAATTGTCCTCACTAAGCAATGCTGCTGATGAATTTGTCCATGGAAACTTATACCTCTTCTCAAAGACATGGTAGTAGTGATTCACAAATGTGCCCATGAGAGCTTGTCTTCTGGTGCAGATGCTAATATTTTCATATCACAATGGTTTGTCCAAAATCCTGGACAAAATTCTGTGGACAGCTTGAGGAGCCTTGAGTGGCCAGCTCAGATATGTACCTCTAACATATAGTCATCTAAGGATAGTTCAAGGTAACCCCTTCTGAGCATCTTCCAGGTGGTCCTGCCTACATCTTAAAGATCAAAACCTAGTGGTTAGAGCATCATATGACCAGACCGAAAATCTCAATTTTCTCAATTCTTTGGCAACTTGTGCACTTTTTCTTAAAAAAGCTTCGGATAAAATGCACAGTATCTTTCTATATTCTAGTTCAATCCACAAGTTATGGTGGCACAAGTGACTTGATCTTCTCTTTCCGGCTCTGGGATCTTCCTGAATGCTCCCTGGGTCATTCCTTAGCCTGGTTTGCAGGTGAGGTGACGATGCTGAACAGTGAGGTAGGGATGCACAGACACATTTACTTCATCACCCTGGCTGCTCTTATGGTGATCCCTGGCAGGAAGAAGGTCATGACATGCTGCAGATTCACCTTCCACAGTGCATGCCAAAGCAATCCACCTTAGATCAGACGTGTCCGTTAGTCCTTCATCTTAGGCAGAGGAGACTGAGCTGGAGAACGTGCTGCCCCAAACAAGGTTTGACTCCCAATGGAGTCAAGACTGATCTATGCAACTGTTAAGTTGCCTCACCGAACCAATGCTAAAGAGGCTGAGACTAAAACAGTTTTTCCAGACCACGTTAGCAGACGGGTTTGCAGATATGTGGACTTTTCTCAGGTCAAAATGTAGGGGTCTCCTAATGAATACCCATTGCCGTTGGAGTATATCTACTGAATTAAAACCTCAATTTTCTTTAGGAATGTATGTACTCTTACGGCTTGATCTGCCAACGGGAGAAACAAACAACCTGAACCAACATTTACTTTCTGCAGTATTTATGATTCACCAAAACAATTGCTCTTGGCAATTTTGCAAAGCAGGAACTTTATTTCAGTAAAAATTAGTTGGACAAATATACTGCGATGTAGGCTTGGGCAAGAATGTGTCTGAGTGTGTGGGCTTCTCACAGGATATTCAAGGAGCTCCAAGCAGAGGAGGATGAATCAGGATGAATGAGCGAGAGAAAAATCAAGAAAATGCATAAAAGAGGTCTTTACAGCTGCATGAAAACAATATGTAGGCATTGAACTCAGGAATAAAGAGATGGATTCCTGGCCCCGCTGACGTCAGTGAGGCTTCTTGCATTCAGTGAATAACTTTGGATCTGTAATCAAAGATGGATGGTACTTATTTCCTAAGAAAATAACAACAAACTATGCAAGTAGGTTACCACACTGCTTGAGTTCAATCTCCTAATTCCACTGGTTACCACAGGCCTCCTGAGATGTGATGGCCTCAACATATTAACTCTGGAGTTGCTGAGCATCTTATGACATATCCTTTCCTCTTTTTGCATCCTGCATCTATAGTTTTGCCACTTACAGGTCTTTAAAATTCAAGTCCTTTTTTTTTCTTCCTGATCTTCCCTGTTTTTTAACCAGCTTTTTAAGATTTTTGGATGCATACAGAAAATCGTCATTATTTGAGTCACTTGCAAAGTGAATAAAATGCTGCAAAGTATACTCCAGGGAATCAGCTGTTCCCATAGGCATGGAGAGACAGAGAAGATAAGCAAGGGAGCCTTCTGCCAGGGGTAGGTTGAGTTGGTGAGGTGAGATCTCTATCCTATCCTAAATATTCTGAGTGGTTCAGAGGTGCAGGGTATGTTCAGGGTGATGTGCATAGCTAAACTCAAACTGTGAATACAATGTAGAGAAAGGACTTTCCTGTGATGGGTGGGAGAGTTGACTTTGGTATCATTTTTTAAGCACAGCTGATCTTCACCTTGCAAAAATCCCACGTCCCATTCATCTGTGTCCCCTACCGTGATGTTAAATTCCTTTAGCCAGAGGACTTGGGCACTTTTCCCATTTGTTTTTCTGGGCTTTCATTCCATCCAGATCCTTCCTGAGCCTGTAGAGTAAGGCGGCCTTTCTGTCTGGTGTGTTTTTAATTGGTATTAGTTTCTAATCAATCAGAAATCCTAAATCATAATCTTAAGAGGTGCTGATGCTGTTTTACATGAGTTTGAGTGTCCTTGTCCTTGTCGGTAACTCGAGGAGGATAAGATTTACCTTACAGAGGGGTTGTGAGTAGAGCTGAGCAGTCATTCCAGTTTCCACTGAAACTGATTCCAGCTTCCACTAAGCAGAGCCTGGCTTTGTATCATTTTGGTGGGAATGAAACCGACACTCCTACCACTGAAAAGAGAAAAAATGAAAAATATGGATCCTGCAATGACATGGTGACCCTCATGTTTCTGCCATTCATTTTTGGTCAATGGTAGACATTGCTGTTGCTGAACTTTTTCACAAGGTTGCCAGGGTCTGTGGTTGGACCTCCAAGTTCAGATGCCTTTCTCTTAAGCTGGATGTGCTGGGAAAGCTTCTTGTAGAGCTGGATTCAGTCAAAGTTTGCAAGACCAGAGACATTTCCAATAAAGTGCACAAGGTTCACATAACTGTATTTTCTTGCTGAAACTTTGTTCAGCTGTAAAAATTGCTGCTGACTTGTACCTTTATTACCTGAGTTATACAATATGCTTCAAGATGCCCAGAATTGCAAGGACCGTAGAAGAGCAATGTAGCAGTATTAGCTGTTTGCCACAATCCGTGTCCAGGATTGCTATGCTTTCCCTGCGGCAGGTGAAACGGCAAGGAAACAAATAAGAATTTCACCCAGTGCTGTTAGGAGTGAGTGGGCGGACAGGACCATTTTCACCAGGGTCCCTCTGACTAGCGTGGACCTGAAACAGCACCGTTTCTGCTCAAAATAGCATGCCACAGGCAGAGACATTTTGTTTTTGCTAAAAGCAAACAGAGTTGCTAAGAAACGAATATTGCAGAGATGGAAATCCACAAAAGGTTTGACAGTTGCCGAGCGGTGCATGCTGGATTGAGTGGCTTGGCAAACATGACCATACAGATAGCAAAGAGGAACCAGCCAATTCCCTAGCTAAGTATGGTCCTTCCAGCAGGAAACCCATAAGTTGCTCCTTACATCTTGCCTCCGTCATGCATATTGATGATGGGGACTGATAAGCTGGGAGTATAAGAGGGACAGGGCACACAAAGACCAGAGGACTTGCAAAGCTGGAAAGACTTAGTGGATAGCAGGCTTTGAAGGACATACACTCCAGCATTCCTGTCTCTCAAAGCTGGGAGCAGCAAAGGAGCGGTTACAATCCTTCTCATCTTTGCTCCTGAAGGTCCAGTCATGGATCTCCAAAGACAAGTCGTGAAGTTGTGTGTCTGCCTCCATCAGCGATAGCTATTCTTTACATTCTGCTCATGGTGCCCCATCATGATGAGGGTCAGTGACCCTGTTGGTTCCAACTTTGCCAGGGTGTGGGAATACCTCCTTATGTTTAAGTTCCTGCAGAGCCTCTGGAGGCTGCAGTCACCTGTGGCTACACAGGAGTCAGGTTTTCACTTCCACTACGTCCCACATGAGGCAGTCAAATTTTGGCTACCTCCATTTTCTATGCTAGGAGAAAAGATCTTACATAACTTTCTTATCAGATGATAAATAACAGATGCATTGTACCCTAAAGGTGGCTGCATTTCATCATGTTTGTGACTGTGTGCATGGGGTTTCGCCTTGAACGGCGCTTAGACAGCAGTATGGATGGAAAAGATTGCTGAAATATGAGACATTCAAGGGATTGCTGTCCCCTACTGGGGCATGGTGCATGTTTTAAAGCTTGAGAAACCAGAGATGATCAGTACCTGTAACAGCTCAAGAGCCATCCCTGCTCTCCAGTGTGTTGCTGTTATTGTTAGGTATGCTATTCAGGAAGGTGGGCTTGGGAAAAAAATAATGAAATATTAAAATAGAAGATAGAAGCAAAGCAAACTAACACTGAGCCAATCTGATTAATAAAGGATGCCAGGAGTTGGTGTTAATTTGTGTCTGATTTAAAGTGCCTGGTGGGTGGAGAGAGAACAGCCCACAAGAAGCAGCTGGGCTCCTTTTCCATCCCCCAACCCTGCTGTTGGTGCGGCGTGGTGGGGGAAAGAGGAGCATACAATCAGGCGATTCATCCCCACGCTGTCGCACTTTGCAAAGGCAAAGGAGAAGAAGGGAAAGAGGGAGAGGGAGAGGGGAAAAAGCAGCAATGCTGTTCTCATGAAAAGCATCGGTAGCAGACATTATGCTTCTGTTCACCTAACCGGGATCAACCCATCCTTTCCACATTTACCGGCCCATTGTGAGATGCCAATAGGCACCCCTGATGAACAGGAGGACCTGGATTAATGCTTTTCCTTGTCTGGTTGTTTGGGTCAGACATGCTGAGTGACGAAGGGAGTGTTCTAATCAGCCATGGTGGGGCTAGAAGGGTTCACAGTCTTCTCTCAAGGCCAAGCTTCCCGATTTATGTGCAGAGCTGGGTAAGACAAAGACAAGCTCCACCATTGACGTGGCTCCAACGCAAAGGTCCACCTGAACTAGTAAAGGTGATACCTGGATTTGCTCCCCATGGGGAGATCTCTACCACCGCTCAGTTCTTCCACTGAAACCCAAGAGGACAAACCCTTTGCTGTTCATGTCCATTCCCTCCCTCTGAGGCTATGTCTGTCCTCGTAAATAAATGAGGGATTAAATGCAGGCATGAGTGTGGTCCCGTGATCATCCAGACTGTTTAATTACTTACATGCTCCCTGGTGCAATTTTGGCCCAAGACGGTGCCAGGACACAGTCTGGTAGATGGCTGAGCCAAGAGACTCTCTCCCACAGGTCTGTGGGATGAGGCCAGCCCGTTTCCAGGGGAGGAGGGCTGAGGTGTGTGACTGCAAGCTGTGCCATGCTTGGCCCCAGAGCCAAAGAACAGCCCCTGCTCTGTTTCGTTCAGTAGTATAGACATAGCCTGTGGAGACAGACAGTAAAAGGGCAAATTAGCATTTAGTTGGCATGAGAATTTCTGTTCTTTAGGAACAAAAGGAGGGCCATCTGCTCATTGTGTCTCGCACGAGGTGGGAGCTTTCGTTTTCAACCAACCTGTGCCGGATCTCAGCCTGTGGAGACGCCACAGGACCTCCAGGTATTGTCCTGGGAGACTGAGGACATCCACTGTGCCCCACTGCGCTGGGTCAACCTACCCTCTGGGCAAAAAAAAGGCAATGATCTTCATCTCCTGGCAGCCTCCTAGAAGGACTGCTCCTCTCTCCTATATTTCCTGGTTTACTGAGGCTGGGTCCTGGGCTTACACATGTGGGTTTGTCATTGCAGGGCTCTTTGGGAACACCTGGGTCTATAGACGCTGCTACCTTACGGTGAGGTTGATTTAAACAGTGCTGGGCTGGAAACAGGAGGAACAGTCTCAGAATCTTTCTCTGGAGGAACTGGGAAGCAGAAGAATTGCCTGCACATGGCCTTGTAGCTGTGGTCCCATCCTAGGTCTTGGATCTTGGGTAGAAATCTAAATCTAAGCCCTGCCTGTTGTCTGCAGACCTCCAGCTCCCCTCTAGCTCTTCATTCCTGTCCTGCCTGTCTTCTGAGCCAGAAGTGAAAACCCATACAAATGAAGGAGCATGTGAAAATCACAGACTCTGCTGTCATCCCTGTGATGAAGCATCACCAGAGCCCTTCTCACAATAAATATAAACCATCCTCCTTCAATCCTTCATCTTCATCAAGGCTGCACACAGACAGCTAACTAACCCCAGCCCCAAACCAGCACATTCTCAATGCTGCATAAATCACTCCATAACATCCTCCATCATCTCCTGTGATTAAACAAAGCCCAAGAAAGTGAGAAGAGAGGAGTCCTTTGCTTCCCAAAACCCCCCCATGCTTGCACCTCACCAGTAAGCCATCTTCCCTTCCATGTCACATTGCTCAAGGGTTCCCGGAGAGAAGACTAAAAAGGGGAAAAGTGTACATCTGTCTTGTTTATGCAAATCCTGAACTGCTTGTCATGAGACTGATAGATGAGACGCAAGGAATAATCCGGCTCGTTAGCGCCTGTGCTATGATTGCATCCCTCTGCCAGCCTGCCCACATTCGAGCATCTTAGGATTTGTTATAGGGGAGCTTAGAAGGCAGTCTCTGCCCTAAGGAGTCTGCAAGGAAAAGCTGGGTGGTGGGGGAAGGTCTCGAGAGAGCAGAGCGGAAAGACACCCTTTACTGTCCAGCAGGGTCAGGTCAGGCATGGCATTGCATGGTGTGGGCGTGACACTCCAAAAGATTTAGGTTGGGACAGACGACCACCCCAGTGACTGCTCTCCCAAGCATGTCCCATGCAGGACATCACAGACTGAACAGGAGGACATGGATCAGGACAACCCATTTTTGTAGGGGATTTCAGCAACATGGATGTGACTTGTGACACTTAGTTTCAGGCTCTGGCCCTGGTTTATTTAGCAGTATGGACACACGTCTTGTGGCTTAGGGGTATTTACTGATATTCCTGCACCTCTGTATAATAAATGCAAGAATGTTATTTAGGGAAGGAGCAAAGGTCATAGAATCATAGAATCACAGAATCATAGGGTGATAGGGGACATAGGCTTGGAAGGGAACTTTAAAGGTCATCTATTCCACCCCTCTCCTGCCATGGGCAGGGATATCTCTCACTAGATCACAGAATCACAGAATCACAGAATGGTCAGGGTTGGAAGGGATCTCTGGAGATCATCTAGTCCCACCCCCTGCCACAGCAGGGTCACCTACAGCAGTTGCACAGGACGGCGTCCAGGCAGGTTTTGAGTGTCTCCAGAGTGGGAGACTCCACAACCTCTCTGGGCATCCCGTGCCAGTGCTCTGCCACCCTCAAAGGAAAGAAGTTCCTCCTCATGTTAAGATGGAACTTCCCATCAGGTTGCTCAAAGCCCCGTCCAACAAGACCTCGGACATGTTCAGGGATGAGGCATCCCCAGCTTCTCTGGGCAAGCTGGTCCAGTGTCTTATCACCCTCATAATAAAAAAATTCTTCTTCATATCCAATCTAAACCTATCCTCCTTCAGTTTAAAACCATTACCCCTTGTCCTGTCACTAAAGGCCTTGATAAAAAGGCTCTCTCCATCTTTCTTATAAGCCCCCTTTATATATTGAAAAACTGCAATAAGGTCTCCATGGAGCCTTCTCTTCTCCAGGCTGAACAACCTCAACTCCCTCAGCCTTTCTTCACAGGACAGATGTTCCAAACCTCTGCCCATTTTCGTGGCCCTCCTCTGGACCTGCTCTAACAGGGACTTGTGCTGGAGGCCCCAGAGCTGGACACCGTACTCCAGGTGGGGTCTCACCAGAGGGGAGTAGAGGGGTAGAGTCCCCTCCCTGGACTTGCTGGCCACACTGCTGGTGATGCAGCCCAGGATGCGGTTGGCTTTCTGGGCTGCGAGCACACATTGACAGCTCATGTCTAGGTTTTATCCACCAATATCCCCAAGTCCTTCTCCGCAGGGCTGCTCTCAGTCCTTTCACCCAACAGTCTGTATTGATAA
Organism: Pluvialis apricaria; assembly: GCA_017639485.1. Taxonomy (NCBI): domain Eukaryota; kingdom Metazoa; phylum Chordata; class Aves; order Charadriiformes; family Charadriidae; genus Pluvialis; species Pluvialis apricaria. The sequence goes on from CM030008.1 coordinate 168,034,502, forward strand.
CGGGGATTGCCCTGACCCAGGGCCATCCCAGTCCGTCTGAATGCACGCTGAAAGATTGAAGGCAAGGCAAAGAAGAGTAGACACTTCTGAGACCAGGAGTTGCATCCAGACCATTGCATTTAATAGCATCTCATGGACTTGTCCTCCACAAATTCTCTAATCCATTTTGGCACTCTTTTATACCTTTAGCCTCCACAGCATCCTGTGGCAATGAGGTCCCCAATTGAATTACGAGCTGTGTGAAAAAGTACTTCCTTTTGTTTGTGTTCAGCCTTTGGGGTCAGTAAGGATGGCTTTCTGCGTCATGAGGCTTAATTCACTGCTACTCCCCATGTCTCTTAAGGACCTTGGAGAGAAGGTCCACACACATATTTATCATTCTTTTGTTTTGTAAGTTCAGGTTGCAGACTTCTGCTGCTTCAAGGTCATGGCTGAATCCAAAACCACTGAAACTTGGGGCTTTAAAGGGGATCAGGTATGTTCCTGATCCTCTTTACCTTCGGGGTCTGCGCTCAACTTGGTAGAAAGGTCCCACGCTCTGCTCAAGCTCAGATACTTCTACCTTCTCCATGTCACTGGAAATTTCCTGTTTGCCCACATTAGTGTGGTATCAGAAAACTTCCAAGCCCCTCATTTCAGACTGTGTAGAAGCAGCTGGAATCACTCCCATAGTTAGCGCAGTCCTTTGGTTCAAGTTCTCTTGTGCTGCTCACTCTATGGAGAGTGAAAGAAAGGCAAGGGATGGTCACAGTTCTGGTTTTACTAAAAGGACCTGTATCTCAGGTGTCTTGTGTAGCCACAGACTGAGTCTCCTTCTTCCTTCTGCTGAAAGGTACAGGAAAGTTGCAAATCTGAGGTCCTTCTGTGTGCAGGTTAAAGACATCCTCACTGGACATTGGAAACTGAATGCCTAAAATTATGAGCTGAATTCCTGTTGTCAGAAGGGGAAACATTTCCAATCCAGTTTTAGCTGTGCTGAGACTGCAGCATTCAAAAACTGAGCATGATGCACCTTCAGGGTTGATTTAGAATTGGACCCTGATGTAGTCTTTCCTTCTTTTCCCAGTTGCTGCCTAGAAAATTGATCTTCATCAATGGGTTAGTGTCAATGTTGCTTGTCCAATGGGGAAACTGAGGCACAGTCATTGAGAGAGAGCACAAAGCCATGGAAAGAATCAGAAGAAGAGCACACATTAAAACTGCTGTACATTCAGGCATGGTCAAAGGCTTCTGGTTGTGGTCATCCCCTGTTGCTGGTCATACCAACCTGTGTAAGCACCTGGAGGAGAGCAAAGTAGAAATCTACTTGCCTGGTGCTGGCACAAGCACTAGGACTTGAGCTAGTGCAGGTCTTAGTCTGGAGCTGGTTGTAAAATCAGCTACTTTTCCCTTCCCTACATCCCCTTTCTCTCCTTTCCTTCAGCCAGCCCAGCTCCAGGTTGCCATGGGGCAGGCAAAGGGCTGAATCCAGTTGGTATTCAGCCCCAAGGGGTCTGGACAGACCAGGCAGGAGAACAGGTTCAGGTGCCTTGGTCAAGGTACCAGCTTTGCCTTTATCCTCTGTAGCCATTTCTGCACCAGTAACTCTGGAGGGCCAGGATATGGCCCGAAACACTGTCCTGTCACTGCCTACACATCTCAGGACACTTTCTGGCAAGGTTTTGGCCCCAGCCAACAAACACCACCCCAGACCGTGCCTGGGCACAGCTCAGGAGAGAGCATTGTGGTGGGCTGTTCTGCTTTGGGGGATAGGCAATTTCACTACATGGATATGAGCTATGTCAAGACTCTTGGCCTCAGGGGCCAGAAAATGAGCTCTGGTGCATATGATTTATGCGGGATGCGTAAGTGAGCAACGTCAGGATGTGTACTGAGCTCTGGTTTCTGCATGTGCAACCCTGTGAATCGCAAAACCCAGTTTTTTGGGTTGGCCAACCATTGCTCTGCTCCTGCACCCGTGCAAGTCTGAGCCTCAGCACTGCACACACAGCCCCTCCCTAAACATCCCCTCTCCCTGGGGGCTCCCACTTAGCTCCCCAGCTAACACCAGTGCTTTTAACCTCCAGCTGCATTTCCAATCAATCGCGTCCTGGTCCCCAGCACAAATGAGTGGCGATGGAAGAGGCCTGGCCCCCGCCTGCTTTCTGCCACTCATTAGGATGACCTTGCCCTCAGAGGCCCTCTTGTGTAACCCTCGAACCCAGGAGCAGGGTGGGAGCATAGGGGAAAACACCTCAAAGGGTCAGCTGTGGAGCACTAACGGGCAGAAATAAGGCAACAGGGAAAGCAGGATTTTTCTAGGATTTGCTGGTGTAGAATTCGTGGTATTTCTGGCAATGTGCATTGCTCCTTGGGTGGTGCCACCAATGGGAATGTGTGGGAGCTAGGGCAGTAACAAGGTATGGGTGATGCTGGTATGGAGGAAAGGCTTATCTTACCTGGATCAGAAGAGCTGTGTATTCTCTTGAGGGTGAGGAAATGCCTGGGATCAGTGTGGAGCAATGATCAGCTTAAACTCACAGCAGGCTTTACCTTGCCACTGTTAACTGAAGTTTAATTCTGCTTTGCTAATGGGAGACTGAGGCAGAGTAAGATGTAATGTTATGATGACCTCCATCAGCCACCTTCTGCCAAGAACCCATCCCTATGTCATGCAGTCCTTAAGAAACTCCCAGCCCTGGTAGTACTCCCAACAGTCCATGCCAATAACATTGTACCTGTGTAGAGGAAAGCTGAGGATAAATACAGGGGCAACTCAGGCTGAAGTGATGTTTAAAAGACACCATGTACACACATGACATCTGTCTGAGGTTGTGTTGGACCCAACAGAAGGTGCTGTAGAGCCCTGGGCCCACTTCCCTCAGGCAGCCACATCTGGGACCAGATGGAGCACATCTGGCCACCCTTGTCTGCCGGGCTTTTCTCGACAGAAGTTTTACTGGGTCCTAGATTTTAGGGTCCAGTCTTTCTGCTCAGCTGTCTCCTGATCCCACTCACTGAAAAAAACATGCAGAGCCAGGAACTGAGCCTGACCTGCCTTACACCCCTGCCTGAGAGTTTTAGCTACGGGCCTGTCTTCAATGAACATGATCTGGAGCGGAGACCTCAGTCTTTAAGGTTGTTAATCTTATCTTGGGATGAAATCCTTGTGGATTGGAAATGAATCACCAACTTCAGCATTTTGTTGGGGCTTTTCAGATCACAGAGAGTGAGAGAAAAGCAGAGGATGCTTCTTACGTCCATCTTTTCATGTGGGAAAACAGAAGCGCGGATTGGCAGAGACACTTAATTCAGAGCGTGCACAAATCCTGGAGTCAGGATTAAAATCTGGCCTCTGGCTCTCCCTGATAGTGTCTCCCCATCTGGCCAGTGCTGAAGGTGACCAGAGAAGGGGTGGTTCAACTGAGGCTCAGGGGCTTTATAGCTTCCTCACAGGTTGAAAGCCTCTTGGAGCATCCCAGTATGATCTATTTCTATATATCACCTCTCAGCTCTCCCTTTCCCCAAATACCCTCTTCCAGACTCTGAAAATTGAAATAGGACTGGGATTCTGACCCTACAAGCCAATCCCCATCACAGGATCAAATATTTCCCGCCCTACTGACGCTATTCCTGCAGGCTGTTACATGTCTGCTGGAGTCCACCCCTAAAGCGGGTACCATTCCAGGTTGGAGCCGAGAGAAATCTGGGATGAAGGATGCTAGTGTGTATAAATATCATTTATTAACACAGAAGGCAGGTGAGAATCAGCCTTTCTCTGCACTCAGGAGGCTGAGATGGATAGAGGCAGTGGGCAGTACATCACTCTCCACAGTGGTGGAAGAAATATGCCGAGTCATGAGGGGTCCATGAAGAAATACGGTTTTGGCAAGTGAAACAGCAGGAGAGGAGCAGGGCTGGACTCTTGTCTGTCTGACCTTTGTCTGCTTTCCTTTGCTTCACAAAGGGGCTTGGTCTGAGTTCAGTTCTCAGCATTTGGTCCAAAGGTAGATCTGGCCAGGCCAGATCCTGACCTGGGGAGCTCCAGCTGGACCTGGTTTAGCAGCCTTTCAAGGATATGGTCCACGTCTGAAGTGCCTCTCCAGAGTGTGGATGTGCACTGAAGTCAGGGTGAGACCTAAAAGATTTCCCAGTCCTGCAGTACCCACTAAGTCATCTTTTTGCTCTTTCAGTTCCTAGTTTTTCCACTAGATTCTGCTTTGCCAGAAAATAAACATGAATCGCTATAGACAAACTGTTGCTGGGAAGGGCCAGAGTCAAGTAAATGCCCATGGAAAAGAGAAGAGAATGAAAATGGATCATTAAAAATAATACCAAGGAAAAAAACCCTGATTCTTAGCACTGATTTTGTGGAAGAGGCATTACTCCAGGATCTGTCCAAGCTCCATCCCTCTCTAGGTACCATCCAGGTCTAACTCCTCTCCTTGTAGCTCAGCAGAGCCACTGCAGCCAAACAACTGCCAGGTCTGAGCCCTTCTTGCCTCCTCTGTGTGCTGTTGGGTCACAGACACTACTGCGTTTCTCCAGGCATTTCCACCCTGTTTTGCTCACTCGCCTCCGTAGCAAAAAGAAAATTTCCAAGCGGCTGCAGCATTTTTTTTTTTTTTTTTGCTGCTAGCAGTTCCTTGTGAATAAGGACAAAGCACACTCATTTCTCGTGTTTTTTTTCAGAGTGGCGAGGGACTGAGCTTTTCGGGGCCAGGCAATTTTCTGCCTCCGGCAAAAGGGATATTTTGTTTAATAGCTGGGGGCTTCTCACAGGGAAATGGGAAGCCCCAGGAAAGGAGGATTAGCTTGATGAGAGTAGTTTTCACCCTGCTGGGATGTCAGCCGTGTGCCAAGGTCAGGAGAAGGAAAAGCTGAGGGAGGTAAATCTTGGACGATGGCACATCTGAGCTGGTGGGCAGAGAGAGGGGAGTGGGGACATGGCTGAGTTACTGAGGGCAGATCAGGGTGAGGGTGTTGGGAAAGGTCCTACAGGCAGCAGTGGGGAAGGATGCCCTTTCTGCAGTCATTGTTTTGATTTTTTCCCCCTTTTTTTTTCCGTGGAATGCTTGTGTGTGTGTGTGTGTGTGCATGTGTTTGTGTGCATGTCTAAGAGTGCCCTCCATTGGCCAGATCCAGGCTGCTGCACCAAGAGTCCTGTGTCACCAGCACAGAGGAAAGTGGTGGATGCACAACCAGGGAGGTCGCCCTTCCCGCGTGGGGAGGACTGTGTGTAAGGCATGGACCCCACAAAGCAGGGCACATCGCAGCACTGCCTGCATTTCACGGGCTCCTCCTGCTCGAGCAGAGATGAAACCCCTATCCTGGGGGCACGGCCACAATGTCAGACACAGTAATACAGAGATATGCGTCTGGAAGGTCTTGGTGGGATGGGGTGTATGGTCACGCGGGGCTATTCAGGCAGGGGATGAAGGTAGCTGTAGGCAGTCAGGGGATGCCCTGATCCCTCCCTGCTCTCACACATCCCATGTCAGGATGGACGTGGGGTGTGCTTGGGGCATACAAACATGCAGAAAGCAAACAGGGACATGAGGGTGGTAGAAAACTCCAGCCTCGGACCCGTATCATCTTGGTTTACCACTACTGCAGGAAGATAGAGTGCACCACCGAACAGCTCACCACGGCTTGCAGGCTCCAAAATTCACTGGGACCAGTGCAAACTGGATGCCTAAACCCTTTGGGCAGCCCAGGTGCCAGGTGTAACATGTGATTTGGTCCCAGTCTGGTTTTGTTTAAGCTGTGAAGTTCTATCTCAGGTTGTGTTTCTGAACCTTTTCTGCTCCAGTGGGTGCTCCACTGGGATGCCAAATACTCTGCAAGAAGGTAGAAAAAATTACCAGGGCTCTGTGCAGTGGTGAGAGGGTGCAGGAGACATGCTGGTGGTTCACATCTCTACATAAACCTCTGCTTCATCATCTCTAACACCTGCGCAAGGTAACCAAGGCAGAAGGGCTGTTCGGACCCAACTTGTCAACCTCTTTCTGTGAGTTGCTTGGGATGAACAAGTGCCTTCTGCCAGGGGCACACACGCAAAGAAGACGATATTTTTGCCCTTCTGTTTGTCCTTGAGAAATGCAGGCAAGGAACAGCCCAAGGTACTCCACTGTCGCCTGTTGTTCCTGAGCTTCAGTCCAGAAAAGGTACTTCTGCCAGACCCATCTCCCAGGTGCGGGGTTGGAAGGAAAGGGCAGGAAAGGTGGCGTGTACTCCTAGTTGGAGCCAAGGGATGGGACAAGGCATGGATGTTTCCCATTACACAAAATTACAGAAATAGCCAGGCTACCTAGACACTAGCTGTGGCAAAAAACATGGGAATATGGGCAAATTTTCCTGTGTGCCATAGGAACGTGGTCTCCAACACTGGAATAATCTGTCTTTTTGCACATTTAATATCACTTCCCCAGCTGCAGGCTTCAGCCTGTGGTGTATGTCCCCCTTGGGATTTTTCTGGATTAAAATGTAGAAGACAGATCTCTCTGCTGAAATGCAGCAGCCGGTCAGCTGCCCATCGCGTCTTCCCTCCCCTCCAGGTCCGACACATGTTGAGCCAAAGATCCAGGTGTGGAGGGGCTTTTGCCTATTCGCTTCTTCTGCTCTCGGTAAAGATTCCCACTTCAGCAAGGATTAGTTGAAGGAGAAAAAATATGTTTATATTCCTTATGGTGAAACCTTCCAGATGGGACTGCATTCAGGGGAAATCAATTCTGAGACCTAACAACCGTAACACAGCGTTCCATTAACGGGTCTGTTTAGTTAAAGTTTGTTGGCTTTTACGGTGCTTTTCCCAGAGAGGGGCGGTGAGAGGGGGATGCATTTTGTGCTCGCTACATCCTCATTCAGTGGCGGGGTTGTGGCCAGCGTGAGAAAAATCAGGTTTGCGGAGGGCAGGAGGCTTGGGCTGAATCCCACACACTGAAGTCACCATTAGGGACCGGATCTCGGCGCAAGCCCTGTCTCCTAATCATCTCGTTGCTATGGAGGCACCGCTGGCTCCTGCTTCCAACCGGGAGAGGCAGGTTTCTTCACAGACTGGACCAGAGGGTAAGATGATCCCTAGCTGGCTCATCGGTGTGAAAGCTGGAGAGATTTGGGCTTTGCAAAGGCTGTGCCCACTTAACGAACAGCACGAGCTGCTCAGACACTGCTCAACAGCGAGGGAGAGGTGAACCAGCGGTCCCTTTCAGAGTCTCAGCTAAGCAAGCACCTTTCACTTACCAAAAAGCTATTTAAGGCATTCACAGTCATTTGCAGGCAACCCCTCGTGCTAATCAGGATGACCTCTCTGGAAAATTTATAAGAAGTTTGGTTCACGCCCATGGTTTCCATTGCAAGGAAGCGCCGCTTTGCATCGGCGAAGCGGGCTGTGTTCCTGAAATCTGGCCCCCGAGGCAGGCAGGAGTCTGGCACGGGGAGATTTGCACTGCGGAGCTTTGCAGGCTGCAGAGCCCTGTCAGGAGCGGGGACCTGACTTTTAAAAAATTTAAGCGCAAACGCATTTGGACTCCATGCTGATTAGTGTCAGGTCTAACAGACGCGCAGGAATCTGCAGGCAGAGGCTGCAGTGATTTGAAGCTTGGATGGAACACAGTTTGCAAATAGGGGATCTGACTTTCGAGTTACCTAACCCTTTCCTCCCCAGAATGAAAAGGCTTTTGCAGAAGAGGGGAGATGCAGAGACAAAACTTCAACGTAGATCAAGGAGAGAAACCAAGGGGTGAATGTGGAGATGCATTTGGCTTCTTATCTCTTCCCAGATGCACAGGGTGGTCTGTGGGCTTCACATCTTATTTCTCAGTCTCTCCTGGGATTGTGTTTAGCTGCCTGAATTATAGATTTGCTCGGAATTTGTATGGCTGCTGTGAAAACTTCCTCTGTTTGCAGCATGGGAAGGCAGAACCTGGCAGCGGGGTGGGAGATGGCAGGACTGATGAGCAGTGTGGACACCATGGGGCTGTGAGAAGGGTCAATGGCTGCGATGGAGATGTGTTTTCCTCCTCCCTTGCAGCAGGTGCCCCTCTCAGTAGACTTTCTCACAAATTCCTTCCTGGCAGCACCACTGTGGTCCCTGATCACAGAGAAACACATCCCAGATGATCTCAATCATTTTGGGGTTGCAGCCCAGGACAACGTTAGCATCTCAGGAGTTGGGCTGCTTGCACTCAGGCTTCAATGCAGAGGCGCTGAGCACTTGCTTTTCACTAACCTGTGCTCCACGGAGGCTCCTGAAATCAAGTCAGTTGTCTGACATGGTAGGGGAAACCTCCCTCCCAGCGGCTGGAACTGTCCTTTTGAAATTGGGCATCAACCCTGTCTTGGAGGCAACAAGTGCTGCAGGGACAGGGCAAACCTCACCCAAGAGGAAACTCCTGATTTTCTCTACCTGGGGTGAGCCAAGAGGGCAGGAAAGGAAACGATTGGAAAGGTGAGGAGGAAAAGGAGCTGTGGCTGTATGACCAGCAGTGGGAGAAGCTCTGCCCCCCACACTGAGGGTCTGCTCCGCCTGCCTGTCAACCCCTGCATCTGTTAATCAGCCCCCTCCCCAAACATAGGGGTGCACGCTGCATGGGGCGGGGGTACAAAATGAAGATAGCCCTGCTACTGGTGCTCCTTCCCCCTGTTTCTCCTCCCCTGGAAAGAGGGGAGACGAGGGTAAGGGACCACAGTGGGGTCTTCTTGGTGAGATAAGAAAAAGGGAGACTTAGAAGAGTGCAGAGGGTGCAGGAGTCTCTTCAGCATGGTGGGGGATACAGGGCTCTGGCCAGTAGGGCTGAAGAGATCTGGGCTACAAAGTGTTAAAGGGAATGGGTCCCATAGGGCAACGCAAGAGGGATATTACTTTTGCTGAAGGGGCTTTGGGGGCTGAAGAAGGTCTTGGGGGTGGCAGGGAGGACTGTCACATTCCAGAGATGCTCTGTGCCCAGCTGCAGTACCGCAGGCTTTGGGGTGTCCTGCACACAGGGGTGCAAGGCAAGGTGGCTGCATGATGTGTGAAGACTTAAAATCTGCCTCCATTCCTCCTTTTTTTTTTTTTTTTTTTTCTCCTGTACCTGGTACACAGGTCCTTCCAGCCCTGCCCTCCTGTCTGGGCTTAGGGTTAGACCAGAGTTGGGGTACTGAAAAACAACTCCCTTCCCCTGTGCTGGTTTGGTGGAAGAGGAGGGAGGACAGAGAAAGACAGAGACAGAAAGAAGCAAAAAAATAAAACAAAGGCTGGCAGGAGTGTGAGAGGAGGCAGAGCCCAGCTGCCCATGCTGACCTCCAGCCCACCTTCTCCAGGTGCAGCCTGAAGTCTGTGTTGAACCAGCCCCCTGGCTCCGTTGGGATGGAGAGGGGTGGCAACTCTCTAAAACAGAGATCAATGGTGTTTGCTGCGGGGAGATGGTTAGAAATTACTGCAAAGGCTCTGCTCGCCTCAGCAGAGAGGCACTGCATGGGCAGAAGACTGAGAAAGTGGGGTCACAGCTGTGTCATCCCCCACCGTGAGTCATAGCTGAGCCCTTCCTGGGGGTTAGGGCATCCCAGGGATGGGGACACCCCAAAACCTAGCATGGGGATGGTTATGTAGGGCTGCATCTTCCCCCAATGAGAGACGTGCTGGGACAGGAGATGCTGTGTGGATTCTCAGCCTTGTAAAGGGTTAACAAAAAAAAAAAAACCAAAACACCACCAGAAAAAAACAAATCCCAAATATCTTCTCTTTCTCTCCCCTCCTCCTTCCCTTCCCTTTTTTTCCAGGTGTTGTTTATGGCCACAGGAGGGAGCTCAAATCCAGAAATGGGAGGATTGGCTTGATTTCGGATCCAGAGCCTCTTAAACTCTCACTTTTCCTCTAAGCTGGTCCCTGTTATGTCCAGGATCTGGCGCCTGCTTGACATTTACTTTGAGTTCCAGAGGACCAGAGACCTAGGATGAGGAGCATTGGATCTGCCCTGAACCTGCTTTTGGTATCGCCACTCTACTTTGTGTGGACCGTGGTCGCTCTGGACCTGGCACAAACTCCCTGCACCACTTTGGTCCAGGGGAAATTCTTTGGGTATTTCTCCTCCTTTGCCGTCTTCCCATTGAACTCCTCTATCTGCTCTTGGATTATCCAGAACCCTGACCCTCGGAGGTACACCTTGTACATGAAGATCCTAAAACCTACCGGCGTATGTGACCACCAGCACATCCGCACCTACCAGTTTGACTCCTTCCTGGAGTCCACCCGCACCTACCTGGGCATGGAGAGCTTCGACGATGTGTTGAAGCTCTGTGATGGGTCCACCCGCTATGCCTTCCTCCAGTCCAACAAGCAGTTCCTCCAGATGAAGCAGACTGCGCCACCAGAGGTGGAGAGCTGGCCCGTGCGGTGGAAACCCACAAAAGCTCAGGAGAGGGACTTCTCGGTGGAGTACCTCGTGGTGGGCAACAGGAACCCTAGCAAAGCCGCTTGCCAGATGCTCTGCAAGTGGCTGGACGCGTGCTTGGCCATCAGCAGCAGCTCCCATCCATGCGGCATTATGCAGACCCCATGCTCTTGCTCAGGAGGGGAGGTCCTAGATCAGGCCAGCGAGATCCTGGGGCTCACGAGGAAGAAGGAAGATTGCTATAAGGATGGGATTTACTTGGAGAACTGTATGAGCAGCCCCAAGGACAGCAGCGGAGCAGAGTTCCTGGGTGAGTGGAGACCGGCTGGGGACATTTGGGAGGGAGGGCTTGTTGGACTCTCCTCTCCCGGGTCTCGCACTGTCCCCATCACCTCTGTGTCTGAGTCTGTGGACGCCTGGTACGAAAACCTTATTTGCTAATTGATAGGCGGGTCTGATAACCCCCTGTGGCTTTTTATGGGCCTGAGACCAGAATTGCAAAGCAGCTTCCCCGAAATATACCCCAAATTGTTTCATTCATTCCCAGGGCTTGTGCCTTGCTTGTTTTACTTCTGCAGCCTTAGAGCTGCTGAGGGGAGAGTCTTACCTGAGGGCAAACAGTTTTCCAACGTAATTACAGATGTCCTAGAAAAGGCAGGATCCAAGCTACCTCCCGAGGCGGGCTGTGCTCAGCAGCCCTATCAACCATTGTAATTCATGGGGAAAAAACCCTTAATTCCTGGGCTTGGTTCAAGGGAACGGTAACAGAAGGCACGCTCATTTTGTTCTCAGCCTCAGTTTCCTTCTGGAGGCTTTCAAAAAGAAAACTCACCATGCCGCTTCTGCGGGGTTACTTGGTGCCTTTGCTGGGGCTCGTTCCTCACGTATTTCATCAGTGTTTTGATGACGATCTTGAGTATGGTATGGGCTGGAAAGGGAGTAGGGAGGTGGAAGCAACACGAGAAAAAGGGCTCGGAATAAGGGTGAGACGCTCCCGCGGTCTGATCTGGGCACTGGTCTGGGGAGGGAAATACTCTTTGCAGAGATCCGATGTGGTCTCCGCTGGTGCTATGGTGCCATGCAAAGCAGAAGGGAATTGGCAGGGGGGGGGTCCGACAGCCAATACGCTATTTCAGCGCCTGTGTCAGATCCGTTCTGATGTATTTATTCTCAGCTCCCGTCCCACCTGCCAGCAGGCAGGTTATGTAAAGCGGAGGTGTGATGCTAAATAGGAATCTGGGCGGTGGGGAGGGGAGCCTTCAATTCAGCGATGTTCAGACCCACGCCTGACCCCCACCCCAGGGTCTCATCTGCTTTAGGTGCCGGCCTGAAACGTTCTCTGCCCCTGGGAGAAAGCCAGCATCCATCCAGGTCTGGACTCTGAGGCTCCTGCCTGGCTTTTGCAGCCACCCCCAGTCAGGGCGGGGGGGATTTCTCAAGGCAGGGGGAAGGAGGCTAAATTTGCTTGCAGTAGGAAGGAGGTTACCAGGCACAGGTCCAAGCTGTGCAGCACGATTTTCTTGCAGACCGCAGTCTGGCGTTAGCTGAGAGATTAGTATATGATCAGGTATTAGTGCTTTCGTCAGTGTATTTTGGGGGAGATTTTGTTTCTCACTGATCTGTGAATCAATACGTGAAGGCACACAGCCGAGCCATAAATCCTGCAAATTAGTTCTTCAGCCGTGCCTCCCTCGCCGGCTACGAGCACAAGGCAATATTCGCTCTCCAGATTTTGGATTTCTTTGCAATGCCCTTTTCTCCTGTGTGAACAGCTTGCGAGGAGTACCGTGTTGGCTGCCTCCTCGGAGTGATGCGAGCTTCGTTAAGTCATGTGTCATGCCTTACATTTGCTGATTGGATGATTTATGCATTCAACCCAAGCAGCGTGACCTTTTTCATTGCAACCAAAGGTGAAATTTGAAATAAGATTTTCAGCAAATCCTGAAGCATTCAAGCTTAATATTGGCTTTTGTAAAGATCTCTCCTAGTCCAGCTTGAGTGCTTGAATGTTCCCAGAAAATAAATATGAAAGAGGCTCAAAGGTGGCTGAATCAAAATCCTTTTTGGGTGTCAAATATTTGTAGAGAATGTAGATAATTTTTTGCTGGCTGCTCACATCTGCTCCGTACTGAAGATACAGAATTATCATTTTCACTGGTGGGATGCCATCTACATAGAAACGATGCTTGCGGGGTGCCTGGCCTCTTCATGTGCTGCTCTGTCTGTCACTCTGTCTGTTTTGATTTTTTGCAAAGGCTGGATAAGGAAGATGGAGGCAAGATCCAATTTGGACAGAGAGCCAGCGATCCCTTAACAGCGTTTTGTGGGTGGAATATTTTGATAGGGTTCCTGATTTCTGAGTGCTGATGCTGATTATTGCTGTTATTGTTGTCCTGATTGTATTTGTAGGATTTTTTTTTTTTCCTTCAAACCTCCCCCCCTGCTGTTTCCCGAGTAATTTGTTGTTTCTGGGCCTGTTTTGATACTTTCATCTTTGAACAAGGCTGCATGCCTGTATTGTAGTAATCCAGTCTGATGACTTTCAAGGCACATAAGGAATTGCCAGACACCCAGATACCACCCCAAATTGTGGAACCTGACTTTTCCTGATGTGCCTCTTCTATACCTGGGATATTTCCAAAGCAAACGGGGAGGGGGGTGCAAATCTACAGAGGCTACACTGAGATGTTGCCTTGGAAGAAGCCGTGCTCTGGCTCACAGTCTGTGGGTGAGATCCCTTTGAAAAGGTTCACTCCCCATCCCTGGGCACGGGGATACTGAAATATGGAGAATGCATTTATGTGTCGGTGTGCTGGATTAGATCGTGTCCTCTCCCTCGTCTCTGAAGTCACTCAAGAGCAGGCCAAGAATAGATCAGGTGGGTTTGACGTTGGATTTGGTGGCCAAAGAGCAGAGCTGCGAGATGAACTTCTGCTGCCAACTCAGGCCACAGATCTCCTACTCATGGTGGAGAAGTGGGTGTACTGACCCTGTTGCTCCAGAGATACTGGGACACTCAAGAACCCAACTGACAGCCTGATTTCACTCATGGCCAATGAGTTTACTCTTGGTTCAGGTACATAGGGATGTTTGTGGTCATTTACGAGGGACATCACAAAGTAACTCTGCTGAAGTGATCCTGCCTTGTCCACAGCATCTGTTCTTCAGTGTCTGGAGGAAGGAGAGACTGCTCCAAATTTACTTCCCGGGCTTAGTGAGACTCCCTCTTTGCACTTGCTGTCCCACGCAGACGTTGCAGAGGTTACAGCAACGGTGGTGGGGGTGGGAAGAATCTGTCAGGGTGCAGAGGCGGCAGGAGATATTTCAGTGTCTTGCTGCACATGGAGCTTGTCCTGGTGATCAGCAAGACACGCTTGGAAATATATTGGCAGCAGCAGCCCACCCCCCACATCTCCCCTCTTTGCTGCATCTACCTCAAGCTGCTGCTCCAGGAAGGCTTGAACAGGGGATTATTTCCAGGAGAAGACAATTCGAAGGGGAATTTTTTTTTTGCCAGCTTCAGAGCTCCCTTGGCTGAGTCAGGCAACATGGGAAGAAGGCAGAGACTGGTTGTAGGTCCTGATGTTTAGAAGTGAACTCTGTTTTGGGAATGCAAATTAACATTCCTGGAATAGGCTCCGACACCGGTTTGATGGAGGACACGAGGAGGTTGCCGATGGGCAAGCTTCTGAAACATGGACATTGGGACTTCAAGGTCTGAAAATCCTGGTGACCCTTCCAAATGTGAACTGGCTTCACTGTAATCAGAGCTGGAGCTTTAAAAGGGATGCTGCTGTGACATTGTAATGAGAAAAGGTTAAATGTGTTCTTAAGTGCTGTGCTGAGTTAGGCACTTAATGAATGTCTAATTAGTCTTGTTTCCATGTAATCTGTTTGTGGAAGGCCGGAACAGAAGGCCATTGCAGTGCTGTCACATTTTGGTGGCTCAAAGAGCTAACCAGCACGCTCTGGTCATTCTGCTCTTCCTATTCCCATCTTGGAGGGATCCAAGATGCTGACTGCAAAACAGGGTTAAATGTGTGCCCCTGAAATATATTATTTGCTCCCTGGTAAAATAGATGGCTCCAGGGAGGGATGGACTTTTATGATGAATGAGTCTGATTGGTTTCATGTCTCAGCCAGAGAATTTGACAAATTCATTTCAGCAAAGAACTTGAAACTGCGATTTAAATGGAGCTTCTTAGTTTTCAAAAAAACTGAATCAAGATATTGCTGGTCTGAAGTGCTGGGAATTTTTCTGCCTTTCCTGATAAACTTTTCCATTGGTTTGCTGTCCCCATTTTTCTGAACAAATGCAGACCCTCCTTCCTCACATGTGCTCATCATTTCACTTCTGTTTTGTTAGTGGTGTTTCACCTTCCAGACCTTAGATGTTTTTCTACCTCTGTCTTCTAGATTAAGAAGTCATATAGTGTCCGTTCTCCGCTCTTTGGAGAGGCATTTATAGACCCATGAACAAGTGGCTCCTTAACTTGCATTAAGTAGGTTGAACTCCACAAATCTCTCGCTGCAGGACACATCGTCCAAACCTCGGTTGTTGTTGGCAAGCTTTGTTTCACGCTTGGCCATTTCTGCTGGCTGAGCCGTGATGTGTCCTCAGCAGGGCTGAGCTTCCACCTGGACTGGTGGCCGGGTGACTGCTGAAGTGGGTCCCTGGTATGGAATAGGGGCCAGAGGCATAGGGGCAAATGAATCAGCTGCCATCCTCCCTGCTGCAGGAATCATATTGTGGCACAGCTCTCCTCCACTTGAATCCTCCCCTAGCCAAAATAACTTGATAAGTCGTTTCCTATGTTTGTGGTGAGCTTTTGTGACCATGAAAGCTCAGGGACTGATAAAGAACTGTGAGTAAATTGCCCAGGGGCAGGCTCTCAAGCCTCTCCTTGACCTCTTCAGCTCCTTCTGACCACACAGGCTCTATTCCTCCTGCAAAAGTCCCCCTGGCCCAAACAGCAGCTGAACTTGTGGAGAAAGGTGTTTGGCTTTGGATTTGCCTCCGCTTTAGATTTGCCAAACAAATAGCAAAGCGAGTTGGATGGATGGGTGCATTTTCACTGCCTCTCCTTCCTCCTGGCACAGACTTGCTGAGTGTGCTTGGAGAAGGTGTGCTGCTTTCCAGCTCCTCACTTCTCCATCTGTGTTTGTCCCTGCTGTCTGGTCTGCGCATCCTTGAGAGCAGAGCCAGGATATGGTGTGAGATCAGTGGCAAAACATGGGGCAAGGAAGGGCTGGTTTCTGCTCGTGTGTAACATTTTCCTGTGTTATCCTGCTAAAAGTATTGGGGAATTTACTGGGCATCTCCCCTGCTTAAGTCCAAACCTCAACAGCTGCGAGCAAGAGCTGATACTGCTCCACAGCTCCTGGAGGAGGAGGTTGAACAGAACCTGGGACCTGGCAAACAGCGGACCGTCACCACCTTGTCTCCTGCAGCGACCCATACGGGCAGCTCTTGATGGGGCTGTCCCTCCTGCGTGCAGTCAGTGGAGTGTTTTATGGATGAGGCAAGCGTGGGTTAACTCCTTCCTGGGTGCTGGAAAGGGGGTTCCTGACTCAGCTTAAACACTCAGATCTCTGTGATCTGTACAAGCCCTGCCTGCCCCGCTGCTTTCCTCTGGGGTCATTAAAGACCGTAAGAATAGAATAGAATAGAATAGAATGGAATGGAATGGAATGGAATGGAATGGAATGGAATGGAATGGAATGGAATAGAATGGAATAGAATGAAATGGCATTGAATATGTTAAGTTGGAAGCAATGTACAATGTTCACCTAGTCCAGCTGCCTGACCAATTCAGGGCCAACCAGAAGTTAAAGCCTGCTATTAAGGGCACTGCCCAAATGCTTTTATAGCACTGACAGGCTTGGAGCATCGACCACTTCTCTCGCCTGTTCCAGTGTTTGACCATCCTCTCGGTAAAGAAATGATTCCCAATGTCCAGTCTAAACCTCCTCTGGTACAGCTTTGGACTATTCCCACACATCCTATCACTGGATACCAGGGAGAATTAGTCATGAATGTAAAAGGACCGAGGTCTTCCCAGCGGCAGAGCAGAGATTTCCTGCATCCGTGCCGCTTTTTCAGCACTGAATTCACTCGTGCATGCATCTGTATGGAGATGTCCTGTTTGGGAGATGTGGAGGGGGGAGAGAAAAATGACAAAAATAAAGCGATCAGTTCCATTGTGAACCCAACAGCTTGTGGACATGATCACAATGCAGAAACATCAGCAATTACGGTCTGAATGCATTATTGTTGTAGCAGGGAGACTAAAGGTGGAATTTACATCCAGTTGCCGAGGGAGTTTCACAGGCAACTACTCCCATTATTGCTATGAGGGGACTTTTACGAGTAATTTAATGAGTGGCAGCCTGGTGAAAGGCTCAGCTTTTCAGTTATGGGGTGTTTTTTTCTTTTTTTTTTTTTTTTTAAATTTGCCATTGTTTAACATCATCTTGTATTCAGGACCCATAGCAGCTGCCCCAAAATGTTTTGTATGGGAATACAGGGTGAAATTTAGATGCAGGGAAATACAGACACCAGATTCAAAATCATCACATCTGCAGTGTGGTTTTACAACTGTAACTGCTGAATATGAGAATGAGGATGGTAATATCGCCGAAGGGAGGGTGCACAGAGACACTCCTGGCCCTTTTCACCACCCACTCTGAATATCTGATGTATTTAGGTGATGGGAGCAGGCTGAAAAATGGAAAACATTGTCTTTCCAAGGGGAACTGTATCCATGGGGTTTTTCAGGTGCCTGATTCACCTTTGAGGTGCCTGATCTCAAAGATGCCTCAAAGTCAGGCACCTGACTTCTCGGGATTGTTTAGCCTGGAGAAGAGAAGGCTCAGGGAGACCTTATAGCAGCCTTCCAGTATCTGAAGGGGGCCTACAAGAAAGCTGGAGGGAGACTTTCTACAAGGGCATGTAGTGATAGGATGAGGGGCAATGATTTCAAACTGGAAGAGGGGAGATTTAGATGAGATATTAGGAAGAAATTTTTCACTATGAGGGTGGTGAGACACTGGAACAGGTTGCCCAGAGAAGTTGTGGATGTCCCATCCCTGGAGGTGTTCAAGGCCAGGCTGGATGGGGCTTTGAGCAACCTGGGCTGGTGGGAGGTGTCCCTGCCCATGGCAGGGGTGTTGGAACTCGATGATCTTCAAGGTCCCTTCCAACTCAAATCATTCTGATTCTATGAAACTATGACTTCCATGGGTTTCCTTGGCACTGAGCTCCCTGACCTGGTGGATCCTGTCTTTCATGGTGGATATAGCTCTGGGGTTTCTCCCAGGTTTCCTCAAAAGGGAGTTTTCGCTTTCACAGTGCTGGCTTTTCGTATCGAGATGTAGGTCCCAAAGACTTTGGGTGAAGCCAGGACTTAGCAGAGATGGCGCTTAGCCCAGATGCCTTAAAGATCTAGCAGACAACAGGCCCAGGAGGGGAGAAGGGCTCTGATATTTGTCTAACAGGCTGGGAACAGAGGCTTAGCAGGGTTGAGTGAATACTCTGAGAGTGAACATGGGTGCTCTAAGACACAGCAATCTCTTTCCGTGTTGGGCAGAGCAGTAAATTTCATGCTTCTTCCAGAGCATCACTATCACCTCTGCAACTCACCTCCTGTCCCGTATTTTTCTTTTCCTGTTCTGATAATCAGTGAAATTTTGCAACATCTACGGGTGCTAATTCTGTCTTCTCTGAGCTCATCATCCCCCCAAGACAGTACTGAAGCAAGCTTGGGCTAAATAGGTTAGAAAATTGGTTTTGGATTCTCAGCAGGTATCGTTTAGTGTGGCTCTGTGACACTTTAACCTGGGGAGGATTCAGCAACTGTGTGTCCTTGGGGTGGCTCTGCCAATGTCACCTCCAGTCGTTGAATCTCCGTGTGGTACACTCTCTTCTTGCACTCGCTGCAGACAGCAATCCGATACTGATATCCTACATTTCAGCCTTCCAGCAGGGTGAGACAACCAGGCTAGGAAAGGACATCCTTTAGCACATCATCAGAATTGCAGATCTGTTGAGTTAAAATATATTTCTTTTTGTTCCCTGGCTCCAATTTTGATAGAGCAATAATTGCCACACACCTCATTAAGCTGAATGCTCTCAATAGGTCTTGAGTGGTCCATGCCATTAAACAAACAGTTACTGGCTTGGGATATTCCCTGTGTTTAGAAGCAGTAAGGAAGGGAAGGGACCTGGAGGGGTGAAAGCTGCAACTCCAGCCTCCTGAAGAAACTGGGCTGCCCTGACAGAGCGGATGCTTTGTCCTATCAGTTCTGGGGCCGTT
The DNA here is from genome assembly GCA_017639485.1 of Pluvialis apricaria. NCBI lineage: Eukaryota > Metazoa > Chordata > Aves > Charadriiformes > Charadriidae > Pluvialis > Pluvialis apricaria. The sequence continues at coordinate 168,053,169 of CM030008.1, forward strand.
TGTGTTCTCCCTGCAATACGCGGGCTTTGATCTGCATGAACCCCAGCAGCAATGGGGAACAGGCACAGAGAGAGGATGGTGGTGATTATTGTAAATGCTGCAACAGTTTTGCGTGCATGGAGGTGATATGACAGCCAATATGTGCATGCAAGAAGTTTAGTAGGGTCCTAAAGCACAGGGATGAAATTACCATCAAATAGAAGGGAGACTTACTGGTGCAGGCCCCTGGCTTTGTCACCTTGCCTGGATGAAGAGGGGCATGCCCTGGTCTCTACCAGCCTGGATGTTTGTTGTTGTCTTTTTTTTCTGAGTGGAAGTTGACGTTTCCCTGATTGTTAGTTTTGGGATCAGGGGTGTGGGTGTCTTTGTGTTGAAGGTGCCCAAAACAGAGGAAGACAATGAAGTTCAGCTTATGGTGAGCTTATGAAAGCAGGAGAAACAGCTAAGAGCATGAGTGCTTTCTCTACTTGATTCCACTGGTCCTGCTCCTGAATCTGAAGACTGAAGGACAAAGATTCAGGTTATTGGCACCTGGCGTCTAGTTAAGACCCTGGGGCTGATGCAGAAGAGAACCTATAGAGAGTTTCTGCTTCAAGATCTACTGGAGGCTGTGATAGGACATGGGATACGATGACTTCACTATGTCTTCCTGTGCCTCCTTCTCCCTCAGGTTAAACCCAGCCACACAAAAAGCATTATTCAATGGTCTGTGTGCACTTCATATGTGGGGCTATGTGCCATCCCATGTGCCTGCTGGATGAAATCAAGGTCTAGTTTTGGTGTCCCTTCCCATAACTTGACTCTGTTAGCCATTTTCAATTAAACTTGCCAGTGTGACCAAGACCATGAACAGAAACCCATTTCTGCTAGTTCTGTGGTCAGAAGTAGAGGTGTGGAAGAAAGCAGTTGCAGGACATGCACCATGGGGAAGACTGCAGTGCAGGTTCAGCTTGGCTATCAGAAACCTCATTAAGGGCCCAACATAGACCCCAGATGGGGAAGGAAGCAGCTCTGTTGTTGTACACAGAGCTTCTTGGCTTTAAAGTTACTGCCCTGTGGAGCAACCAGGCTAAAAGACGGGGATGTTGTGCATGTGTATCTACCTACGGGCAAAATAGCCCTGGTGGAGGGAGTTGCTAGGGAAGAGACAGTCCAGTCCCCAAGAACAGTTCCAGTCCATGAGGATGGTACTAGTTGTGTTCTTGGTGCCGATTAACCTGGGACTAGTACTACGCTCCCTAAAGTCAGTGGGTTAATAATCTCTACAGAGTTGGACTAAGGAGATATCTGCACAAGAGTTCCAGTCGTGAATATGTGCTTGAAAAGATGTCACTGGCCATGCCCAGCAGCAAAGCATCAAGGCAGATGGGCCAGGGCAGCTATTTACAGCTGGGCTCGTTCAGTGTTTGTCTTCTGTCCTGTTTGCATGGGGTCAGTCAAAGGAACATCAATAAACCTGACGACAATTCATTTTTGCACACAAAACCCTCTCTTCCTCATGCCCCTTCTTCCTCCTTTGTTTAGTTTGTTGGTTTTGTTTCTGGTTTGGTGGGTTGGTTTTCTTTTTGGTTTTGTTTTTTTTTTTTTCTTCATTTTAATGTTCTGAATTACAAAGCTTCCTGCTGTGCTGTACACTTTTTGCTAAGCATTGGACAGCACACATTTCAGGGAGTTCTGGGTTTGGAGTGACTCTTAACTTGGGAGCAGGCCCATGAGGCTGCGCTTCATGGGTAGCCGCGTATTCAATCTGTGAATGCTGCCACCAAATTGTGAAGAGTCAGGTCCAGTGCCAACATCACCCTGCTGGGGTGATTCAGCCTGGAAGTGTCTGTGATGTTTTCAACATGACCCAGCAATGTAGCGTCTAAACCTGGCTGACCACCTTCCCTACAGAAATGAGATGCTCAGCCTTGTTAACCTCCCCAAACTCTCCTCTCCCATGTCTAGACTTTAAATTCTGGGGGTTTCTTCTTTAATTGGCCTGAAATTCAGCTAGCTACCGTGCATCAGGGCCAGCCAAGATCAACGGGGGGTGGTGTGACTTGGGATCGGTAATGTTTATAACAGGAAGGCAGACAGCAGCAGAGGAGCTGCTCAGAAAGGCGGCTGGTTTGCCCGGGGAGTACTTGCTGAAGAAGAAAATATGCAGGGACCAGGACAGTCCCCAGGTAACTATAGAGAGGTATTTAAAGAGATTGCTTTTCATGCTTCTGCGCTTTTGGGCCACAGAGGAGCTCAGGAAGCCCCTTCAGGGAGCTCAGCCACCTGCCCCCGCGGACGCACCGCAGCTGAGGAACCGTCAAGGAGAACAACAGACCTCGGGGGAGAGCCAGGAGTGATCCCACCAGCTGTCAGGGCAGGGATGGCTTTTCTCGCTCAGCAGCTCTTGCATGCAACATGCCACTGTGCAGTCCCTTCCCTCCTGCCAGCCCTGGTGTCCCTGCCCAACGGGCAGCTCAGCAGTGCCATGTTTTGAGCCTATTGTCATCAGAGCCGGTGACAAGTTTGGTGGGAGTTTTGCCTTGGCACAATTTGGTGGGTTTTACTTGCTGCAAGGCAGAGGAAGAGAGTGGTTAAAAGCTTTTCCATGCCTTTAAACACAACGGCCCACCTTCTTCTCCACTCCTGAGCCTCATGTATCAGCCCCAAACTTGCCAGTAGGGAGGGCAGGGTGGCATGCTGTCCCTTCTACTCTTAAAAATAGAGCTTTGTGAATAGTGGAAAGGATGAAGCCTCGTTTCCTCTTACATGACAATCCCCTACTGTCACAATCCCAGCTCCTCTCATTGCTACTCATATACAAATCCTTTATGCCCCTCATCTTCCATGAATGTCTCTGGGCTTGTCCTGCTACCAGCACTTTCCTGGGTCCCCTAGTCATTTTCTGGACAGGAGGTAACACATCTGGAGCATTGCTGGCCTGGATGATGTGCCAAATAAACCAGATAACTGCTGTACTAGATATTTTTTTGGTGAGTGGGATCACTGAGGCTGACCTCATGCTCACCAAGAACCTTCAGGGACTGAGCATCTTTGGGGTGGGACTGGCCTCAAAAATCAGTGGTTGAAGGAATATAAATCAGGCAGATGAAAGCGATGGACTCCTTTCTTTGGGGAGCTGCCTGGAAAGGAAACCTGGGCCAGTGTTTCAGTGGGTGCCCTGGGACCTCTCCCACGTGGTCCTACTGCAGCCATTGGGTTAACCTGGTTTTGGGGTTGCACTTTTTCTGCTGGGGTTGACGGTGCTCCTGCGCTGGGTGCTGGAGGTAAAGGGACATATGACAAGCGAGCGCTATCCCAAGAACAGAGCAAGGGGAGAAACAGTGGTTGCGACATGTTTTGGGTGGCAAACACAACGCTGATCCACAGGGCTTGAGTCTGTCCAGAGAAAAGCAGTGGTTTCTGAGAGACACACATTAGAGCCCAAACGTCCTTTTTAGGAGAGCGAGTAGCCCCTGACTCTTTGTATGTTATAAATATGGGTGAATATGTGAAACGTCTATTTACTTCTGCCTCCAGAGATCACTCCTTTACCTGCTCCAGTACAATTTTACTCATGTCTCATTTAGCTTTTACTTCCAGCTGAATATTCTGCCAGTGTAAAGGAGAACAGGTAGAAAAAGGCAACAACCTCTTGTCCAGGCTTGCCAACTGCTTTTCCTCCGGAGGCCGGGGCCTCACATCAGGTTGTGTGATGGGACATTTGATGGTGTGTGGCTGTGGGATGGGAGCATCTCTCTGAGTGAGAGCCCTTTGAGTACAAGCCCACCATGCACTAGCCTTTCCCATAATCGCAGGGTTGCTCTGCAGCATCTTTCTCGCGATGTCATGCCAGAAGCAGCTGGTGTGTAGGTCACAGCCCTGGGGAAACATCTGGGTCACATGGCAGGAGGGGGTCTTGCTCTCTGGAGCAGAGCTGGGTAGGTAGGGGTGAGCAGGAGGCCTTGGGAGAAACACCATGCACAGCGCTGGAGGCTTCAAAGGTTTGTGGAGGAGTATTTGTCTTGCACCTTTTCTCTCTGGTTCAGAAGAGAGCTCCTCTCAGAGAGCAGTGGCTGGGGAAGGGCAGGCACTGTGCACTCAAAGAAATGTTTTTTAATACTTCAGTAGGAATAGAAAAGAAACGAAAAGGTGATGGGGGAGAGCCAGAAGCAGCAGCTATAAAATATGAATGGTGTAGCTGGGTTTCTGTTGCTTGACTGAGAGCATGCATCAACACGGGGAGAGGAGGGAGCGAAAGAGGCGGCAGCCAGCAAACCTCTATCCCTCTTCAAGGGTGCAACCATGAGCCTGCAGCATGCCCAGACCTGACAGCCTGTCCATGCTGTCACCCGGCTGTGTCCCGCTGACCTGGTGTTAGAGATGTAGCCACAATTTTTGTCACCAGAAATACAAAATCTCCCCCCACCTCCGGCTCTACCCTGTCCCTCAGCATGCTGGAACGTACACATCTGTCCATGCACAGGCAGGTCCTGTCCGGAGACGCTTGGACAGGCACACAGCTGCACTGGCACACATCTCTATTCATGCATGTCCAGAGAGTCAGGTGTACCGATAAACAGGCTTGATTTGGTATCTGGGTATACTCACACAGGGATACATATATACAGGCACAGGCTCATGAGTGTATACATGGATGCCCAAATGTTCATGTATATGGACATATGTCTGCACACAACAGTGTAATACCGCACAAGGTGGGCAGATTATACAAATGGGTGTGCATGTACCCGCATGCACATGCAAACCTGACAATAAATCGTTGTACACACACACAGAGAGCTGAGCAGACAGTGGTACATGCTGTGAGGTGGGTTTACACTTATATAAATGAGACTGGAAATGTGTGCACATGTACAGCTACTGCACATCCCCATCCCTGCACACCCCCACAGGCGTGTGAGTGTCAGCACACACCTATGAACACATCCAGGAGCTGAGACCCCCATGGGGACCCCCATAACCAGATGCACAGAGAGAAACGGGGCATGCCACTTCCCACTCAAGAGAGGCTGTGTGTCCGTCGAGACCCGCAACGTGTAAACTCACTGCAGGAACAAAAGGCTGACTCATGCTTCTCACTTTCCATGTTTCTTCCAAAATGCACCATGAGGCCTATCTGGAAAGTGAGTGCCTCATGGTGCATTTCAGAAGAAGCTGCTTTTATTTATACTTGTGGGATCCTTCCCATGAATAGTACAACTTCTGTTAATCCCCCAAGAGCTGATGGATTCCCTGGTGTGGTTTGATAGCTTGGTGGAAAAGGACAACCTGCACTGGGACTCAGAGGGGACAAAGCAAGGACTTGTTTTGAGACTGCAGTCATCCAAAGTTGTCCCCAAGCCCACTGCTGGTGGGACACGTTTCCCCCTGCCCTCCCACAACAAAGCAGTGCAGTGCATGCGGCAGTCTTCTCCTGCTCCATACAAGGCTCTCGATCTGCTTAAAGTCCAGTACGTGTTTGAATGGTGGGTTGAACCAGGGCACTCCTAGGGACCACCAAGTCTTCCTTAAAGCCCTTTCTCCACTGCCTGATGTGTGGCTTATCAACGGGAGAGCTTGCAGCATCTATCCTTGCAGCATGCGCACTGGGTTTTGGGGCAGTTTCGGTGGAAGGCTGTGGCTTTGGAGACTGTTGGCTGCTCCTCAACATCTCCACTCCTGCCTTCCCCACTTCCCAGCTCAGATGTGGGTACCTATGCCCAAGCCCCCGTTCAGCACACGCAGGCTCATTGATGTGTCTCCAGTTGCGTACTGGTTTGTACGTGCAGACATGTACCTCCGACCCCCGTATGCCCCATTGCTCTCTCTGTCTTTCCGTCTTGAGGGCTGTTTCTCATTACACCACGACCCTTTGATATGCTTTCGAGGAGCAAATTCACTCTCAGGCAGGTGTTGGGATGCTGAGATTCATCTCACTGTCCGATCCTTTTGCACTGTCGAAGCAGCCTCAGTGCAGCGGACAATTGAGGCTGTTCTGCTTTCGCAGGACCGTTGCATTGAGGAAGTCCCCACTTCAAAAGGCAACACTGACAAAAACGACAGCTTTGCTTACCTCACATTTTCATCAAAACTCTACATATTTGGCTTTGCCCTCGCTCCTTCCCTCTGTACCTTTCTCTATCCTGACCCTCTCGCTGCAAATGAACATCAGTGTTAGCTGGGGAAAATGCATTCATTCAGCAATTAAATAATTGAATGCTCCTCTAGCAAAATGAACTATCTCCTGCTTTTCTTGTGTTTTACCACTTTTTTTCCCCTTCTTTTCCCCTCTTCTTTCTTCTTCCCTCTGGTGAGATAAGGCTGCCATTCTTGAAAGCCATTTTAAATATTCATGTTTTAATTAACAGACTTTATTGCATGAGCTCTATGTAAGATAATAAAAAGACTGCCTGAGGCACAACACATTTTTTTGTTTGTTCTTGAAAGGGGACTAAGAAGTAAAAAGCCTAATACGTTTCCTCAACAAACATTTGAAAGATACACAGAAATGACAGCCATGGGTCATTTAGCCAGTGGGCCCTCCATAACCCACGTGCTCCCGAGTGTCGCTTTGCAATGTGTCTCTATAAATGTGGACCGTGGTGTAAATCCATGGGCGTCTTGCAGGGACTGGTTCCTCCGGATGAGCACCAGGCTCTGCGATAGGCAGAGGAGGGCAGTGGTTTGCATCCAGAGGATGCACGGGTGGAGATGGAAGCAGAGCTGCAGCCATCAAGGACACTTCAGGGCTGTGAGCGTTTGGGGCCGAACGCAATCTTCTGCTGAACCTGGAAACTGAATGCGTTGTTTTTAGTTTGGATGATGTTTTTGACAAAATAGAGGGAAGGTTTGGGCCAGTCCCCTTCCCTAATATTTCTGGGTTGAAAGACCCAAATATTGACTGTACATTTCTGCAACGGATTTTGCTAGACAAAGACAGACAAGTTGATAGAATGCATGAATTTGTGAAACATCTGTTATTGCCAGTTATGTATTTTTGCCAAAAAAAAAAAGAAGAAAAATGTTAGATGAAACTTCATTCTATGTGGGTGTTTTCTTACGGTGAAGCACACTGAAATTAATTTTGTATTCTGAGTGTGTCATCTGTGCTGCGTGACATGGGCCGCTGCACCCAGTTTAGCTGTGGCTTTGTGCTGGGGGGGAGATCCTAAGGATGCTGGACCAGAACCTCATAGGGAGGCCTATGCTTTGTTCCTGCATCTGCTCATGCCCTTGAAGAAGTCAAGGTATTTGTGCACATGGTGCACTTAATTTTGTTTTTATCCTCCTATTCTTTTCTTTCTTTATTCTGACTCAGATCTTGAGAGCAATTGGCACTTTCTTAGAAAACAGACGTACAGTGCCTGGCACCAGCACTCCTCGAGCTGTGATGATAGCTCTTAGTAAGACTGGATATAAATAATCAAAATGATTAATAAATACTCCAGTGGAAGCTATGGGTAAAGTTTGGTTGTGGAGTTACTTCTCTTTTAGGAAAAGGATCAGTCTTTTACAGGGTGACACCCTTGCACTGAGGCTGCTTGGCAGCTAGAAAGAGAGGGATCATCCAGCATTAAAGGAGGCAGGTGGGTGGTACAGAGAAAATCTCTTTAGTCGCCCAATGTGTGTTTTCAGTGCTTCAGTGATAAACTATATCATGCCCTGAAGATGTCTCTATCTATCACGTTGATTACTCCATTTGCCATCAGCCTAGTACCGAGTTTTTTCATCCTAAATCAAGAGCGAGCCAGAGTTCACCATTAGCTGCCAAGGTGCAAAGATGGGGTCACTCTGCCGAGTTGAGTTGAAGAGCTCTGGATTTACACCAGGATGAACAAGCACACAGGTAGGCTGGTCTTAATAATAGATTTTCTAGAATGGAGAAGCCTCCATTCTATCTTCTGAAGGTGCTGTCACCTCTGTGATACTCCATTTGTAGAGGTGAAAATGCTGGCCTGTTCTTGCTTGCATGCTGCCTGGTAATGGCTGGGGCATCTGCTGCTTCTCTTGGTGTGAGCTACGGGTGAGCGAGTCAAGGTTGATATCTGATAAAAGATACACGTTCCTCTGTCCTGCATCAGCAGAGCTGGAGGTAGTTTAACAAAGTCTAAAGGCAACAAAGCAGCTGGGGAGCCCAGTAGGAGGAGTAAGTCCAAAGTGAAAATTCTTGCTCAATACTTGTAAAACTCTACTGACAGCACTGGAAGGAAGGAAAGCCCAGGTTTGGGTAGATCATGTAATGATGGGAATCTGTTTACCAGCACATATGTCTTAGGATGTGCCATTCCATCACTGATCTCCAAGCTCAGTTTGATCATACCCCTCATTATTGTATCTGGGACATGCACGTCAGTAAATGCTTTGCTGATCTCTTTAAGCCATGAGCCCTGGCTCTCAGATCTGTTTTAAGTTGTCTGTCTGAGCGTGAGCAGCAGAGGATCTCAGCTCTTGGTGTCCCATGTGCTGTAGTGACTAACTCCAGCTGTCCCCAGTGGAGACATCCACATACCAGCAAGTCACCCTGAGCTCCCTTCTTAGTCAACAAAGAGCTGCTCGAGGTGGCTGGTGGGTATGATGGCAGGCTTCATCCTATCCCAAAACAGATATCAAAGGGAAGGAGTCAGGATCTTTAGCAAAGGGATGAGATAGTTGATTTGGAGGACAAATTATGGTTATGGGTGACATCTCAGCTCAAGTGCAACCTTGCCGTTGGCTATAACTGACGTGATTGTCTTTGGGTTACAATGGGGTACCGAGGTTAGCCCTGATACCCATCCCTGGTAAAAGCCACCTCACCTTCCTGACTCCTCTCCATCCCCTTTCCAGGAGAGGTTTTTCTGCAGGATGTGTCTCTAAGGATTGGAGCATAAGAGCATTACAGGGACAATGTTAGTAAAGTCTGTCCATTCCAGAGTATTCCTCCTGCTGAAGCTGTCTCTTTCCCCAGCATTAAAGGAAACAAAGAAATCACTCATAGGAATTAAAATTAAAAAGAGGCTCTCAGTAAGTCTAAAGCTTTGGGAGGTTTCCCATTTCATGGTTGCTGAGATCTGCTGTTAAACCATCTTCAGCAAGTCTTCAAATTATCCTTCTGCTTACCCCATCGTCACAATCATCCCTCATCCCTGCCCAGAGGTTGCCTTCCTACCCTCTGATTACTCCCTTCCTTTCGAGCATGATCCCTTATTAAAACGATGCTGTGCGTAGCTGTCTTTGCCCACCCCCTCATATGCCTATCTTAATTTGAAGCTGAGCTTGGTGATGAGCTCTGGCTCACAGGAGAACGGATGAGATCTCTCTTCATCTGGGGTTAATGAGATCCAACCCTGAGAGAAGGGTGAAGCTTGTGCTGACACACCTGGGTCTGTTCATGCTTGGTTTGGACCAGCGTTGGAAGCCCGTTCAGCCTCACTGCACATGATTTGCACACTGCAGGAACGGCTGGGACCAGCTCGCACAGCCCTGTCCACCAGCCCGTATTATGAGCCTGCCTCTCTCATCCAGCCATGCAGGTGGAAAGTCTGGATTGTGAGCTGTCATGGTCTTCTACCCCTTCATCTGCTTTGCACTGGGAGGAGGAGAAACAACCATGCACGGCTTGTGTTTTGCGGTAGTCTGGAACTGAGCATGGTGTGGGCACACCCTCCTAGCACGGTACAGCCCGCACCCTTCACAGAGAGATTGTCCTGAGACCAAGGCTGAAGGTGGTCTGGTGGCAATCTATGTGCTTTGAGCCTCTTAGGTGGTGTCTCCCGCTGCTTTTTGAGCCTCCTCTCCTCCGCGCTCAAGCCTCCCCTTCCTTCCTCGGTAGCTCTGGCACAGCTGCATGTGCAATCACCTGCAAAATTGGATGGGGAACTGGCCCAGTTTAAGAAGAAAGAAAAAAAAAAAGTGGTTTTAATCACTCTAATAGGCTGATTTGCTGCGTGGACCCACAGGCAGCAGTGCTATCACAGGAGGGGTGATGTGGGAAGAATGGCCAGGGGTACAAGTTAAAGCCTCCACAGCAGCTATGAACATGGAGCTGTATCCTTTGGTGCAATTCTGAGATCTGAGTAAGCCAAATTCATCCTGAACTGGCCCTGAGAGGGGTGCTTTGGCCTTCCCTCCTCTCCTTGAGCATGGTCTTGCTGTCCCCCTGATACCAGCACCAGTGATACTGCAATGGGTGGTGAGTGACTCTGCTCGCCGATCCAGCTGAAAGGCAACTCCAGGAAAGCAAAACAGGGATGAGTTTTAATTTGGATCCATGAAGTGGCCCGAATCATGGTGCAACCACCCAGCTTTCAGAAAAGGGGACACGGGGCACAGTGCCTTCTGGCCACAGCCTGCCTTAAGGCAGTCTGGTTAAGCTGCCTGCAAAGCCCCAGCTCTTGGCTCTACCCCTGCGTCTGAGTCACCAGCGATCCCTTTTGTTTGCATTTAGTGTAGATCTTTTTAATTGGCTCTTTCATTCCTCTAATTAAACGTAAATGAAGAGTGGATCATTAAAGAGGGATACAGGAGCCCTCTCCGAACAAAGCAGGTCTCAGCTGGAGGAGGAAGCGTAGGAAAGAGGTTTTCCTCTGCCCCTTTTACTCCAGGTCTGTCCTCTCTCTGGTAGAGATGGTTTCAATCCCAAAGGAGCTTCCCTGTTCTTTTGCTGCTGAAGACCTCCTCCTGTGGGTGTGCAAGGGATTTCCTGGTGACAACAGGATGGGCCAAGGCCAGAAGCAGTGAGCCAAACCTGGCTGTCTTCCCTTTGCTTTGCAAGCTTGTGTGTGCCCTAGTCCTTCTGCCTGAATCGTGCAGATCACCCTGCTTGGATGCAGAATTTCCAAGGGACGTTGCAAGAAACTTCATCAGGCACCTTCTTGGAGCTCCCAGCCCCACATTGGGCCAAGTCAGGTGTGACGGTCTTCAGGGTACCCTGCTGTCTGGTTTTGCCCTGGCAGCATCATCCTGTCCAGGATGGAGGAGGGTTAAGTGTTGCCTTGCTGGAGCTTGTCGCTAATGCCTTGTGCTTGGCAGTGCAGTGACGCGGCCGCGCAGCGTGGCCGGATCTGTGGGCGACGGGAACAGATGGCATATGCTCCGCTGAAAGCAAAGCTCTCCCTTCACTCAGGGTGTAAAGCGATGTTTTCTTTCCTGCAGGCCTCAAATCTGTCCCTGGCGCGCCGCTCTTGGCCACCTTAGGATATTAAAGAGGAGGTTTTGCTCCTGTGTGTTGTTGATCAGTGGTGGGAAGCAGGAGCTGCAGGGGGTGGATAGCATGGGGGATTCGTCTAGGATGGTCTTCTGGGGCTCAACAGATATTCTGCATAAGCATGAGTGACTTTTGGCCCCAAATCTGCTTGGACTTCAAGGAGCTGAACTTGGCAGCTGGCTGTTGGGTCTGTGACCAGACAGAAGGTCTCCACCTCCTGGTGACCTGGGAGCAGCTGGGATTTGGAGGCCATTTGGAGATGGACCCCTAACTTTCTATCACTGCGAGGGCTCCAGAGGATGAGTGCAGCTCTCCGAAGCATGGAGACACTGGGAAAGAGCAGGTGATGCATATGACAGCGCTGCAGAGGCAGTCCATGGTGGGCAGAGTTGGGTGGTCTGCAGTGGGGGCATGGAGCCGGGGAGAAACAAAGGGGCTGAGGTGCTGAGCTAGAGGGTGAAAGCCAAGTCTGAGGCTGTGTGTTCATCTTTGGGGTCACCCCGTAAAGCTTGGGAACAACAGGAAATGACCAAACGTCTACCATGCCCAGCTTAGGTGAATGTGGTTGTGGGATCTCACTGAGAGAGACAGTTCTGGCCTCCCAAATGCCACATCTCAGCCTAGGACAGAGGTTGCTGTTTGGTTAAATGCAGCTGGGTTGCAAAAGGAATGAGTCTGTCACATTGAATCAACGCAGCAGGAAAAAATCCCAGCCCCCTGAAATGACATTGAACCTATGCAGAATCCCCTCCAGTTCTCAGCATCCTGAGAAACCACAACCCCCCTCCTGCAAACCCTGTCCTGTGTCACAACCCATAAAGTTTCCTGGACTGGAGGGTGAGCTCAGGTCATGGGGAAGGGACTGGCTGGTTGGATTTCTTTTTCTCCAGGAGATAGGGTGAACGGGAGCGTGTGGCTTGTCCTCCCCTTTGCTTTCTTCTGCTACGTGCTGGCCCAAAGGGGTCTTTGCCTTTGTGTCCTCGTGTGGCCTGGTGGAATAATTATTAGGGGGATGATGAGCCCAGGGAAGATCTGCGGCACTGCGTGTTGCCAGGGAGAGCTCTCCCTGCTTCCAACCTGGAGGGTAACAGGGGGGAATCAGTTGACCTTTTTTTCTGCTTGGCTGCGCCGGGCTCCTCCAAGCAGATGCTGCTCTCGCTCTGGGAGTCACAGGCGACCAGGAGCTGAGCGTTTTAAGCCAGGGATCTGCAAAGGCAGGAGCTCCAAGGCCACCACTGATGGGACCTGGCATCCATCCCCCTGCCTGGATTTCATCCCCCACAGTGTTTCTCCCTGGTCCCACTGCAATCACAACAGGAGAAGAGTGCATCAGTTCTCTGCTCCATGTCTCTTTGTGCCCCAGTTTCCCCAATTGAATAAAGGATTTCAACAACCTTAAGACTTTCGGATGGAGGTTAGTAGGAAAAAGCAATTTTTTTCTTTCTCTTTCTCTCTCTCTCTTTCTTTCTTGGTGCCTTTTTCTCTTTCCTCCCTTCTTTTTCTTTTTCCCTTGCAAGATCTGTCTGTCCAGACACACCTACTCCCATCCAGGGCTAGTGGAAGTGTCCTCTAAAGCTGCAGAGGACAAGAGGACCAGAGAAGGTGTCTGCTGCCCCACTGCCTTGGGGTGTGCCACGAGCTGGACTTTTTAATGAGCCATTCCCAGGGCACCAGGAATCCAAGTGCAAATATATAAATGCTTCATTTCTTTCCAGAGTCTCAGATGGTTCACACGGGAATCTGCCATTCCCTTTTGAACCTTCTACCAGTTCCTAATTAGACATGGGGAGATATTTTCAAGCACTCGAAAAGTTTTATCTAAAATTCCCTGCCTTTTTATTTTTCTAAACGTACTAAAAATTGCCTCTTAACTCCCCCAGTAGTGTCACACTCCCAGTTCTTGTCTGCCTGCTCCCCCTCAAAATGGATCTAGTGGGAATGTCCCACACAGAACATTAAGTTCTAACATTTCCCTCTTTCCCTGAGAAATGTAGAAAAAGCCAGATGCTTCCATGGAAAATTTGTCTTTGGGTCAGAAAGAAATTTAGTTATTTTAATAAAAGTGTTTGAAGGGATGCTTACCATCAAATGCCCTGCTGAAACCTCTTTGCTCTGGTCTGTGCTGAAGTCTTGACTCTGCTGGTCATTAGATGACACTGGATTTCTAAGTTTTTTGGTTTTGTTTCATTATTATTTTTATACTTTGGTCGTTTGGGGGGTTTTTTTGGTTTTTTCCCTACTCCTGAGCAGGCTCCTAGCACAGAGGTGCTGGAAAAGCATCTTCAGACGGAAGATCCTGACTGCATGGTGTATCAAAGTTACGGGGCAATGACTGCTGGAGCATGGCTTTCCCCACATCACCGTGCACTTGGCAGCTGGCGTGTTCCACATCAGAATCAGCTGCATTTTAGTGCTGGGTAGAATAAGCTTTATAGTCCTTCTTTCAGCACAGCTGTGCTGTGTGGCTGCTCTGTGAGCCATGTATAGATGCAGTTTGGAAAAAAAAACAAAACAATTTTATTCATCACTTATGAAACTCCTGTTCATCTTGTAAGATCTTGGTAGCTCTCCCATGTGCAGATCTTTAATTCTCACCTACAGTTTTGTTTCAGGATGTCTGGGGATTTGGGGAGTCATTTACAACTTCTACTTGAAAAGCACAGGCCAGATGGGGCCTGGGGTACCCTGGGAAGGGACTGTGGGTGGTTCAGGCTGTCTGAGTTGGAGGGCTTGCTAGACAAAGAATGACTTCTTCTTCCCACTTGTCCCCAAACTGTGTGACGTTCCTGTAAACTGATGCACATACAAATAGTACTGATAATGGCTGAAAATGTGCACCATTGCTACAAACTCCTGTCATGACAACTGCACGTTTGCTTTCCGTGTTCTCTCTTCCCCCTCCTTACCCAGTCCATCCCTAATAATCTGTTCTTCAAAACCAGTGAGGAAGCCATCACATCCTTTCCAGAAGATTTATTGCCACGTCTTGTGGTTGTTTGGGATTATCAAAAAAAGGGTACAAAATCCACTCATCTAACATGTGTCACTGTGCTGGCTCAGTCCTATACTACCAACACTGGGAAGGTTCACTTCTTTGAAATTTGTTAAAAACAAGGATTCATATTTAAATGAGTGATGGTTTCTCGTAGCTAGTTAATAGCTACGTGCTCCCACAACAGCCCCATCCCTGCCCTGTTTTCTCCTTAAGCCTGTCGGTGGAGGAGCCTTAAGAGAGAAGAGCCATGGCTTGGCCAACCGCGGGTGCCTGCTGTGGAGTCACCACATCTCAAGTGCATCTTTTTTCACAGCCTGCTTTGTGCTGAGTGCATCTGAAAGGTGACACAGGAGGAGTCTACCTTCCCTTCCATTAAATCATTGCTGGAGACTGTCACTGCTCCAGCGTTTTAGCTGCTGAACTTAAAAAGGAACAAAGGAGTTATTTGCAAAATACATGTTGGGAAGAGATTAAACCTGACATCTCAGCTACAGAGCCTTCCCCAGGCGAGGAGAATATACAGAACTGAAATATGTTTTCCTTCTTCCCTGGCTGCTGGAGGAAGGAACATCCCTTGAGTTACTATTTTTTAACCCACTTCTGCAGATGCTCACTAAACAATCTCCCTTGTTAGTTAGCAAGATCCCTCAGTACTCATCTTTCACGGTCATGATTTGATCGTCAGGTGGGGATTGGTAAGAAATCTGAAAGGCTCTGTCTGTTGGAGGGAGACTTTCTGAGCCGCAGTGTTACGGCACCAATGGAGGGAGAGGGATTGTGCTGGCTCAGAGCTTTCCCATACTTCGCAACAAGTGATTGCTAAAGTCAGGAATAACAAGAGCTGCAGTGCTCCAGCCAAGAGGCTTTTTATCCTTCACAGACCATGTGTTATGCAGATGTGTCTCATCCGACCTTCAATGCAATGCAGACTCCCTTTCCTGCTGCACCTCTCAACTCCATCCAAGTTTGGGCAAATGTCTGGGCAGTGTGATAGTCACTTGGTCCATGGAGGGTAAGGGAAAATGAAGGCCAGGACACCAGCAGCATGTTGCAAAACCTTCCTACCCAACTCTAAAAAAACAGCTCTGATTTAAGGAGAATTATTTCCTTGAAGCCTTGCTTGTCTAGTTCTTCTCAGCTGAAGGAGCTTTAGTGAGGGCACAGACACCACAATCCTTATTTCTCTAACAGGTTCATTGGGCCATGGAGTGATGTTAGACAAGGGGACCATTTATCATCTCCAGTGTCCTGGTTGGATGGTCCAAATGGTGTTGAGCTGAGGTTGCTGAGAGTCTCATTATTGTGTGTGGGTCCTTGAGGGGAGAGGGATGGGGCAGGCAGCAGATCAACAGCAGGGGCAACATGAGTCCTGGTGCCATTGTTGTTCTGCCACTGCAGAACAGACTGCTGCCTGCTTTGCTTGAACCATTGGACCTGACTTCTAACACTTCATAGACCACTGGAGCATGCAAACAAAGGATTTCTAACTTTATCAAGTTGCATTTCCAGATGATGTGAATATCCAGCTGGTGCTAAGGACAGACTGACTCTTCTTCATCCCACAGATAGACTGATTTCATTTGAAATGATACTTCGGAGGTCTTCTAGAGTGCAGCCTGACTGGGACACCTCACGTGGGCCAGGGCAAATGCTTCTCTGCTCCTGAGCTCTAGGCCTGGGGCCATCCTCAACCCCTGAGTGATCTGCATCGATTTCCCTCCCCTGGCTTCCACAAAGGTTCCCCCTTCCAGATCGTTGTCTCCTTGGCAACTGAACCACATCAGATAAAAATGGACTGAAACCCATCAGCCTGCAGAGACAAAGCAACAAGATGGGAAGGAGGGGGAAGGATGTGGGAAGACTTGGTCTGGCTGGTGAGATGCGTCACACAGGTAGACCTACTGCCTCCAATGCCACGTGTTTTGTTCCAGATCCCAGCTTGTTCTACAGCTCCCATGTATGACAGGTCTTGCAGCACATCCATCCCCTTCCCAACAGTCCCTGTTCACGAAAAACTGTGGTGTCCCCGTGCACTTTCTCTGCCCCATCCATTACTGATGAAGTCCATACATCTGGGGAGAGGCCAAGCCTTGTCTCCAATTGCTTTGAGCCCTTTCTGCTCTGACACAAAACTTTATTATGGAGAGCAGTGGACATGGCCCAAATTTAAACCCAGGGTACGTGTTTGCTGCTAGCCCTATGGCTGTGGGTGAAGGCACTGCTGTGGCGATATTGGTTGGGTATTTGGGTTTTCTTCCCCTTTCCCTGCTCGGCCTAACTTTGGTCTTCTTTCAGCATCACTGGGCTATTAACCTTTGCAAGCATGTCTGGAAGGTCTGCTGAATTTTGGCTTTAAATCAGAATCAGTATTTCAACAGAGGAAAATGGCACAAAACAGTAAACAGTGAGTTTCTCTAGACAAAATTAATCACCCTCCTCCAAGGCATTTTTTTACCTTTCCTACTCACCCCACGTCTCCTTTCCTTCTCACCCACCTCCTGAGTCTGAATCTCCTCCTTCTCTTCCCCCTCCTGCCAGCCAACTCTCTTCCCTTTCAAGTGGGCCCCAGCCTGCTCAAAAGTCACCTTACCGTCCCTTTCATGCAGGCATTTAACATCTGGAACATGAGTCCCAAGAGGGAGGAGAAAAAAACCCCAAACATTTTGAACTGGAGCGCGTGTGCAGTGGTCCCATCTCCTCCATCTTTGGACAGGCTGGGCAGAGGACGGGGAATCTGATCAAAAGACTTTGCTTTTAGTTTAGTCTGTATAGATATTTTTTTCTTTTTCCTTGCAAAGATAGGCATGACTTCAAGGGGTAGAAGATAGCATTGGTAGAGGCGGTTAGAAGTGCAAAGAACCAAAGTCCCAAGTTCCTTTAAAAACAGCACCAGTTGTACTTTTGGAAGGACATCATTAGACAAGTATTTTTCCCTCCAGTCCCTGGCAAAAAGTCAACATTTGCATTTAAATAGTGCTTTTGCTACCAAACAGAGGCATGTTACAGAATAGCTGCACAGAGATAAAGATTCCTTTAAGAGAGAGAGGGGCTGGGGGAGGGTGGGTGGGGGGGGAGAACCTAACCTCACTGAAAACCCAGCCCATCTCCCATGTGCTGTCGGCAGAGGCGAGGTTATTTATCCATTTGAGAGTGTGCCCACTGAGATATAATCTAGTGCTCTCAGGAGCCTCTGCTTGCTGGAGGTGGAATTATAAGAATTAAAAATTATAAGCGTAAAACAAGGCCAGTCTAAAATGAAATATTACCCAGTGGGTGTAAATAATTCATGGGCAAAATAACCCTCCTGGGTCTCCCATTGATCCATCTTACTCCACAGATGTGAAGAGGAACAATCTGTTGAAGGGGCGTTTGAAAACCTCCAGGATGATTTCAAGGGTCTGGGGCGGTTTGTGAGCGGCTGCGGTTCATGTGGGCCATGAATGGCTCTGTGGGAAAGGATAAGTGATGACACAAAATGGAGTTTCTTCTGATAATGAAACCTTTCTCACAGCTGACCAAGGGAGAAGAAAACACCATTTGGTGAAAACAAAAAAAAAAAATCATGTTTTACTCCGGTGCTCCCAAACAGAGTACACCAATAATTTAACCCGTATGTGGAGAGATCCCCAAAGGACCCAACAAGACCTTCTTTGGCAAATATTTGCCTTTCACCACAACCAAATCCATTCCCAAAGGCAAAGGCTGGCTTTTTGGAGAAAAGTTTTTGCTAGGTCTGCTGCGTGCGAGCTGGCAGTGTCTGAGGTTAGAGGTATTTGTGTGGCTCCCTCCTGTATGGCCAAGGGGTAGGAAGGACCTACATGAGGAAAGTTTGGGACCATAATGGAAAAGGCAGGATAAGAGCTGGCCTTGCTGCAGCCAGTTTGCTTCTTAAGAGGAAAGCTGCTACTTAATGCTGTGCAAATCCATACCTGCAAGATGACCATACTGAGACCAAGGCAGTTTTATCTGCGAGGCCTTGGTCATGTAGGAGGAAGAAAGTGAAGGAGGAAAAGTGTCTTCACAGCTGGTTGTATTTTCCTGATACACACATGTCTGTATACAGATATTTATGTGTAAAAGCATCTTTGGAGGCTGTAGAGAGTTAGTTAAGGTCATAGAAACCTAAAAGAGTCAGTATTGATCCTGTGTACCTCTCTTTGTTGTAGGACTTGTTCAGACAGTGGTTACCTCTGCTCACTCAGAGATACACAGAGCCTCTGGAGCTGCAGCCTTTCTGCCCCAGCAGATCCAGCACATGCTGGTGGGGTCTTCACGGTGGCTGAAGGAAGGAATGCATTTAAAACAGGCTTTGTAAAAGCTTTGTCTGTCCCCAGACCGGCCAGAATTCATATACACAGCTTAGTGTCTTACTGAGCTAATACACCCTGGCTTTCAGCAGGGTTTTTTGACCGGTAGTTAAGCCCAACACGCCAAGGCAGTGCACCGTGAGTCTGTGGAACCGCTCGCCACAAGACATTGCCGGCACTGAAGAGTCCATAGGTCCAGAAACCAATTCAGCAGATTTATGGAGAAAAAAAAAAACTAAAAATAAATAAAATCCATTTATGGTGATTAAAAAAATAAAGTCACCGCCTCCAAGCAGAAGGTAGAGCTCACAGCACGGCGCATGTGCAGCTTGTCCATCAATGTATCTATCACGGGTGCAAATGAGGCTCATTCACCTACAGCTTTTTGTAGCAGAAAACTTAATCTTATCTGATCATTTGTATTGCTCCTCATGTCTTCCAGTGTGTGCCCCTGGTAGAGTTTTTGGTTATGCTGATCAGAGTGTTTTGTTCTGGGAGGGTTTCATTTTGGGTGACGTTTTTAATAGTAAGTGCAGTTGTGTACGGATGTATGAGAAATAATGACAAAAGAGGCCTGGTTGGAGCACAGAGATGAATTTTGGGTTGCTTTATGGAAAAAAACCTGTCTCCCACACTGACTCACTTATGGCAGGAGAATCTATTGTATCTGTGCGCTTGTTAACCATTGCCCTGTTTGACTCCTATTTCATGCTCATCTCCCAAAAATTGTAGTTATCTTAGGCACATCTAGCCACAGCAGGGATCTTCTGTGCAAAAGGACCTGGTGGCTGGTCCTTTCTGGGCTTACCAGCTACTGGGTTTTCCCTGATGCACACTTGGTGTCTTCCAATATTTCTTTTCTTCTTTTTTCTTTTTTTTTTTTTTTTTTAAGCTGGTTGAGGGTATTTTCCCACTTTGCTTTGCAGCCATTATAGATGGAGAGAGGGTGTTTGTACCTGCAGGTCTATTTTGTCAGGTAATGCTGCGATGCTGCTGCACTAAGTCCCCCCTGTTTTTCACCACCTTTGCCAAATTCAGCATTTTGGAAGTCACTGCCCATTGGGGACAAACAGTAGCAGATACACTCCTGATTTTTCTGACTCTGCAAAGCTGGTAAACTGGTATGAAAATAGTTTCCTGGAAGTCAGAGACTAATTGTTGAGACAAGAAAAGGTTAACACCTTTAGGAGGAAGAGAGCGCCACAGGAAATACTGTTTGAACACCTAAGAACGCTTAAAGAACATTGAAAAAGGCAATAGGAGGAAAATATTAGAGGAAAGCGAGACAAAAAATAAGGCAGTGTTTGAAAGGAGGGGACACAGCTCTGGCTGCTGGGATTATTCATTCTCATAGGAAACATAAAAGAGCTAAACAAGGAAAATGCCATGCAGAGATCACACATTGTTTTTAAGGACAGGCCCCTAGACATGATCCCCGCTGGCTGAGCTGTAACCCAGCTCCCAATCAATCTCTCCTTCCTGAAATGTCACTAACCTGCACTTAAGTGCAATAAGACTTTGCAGACTAATTGAAATTCTGAGCCAGAGTCAGGAGACATTTGCTTCAAGTAGTGTTTTAATTGTCTGCTCCCTAGGCTGGTAACAGAATATTTTGCTCCTTGCATTATTCAAGGAGACACAAGAGCTCAACCTTTCCCTTTAGGTTAGTGCCCCTCCTGTCTTGGTTTTATGTTCTGTTCTTTATTTGGCCTCCGCTCACACATTACCTGTGTGCATCCTCATGTGCCTGCTCAGTCAGGGATCAGAAAACCTCAACCGTCCCATCTGCTTAGATGCTGCATTTTGATTCAACCTATTATCCAGAAATAGGGGCCAGCTGGGAAGCATGGGGCTGAAACCAAACCTCAGAGCTCCTGCAGCCAAGAGTAATCTTTTTTGTTAGACATAAGGGGGACTCCTTCTTTCCATGCACAAGGAGACACTTTCCCTTAAAGCCTTCCATGTGCCATTTGCTGTAACCAAGAGATTACAGTCTGGCAGACAGAAGGAAGACTCAAACTGGCTGTCGCCTTTCCCTGTTTTCCCAAGAGTGCTGCGCTGAAGCCATGTCTGTAAACTTGAGTGTGAAACCAGGTAGAAGTCATTGTGGAGCCCACAAAGCATCAGATAAGGCCAGGCATCGTCAGGAAGAGGTAAAATGAGCCTTAATGAGCATCCTGATCTTCCTGGTCCTGTTCCACCGTCATTGGCCTTGGGTACTCACCACCATTTCTCTGTGCTGGTCCTGGAGGCGGTTTGGAGGAGCTGGGTGATCCACATGCCAGTGAGAACCTGTCTGTCCTCCCCATGAGGTGCTACTAGCCTAAAAGAGCCTAACAATGACTCACATGTGCCACCATCTACGGATCAGAATCAAGCAGAAGATGAACCCGCCCCTCTGTCTTAACTGCTTATGTTGACAGGTACCATGCCTGTGCAAGGAGGTGGGTTTGGTTAGGGTCCCTTTCTGGCCGAAGCTTTGAACTGAGGGGTCTGATGGGGTTTGGGTTGCACCAGGCTCAGTAAAATATACACAGGACTGCTTCCACCTGGGATCTGTCTCTGTAGATTAGAAGAGCAAAATTTGCTTTCCTCCCCAGTTTCAGCACATTCCCATATTATTATTACCCGTCATATTCTCCATCATGATTAGACACCCTCACTAGCTTAGGGAACAGAGACAGAGGGAATACGTCCCTTCTGAGATCATGCACCAGACTTCTAGCAAGCCTGACCAGAAGCCCTGAGTCCTGTGATGCTGCTGGTCCTTACCCCTTCAAAAGGCACAGCTCCCTGCAGACCTCAGATGTCCTGGTTTCAATCTTGTCTGCAAGGAACACCTGGACGTCATGTCCTGAAAGGAGACTGCCAAACGGGCAGTTGGATGTGGCTGTGAGTCAGCAGGCAAGTCACCCATATAAAGCAAGTTCACCACCTGCCTGCAGCAGGCAGGCTTGTTCCTTCTCATTTTATGCAGTTTTGGCTTGTGGTTCCTGCTCAATTTAACCACTTATGGTTCTCTGCCATCTCTCAGTTCTCCATGCTATGAGAATGATTCCTTTGACCAAATGACATCCTTGATACCTAAGGAGGTCATTTGGTCTCATTCTACAATCAACAGAGAGAAATTGGCATTTCTGGGGTGAATCTCACTCTAAAGCAGGATGGTGAAATAGACAGCCTACACTCTAAAAGTGCTTATTTTCCTCCTTTAATTATGAAGTGCTCAGTTAGACGTGTCTCTACCATAGACCTCTCAAACTAGCTGAGATGTTGCCCACTCTGGTAACGCTTTGGAGGATTGTATGTGATCTTGCAGTGAGCTCAGAATACAGATGAAGCTGCTTCGCTCTTACTTCCCTTTAAATCTTGCTCTGCAGGGAGAAGTGGCTCTCTTGAGGGTAGGAAATTGTATTTTATGTGTAATTGATTTGGAGTTCCTTAGAGCTCTGTTCACCCATCAAAGCCCAAAAGGCCCTGTCCTCCAGGCCACAGAGATGGAGACATGAGTTATGCCTGTTATTAATGAGTTTTAGACTCAGTCTTCCTAATAAGATGAACTCACAGTCTTTTTTTCCTTCCATTTTTTGAGTGTAGCTTCAATGATTTCTCTCTCTTATTCCCACTCATTCCTACGCTCTCTGTTGAAAAGGATTGTGAAGGGAGAGGCTGAGGGTGAGGAAGAACAAGGGCTGATAACAACGCTGAATTTAACACACCTGGACAGACTCTTTTGGAGGGTGAAACCCCTTCCTTCCCTCTTTCCTCATAATCCAGCTTTACCAGCATAATTTTTTATGCTGAGCCTCACCTTGAAATACACACACGTGTGCTGTTAGCTCTCCCCCGCCTGCAGCAGCAGACACACCAATATGCCTAGCCTCCAAATTCGGACCCTTTATTTTTGATGTCTAAAGTTAGACCGCTTGAATACCCCCCACTGTAAGTTTCTTGCAGCTTTGGTGACAATAGCTGGCCTGCTACTCACCTCCAAGAGTGCTTCAGCCCTGGAACACTTTATGGGAAGTGCAAGGAGCACTATGCTATGAAGAAATGGAGATGCACAGGTCTGTCTACCAAGGTGCACTGCCCAGGACACAGTGGGCTTGAGCAGCAAATTTCAGATTAAGCATGAATACAAGCTAGGTCCAGGTGCGCAGAGTTGAGATACTTGCTTTGATGATAACTTCCACAGCTGAGAAGTGCTGGTGCTCACCCTTGTGTTTGGGTAATAACTAAAAATAGCTCACAGATATGTTGTGGTCTGTAAAATCCATGGCTTGTGCCAGATCTACACTTGGTCTTACTAAACAGCTTGGCCAGTAGATGTTGCTCTTGGCTCATACTGATGTGCTCAAAAAAGATGTATCCAACCTGAGGCATTTGGGAACCCTCTGAAGCCACACAATGCAGATCTGTCCTTCACCCAGCTTTCTGCTTTTGGCCATCACGGACCATCCTGGGTGACCACAGAGAAAAATAAAATATGACACAAGTCCTCAGACAGTCACTTGTAATTAGTAGATATAATTATTAGCTGTTGTGTTTTTTGTGCGAAGTGAGAATTGCTGGGCAAGCAGTCATTATTTCTAGGGGAGGTGTTGGATTGCACTTATCAGAAAGTCAGTGTGGACAGCTGCAGAGAGATAAATGATGGGATTAAAGCATGTTAAGAGAGGCTGAAATCAAGCAGGTATCAGTCTGGGGACTGGGGGGGCTGCAGCTCTCACTTGGAGTTCACCATCATGATCCTTTTGTGCCATGCGGAACAGGTGCCATGTGCGACGTGTGTCTGATGGCTTCAGATACGAGTCATGGAGAGAAGAATGGAGAGCAGGGCTGAACTCCCAGGGTTGTATTCATGTGGCTATCCAGACAAGATTTAGCCATGTTTTTAGTTTCATGGAGTGTTAGAGGAAAATGAATCGCCTGGTGTATTGGCACTCCATTCTGAATAGTCCTGGCAATCAATGATAACTCAGCCACTCATGACTCCTCTGAGCACCAATGGTGACAAAAGGGGAAAAGGATGCAGAGAAATCTTCTGCTGTCAGTCTCCGTCCTCTATTCTTGTATGAATTAATTTCCACTCAGTTTTGGGGAATGTGCTGGGAGGAAAATAACACCCTTGGTCTGTTCTGAACCCACCCATTTGTGCAGACAATCTTATAGCTCAGGGACGTTTGTCTGTGTTTTCTCATAGAAAAAAAAAAAAAAAATCTAATGCACACGATGATTAACATTAAAGTATGGTCAATAATTTGTAAAGTAGTCTGAATCTCTGTATATCTGTTAATATACCCACTCCTCTCCTCTTACCTCTCCATGCACATTCACCTCTCTCATTCTGTAGTACCAATCACAGCAGTATTTAGGCACTGCCTAATGCAGGCTCTTACGATCAAGGACTGTCTGTGACTGTTTTGCCTGTAAAGTGCCAATCCCAGGACAGCTCTCATCTTACTCAAGGCCTCTTAACCGTGCTGGAATATAAATGACACATATGAGTAACAGAAAAAATCGTTTACAAATGCCTGGGTAAACGCTGAGCCTTCGTGGCATCTCCTCATCATATGTGCTTTCAGTACTGTGCCTTTCTTTCCTTAAGCAGGACCTCAGATCAAGGGAATTTCATGTCAGGTTTGTCTGTAGAAAAGAATGGTTTTAAGCGGGACAGATCTTGATCTCTGTTGGTTGAAGATTAGGTGTGTCATGGCTCAGAAGACTCGGGGTTAGAAAATGTTCATGAAGACGCTTCAGATGTTCATTAGGGAAAGGGTTTTCTTTCATCAGACATAACAGCAGAAATTAGAGGGACACTTCACTTGTAGCAACGTAACATGACCACAAAGGCCATTCTGCATCAAGCCATTATGAAGAAGAAGAGCTCAACTCTTATTTAGTGTTTAGGGTAAAAACACAGGATGAGACCACAAGGGTGCTGCCTGCAGGACCAGATGGAGTTGCATTTCCTTGTGTCACTCTGGGACTTTGAAGGGACATAACAGGCATGTGTGAGTAATCCCTTCTCAGCATTGATAGAAAAGGTGATGACTTTGGGAACAGTTGTTTATGATTCAGGCCGAGAATTGCTTTAATCATTATAATCCAGTGTCTCTAAGGGCTCTGTGAGTGAATTGCTGTGCCTGCAGTCTGTTTTACAGTGCTCCAACTTCAGATCGCCAGCAACGATGCTAATGACGCAGGCACCTACCACACCTTAGCATCAATGTCAAAAGATCAATATTAACCTCTTAATTATATTGTTGATCAAGATTGATGATATTGATTTCTTGCCCTTCATGCTAAGGCATACTGGCTACCACGTGGTCAGACGCAGAACTGCTGCTGCTGGCTCCTTAAACTTCTCCTTGAGCTGTACATGGTGGTCCCAGTTGCCATGGAGCACACTGATGAAATCATTGTCACTGACCAGGCGTTTGCTATATAATAAGTCCCCTTCACTCATCTTCAGCCAGGATTCCCAAGGTGGATCTGCTGATACCTTAGATTCCCATTTCCTACCTTTAACAGTGGCAGATTCAAAGAACCATGACCTTCCATTTCCAAAATACTCTAATTAATTTGAGCATTCAATAATGCTCAAAAAATGGTCACAAGATTACAGACTGACAGCAAGCAGAACGGTAATACCGACTCTTCAGCATCATTATCCCTGCACATGGCAGGGAGGTTTGAACTACATGATCTTTAAGTTCCCTTCCAACCCAAACAATTCTACGAGTCTATGATTCTATGAAATAAATTAAAGAGACCCTGCAAAGATCAAGGAATTAAAGACTTCATGGCTAACTTCCAAGATTTATGATGCCAGGGACCTGATTTCCTACCAGATGGCCCATTGTAATCAGTATCCCAGAGAAGAGAGAGATACGTTTTATGGAAAATGACTAGCAATGAGATATGGCGTGTTTCAGAGGCTTGTAGCACAACATAGCTGGCCTTCAGAGACCTGTGTGGAGGTGAAGGAGTGCATTTCTCTAGAGTTCACGATTGCATACAGGGAAAGATTTGGCCCTGTATGCTACACAGTGCCTCTACATTGTGTGCACATCTTTTATTACTACTAATATTTACCAATTATGTACAAACTTAGGACAAACTCTGCCCGGGCCAAGGCTGCATCCAGCAGAAATGCCAGGGTTTCATCTTAACCCAGTCTTTTGGGGAGGAGTGGCTGGAAAGCTGCTCAGCAGAGAGGGACCTGGGGGTGTTGGTGGACAGCTGGCTGAACATGAGCCAGCAGTGTGCCCAGGGGGCCAAGAACGCCAACAGCATCCTGGCCTGTATCAGGAACAGCACAGCCAGTAGGACCAGGGAGGTGATTTTACCCCTGTACTCGGCACTGGTGAGGCCGCATCTTGAGTACTGTGTTCAGTTTTGGGCCCCTCACCACAGGAAGGACATTAAAGCACTGGAGCGTGTCCAGAGAAGGGCAATGAAACTGATGAGGGACCTGGAGCACAAATCTTAGGAGGAGCGGTTGAGGGAACTGGGTTTGTTCAGCCTCAACAAACAGAGGCTGAGGGGAGACCTTATCACTCTACAACTATCTGGAAGGAGGTTGCAGAGAGGTGGGAGTCAACCTGTTCTGTCAAGTAACAGGGGATAAAACAAGAGGAAATGGCTTCAAGTTGCTCCAAGGGAAGTTTAGATTGGATATTAGGAAGAATTATTTTACTCGAAGGGTCGTCAGACATTGCAACGCGTTCCCCAGGGCAGTGGTGGAGTCCCCATCCCTGGAGGTGTTTAAGGGTCGTGTAGATATAGTGCTCAGGGACATGGTTTAGTGGTGGGCTTGTCAGTGTTAGGTTAATGATTGGACTAGATGATCCTACAGGTCTTTTCCAAACTAGGAGATTCTGTGATTCTGTGATTTTCCATCCTACAGGATATGAATACCTTTAAAGATTTCCTTTTTTTGAACACTTTTAGGAACAGCACATCCAGGAGGAAAATCACTTCCCAACACAGTGGAGAGTGGAAAGCTTCCTCCCCTTCCCACCATGGTCTAATCAAGGACCCCAAGCCCCTGAAAAAGAGAGGTGTAAAGAAGAAGATGGTGCATTTCACTGCCTATTTTGTAGTTCTGTTTTGCTCCCTTGGGAGCATTGGGTCTGGCAGGGGAGGGTAAAAAGAGCACAGATTCATTCCTCGTCTTCACGATCTGTCCTGGTACAGTAACCCCATCACTCACTCTGGACACCTTCATTGCAGAAATAGCTCTTCATTATTTCCTCCTGTTGTCAAGGCTGAGACTGGATCCTACCCGCTCAGACTGGTCCTGGGCATTAATCCGTAATGGCATTTCTGCTCCCAGTAGGAGTGGTCAACCCAATAAAGGATCTCAGATGCTCACCAGTACAATGCAATTTCTGATCCCAAGCAATCCAGTTCAGACAGCGTCTCTCTCAAGGGTTGTTTTAACTGTCTTTGGACACTGCTGCGTATTTTTTCTCAGCAAAGTGACCTCCTGAGCTCCCTGGGCATGCAGTCCTTATTGACCCCCTACTTTGGCTTGCAGATAAGCTCCTTTCTGCTCTGCGTCCTAACCCCTTAGACACACACCAGCATTTAACTCCACCAGATTTTTTCACAGAATCATAGAATGGTTTAGGTTGGAAGGGACCTTAAAGATCATAGAGTTCCAACCCCCCTGCCCTGGGCAGGGACACCTCCCACCAGCCCAGGTTGCTCAAAGCCCCATCCAACCCGGCCTTGAACACCTCCAGGGATGGGACATCCACAGCTTCTCTGGGCAACCTGTTCCAGTGCCTCACCACCCTCATTTTTTCACTCACGTTGCCCAAGTGGTACATGACCTGACCATTCTGTCTGTCCCTCTCTTAATGAGGGGACTTAATAAGAGACAGAGACAGAAACTACACACAGAGACAAGCCTAAAGGCTGCTCCATTCTGCAATGAAAAACACTAATGACGTGTCAAAGGATGAGCTGGTAAAGGCAGTCTCTGCCCAGCAAGGCAGCCAGGATTAGCATCTTCCCACTGCAGGATGAGTGTAACCGACAGCTCCGCGAAGGAGAGGACACCGAAGGGAGAAATGCCTGCTGACAACTTGCTTGTTCACCAGCCTTCCTCAGAGGTGCACACACACCGAGCGCTTTCATGTGGTTTTCAGCCGCCTCCGTTCCCCTTCCAGGCAAAACCCTTATTACTGACATCTCTGTGTGAAGAGGGTTTGGCTGTGCGTATCAAAACGTCATTAAATATTTGGTTTAATAACTGCCAAGGCGGCTGCCTCAGCATTGCGCTGGAGTTCGCATTTCTGGCTCCGTCTTGGGAGCAGTTAGCGGAGCCAGGAGTGCTGTGAGCCACGAATAGTGTCTGCAGAGCGGCGTCTCCTTGGCAAAACTGCTCTGAGCGGGTGACACCTGACTCCTGGGTTGTCCTCCTGGGTGATTTACTCTATGTCCTCCTGTAAGATGCTTACCTCAAGAAAATTTAACTCCTGTCTGTGCTGTACAGGAGGTGCCCTGTGATACTGCGGGCAAGTCTTTTAGCTTCTCAGCCCCTCCCTGGTTCGTCTTGCAGAGGCGATAATAACAAAGAGAAATATGTGGTAGCTCGTGGAGGACTGAGAAACTGCGATCTTGGGGACCATAGAAATCCTTCAGCTGGAAATATTATTTAGGAAACAAGCTGAAATTGCATGAGGCTTGCAAAGCTCTAAGTGTTACGACATGTCACTGCATTTATGGCTTTATGCAGTGTTCTGCAAGTGCTTTATACCTTTTCAAAGGTGAAAACACATTTGGCGAAACCGAGACCCTTCAAGCCAGGGCAGATGGAACATGAAAGGAAATTTCGCAAATGCCCTTCTTTGATTTCCTTTTTGAACAAGCTTCTATGAAAATGGATAGTGACACTCATATCAGGAAAGGTTTCCATCAACTCAGGCTACACAGTTAGACTTTAATGTGTTCATATATTTATCACTGTACAGAGGCACGCATGTGTCTATGCTAATATGTCCCCTCTGTGCTTTGCACCGAGGTCTGCAATAACTTGAAGAAGCAAATAGTGTGTGAACTCCTCTCTGATGTGATTTATACAGTATCAGAGAGGTTCAGGGCGGGAAAGCATTTCATTCCTCCCCGGTGGTGCATACTGGATTTTTCTTCACAAGTCTGTTCTCTGATATTTTGCCTGCTCTGCTTTGAAATAAGTTAAGTGATTAGGCCTCTACGGCTTTCTTAGGGGAAGACTTTTCCACAGTCCTATTTGATCTCCTGCTCCAGACTAAACAGTCCCTTTCTCATTTCCCTGCCCACCTCCCCCCACTATTTCCACATAAATAATCCCTCTTTATCCCTAGTGTTTCATTTGCGGGGATTCATGCAATAAGAACAGCTTTATGCTGGGTTTCCTTGAAAGCTGAGCTCTGTGGCCTCATTTCCATCCTCCTTAAGTGATTTGCAGAGCAGGGGGAGTTTGAAGCTGGTCCTAAATGTTTGTCCAAATTGGGCCTCCTTACCTTCACTTGCAGGGACTTGTGAATGTTGCGGAAATCAACGACAGCTTTGGCCACCCAGCAGCTTGGAAAAATCACATCACTTCTCTGGGTACCCAGAAGTGAGTGATTTCAGCAGCTTTTTGAACGGTGGTGGGGAATACTGGTTTGACCTTGAGCTGTCTCTGCTCTGAGCACATCTCCGTGAAAGAGAGTCATAGTAATAGGGTTAAGGTAGGAGATGGCCAACGAACTGGGAAAGCACCAGAAACCATCTCGTTGGCCAGATCAGGGGTCTTTCAGCCCATTATCCTCTCATTAACCGTGGTTACCAAGGGAAAACAGCAGAACAAGACAAGCATACAGCATCCTTCCAGCCTTCAGCAACTTGCAGCCCAGAGAGCTTCTGAGTAAGAGCTGCTGTCTTTGTGTCTAATAGTATTTGGTGGGTTTCTCTTTCATGCATTTGTCTCGCTACTTTTTTTACTCACAGAAATTTTGGTACTTCTTACACGCTGTGACAAGTATTGCACAGCTTGACAGGGCTCTGTGCCTGTGAATTATGTCCTCTGCTGCTTTTGCACCTGCCTTCTGCTAGTTTCATTTGACACCCCTCAATTCCGATATTGGAACAGGCAATGCACAACCATTCCCTGATTACCTCGTCCTGGTGACTTATGAACTTTTATTCCATCTTAACCATTTTCCCACGCCCATCCATCTCTTTTCCATGGCGGAGAGTCCTAATGTATGATTATGGCTGTTAATACAGAGTTTATTCGACGTAAACACGCACAGCACAGAAGAGATGATCCTGGCTGTGCAGATCAATGCTCCTCTCTTGGATGTCCCCTATCCTACTCGTTGGCTAGTTTAGCTTGAAGTTTGCTGGCAGTTTGTACATGGATCAGCCTTGATGTCTTCCCTTCCACCCCACCCCTGAGCATCCCAAAGGAAGTTTTGTGCAACCCCCAAACTCTCTCAAAGAGAGAAATTCTCTTTTCTCTATAGGACAATAAGTCCTGTAGCCCTTTAGCCAAGGGAACCCCTTGGTTTTCATGCCATTCCTAAGAGTATCTTTCACAATGACTCACAATAGTGGTTTCACACCAGGGACAGATCCATCTTCTGCGCCTTTTGCGTGGTTCGTTTTCATTCAGTAGGTTACCAAGGTGCCTCTGCCTGTTATGTTTCTTTGATCATCTCTAGGTCTTTGTGTTTAACTAAATTTGTCACTAACCAGATAACCTAACGGAGCTCATGACACACAGTATGGACGTTGGGCAGAAGAAGGCACTTACCCCCAACCTTTTCATTTGGTTCTCTCTAGATCAATAAGGGAGGTGTCATGTTCAATACATCATTCATCAAAAGCTTTGGCATCTGAAAGAGGAAGGTTGTACAGAAGAGCTGGAATGAATGATTTTGCTTGTTAGGGAACTTGGGGGGTTTGTTTTGATATTAGTGTTCACATTATGCAAAACAGCAAAGTGTTACATGGGATTTATTTTTGAAAGGGTGGAGCATGAACCACTAGGACAGCTCTCTTGTGCTGCCATAAGCTTTCATCACATGGGGTGTGAGGAGGGGACATCTTCCTGAAAGATTTTTTTTTTTTTCCTTTCTTCCACAGAAGTAGCAAACTGAATGCATGGCTCTCCAGGGAAAGATCACTGTTTTGTGTAATAGAAGGCTGTTTTCCAAATAGCCCCTTCTGGACTTGCTCTTTCCCAGCATAGTAAGAAAGGAAAGTGATAAAATCCTATGGAGCAGCGCTCTCACTTTCCCCATTGCATGACAAATTTAACTTTCGGATGTTATAAGACATTCTCTCTCTTAATCTCCTTTCAGGATCCTTCCCCCTATTTGCATAAGAAATAACATTTTTTTTCACTCATTTGCGAGCTGCTGCTGATTCTCAGGCCCTCAGATACTGCGATACAAGGTCTACTACAAATATTTCCAGTGGTAGCACACAGAACTGTGGTGGCTTTATGTAGTCTCGGCATGTTTTTCAGACACAAGATGTCCTGGCCTGCCGAGTTTGAGAGAGCTGCCAACAAGAAGTGTCTGCAGCTGGGGTCAGTGGAAGGCTAAATCCGAAAAAACAAAATCGGAGATGGATGTAGTGTGTCAGCAAAGACCCTTTCGCTGTGCTCTATTGATTGTTTTGTGTTGATTCCTTAGTTTTTGCTGTTGTCGCTGCCATCTAATTTAAGGCATTGCTGTTAAATTAAAAGGCATGATTGACTGGCATCTGAGACACATCGCAGCTGTCAGCTGCAAAGATAAACTCCGGATCAGGATGCAAATCTTCCCAAAGATCAAGGGTGTTTGGACGAGGCGTCTAAGTGGAGCTCTCTCAGTTAATTTGTAGTAGGAAAGACCTATTCTTTTGGCATCTCTGCTTAAGATTCAGAACAAGAAATACCAAATATGAGCTTGCCAGTTGATTCTGACCATCTTGAAATTTTCTCCATTTAACTGTGGAGAATTAGAATGCATTGGATCAGCCTAGCGTGAAAAGTAATTTGTTTTAGTACGCGATCATGATAAGAACCGACTAGGGAGGATCAAAAAGCCCTTTAGAAACTGGATTAAAGGCCTCCCTGAATGACAGTCTCCATGGCACTCCAAACAGTCCCATGAGCAGCAGCCTCACGTGCAACAGCCACCTTTGCAAAAATCATGCTAGGGGCTAGGACCATTCTCAAAAAATTAAAAGAAAAAGCAAACCAAACTTTGCTGTGTGATTGAGGTGATAGCTGCTGGTTGTGATGGGAACCTCTGGAGCTGGAAGCGTGAGCCACAGCTACTCCAGTTAAAGGGAATAAAGAGCAAAGTGAGAAAGGTCTGCAGTTCTGCAAGGCTGTAGCCGAGCAGAACTTTGCTAAGTGGGAACGGGTTGGGTATGTGACCTTCCCAGGAGTCAGTGCCTTTGAAAAGCAAAATCCTCCATAAAGCAGTTGCAGCAGACTCATTATTTCTGGATTAAGGACAGATGGCAACTCAACCCGCATCGATCAGCAGGGTGCGGCAGTTTGTTGAGAGCTGGTGAAACAGGACTCCAGGGGCAAAAAGGACTGTCTGCGAAGGAAATAACTTCAGTGGGATTCTGCATTGTATTTCACATGGGTTACTCGCTTCCCGGCATCAGCGAGGTCTCCTCCAGCCCCATACTTGAAATGCAAAAAGGGGCAGAGCTGGGAATTGTGTGGCAAACAGGTGGGAATGAACATTTCACAGTATCACAGTATCGTCAGGGTTGGAAGGGACCTCTGGAGATCACCTAAGTCCAACCCCCCTGCCACAGCAGGGACACCTACAGCAGTTGCACAGGACGGCGTCCAGGCGGGTTTTGAATGTCTCCAGTGTGGGAGACTCCACAACCTCCCTGGGCAGCCTGTGCCAGTGCTCCGCCACCCTCAGAGTAAAGAAGTTCCTCCTCATGTTAGGATGGAACTTCCTGTGCTCAAGTTTGTGCCCGTTACCTCTTGTCCTATCACTGGGCACAACTGAAAAAAGGCTGTTCCCATCTACCTGGCACCCTCCCCTTAAGTATTTATAAGTATTGATAAGATCCCCCCTGAGTCTTCTTTTTTCTAGACTAAAAAGCCCCAAGTCCCTGAGCCTTTCCTCATAAGAAAGATGCTCCAGTCCCCTAATCATCTTTGTAGCTCATTTCCCAGAAGATGGGGAGTCCATGAGGGTTGCTGCAGCTCAACAAGTCACTCCTGATGAACTGAGTGGTGGGGCATGTGTGCAGCCACTGTAGTGACAAAATCCCACTTGCATCTCTTCTGCAACATCTGTACTGGGCTAAAAGCATCTCTATGTTGCCACAGCTCGGCTGCTCCACAGCCATGGTAGCTCCTTCACTTGTTGCCCAGCCACCTCTTTCCACCAGCCAGATGCTTTCAAGGAGTGGGCAGAAGAGCCAAGTGTTTTCCTCATGGCACAGCATTTTTTTCCCCCTCAAAGAGGGGATGGGTATAACTTCATACAATAGGCCCTTAACCGCTTGTTTACAGCACCACTAAAAAAGACAAATCACTTGAAACAGTGAATGACTAGACCCAGGAAAAGAAGGGAGATTTCAAAAGGTTTATCTGACAGCCAATAAACAGGATAAATAACATGCCGTATTTCATTTGTCAGGACCATGGGACAACCTGATGATAAAAAAGGACTACTCCATAAAGTGGGGAATACCTTTGTCTTGCCTATAAACGACTGTGTTGATTTAATAAGTGTTCTGGTACTTCGCTAGCTTCTCTTTAGTACTCACAAATGGGATGGAAACTGAGGAATAAGGAGAGGAAGGAAGTTATCTGCGCTCAACCTCATAAAGAGATCTCATTCCAGTTAAGGGTTTGAGATCATAATGATTTTTATCTTACTTTGACTGGTTCTCCTGTTGCTGAGGATAAGAGTAAGAAGAAGTCAAAGACTGGAACCTACGCTATTGCCCACTTTTTCTTGTAGTGAGACTAAGCAGAAATACATATATTCCTATGTATTTTTAGGGGTTTAATGTCATCATAATACATCCTGAAATGCAGACCTGTTTGTATAACCCATCATCAAACTGGGAACACCACGACAAGCAACCCAGCTTGGGTAACCAGTCTGTATTTTGCTTACAAACACAATCTAAAATGACCTTTCAAAACACCAGAGCAGTTACGCATTTTGACTCAAAAAACCACGCTTAGCAAATAAATCACAAGCCTAGCCAAGGCTTTTGCCGAGCTGCTTTCTGCCTTCCCCAGCCCCACTCCTAATCTGCAAGGGAGTGAGAGTAAAGACAGACATCCTTAAAAGGGCAAGCAAAGTGTTGATTAGCTCCTAGAAGTGTCTGGTTACAGATATCCTATCGATCAGCTCAAGGCAGGCATCAGATACCTGCTATTATGCCAGTGGCCTCTCTTGCAACTGAAACACAACCTGTCTCCCATCGGGAAATGGGACAGACAAGCCTGTTTCCCTGCGCTGTACGGAAAAGGAACCAGCAGAGAAAGTGACTTTCAAGGGAAAGAGAGTCTTCCTCAAGGTCAAATATTTATTGTGTGCAAATAACAACTCCATCCTCCACACTGCTGGCCGGGATCTCTGGGCACCTTGCTGGCAGGTTCACTAGCCTGTGTTTCCATCCTGCTCTGTTTTTTCATGTTATTTTCATTATTAAGTATTTACGCAGCATCCAATGCATTCAGCAGCGTAAGTGTTGCTGAGCACGTGGTTATTTTCACTCTGTCTGGGGAGCAACAGTTAGAGCACAGCTAGGCTGGTGGTATTAAGAGTATGAACTGATGGCTTTATGCTGTGCAAGGGGGTGCTGGTAATGCCCCTGACCTGCTACCTAACTGGGTGGTTGAGGACCTTCATTTTTCCAGACAGAGCTGGTGTCCTGCCTGGGATGTGTAGGGAGCAGCAAACCCCAGAGTTCAGAGGACAGCTGTGAGCTCCATTGCCCGATAAATAGCAATACAGGGAGGCTGGGTCAGCTGAAATGGATCATTTGCATCTCTGAAATCTCTGACTCTTGGTGAGAAAAAGAAAAGGGGGGTGAAAGGAAAGGAAATAAAAAAATATATATATTATTTTACAAATCAGCATTTGCCTTTCTCCCAATGTTTCCTCTCTTTAAAAAAACCAGTATCTTTCACTCATTACATTTATCAGTGCCTGGGCATGGCACATAGCTGTATTCCTTGGACCTGAAGCATCTCCAAGGGTAGCATTGGGTAATGAGAGAATGCACAGCAGGAAAACCAGCCATGTGAAAGTGGTCATCTCTGGGATGAAGGGCCACCTCTGCTCCTTCCCGCGAGGTGGGCAAACGATGGAGCCAAAGTTGTCACCAGCTGTTAGAAGCAGGGGCCTATTACAGAGCAGATTTTAACCTGCTGCATACGGCCAATGAGGAGTGAACTGACCACTGAGAGATGTGACAGCTTATCCATCACTTCAAGGGCCTGGATGATCCCTTGCTGTCTTTTTACAGCACAAAACCAAGCCTTGCCAGGCTCCCCGCAGGCACCCTGCTGCAAGGCTTTGGCCAGCGTGTGGCAAGCCAGATTGAGATGGCCTTCATGGTCCATCCTCCCATCAGTGTTTATGGACATCCCACCAGGGCCAGTTGTTCTTGGCAGCAAGCTGGAAAGACACAGGGTGGAGAAGGCTGGGGAGGCTCAGCATTTCCCTTCTGCAAGCGGCAGGATCGTCCCTGCAGCAAGGGGCTTGCTGGCTCCACCAGCTTGCAGGGCTGTAGCTGGTGGTACAAGGGGGAAAGCTGCGTGTTGTTGACATCAACGCTGAGCGTGACTGGGAAGGGAAGCCAAAAAGCACCTTCATCTTATGGTGTTCACAGATTGCTCCCCATGGGTGCTGCAAGGGTGCTAGAGGGGAATATCATTCCCCCACCAAAGCTGCCCTTGACAGCAATGCCTCTATGTGGCTGGTGGTATCTGCAGTGTGGGGAAAAGGAGTGTCCTTTTGGGGACGAGTGGGTCGTAGGACCCCTACCTGTTCCCAGCTCCGTTATGCTGTCTGCACACAGGGACATGTGTTTGTGTGGGGGAAGAGGGAGGAGAGGCAACCTCACCGATGCTGGGTGTGTATCTTGAAGTTTTTTTTGCAAGTGCCTTCTGGAGTTAGGAACCAACAGTCTACAAAATGTGCACAGGGTCTCAGAGGAGAGGACTGCCACAGCAAGCACAGGAAGAGCTGGGCTAGTTAGAAATGGGGCAGGGTTTCCAGGAAGGCAAAGTACCTGTTTAGAGATAGGGAATAGGTGAAGAGAAGTCAATAAAAAGACAACGCTTCTCCCTTTCCCTTCTGTCTCTTGACTTTCTGGGCGACCCTGTGGTGTCTAGTCCTACCACATTTAAAGACATTCCAGTTTCGGGGCTTGGCAGCGGGTACATTGTAGGGTCTGCCAGGCCAGCATTGCCTCGGCTTCCTGGGTGCTGGGCTCTCACCGAAGCTGACGGGGTTTTTCTGGATTTTGCCCAGGTGGTTGGAACCCGTGGTCGGCTTGGGGCGACTGCACCAAGGACTGCGGGGGAGGCCTGCAGACCCGCATGCGCACCTGCAAGCCCCTTCCCAATGAAGGTCTTGTCTGCGAGGGAGTCCTGGAGGAAGGACGGCTGTGCAATAGGAAGGCGTGCAATAGTAAGTGGAGGCATGTTCCCTTGCACACGCGCGAGTGGGTCACTCTTCTCCGGAGGAGCCTGGCCTCATCGCCATAAATAACGGAGGATGGTCTAAAGACATGGGGAAACTGCTGAAGGTCCGTGTCGGAGCAGCAAACCCAGGGGAGCATGCGACTTCGGCTGTGCATGGCCCTGCCCTTCCCTGCCTGTCTTGCGGTCACGCATGTACACGCACACGTGCTGACACGCGTCTTCTGACACACACACACCTGCAGATGTAGCCCTTTGCCCCCCGAAAAATGGGTTGATCTGTAGGAATCTATAAGCAGGTATTTATATGCGGGTGATAAATATGCCACCAATAGCAAAATATATACCCTTGAAGGCATTTCATTGATAGTTGGAACCTCTCTCCCAAATAAATAAAACACGCAGCTAAGCGTTGTGCTAATCTTTTGGCTTAGTTCACCTTCTCAGTCAAGATCAGTGCTGTTGTCCCTTTCTTTTACAAAACTAGGCCTACAACGCTAAGATGTAGAGAAAGATCTGGCTGATAGACAAAACGCAGGGCTTGAGCAAAGCCAATTCTTCCGCAGATGCTCCACTGTCCTCCTGTAATGCAGCCTCTCTCCAGGTCCTCTCCTCCAGAGGGCAGGGGACAAATT
This sequence comes from Pluvialis apricaria, assembly GCA_017639485.1. Taxonomy (NCBI): domain Eukaryota; kingdom Metazoa; phylum Chordata; class Aves; order Charadriiformes; family Charadriidae; genus Pluvialis; species Pluvialis apricaria. The sequence continues at coordinate 168,089,953 of CM030008.1, forward strand.
ATCAACGCCAGTCATCAGGGAGATATCGATGGGTGGAGCTGGTGACCTGCAGCGTTTTCATCCCCAGTGCTTCTTTTGCATTAGCTGAGCGGAGAGGGGGATGAGGAGGAAAAAACAACAGCAGCAGAAGCTCAGCCCAGCAAATGCAAGTGAATGGCTGATTATAATTATTCCCTTCTTTTTATTTCAAATTCATAGTAGAGAATGTTTGAATAACTCCTCCGACTAGTCAAACAACTAGGGAAAGTTCAGCTGTCTTCAAAGGCAGGGAAGTATCTCCTGATAAAGGGGAAGTTCAAATAAAGGGACATAAATATATTCCTCTAATAAGAGCTAAAATGATTTCATGCATTTTTTACCACTTCCATAAATTTAAATCTTGTTTCAATTAGGCTTTTTTCTTCTTCTTTTTTTTTTTTTTAATGAAACCTTCTAGTATATTGAATTTCATCTCCTTGACTCACAGTTGCTAATTTCCCTCTGAGGTTCGCCCACACTAGGGAAATTTAATCTATGTCCCCCACGCTTATTGGTGACTTTGGAGTCGTAATGCAGCTGTGGCTTGGGGCAGTGAGGGCAAGAGTACGTCCATCTGTGGGCAGGGACCTGGAAGCTGGACTTGAAAGGGGGTCCAGTTGTGGGACTTGAGCGCACCTGAATGGAGCTGGAGGAAAGGCCACAATGGTCTTGGTGGATAATGCTGTGAAGGAGAAGAAGGTGGAGAGCATTGTGGGTGGGTAGAGGGGTCTCTGCAGGTGTGGCCCTTCTTTGAACATGGGGACACATGAGACAACAGGCAAAAAAACTCCTTAGAGTGCCCCTCCTGTGCTGGACAAACAAAAGGGGGACCCATCTCCCCAGACTCTCTTTGCAGAACATCCATGCCCATCCCTAGCCACCTTCAAAGCCCTCCATGAGACCTGTTCGATTCCTGCACGTACCTCTTGAACTGGGAGTCCCCATACTGGACACAGTTTTCCACATCCAACCTCACCAGCACTGAGCAAAGGGAGTAACACCTTCCCTTGATCTGCCCCAGGGGCAAAACTTTGCTCTTCTTCATGATAGATCTCCTGAGGTGGTTGTGGCAAGGAAAGATGAAGTGGAATGGTGGGCAACCATGGAGTCTGGAAGTCTGGATTGGGTTTTCAGCTCCACTCATTGCACAGAGCACAGCAGTGAAGGATGAATTGCTATTTATTCACTATTTACTCACTCATCTTTTCCAGAACACAAAGCTGGTCCTGAGTGCAGAAAAGCCTGATTGTGCATGGGATGGGGGCTATGATTCAATAAATGATTTCACTTGTCTTCCTGTCCTCTTTCCATTACATACCCAGTCAACTCTTACTCCTAATTGCAATGTGGTTAGTTCAGCTGAGTTTATTTGGGAAGAAAGGATCTTGAGCGAAGTGGAAGGCCCTAGTTTGGAAAGAGAGTACACCCACAGAGCGGGGCAGCACAAATTGATTTATCCCTTGGAAATAAATAAGTTAATTCTGATTAATTTTCCCAAGGGCCTCTTTACAGACAAACTGCTGAGCCCCATTGTGATGCTTTCACACTGGCAAGCTGGAAAGCATTTGAGGGAAGATATGAACAATTAATCTTTCAAGACTTGCTCATGCACATCTTGAGGTCTGTGTCCTACCTCAAGATAAACTTGTATCTCTTCATACCTAACTAGGCTGTGCATTTGGCTCTGAACTTGCTCCTTAGTGAATCAGTCCCTTGTTGCCTTTGCAGCGATGCAAAGGTGCATGCAAGACGGTGCACTTTTGACCCAGGAAGGGCTTTTAATTTTTTTGCATATATGGTTTCCAACTCTTTAATGTGATCTGTACCAAAACCTGAGAAGGTTTAAAGGTAGAATATAAATTGTTCTGGTTTAAATGTGTCACTGTTATTCTCATACTGACTTTTGCTCATAGATTTGTTAGGGATGAGTAGGATGTTCATTCTGCCGCTTGAACTGTTATTTTCCTAAGTGTTCATCATACATCGCAGTTAAATAGATTCTAATTCACTTTTTAAATTAAAAGAAAAAAATAAAAAGAAGAAAAGAAGAACTGGACAGAAGAACATCTTTATCCTGAATTGTGCAGCATTTCAGTAGCTTGTAATAATATCTGTCTAGCTCTCAAGGTATTGTGGAGTAGCTGAGACTTTAATTTTCTAGTGGAAAACAAACAGGAAAAAATACTCTTTTCCTTGACCAAAAGACCATCTATAATCCTGATAAAAGAACAAAACAAAACAGGAATGAGTGCTCTGATGTTTTCCTCTTTGCTGTGGAGGCAAATTAAAACCTGTCTAAGGAAATTAATACCGCCACTGAAAAGTAAAATCAGTTTCTGGCCAAGCAAGTTAGGTTAGAATAACACAGAAATCACAACCACCTTCAAAACAAGGGTAAGCCCATCTCTTTTCTTTAGCTTCTCCTTTCTTGCTTCTGCCAAAGTGGCTCATAAGCTGATGGGTGATTAGCAAGAGTGTTTTAGCTGTTTATTTGGATCTCCAGCAACAGGGAGAGTTCTTAGTCTGATACTGCATCTGGGGAGGTTTCTCAGTGGGAACAAATTTGGGTGCTGCCACTCAGCAGCAGCTCCCTGGAGCTGCTGAGATGAACTTTTGTGGAGGATCTGTGAGGGATTTATTTGTTGTTTTATTTTGCCTGGTCAGGACAAATGTGCAAGAGGGATCTAACCTTCCTTGTCACGCAGCTCCTCCCCCAGGTGGACTTTCTCCAGGTCTTGCCATGCTTCCTTTTCCAGAGCTGCCCAGGCGGACCTTCAGCAGGTCTCAGCCATGGGAACGGTGGCTCTCAGCCCTTCCAAGAGGTGTCACTTCTGGCAGCTTGGTCACTGAAATATAGGTATAGCCATGTGGTTCCCAGAGCTGAGTCTAAACACGTTGTCTGGAGGCCATAGCGTTGTTTGAAATCACTGCACAGAGATGGCTGAATGACTCCACAGGTGCCAACTGTATGTGGACTTTATGTTTTCCTACTTGCTTGGGCCACCATCTCTGCTGTTTCATGTAATGGAGTCCCTTGCTTGATAATGTTCACCTGGCCAAATTTCCCCAGGAACACATACACAAGCCCAACAGCAAGTGAGCCAGGTAAGGTATCTCCATGGGAAAAAAACCCCAAAGCTGTAAAACACTGAAGAAAAATTGGAATGAAGGCTAATCCCAAACTGGAAAGGAAACTTTGTCTGGTAACAGCAGCTTGGCTAAGGCAGAGTCTTTTTTCATGGCAGCTGTTCAGCTCAAGAGACATAATCTGAAGGACAACATTCAATGTTTGTTGTAACTCTGTTTTTTCCTTGCTGGAGGCAAAGGACCTGGCGATATCCTCCTCTCCGGCACAGACAGGGGAGATTTCCTCCATCTGTTGGATTTGGCCGGGAGCTGCTGTTTTACAGAGGAAGGAAAAAAAAGCCAACCCGAGTGTGGTGGCAAGTGCTTGCAGAGAAGCTCTCCAGGTCCACCCCCTTTGGATGGAAGGGGGCACCCGCTGTGCTCTGGTAGCCCCTCTTGGCTGCGTGGTGCTAAAAGCTGTGGTTGATTACAACCTGGCATGCCGAGGGTCTTGGTGGGGATGCTGGAAGGGCAACGTGGTAGGACAACATCCAAACCAGAGGAGGGATGTCACAGGCCTGACCCTGGTGTTGGAATTTGGCAGTGCCGGAGAAATGCAAGAACAATCAGAGATGTAGGCGGCCTGCATTTATTCCTGGGGAAAGAAAATCAGCAGAGGAGCCAGCTGAAAACCTGCCATCCCATCTGGCAGAGGCAATGCAAAACCATCTCTGACATTTATGAATATGCAGATCGGGCAGATACGTCTCCCCTAGGCTGGGAAAGGGGTGGCTGCATCCTGCCCTCAGGCGTAGAATTGTGACACGAGTGCAGTTCCATCAATCCATGCTGGATTTCCAGCATCAAATGGGTTCAGGATCTACCCCTTTAGCTGTGTAACTGTTAATGGTGTGAAGAAACACACATTCCACATGACGCTCAAAGGACTGAGCCTCAGTCTTATTCTCTGCCGTCCCTGATTTTCATTAAAAATAGCCTTTTTGCTGCAACCACCAAGCTGACATATCCTGTGCATGTGTGAGAGCATCTTCATTCCCTGCAGGCCAGGCTAGAATTCGTTGCAAACTGGAAGAGCACCTTGTCCTATAGGTACCTGTTGCTACTTGCAGAGACTTCACCCAGTCGCCCCATTTAATGGTGGTTCTGACATTCCTTATCCGAGAGTCACTCATCTCACCCAGAGACATTTTCACAAGTCTCAGATGTTCAAACCGAAATGCTTTGGGCCATTTCCTTAACTGCTGCAATTGCTGTATATCCAAATGACCCTGTTCTCCAATCCCAGGCTGTTAGGGGTAGTTAGTGATTCTGCCCTCCTCACTTTTACTCCTTTAGTAGCTGCCAGATGTCCCTAAAACTCCATAGTCAACATCTTCTCCTTCAGTTTTATTGCACTGAGATACATTTACCCCATTTCAATGGGTTTCTTTAATCATTGCTTTCCACTCTTTGCTCTGATCCATCCTTTCATTCTCACCACCCCAGCGTGCCTGAATAATTTTCATGATCCTGCTCTTTTCTTTGTCTCTCCTGTTTGGGGGACGAGTATAGAGGAAAGAATGTATAGTTCTGGTGAGACGTGCTTGGATGTTAAAACCTTGGCCCACACCGCTGCAAAGTCTCTGCATTCATTTTTTTTTCCCCTTGGTTGTGTTGCAAGGTGCTGTCTGACACATTACATGTTCTCATTAGAAGTGTTGGTCACCTGCTTCCTCTTCCTGCTACTGCCAGCATTGCAAGATCATCCTCCCCATCCACATCTGAGCTATGTTCTTCCAAAATCTTACACACTTTCCTTTGCTTGCAATTGAAATGTCTCTGTGTTTCAACCCCAAAGGGCATTATTTCTCCAGCCCTCCTGCTAGCTTCTCTGTGGTACTGGGTATTTCTTAGAATCATAGAAACACAGAATCATTTTGGCTGGAAGAAACCTTTAAGATCATCAAGTCCAACCGTAAACCTCGCAGTGCCAAGTTACCACTAAACCATGTCCCTCAGCACCAGATTTACACATCTTTTAAATGCCTCCAGGGATGGCGACTCTACCACTTCCCTGGGCAGCCTCTTCCAATGTTTGATAACAATTTTGGTGAAGAAATTTTTCCTAATATCCAATCTAAACCTCCCCTGGCGCAACTTGCGGCCATTTCCTCTTGTCCTATCACTTGTTACTTGGGAGAAGAGACCGACCTCCCCCTCACTACACCCTCCTTTCAGGGAGTTGTAGAGAGCGATAAGGTCTCCCCTCAGCCTCCTTTTCTCCAGGCTGAACAACCCCAGTTCCCTCAGCCGCTCCTCATAACACTTGTGCTCCAGACCCTTCACCAGATTCATTGCCCTTCTTTGGACACACTCCAACACCTCTATGTCTTTCTTGTCATGAGGGGCCCAAAACTGAACACAGTATTTGAGGTGGGGCCTCACCAGTGCTGAGTACAGAGGAACAGTCACCTCCCTGGTCCTGCTGGCCACACTATTGCTGATACAGGCCAGGATGCTGTTGGACTTCTTGGCCACCTGGGCACACTGCTGGCTCATATCCAGCTGGCTGTCCACCAACACACCCAGGTCCTTTTCTGCCGGGCATCTTTCCAGGCCCTCTTCCCCAAGCCTGTAGCGCTGCGTGGGGTTGTTGTAACCCAAGTGCAGGACCCGGCACTTGGCCTTGTTGTACCTCATACCTTTGGCCTCGGCCCATCGGTCCAGCCTGTCCAGATCCCTCTGTAGAGTCATCCTACGGTGTGTCATCCTCCCAGCGTTTATACAGCAGGGATGTAAATCAAGTCTAGGTCTTCCTTTGATCCTGGCATTGTTACTCTCCACTGACCCTTCTGTGGGAAGTGGGCTGCTGAAATCCAACCAGTTCCCTACTGCTTTTGTTTTGTGGCCTCCACTCCCTACAGTTCAGGTGCATAAAACCCACAGCAAAGCATCACTTGTGCCAACTTTGTCTTGTGAATAAGGGACCTGGCTTTGCCCTGCTTTGCTCAGAACCACAGTTGATTTTTGCATATATGCAAGGCAACCGTCCAGGTTAAATCTAAGCCATGCTCCATGTTAAATGAACACAGACCTGCTTCCGTCCAGCACCTTTTCCAAAGGAGAGGCAGCCTGTCTGGTGCAACGGAGTGACCCCAGCATGGGTCTGGAGGCATTCTTTGCTGGGGAAGGCTTAGAGCAAGATGGACGGGTCACACATTCAGCCACTAGACCTGATTGCCTTTAATTAGGATAAGCAATAACAACGCAGGCTTGTCATATCCATCAGGGAGCAAAGGAAATCATGGAGCTCCTTTGAGACTGGGATCAGTCATTAGGAGATACCAATAACATGGGGCCCAAATAACTGGTGGGAGGAGGTCCAGGATGCCAAGGCTGCATTTAAAGCTTTTATTTTGCTTTTTTATCTTTCCTTCCTTCTGTCCTGTTCCCTGTCTCTCTCTCCATCTATCCATGCTCATTGGCTGCTTCTGGGATATTCAGTCTCAGGTTTTCCTTGTCACCTTCCTTGCTCTGAGCAGCTGACAAAGCCATCAAATTTCCACATCTACTCCTTGTTGCCCAGCCTCTATTTCTCCTCCTAGCCTAAACAACTCTCTGGGGAGCCTTTGGGATTTACTGCAGATGGAGATTTTGTGTGTTCTTGGGGCTTGTATGCTTTTATGAAAAGGACTTAAATCAGAGCAGATGAAAGTGCATGGGTATAGCCAGCAATGGGTGATGGGAATATAGCAGGGTTTCTGATGTGTCCTGAATATTGGACTAATTCAACCTGTCCCCTAAGCAAACTCGAGACACCGGATATTGGAAAGTTAGTTAGAGGTTGACATTTTTTTAAAAACTGAATCTCACACAGGGAAATGCCATGACTTTGTAGCTGTTAAAAACATAGGATTTGGGCCCGTTCTATTCCAGGAAAGAGCCAGACAAAACCAAGATGTATGCAAATATCAGGATGTTTGTAGTCCTGATGTCTTAGTGCCTTTCCCTTGATGATGGCAGGCAAGTGACTACCCCATCCCCTCCTGTCCCATCCTCTCCAGCCAGCAGCCCACAACCAGTCGGGGCTGGGAAAGTTTGGAGGAGTTGGCATGACCATTTCCTAGGTTCCTTAAGTCCTGCTTTCAGGCAACAGTAATGGGGAATAATATAATCTCACAAACTAGATGGGCTTCTTCCATGAACCAAGCTGCTAAATATAAAGTCTTGCTTCTGGCAGGGACTCTCTGAATCATTCCTCCCTCCTCTGCTTTCCCTTTTTGGATGGCAATAAAGACTCATGCCACCAGACTGAAGCTTCATTAACCTTTATTCATTTTCTCAGGGTTCCGGGATCAAATTTGTCACCATTTCATCTCTTGGCAGTTTGTAGTTCTTGAAAAGATGTCTGACTGTTTTACCTCCTTGGGGAAAAAGATCCTCTGTCTGGTACTTGCTGTTTGGAAACAAATTGGTTGCCAGATCACAGATTACTCGGGCTCAGCTCTGCTCTCTGCTATTCTGCATGACTCCGGTGGAGTCAGCTGAGCTCTCCTAATTTACAGCAGGGAGTACTGGTGGGCGGGATTTGGTTGCTATTGCTTGGTTGTTTCTCTGTTTACTAGGAAGTGCATGTGTCAGGGTTGCAACATGCCCAATACCATGTAGAATGGAAATTTAATTTCCCTTGTAGCAAACCCAGGGCTGATCCACATAGGATGCAAATGCAAAGCTGGAAGAAGTGTGAGTCTGGAAAGAACAGGGGTGTTTGTGGTCCATCAGGAGTCAAATGCCTTTACTTTACAGTGGATGCACTATTTACCTTCTGATCTCAACACTATGGTCTTCAGTGGGAGATTTTCGGTTAGGACATGAGGGTCAGGAACTTTGCTCTTTCACCTGAGTTGGAAAGGTGCCCAGCCATAGCTCTGTTGGTACATAAGTCATTTTGTTGACACCAGACCTTCATCTCTCCTTGTTGCTGGCAGTACGATAGAGTCTGTGAAGGAGACATCCTTTTGAGCTGTCCCTTTCCTTTTCATCTGCCTTCACCTGCCTGCTCCACTCAGCATTTTCTGGTTACTCTGCAGAGCATTGCTAAGCAGATGTTGGCTGCAAGGCAGAGTTTTCCACCAAAAAAACACTGCCAGTCATCGCCATAGATCTCAAAACACTGCTAGGGATGGTGGGATCCATTGTCAATGCATCTGAAAAGGCTCAAAGCTCCACAAGTACAGCAAAGAGTACAAATGCCCTAGAAATTCATTACAATTGATTAAAGACCAGGCAGAAGGGATTGTATTCTGCACGGTCCCAAGTCTCACTGAGAAACAAGGGGTTGAACTGCCAGCCAGGCCGAGTCTCGCAGGTTGGCTCGGTGCGAAAGCCTTGGGGACTGCTGGTGGCCAGGGGTGCTGGGGTTGGAAAGCAAGTGATCGTGTCAACCGAACATTGCAGGTCGCTGTTGTTTATACGTGTAACCTTTGTAGTGAAAGATCTTGCAGAGTGAACCGAGGTGTATTTACATGACCCATTACCTTGCCATAGCCAATGGACGCTATAATTCCAGAAGCCAATCGCTGAGGTCCACAGATAACAGAAAGCGAGAGGACACTGACGAACTGCAGCACTACGGGTACCCTGCACCTCAAATAGGTAAGCTCTGACCTACCACAACAGCCTCTGGAGCCTGCACGCTGCCTGGTCACTGCACTTCCTGGCGGGGCTGGGCTGTCTGCATTGACTCGCTTTGCTGTTTCAATCACCCAGCTAACCAACTCTTTTCCTCCCAGGTTAGTGTGGGCTTATCCAACAAGTCACACACTGAGCAAATAGCCATCGCTCAGTTTATTCTCATCCCATTGTCCTACAGGGTTTTGTGTTGTTGCCATTAGCCAGGGAAGGCAAAAAGCATTAGATGCAAAGCCCTAACCAGACCGCGCTTCTCACAGACCGCTTCTCATCACCCTGCCTACTTCTAAGTCACTGCTTTGTCTGAACTATCTAAACAGCCATGGTTCATTAAGCCAAAGCTGACCTTACTGCAATACAGCTCTTTGCTGATGTCCATGTCATGCCTTCCCATTGACCGTAGGAGGAGGCATGCAGGGTGTGATGGGAAGAGAGCAGGACTGCTTTCTTCTGTCACTGGGTCTTTAGTGATATGCAAGGACTTGTATCTGGTAGGTTCTGCAGCAGGACCTTCCACCCTCCTGCAATAAGAGGGGAATAATATGTAGTAATATCAGAGAGTGTGATCTGGGAAGATGGGAGTGAGTTGAACCTAGACATATGCCAGCTCCAATCTGGAGAGGTTTTATGCTCTTCCCTCACAGCTGCCTTTCATGGCAGGAGCTGAATGTGTCACGGGTCTTGGGCAAAGCAAAGTGTGCTGACCCTGGCTACAGGTTAAAATCATGGCCTGGTGACCTTGCAAACAGTTTTTGCTCTAGAAAGTCTTCAGACAGGTGATTCAAAGAGCCAGAGCTGTGAAATAGATTGTAAGGGAGGGCGGGTCATATTCTGGTGTAAATTAGCTGTGCTCCATTCAACTCAGCAGTGTGCGGCGTCAGGAAGCAGCACCATGCTGTTAAGGCTCCAGGGTTGATCAGGCAACAGCTGGGGTTGTGGCTTTCAAAACAAGGCAGGAGACGGTCTGAATTTCCTTGCTACCGTGTACTGAATCTGCTCCCTCCAGTGGGAGCAGCTCCATTGCTGAAGGATCACTGGCAGCTGGCAAAAGCCTGCAGGAGAGGGAGGGCATTTGCTCTTCTGTAACCTGGTGAAGCTGAGCTCAGTCTCTCAGTCACACATGTCCAAATGGAGGGGAAGAGAAGGCACTCCTGGGCAGGTCTTGTGATGTCCTCTATTGTTCCTCCTCTGCCTGGCCCCAGGTGCCTCCCTGGTGCTTTGTTCCAGCCTGTAGCTCAGCCATCAGGTTTACAGCTTGGCGTTTCTTCCTGCCGTGCAGCTGGATACTGCATCTGGGCTCAGTGACATCTCTGTTAACTCCCTGCCATCGTAGCCTCTGCTGTAGCATGGCTGACTTGGACTGTGGTATCCCTGAGTGCAGCATGGGATGGGAGACCCATCCAGGAAGATGTGTGTTGCCCTGTCATGAGCTTGCCACACTCCTGCTGCTGCCCCAGGAGCAGCAATTGCAGCCAGGTTTTTCAACGAGATGAGGATGGAGGACATATAAAGACCAGGCAGAGGGTACAGCCCAGGAATGGGACTTAGAGGCAGTCTTTAGTTGGGGATACCACAGCAAAGACCAAGTCTTCCTTAGCAATTCACACAGTTTGTAGGGGATAAGTCATTTCACATCCGCTGAAGACCTGGAAAAATATGAAATACAAAAACCAGCTGATGCCAGCTATAAGAACTAGGGATGAGGGGATGGCCCTGTCTAACTGAAGGCTCGTATTTGCTCCTGTCCACCCTCAGCAGCCCTGCTCTTCAGGTCCTGTTGGCCCATAGGCTCTGGCACAGTTGTGCTCTCATCTGCGGTGCCACTGGCTGCCCGCACGTCTCTCCCAGCAATAGCACAAGAGCGAGATCCAGCCCAGCAGGTCCCTGGCACGGGCACTCCCAGCTCAGCCCACAGGCTGCTTCCACGAGGTCTTTGCCAACATCAGGATGGCGAGCAAAAACGCACGTGGTGAGATGTCAGATTGACAGATGACACCAAAAAAAAAAGGGATTCTGGCAAAGGGATGACAGTGATGTGCCGCTCCGTTAGTGCCGAGAGAGACGAAGTGTCACAGAGAAACTGCACGCACTGATGGGGACCCCACAGCCAGTTGAGCTCTCTGTAAGGCCAGCTCAGTTACTCTCAGGGCTGGCGAGGTGCTGGAAAGGATCCTGGATTGCAGTGCTATGTCCCTGTGGAGCATTGCCCAACGTGTCTCCTCCTGCGGCACCTACTGGAACCTCTCCAGCTGCAGGAGAGGTGCTGCAGTTGGCCTTGAGGGAGCAGTAAGCCCTGCGGGAGCAGTAAGCCCTGCAAAGGGCCGTCTTCCCGCCTGAAGTGGTGTCCTCGGTCCTGCAAACTCCTTTGGGACACTCCTGTTAATCCCCAAGCTACCCTGGAGCATCACAGGACTAATCAAAGGTCAATCCTGCAGAGACATCTGTCTACAGGCACCAGTCATGAAGGAGAGCAGTGCATGGCCCCTTGTCCTCTGAGGAGTGAAGACTAATTTGGTGGAGTATATCTCTGGCAGGTCTAATTACATGACAGTACTGGGCTGTATTAGGGGGCTTTCAAACCTGATGAGCATGGTAGACTCTTAACCTTATACCAAAAAAGCAGAGACAGAATCCACTTCTGGCATAAATAATTGGATGATATAGCATCCAGTAATTTGTACTTGTTGCATATCTGACCCACAGGAATGCACAAATTCTTCTCATCCGTGGTTTTGGCAATGGGCAATATTCTGCTTCTCTTGGGTGGAGAATGAGCTTGTCCAGATGCCTGACAGCATCTCAGAACTGGGTCTGGCATGGTTTGAAAACCAGTTGAGTTTCTGCAAAGTTTGGGATTAGACTGGACATAGTGCCTCAGTTGGCTGAGATAAATTGCTTAGTTCAAAATGAGACCAAACCCAGAGGAGTAACCAGCACTTGGAAAATAAACTGTATTATAGATTCAAAAAATAAGGATTGTGCAATGTGAGCGATGATGATGGAGATTTACCTCTAATCATAGATATTTCTACTGTGAAAGGGCAAAGGCCAAAAATATATAATAAATATAATAATAATAAAGAAGGGGAAAGAGGCAGAAGAGGTTGAATTTGGTTCAAAGAGGCCATTCATTCACTTACTGACACGATAACTCTTGTCTGAATATGGAGACTGCAAAACCACAGAGCCGGGTCTGACTGGGGAGGTGGTGGGATGGCACGCTCTTCAAGCCATGAACTGCTGATGGAGGCCACCGTGTCTCTGCAGGTTCCCCCTGTCCCACCTCTGGCATCTCAGGAAGACTTTTGGGCACAAGCTGGCAGAGTTTGGCGACCAAAAAATGCCAACTCCCTGCCGCTGAGGGAATTGATGCTGCTGGGTGCAATATTGGGGAGGTTGTCCAAGGTTGATGGAGGGGTCTTCTGTTGCATCTTCTGTTGGTGCAGCATCCAAGCAGGCTAGGTAGCAGGAATGGTTGTGATTTGTGGGCCAAAGAGGCATCTCCTAAAATCTGGGCCACTCTGGATGGCAAATGATGGCATCAGAAAGGCAACTTGCTGGTGGTGACCTCGGAGTATCACAGGACTGTCTGTCTGACAGAGCCAGTTGAGTTCCTTATTGGAAAGGTGGCAAAATTACCACGGAAATGCAGATTTCTGTATACTAGGAGATCTAATACTTGAGAAAAAGGATATGGGAGCAAAGTTTTCTTGAAGCCGCAAGGCCTCAAAACACACACTGTCTCATACACATCCCAGAGAAAGACCAATGGTTATAACATTTATCTAACTGGAACCAGCTGGGTAGATTAATGAAATCAAACGCAAAAGCAAGGGAAAACAGTATTGAGCAACTTTGGCTTAATGAACAAAAGCAGTTATGTCTCATGATAATGGTTGCAATGGCATAGATGAGGTGGAGAAAGACTCATCCTCACCCCCACTTCTTTCTGACTCCAGCCAGTAAACGAAGGAATGAAAACCTGTCCACTTTGCATCAAGGACAGGTCTTCCTCTACACTTTTCCCATGCAACAGGGCTGCACATACTGATTTGCCAGCCTCCAATTAGTGGGCATACCTTTAACTACCAACTGCCTGAATGACTAGAGACATTTGAAGTAAATGTGCTGAAAAGTGTGACACATGACGAGTAACACAGATAACTACCAAAAATCCTAATGAACAAATTGATGGGAGCCATAAACACTTGATATCCTGCATAAAATTCCATTGCACGCAGCAAACTCCCCTTACGACACTGGGAAATAAATATATCATCTTGAGGAAGAAGTCAGACTTGCACAGCTTTAGGTCAGCTCAGGTAGTATTGGGCAGTTTGGTAGTTCGTAACCCTTACAGTCCCCATCACAGTTCCTGTACTGACACCGACGTTCACGCAGGTGGTTTATAACCCACACTGCTCTACAAGCAGGCTGAGATCTCAAGCTGCAGCAGCCCACTGCTAGTGTCTCTTTCATGCTCCATGTGGCAGCTGGTCAATCTAATACAGCATCTACTGTCCAGCTGTCTTTGGGAATGAGGTGGTGGTGCAGGAAAACACAGCTCAGGCTGTGCCATGTTATAACGATCCCTGAAGTCACGCTTACCTGCTGCACCCAGTGCCGTGATCCTTCTTATACCACTCGCAGTCTGCCAGAGGCATCTAGTTATGACATGACATGGTGCAGTCTGATGCTCTGAAGAACTTGTTACTAGAAGGGTACGCCCCTGCATCATGCATCCTCAAAGATGTGTTGGTGTTTATTTGTGCCATATGCCTGTGTACTATACGTACCAAATGTTATGTTCTAGGTTTATCATGTGGAATTATTAGTAAGCCATTAAAAATCTGAAAACCCAAACAATGCAGGGCTTAATTAAATGAAACAGAGCAAGCTTTTGTTTTGCTCTGGGGAGACAGGCATTTTCTCAAGGATAGACTAATGCTTATGAAACTAATGGAAAACTGTCCTTTCCCCGCCCACGCCACACTTCTGGTGAGATCTGGAGGCTGTGGCTTGGCTGAAACACCCCTGGAGTGAGCATCTGTCTGCAGGGATATTAATGCCAAAGGGAATATGTCTCCTTGCTTTCCACTCATCTCTTGGTCAATGGGATGCATTTACCTGCCTTTCCAATACTGCCCCATCAGGTAAGCAGTTGATAGGGACTATGTGATGCCTGGGAACAGTCAGCCTTGTTCTGCATCACACGGTCTAAGCAGGTCTTCTCCACAGGTGAAGGAGATGGCACGAGAAAGCTCTGTGGGATTACTTCAGCCAATGTCCTTCTCAGGCACTGTCATCTTCTATTTTGCCTGCTCCTCCACTGCCAATCTGCATTGGCAGGAGCTGTGAGAAGACAGGGAAAGGACCTGAATCCTTATGAATGCTCAATTTATGGACACATTCACCATATCTGTTACTTAATTAGTACTATCTCTGAGTAGATGACACGTATCCCAGCTCATATGGTTCTGCAGTGGCTACACTGCGTCGTCATCAGTGGTGGAGCCTGCCCTGTTCAGTGCCCTGATGCTTCCACAGTATACTTCCCTTTTTTGTGTGCGTGAGTTGCAGCTATACGCAGTACCCCTGAAAAACTTTTAGCCCATTGTCAGCCCTCACGTTTTCTCACCAATCCCCTTGCATCCTTGCTCTCACACCGTACGTTGGCCACATTGCACAGCTTCACAGACAGCCAGCAGCTTGTGAAGCACAACTTGGAAAGCACTGCCCTGGAGATCCAAGGATCAAAGGATGCCATGTTCTCACCTTCTGCTCCAATCCCAACAGGTGACCCCGCGGCAGAGGAATGGTCCCCGTGGAGCGTGTGTTCGACCACCTGCGGGGAGGGCTGGCAGACCAGGACGAGGTTCTGTGTGTCGTCTTCCTACAGTACCCAGTGCAGCGGCCCTCTCCGAGAGCAGAGACAGTGCAACAACTCTGCTGTGTGCCCAGGTGGGCTGAGATCTCCATGTATGCATGGGCAGGAGGGGAAGGGAGATGCACTGACTGCCTGTGATATATCTGCTGTGATATCTACTTGGAGGGAGATGTTTTTTGTTTCCTATTCCTTCTCTTTTTACCCTAAAGCCTCATACAGAGACCTTTGCTAGACCAAGCACCACTAGATGGGCACTTGTTCTGCACTGTATGGACAATTCCATGCTATCTAAAGGCAATGAACACAGTACATCTGAAAGGCATGTGCCCTTTGGGGTGTTTCCAAGCATGGGGCAGGAAAGGGAAGCACCAGGTGACACTTTCAGTTGCTCAGATGCCAACACTGGGCACACCATTGCAAAATCAGCCCGAAAAACTCAGGCTGCTGGTATGTTTATGAATTGAGCCAGCCATCGTCTCTGTATTCATATTCATTCTTCCACAATTTTGATGAAAAAGTACAGTCTGGGGAGCCTGGACATTATTTTGAAGAATTATGCTATTAAACCAGGTATGTTATTCACTGCTCCTGATCAGGAACATCATTGCTCTGAACCAGTCTTGCAATGGGGAAATCACCAAACTGTTTTCCCACGCTCTTTCCTGCATTTCCTCCTCTAGTTATCTCTTATCACGCAAGATGTGTGGTAACAACTGCAAAATTTAAGTTTGAACACCCTTTCCTGATACTGGTGGATCAGTGACTGTTAGCAACCGATGAAGGACTGCAACAGTACCTTTTTTTTTTTCTCCTGAAACATTATTGATTTTGCACTATCTTCTCTAGTAAAGCTGGAAGGGATGAAGTCCCTTAAGAGAGATCAGTACAGTCTTGTATTTGGCCTCTAGAGATTACAATGACTAATGTTCCATAAATAACCTGGCCAGATTAGATTAGATTAGATTGGAGAAGATTAGATTAATATAGATTAGAAGGCCTTAGATGTCTAATTCCAGGAGTTACCAGTGATGGCCTGAGCACTATTAGAGCATGTTGCCCATCCCATTTCGTTCTTCCAAGTCTCCCTAGCTTTGCCTCTGTGGTGTCGCTGACGTATGATAGCAATTAGTAGCCAGACTACAGAGCTTCCGAGAGCTTGAAAATGCTTTAGCTTTTGACAATTCAATGAGAAAATGTGTTGAGGGAGGGAAATAACTGTAAGAAGTGACAAAATGATGGTGATGCTGCTTCCCAAAGGGTG
This sequence comes from Pluvialis apricaria, assembly GCA_017639485.1. Classification (NCBI taxonomy): domain Eukaryota; kingdom Metazoa; phylum Chordata; class Aves; order Charadriiformes; family Charadriidae; genus Pluvialis; species Pluvialis apricaria. Next base: position 168,105,876 of record CM030008.1, read on the forward strand.
GTGGGGTATTTGTTGCTCTCTAGCTAATTGCATCTTTTGCTCAAAAAATGCACATTTCTCTTAGCTCAAAAATCTAAAAAAAAAATAGGGTGAATTAAAAGTGCATTGCGATTTATTTCAAATAGACTGGAAAGTAATAGACACTTGATGTTGATATCAGAGCATAAAAAATTACATGATGTTCCTCTTGCATATTTTGGGCTTGGTTTGTTCTTGGCCTTCCCACACTCACTTCTCACATACTGCTCATTCTGTGCTCTGTGGGCTCACCCGCTTCTCCAGACCTCCTTTGGAAAGGAAACTTACTTCTTCTTCTTTGATTGCAGTGCACGGCACCTGGGACGAGTGGTCTCCATGGAGCTTGTGCTCTTCCACGTGCGGGAGAGGGTACAGGGATCGGACCCGCACATGCAAGCCCCCACAATTTGGTGGGAACCCCTGCGAGGGCCCGGAGAAGCAAACAAAGTTCTGCAACATTGCACTTTGCCCAGGTAAGGCAGTTAGAGATTCAAAGCCTTCCCTCCGGCAGGTCTCCCCATCTCCGAAGATGCCCACACATGGGTCCGTAGCTGTCTCAGTTGAATGAGCACAGAGTCTGCACCACCCTGAAGAGAAACCTCTATGAGGAAAGGACACATTGAAGGAGCAACCTAGAGGTGCTTTCTGGGGTTATTCGGCTCAGTATTGTCTTAGGTTCAGATTTGTCCAGTGTAAATAACTTACTGAAGACATGTTATATGGGCTGGATCTGGACTGGCTCAGCTATCACTACTATTTCCAAGACCATCTTAAGCTTCTCACCTGTTATCTCCAGTAAATTGTTTATTTTGCTTGACTGGGCTTGCTGTTGTGCTGCGATTAATTAATCGTTTTTCTCGCTAGTAATATACGTGCATTAATTCACTATATATACAAGTTTTCTCTGTACTTGATCCTGCTTTGGGTGGTGAGATGGTCTAAGAGACTCCTGAGAGCCTTCCATGCCGTATTTTAATACTTTTAAGTATCTTTTCCATACCCATAGATTTCACTTCCAAATGCCTCTCCCCAAGTTTTGCTTTGAAACCTCAAGAAGGAAACCTCAGGATTAAATGCCGTTTACCCATTGGAAATCCACTTGCATTCTTGTGGCTTCCTTCTCCTGAACCAGACAGGCCCTGGGTTTACCACCGAGTCCCCGTTAATTTAACTCAGGGTGTCCTGGTGAACGTGAGCTGGACATGAGGGACTTCCCCAACGCTCTTCCCCTCTCCCAGGGTAAAGTAAACTGACATTATTCCAGTTTAATAAGAATCATTATGAGACATTATTATGTCCTTGGAGGAAGACAGGGATTCTGGGAGCGATGAGAATTTTGTGAAAACATTTGTGAGAAGCCTTCTGGCATTTCCCACCCAGTTTTCACCCCAAGTAACTATCCTTGGATTTCTGGCCACTGTCCAGAAGACTCTACTCAGAATAAGAACATCCCAGACACCAAATTGACTCTGTCATAAAAAGACAAATTGAAGAAGTCAGACCTGGAATTGCTTGGGCAATAAAGCATACCCTGAGTTAACATTGATCCATAATTAATTTAAATACAAATAAATATGTGGTTACACCGCAGCGACTGAAACAGTGGTGGAAAAGACAAGCAGCCCAACTGCAAGACTTCATCTCTAATTAATGCCACAAAGGCAATCAGTGGCTTTGCAGTGCCAAATGAGTACAGCGTTGGGGGACTCATTGAAGCACAACAATGGGAGCTGCTCAGCGCTTGACACACCAGACGGTCATATCGCTTATTACCGCCCCGCTTTGAGGATTTATTACTACAACCGATAAAAATGTTCTGCTGCAGGGACAACAGAGCTTTTGTTCCTCTGGAGCAGTAGATATCACAGGCTGAGTCCCAAGTCCTTCAGAGAGAAAGAAGGGGGAAGACAATGCCCGTCTCTGCACAGACTACACCAGCCAGACTCCAGCGAACATTTTTGATAGAGTCATGCTGCAGTATGACAATGGTAATGAGCGGTCTTTGCTGCAGCTGTGATGGAGAGCCCTCAGAGTCTTGCCCAAGAGATGTCTTTACGTCAGCGCACATGGCTGGAGGTGCAACACGGCCATCTCTGTTTCTCCGTTTTTCAAATGTCTTTGAAATTACAGTCCATGAATAAATAATCTCTCGTCTCGACGAAAATTATTGGTTCCCTATCCCCCACTGAATAAGCAATTTATGGATGTGGCGCTCTTTTATTTTCCCATCTCCAAATGCGCACAGTTGTGGTAAGCTTCCAATCACTGCTGCCAGAGCAGCAGGTAGGGCTTTGGAAAATTAGACTTTTTTAGTAAATGCAACTTTTTTTGTAAATGTAACATTTACTTTGGTAAATGCAATCTCACTTTTCCAACATAGGGCAATGCTGATGAGGGGCAGACACTGTCAGTTGATGGAAACTAGCAGCGCTACCTTCAGCCAGAAAAGCCATGCTAATTTATACCTGGTAGGATCTACTTTGTGGGGTTTTGGATAATTTCCAGAGAGGAATCGCCTGTCAGTCACCACTTCTTGCATTTCCCCTCCTTGGGATTGATAGGCACTGACATGATGCCTTGAATTTATGCACGATGAAAACATCAAGCTTGGGTTGCTAAAAACAAGCACCTTTTGGAAGTACCTTTATGCCTGCCTGATTTTTCACACCTTCTGAGCTCACGTGAGCCCTTCTGAGTTAACAGTTGCTCATTTGGATGTTTTTGACATTTTTTTTATGAGCTTGCAAACAAAAAGCTGCTTGGCTGCAATGGGGATTATTTGGGGCTGTTCAAGTCCTTGCAGGTTACAGAGGGGACCAGGGTGCATATATATTTGGACCAACAAATAAACCCCACAAAAACAAGCTGCAATCTACAGCAAAGCAATTTGAGCCAGAAATCAGACTTTTCAGGGATTCAGGTTGTTTTTCCGAGTGAGAGCAGGCAGCTAGTGAGAGCTAAACAGAGCATGATGACCACTGCTAATGAGAAAAAAGTGCTCCAGGAATAGCAAACTGGGTGATGAATCTGTTGATCAGGGACCAATTAGAGTGTAGCTGCCACACTTGGGAATGCCTCACACTGTACCGCACTAATAAGATGTATTCATGTTTCTCTCCATCCCCGTCCCTATCATAACCTCTTTGTCCCTCCCTCCTCTATTTAATTATCAAAGACACTGCTGTGTAGAGTCATATCAAGCCTATCAGTGTTAATTCAGCCGTGAGAGAAGTACATTGACCACACGCGCGCACTCTGTTCATGGTCTTATGTTGGAGTACACCTTTGGTCTGAGTATTTCCTGGCTAGCAGCGTGAATTCCTATGAATAACCCTGTGATTCAAATCTTTGCATGTGCTTTAATGAAAAACAGAGCATTTGGGTGCTTGAGAAACTTCCTTCCCTGCAGACTCGTGCATTGCTTGCGTGAAAAATTGGTTCCCTCAAAAAGTGTTGATTGCCCAAAATGGGAAATGTCATGGTAATGTATTGATTCCTTCGAAATTTTCAGTGAAAACATGATCCATGCTCTTTATATTGATGCTATGTTGTGATCAACAACATTAATAGTTTTGAATTTTATGTTGGAATGTGTAATATCAATAATTTCAACTTTTATGGTGTTGTGTAGAATATGGACATGAAAACCGAAATGTTATGGCACTTGCATCCTGCCAGGCTATAACATACCAGTCAGAGGTTGCAGAGGGTCCCAACAGATTGCCATTGCCACAGTTGTCTGAACTTTTTCTTGACAATCTTTGCCCTCTGTAACACTCTGTGACTCGTTTGTCCTTCCCCGCCTTGGTCCCCTGTAGGCAAAGGCCGGAGACTCTTGCACATGCCTCCTTCCAGAGGGAGCGATTTTCACATTCAGTTTTGTTATCTCTCTTTGGGCCACTCAGTGGACGGCAACTGGAATGAGTGGTCGAGCTGGAGCTCCTGCTCCGCCTCCTGCTCCAACGGCACCCAGCAGCGGACAAGGGAGTGCAATGGACCCTCCTACGGGGGAGCCGAATGCCAGGGACACTGGGTGGAGACCAGGGACTGCTTCCTACGCCAATGTCCAGGTCAGTGACAAATGACTTTTTCTTTCTCTTGGGTCATCCTTCTCTGCAGTCCCAGGCAGGTTTTTGTGAAATCCCCCTCTATTCTCTTTGGGGAAGAGCTGCACAATTTTCACCAGTAATGCAGTAATAAGGAGGTTGTGGGTCATACCAGTGGACCATGAAAGCCAAAATCCATAGCTGGCAAATGCTCCAGGAGACTCCAGAAAGGTGAGTGATTACCCACAGAGAACGAGTCTTTCTAATCTTAGATAGCAGTTTTCAGCATCATGTGCTTCAAAAAAACAAAGAAAATATCAATGAAACCCTTTATTTACCTCCACAATGCTTCAATTTCCTCCTTGTTTTTTATTTTTATTTTTTGTTTTGTTCCTCTTCTCCTACCAATTCACCACTCCTAGTTATAGTTGAAGCAAACAGGGAAGCAACCACTATTGGATCACAGCTTTGAATCTTATCCATGACAAGATCTGGCAGGATGAAGCCTTGATTCATGCCTAAGACTTGTCACTTACTTTACTCATCTAGCTGTGTCTTAAAATAATAATAGTAACAATAATAGCAGCAATAACAATAACAATAGTAATAATTCCTGCTGCCCTAGCTGTTGTAGCCAGTACCTTACGTTCAGAATAATCACCTTGTCTTCATACCATGGGCTTCAGCAGAGCAATTTCATGCAGGAGAAGCAAAGAAAATTGAAGCAGATACCAGAGCACACCTAACACCCAAAGCCCGCATTTCTCGGACTGGCACCAGTACTATAGAGTTGCAGATGCAATTTACTCCTTTCTGTGCAAAAGTCTTGGGGGAGGATGTTGCAAAGGGACAGGTGGTGTGGAAAATATTGTGACCTGGACACGAAGCTTGAATATCTAGAAGCCTCCAAGATTGATCAGCAAGCAATTTTTCTTACCATGCTTCTCCTGGCCCTTTCCCTGGCTCTCCCTGGGTGCTCCATCCCTGTTAGACCATAGGACACAGAAGGAGCGGATCCCTGAGATGGAGAGGGTCTTTCTTCCCTTTCCGGGAGAACAGGGACAGCCAGAAACAGCTCAGCTCTTTGAGGCAGTTCTCATACCTTGTTCAGATGAGCAAGTATTGTACTCTCCACTCCACAAGCATAGACACCAGTAGCTTTTCAGCCTGGTATACCTGTTTCCTCAGGGAATCCCTATCCTTTCTGGTAGCACCACCATCTGCAGCAGAGCATAAGCAGTACTTAACATAGGTATTGGACTTTCCTACATGGTCTGCAGTAGGTTTTTGTGTTTAGGTATCTCACTCCTTCTTTGCAACTTATGGAGATCTTCAAAGACAAAAAGAGCCTCACTTTTTTTAGACAACCTGGTCCCACTGGTTTCAGAGTTAGTTATTAAAGCAATGTTGGTCATGGCTTCTACTGCATACAGTGTCACCGAAGAAAGCACCAGAGGTTGGTCCTGTCCCTTTTCTATGATTATTTTCCTCTACTTCTTGGAGAAGAAGAGAGGGATCCCCCACTCTCCCAAAAGGAGTTTTTCAACCCAAGATGACATGTTAACTCCTAATTAAAACCCAAATAGGAATCAGGAGATTTAGGTCTTTGCTCCAGTTCTGTCACTGAGTTGTTGTTTCTCATCTGTGATGCAGCAGAAGAGAATGTTTCCCCTACCTTGCAGGCTTGTTGTGAGGGCTAATTAACATTTTTATAGTGCTTTGATAAATGCCATTGTTAATGTAAAAGAAGTAGCATTTTGATAAATGCCATTGTTAACGTAAAAGAAGTAGCATTTTGATAAATGCCATTGTTAATGTAAAAGCAGTAGCATTTCCACTGAATCTGTAAAGATGTTGGGAGAAGATAGAATGGAATGAGGCAACCTCCCAAACCTCTTTCCAAGGCACATGAAACAACAGTGCAATGGAAACAGCTGCAGGGATGTTTATTTGATGTTTCTTCATGGTTTCTCACCCAAGGGCTCTGCTGGTCTCTCTAATTCCCTGGGCCAGATCTTCTCTGGAAAGGTCTATTTTCACACACACACTGTCCATCCCAACCCAACTCAAGCCAAGTACTTTGGCTGACAGATGTGGCTGCCAGGCAGGTTGAATCCCTGCCCACCTGAAGAGCGTTCATGAGCACAGCCCCAAATATGAGCTCAAGGAAAGAGATAGGGCTGTTTTTGCAGGGGTTGAGGATACTTGAGGAGAAACACAACAGCACCCTTAGCTGTTAAAGCGCTGCTGCAATGGGAAAGGGCACACACCGATTTCATGTCTCTTGAGGATCAGGTAAAGATCCATGGCTTGAGACCTCCCTTCCCACTGAGCCATGCTCTACACACCCTACGTTCTGGTGTTCACCTTGAGACCTTGCCCTGTTCTCTTGCAGATTATGTTTGGGATGTGACAGGGTGTTTCTCTCTTCTTTTGTCTCCAGTGGATGGGAAGTGGCAGGCCTGGGGAGTGTGGGGCAGCTGCACCACCACCTGTGGAGGTGGGACTCAGAGACGTGACCGTGTGTGCTACGGGCCCTTCTTCGGTGGAGAGACTTGCCAGGGTCCAAAGGAAGAGTATAAGCAGTGCAACGACAGAAAGTGTCCCGGTACGTACCCCAAACCCCTCACTGTTTCCTTTGAAAAAGGGGAGAGAGATTTTGGAAAGAGCATCGTTTGTCAGAGAGCTGAATGCAACAAGGAGTTGTGATCTAATTAGATCCTGCCTATACCCCAGACACAAGACACATCAAGGGCTTTATTTAATTCTTGCTAAAACCTGTGGAACCAGATGACTTCAGTGCATGTTTGACAAGTTCCACCAGTCTAGCCTTGATGGTTTTCATCTTTTCATTGCCATAGAGTCATAAGAAGAGAAGACATATTGATAGCAAAATCTGATATCAGAGTCTCAAGTCCATGAAGCAGTTGAATATTGAGGATGCTACAGTGTTTTCCCACCCCTTGCCTAGCCTCCAGGACACCTGCACACCACTTAATTTTTAAAAAGACAGATGTCATCTGTCATCTGTACATCTGTCAGAGCCTTACGCAACCTCACCCTCCTCCATCTACAGCCATGGGAGCAGCATCCATTTGAGAAAAAGGGTGCAAAAGCCTGAATGGAGGACAAGTGAGCTGCAGGACAGGGGAAAACCTGGGGTTTAATGTGAAAAAGAAGCAGGAGCAAACATTTTCAAGTGGGAATGCTTCTGTCTGTCTCTCACACAGCATACAGAGGCCAGAAAAAAAGTGCACCATTTTTATTTTCTTTCTCAGTCAGAGTTGAAGAGCCTGGTGAAATGGCTGGTGGGGAATCAATGGCCTATGTGATGTTGGCAGTCAGATTGCATCGATCTTAACAGGCCCTGATTTTTGACCGAAAGGGTAATTAATTGTCAGAGCAGCTCAGTGAGAGACAGGAGAGATTCTCATGGCGATATCCTGGTGGTCTTAGTCAAAAGGGGTATCTCCCTAAAAGAGCTCAGCACAGAGGTAACAGTTGTGGTGCAGATGTTTCTGGAGGCGGATCTGCCACGTTGAGGACAGCTGACCCTGAGCCTCCCTTGCAAACTGCTGAAGACAAAGATAAAAGCCGAAGCACTCCAGCGTGGAAGTTTCAGCCCGTTTAGCTTGAAGATAACAGAGAAAGAGGCTGTGTGCCTGAGACAGCATATTCAGTCTTTCCAGTTCTGCTGTAATAAAAGACATCACCTCTCCTTACAAGCTGTGCCTCTCAATTAGCAGTGGCGTGCGAGAGTCTCTTCGAACTCAGCCACAAAGCTCTCCCTCGCCATAGAAAATCTTAGCACCGGGTTGTCTGGTGGTGTCTACAGAGCGATGCAGATTTAGTTCAGCTTCAGTGTGTGCCAGCTGGGGCCCTGGCAGAACAAGCCCAATCTTTTCTTCTCTTTCCGCAGGGGCTGATGCCTGCACAGTGCTCAAAAGGAAAAGGCATGTCTCAGGGACTGAGCCCTGCTAAGGTTCAAAACCAGAAGGGTCTCCTTGCAGTTGTTAAGTTGCAAGGGAAGGAAAAGGTGGGGAGTCATCAGAGGCTAAAAATAAACCTGCTCAATTTGTTCTCAAGAAAGTATCAAATGCCGGCATGATTTGATTTGAACAGAAGAATTGAGCTTAATTGGGTTAGTTATTAAAATCTCCCAGTGCAAATAGGTTACTCTGGTAAAAAGGATTTTGTTACGAAGCGACATCAAAAAGAAAAAAAAAAAAGAAGAAAAAAAAAAAGAGGGTGAAACGATTCGCTCCTGGCCTGGGAATTGCTTCTGCACTCACTGGCAAGACAATGCCAGACAATCAGTGTATTTCTAAAGAGCATCTCTGATCCACAGCATCCCTCAGTGGTCCCCAGGGAGACTGCAGGGGTGGTGAGACTGGGAAGGTTTGACAGGTCAGAGGAGGAGAAAGGGGAGGTCAGATGTGAACATCCTCTCTCTCTGCTTTTTTATGTGCTTTCTTGTTTTGAGGCTGAGAGTGCTAGAAACTTCCCACTCCATGCCCCAAACCCTCCTTTGAACCCCACTTTGAGGTGGAGAATCTGTGACCGTGACCAAAGCACCGGTCCAGGAGGCCGGAGTGTTGCATTCAGCTCCCTGCTCTGCCACAAGCTCTCTGCAGGTCACAACTGGGTGACTTAATCTCGCTGTCCTACAGCTCTGTGTCAAGAGGTTGGAAATAAAACTGCCTCTTTTCCACCCATGTTTTGCCTTGTCTGCAGAAGTCATAAATTGTTGGCATAGGGACTATTTCTGCATATGTGTAGAGCACAGCAGGGGTCCTACTTTCCCTCCAGGATTTCATTACAATAGCGATTACTCAAAAGGGAATTTTAAAACGGAGGAAGGAGCATCTGCTTCCAAGCAGAGAGTGCAAGTTGTTCATTATCAGTGTCTACTGGGGAGGAATATCTTTGAACTGCAGCTGGGGCTGGAGCCACTCAGTCTTGGAGCTCGATTCCAGGAGTAGTGACATGTAGGTAGCTTGTTGGGACTTCTATGAGTCCTTCAAAGAAGGACTTGGCATGCCCATAATCTTAGGTTTGAGCCTTCCCCACAGCCAGTTCCGTAGCAGCAGTGGGGTGCATCCATCACTGGATATTTGCTCCACGATGCAGGTCCTGAAATGGTCTGTGTAAGCACACCCATTGCCCAATCTTTCGTCGAAGGAAGCCTTCAGGGTCCTCGCTACCCTGCACCTCCCTTGGAAGAAACAGGAAAACTCAAGGCCTCCCTCTTTCTTTTTAATGTCAGATATACATTTTCCCTACAGCCTTGGCACATCTCTACTGGCACCACTGGACCCAGTATGGGCAGCTGCCAGGCTCCATGGCTGGTTGGCTTCGGCTTTGCGGCTGCCTTTCCTGACCAGTTGCAGGCATGGAGTCAGCTACTTTTTTATTGGTAGTTTTACAGACATAATAAATACAAGCCGCAATTGAAAACCATTACATATAATTTTTTTCTCCTCCCCACCCTCAGGAGTGATAAATAGCTTTAACACCATCTTCATGGCTCCCTCTGTTTTACCTGCTGCAAGTAATGAGTTTCTCAGCACAAAGCTCTCCTGTGGTGAATGTTTTTTCCCAGGTCCCACTGACTCTGGGGCCAGCTCAGCTCCACCCACAGACAGAAGCAGCCGAAAACCTCCTTCTGAAGAGCTTTTTCTGTGATGTCCCAAAATGCATTTCTGCAGTCTCCTGGACTCTGCAGGAGTGTTTGGAAACGAGCTACTGGTGCAAATCCATCCTGTTGGTGCTCAGATCTTCTCCCTGTGTCCTCGCATAAGACGGCTCCAGACAGAGGGCCTGAATGAAGTCCACCCAGGGGATATGTCCGTCTTTTTTTTTCATCGACTTTTTGTTCTTTCTTTCATTCTTATTCCAACTTATTTATGCTGAGCCTCGTTTTAGACACATCCAACCTTGAAGGTGGTGACCCTGAAGGATGGGAGGAGTAGACTCTGGAGCCATGGAGTTCACCCACAAAAGGTGGAACATCTGCCCATTAAACAAGAATAGAAAACCCTTTAGTAGGGTGTATTAACGACAGCTTTCTTGCAAAGAGCCGCCACAAGGCAAGGCAAGCGTGTTAGTGGACTTTCCCAGGTTGTTACATGCATATTAGCACGCTAATCCTCAGGATGGATGGACGCCCAGTTTTCAGACAGGCAGAGCAAATTCTGGAGAGGTTAAGTGGCTTTGTCAGGGGCCACGCACCAAGCAGCTGTGGAGCTGGGAGTTCACCTGCAGGTCTCCTGGCTCGCACCACAGTGCTGTTCCCTCCACACCATGCTCCTCTGTTTCCCCTTTCCGTTCCCTCTTCCATGTCCCTCCTGAGTAGGAGGCTTTATCAATGGAGTTTTTCCTTCCTTGCAGAGCCCCATGAGATCTGTGATGAGGAAAGTCTTGCCTCTGTGGTTTGGAAAGAGACACCTGCTGGGGATGCTGCAGCTGTCCGGTGTCCTCGCAATGCCACTGGTAAGGATGACTGCATGCCTTGGCTGGGGAGCTGGCTCATCCTCAAGAGATCCTTTATCCTTTATGTCCTAGATGATGAGAATCTGGTTGTGGGAGGATAGAACAAGCAAATGAACTTCACTCCTTTCACTCAGAGCTAAATCAACTCCATCTGGGTTTCTGTGGTCCTTCATGGTTTAACAATTTCTTGGTTCATACTGGAGAACCTGGGGTGGTCTCCCATCCACCCACTGCCTAGTTCTGGGACAGCTTTGCAATTAAAGGTGATTGTGATATGTTTTCCCCATTATCTACAAATAGCTCTGCAGAAGCAAGTAGGGTTTTATTAGAGTCCCCTAGACTTGGGCGTTATATTTCTCTCCACCGCCCATAAAAGACGCTAGTATCTGAAAGCAGAAAATCTGAATTGTATTGTCCACTCACACTTGGGTACTTTCCTCTCCTTCTTAGAAACCATAGCAGCTCTCTAAACGCATATTCAGGTGCTCAAGTTGACAGTCTGAGCATGGTGAAGTGATGGGATCTGCGCATCCAGGTGTTACCTGTTGTGACTGTGGCCACATGTTCCCCAAGGAGTGGAAAGCAGTGCAGACACGGCTCCACGAGACATGCTGGCCGTAGAGCTTGTCCTCAGCTGGATGTTCCTCACTCTCAGGCAGGAACAGAATTGGGGGCAGCAGCATCAATAATGAATGTAAAGGTTTTAATTTGGTTGAGCAAGGTTGTCAGATAGAGAAAAATCCTGCAGCTCTCTGACCTACACAGCCTGGGACAGTCAGTGTCATCCCAAATGGCAGGCTAGAAGAAGGCCTATATCCATAACAAAATCACTGAATCATTTAGCTGTAGCAAGGGGATTTTGGACCCAGCAAAGCCTGCTCCTCAGAGACTCCCCAAATGGCAGCATAATCACTTGGGCAAGGTGATCCCTCTCCCCTTCCTCCTCCCTGATATGTCTGTTCCTCTGCATCGCAAAGGCATGCGATCACTGCTGCAAAACCCTCTGTAGACTGAAGCGACGGAAAGGCCTGGGGGAGGACTGCAAGCAGCTTTCAGAGTTTTTCAGCTGATGCAAAGATGGTGCTGTTGGATGTTTATTCTCCTTGAGACTGTGTAGGCAGCACAAGCCACTGTGGCTGGTTTAGTTGCAAGTACCAGACCATGCCACCTGGGGAGGCTCGTGGAACTTCTTGTGCCAGCAAGAAAACTGCCCTCCAGGGAACAAGAATTCTTCTTTCCCTTTAACTAGCCATGCCCAATTTTTTAGGTTTTGTTTGGATTTGTTTTCATTTCCAGTTCCTTTTGCTGTCCTACCCCTCAATAAGCAAAGGCAGGAGAAGGGAATAAAATTAATCTGTCCTACGTGCTTGCACGTGTTGTTCAGGCATCTGCAGATGTTCCTGCTGCCCTTTGTGCTGGTAGATGTGCTTATGTGGATGCATTCACCAGTTCTGGGTGGACTCTACGAAGGTGTTTGGCTTTTTGTCCTGCTGTCCCCACTCCCATATTAATTTATTTTCTCTTCCAGGGCTGATCCTTCGAAGATGCATTTTAGATGAAGAAGGAATAGCTTATTGGGAACCTCCAACATACATCAAGTGTGTTTCTATTGATTACAGGAACATACAAATGATGGTAAGGCAGACTGATTTCTCAGCTGAGCAGGTTTGGCATCCCCCCAGATGCTTGTTACACTGTTATAGTTACAAAAAAAAAAAAAAAAAAAAGGAAATCAGCATTTCCATGTGAAAGGGAGACGTTCCAGCTCTGCCCTGCTTTTCTCTTACTGTTTCTGTTTGCTTCACTTGCGACGTATGGGGACTCCATGGACAAGGGATGGTTCCTCACTGGGTATTTTAATATCCAGCTTGGCAGAATCCAGTTCCTACCGGGTTTTTCCTATCACATTATCAATAAGAATCTCTGTGATTGTGTTGCTTTTAAATAAGCCACTTATTTTTCGTTAGTCTTAAAATCATTGTTGTGACGAATTTCTGCTGATCTCCTGTGGCTTGCATTAAAATGGCATTGCCTTTATGAGATCTGCCCTCTCCTGTTCAGGACAAGCTACAGTCTTTCCTAAAATAGTTTCAAATTAGTTATGGGAAAACGTGGTTTTGGGGCAAAAATCTTCTGGTAGCTGGCCCTGGGTTACAAACAGAAGAGTGTCTCTGTAGTAATCTCTTCTGAACCTACACACAACCTTTCCTTTGTGGGCATACAGAAAATTTCACTTCTGTTCTCCTACCATTTTAAAAATATCACAGGCTCTCAGGCCAGCAAAATTTGTCATATTCATCTCGTCTGCACTCTGAATTACAAGGAAGGTCAAAAACCTTCCCCCAGCAATTCCTTCACTGAGCTTATTAACTTGACTTTAACTGTCACTAAAGTGTTTGTCATGTTTGTTTCCGTTTCTCAGACGAGGGAACATCTTTCCAAAGCTCAGCGTGGGTTGATGGGAGATGGGCTGTCAGAAGTGCTCCAAAACCTTGTGGAAATCTCTCAGGATGGGACCAGCTACAGTGGGGACTTGCTGTCCACCATCGATGTACTCAGGAACATGACAGAGATCTTCCGTAGGGCTTATCATAGCCCAACTTCTGGAGATGTGCAGGTGAGCTGAGATGCGTATCCTGGAGACCAAGGCTAGGTTACATGTGCGTGTGCATGCACAGAGGTCAAGGTTTGATTGATCTCCTTTGTAGCTGATACAATGCTGATGAAAAGCTGGAGTATTTTCTGCCCAAGTGAAGTGTCTCTTTGTGTTAATAAACTCTCCTTTCGAGGTGGTTCTTCCTGGTTTATAAATTAAGAATTTGAAAACCAAAGTAACTCTGAACTATTTCAACCTGATAGTGCATTACTGTGGAGTCTAATTGATACGAGAACATTATTTGGAAGGGATTGCAGTCTAATGACTAGAGGTAAGATGATCCTGTGGTATTGGGTACCTGGATGTTGAAGTGGGAGAAGGTCTTGATGGCTTCTCATCCCAGGGTTTTACTTTCAGCAGTTGTATGCAGAGTGGCTACAAGATATACCCTTGGGATGGGTCATCACCCTATGGCTTGAAACATTAAACTGATCCTACAGGATCTGCAATGAGTGGTAAAACTAGAGAAAAAAAAAATCAATAGTCTCGAAATATCTTATCTCCTTCCTTTTCATAGTGTGCTGCAAAGATACATGGCACCCTCTTGATCAATCACTGCTTCTCTTGCCTGGTCACAGACTAAAGAGGATCATAAGGTTTTCTGATGCTGGAAATAACAGAAATAGTAGAAAATAGGATAGGGAAGGATTTATACAATGCAAGATCATCTGGTTTTAACCAGTTTCTGACAGACTTCTACCTAATCTGCCCTTAAAAACCTTTATTAATGGATATAAGACATATTCCCAGTTCAGTGTCTTACCAGATATAGAAGTCAAAGTGAAGGTCTTTGGAAAAAGGCCTTACTAAAACCTGTTTTGCTGTTAACATCCTTGGAGGCGGAGGCCTGTGAAATGCTGTGGGACCCTTTGGGAATGGGACCATGAGAATCCTCTTGGAGCATGGCTGATTCTTACATGTTCCTTGCACATCACTGTGTCCGTCTTAGCCGATGCTACATTTGGCTAACCACCTCTTTTTTCCTCTTTTGTCTCCCTTCTCCAGAACTTCGTCCAGATCATCAGCAATCTTTTATCGGAGGAAAACCGGGACAAATGGGAGGAAGCTCAGCTGGTATGAATCTTCAGCACCTTCCCTGAAACAAGACAGGCTTTCAGCATAGGTTTAAGCCATGACAAGGGGAATTTCCAAGTGTCTACATGACCCTCTAGCTCTTCTTGGCCGTGATGCATTGTGTGCAACATGTTATCTGTTTCAACCACAGACCACAAAATATCTCCATCCACCAACGCTGTTCTCCTTAGATAAATCCTTAGGATGAAAGAGACAGACAATTCAGACACGGTCAGCTGTGGTCAGCTTCAGAGTTGACTGCCAAACAGCTGATTCATGCAACCGGTCATGCGAGTGAGCTCAGTGCCAGGCTGAGTCATATTTATGGAGTAACTCAGTGAGCCACAGGATCTCAGCTTTAAGCCAGAGTCTCTGCATGAATGTCCCAGTTTGAGGTAAAACAGAAGCAAAACAGTGAAAAACTGGTGGTGAATACCAAATTTTGGATAGATCTCAGAGGTCAGGCTTGGTTTGGAGTTGAGCTTCTGGTTCTGCTCAGCATGAGCTGCGCAAGGGTTCAGTTATATTTTATTTCTCTCCTCTCAAGGTTGGGGATCCTCCTGAATAATTCTGTGGCTAAATCCATGTGTATCAGGGGAAGGTGTTGTTTGTTTTCTTATCCATGTCTCATTTGTCCCTTGTCTCTTCTACCCCAGTTGAATTCTCTGTTTGGGCTTGTGTGAGACCTGTTCCTTCTCCCTTTCCCATTCTCTTGGTGAGCCCTTGGGCTGCTCGATACTGTCATCTCACTACAGACTTTGGGGATCACATCAGAGTGAAATAGTTCTGCCTCAGACCAGCAGCTCTGGTGGATGGACCCATATTAACGTCCATTCCTTCTATGTTCATTCCTCATTGTTGCATCTGGGAACAGAAATACCAGCTTGCCTTGGTCTCAGCTTGAAAAGAAACCTGGACAAGGAATAAAACTCAGCCATAGTGAGAGATCAATCCTGTGGAAGGTACCCAGAGGTGTGGATCAGAACACGGCAGCTCCTTTTTAACCACCCGTTACTGCTACAAAATTCCTTGGAGAGGTCTGGAAATACCAAACAATCAAGAAAAATCACCCAGCACAAAAAGCAATCCCAAAGTCCAGTTATACTTACACCAACCAGGGAAGTTCACTGAGAAAAACTCTTAACAGCAGGTGCCAGCACAACTGTTGGCAGTCCAGAAGGTGAGACAGGGACCTGAATACAGTTCCTTCATGCAACAGGAACTCCACCAGGAGCTGAGAAGCCTTGTGAACCTGTCCTTCTCCTCTTCTCTCTCTGAGATCTGGTGGCTTCCCATTGCATTTGGAAGAGGATGACATGGTCTGGCTCCAAGAGAGAGAAAGGACCATCTGGACATGGTACTGGGCAACTGGCTGTAGATGGAGCTGCTTGAGTGGGCAGGTTGGACCAGATGACCTCTGAGGTCCCTTCCAAATTCAACCATTCCATGATTCTGTGAGTCTGTGACCAAATACTCAGTTTCAAGCCTACAGGTGTGTGTACCTATTTCAGCACAGAGCAGAGGAGACTGTCAAGTTGTCATGACAACAGGGAAACCCTGTTGATCTCCTTAAAAACAGCTGCAGCTTACTCTGTGGCAATTTATTCCCACTGGCTTTCCCTGCATAATCTGCTCTTTGCACCTATAGATAGATACAGCCCCGCCTGCTGTCAGCATCACCATAACCTACGCAAGGAGTGGGACAATCATGGAGGAAAAGTTTGCCTGGTGTATAGTTTAGTGGGAACCAAGATAACAGCCAAAACCATGACTTTTAAGACACAGAAATCTTCAAGCACTGGATGACAACAGAGGTTTTGGCAGTCTTTGTCCTTCTCCCTCAAAGCTGCTAGACAAAATTCATACCCCATGTTTCACAAGAGGAACCAGTTCTTGTTTTAACAAGCTCTTTGAGTCCCAATTTGCTCATTAAAATTAAATCCAACTTCATCGCAGTCTCACATCCCGGTGTTCTGTGGTCCCCCGGGCAGAGGTGTTGTTCAAGGAAAATAAAAACCAAAACAACCCAGAAAAGTATTCGGATAAGGGCTGCCGTGGTTTTTTTGAGGAGATTGTGCTGGCCATTATATGATAAAAGCCTGAAAGACAACGGCTAGCATAGCCTGGGGTTAATTTGACCTTGTGATTTCAATCGGTAATAGACTATAAAAGTATACTGTTAAAAATAACTTCCTCGCTCACTTCTCCTCCTTATGTGCACAGCTGCTGTACTGGCAGGACTTTTTGATCTGATCCTGATACAGTTTTAGTCTTACCAAGCTTCCTTCCTTCAGACAGAGAGACACACATGGGCACTACCGTGCTCCTTGGCCATACACTCACCAGCTCAGCCTTCCTTCTGCCTCCATCCCATCCTGCTGTCCTGCTTGTCCCCAGCTGTCCCTTCAGCTCTGCTCAGCCACCTCAGGACGTCTGCATTATGATGAGGAATGAAAAATGCTGTGAAAGTGGCGGAAAAGGAAAAGAAAGGATGGAAGGAGCTGAACTGCTTGTCTTCAGCCTCTCGTGGTATTTGCTAAGCCCCCGTAGGCAAACGTACTTTGAGGAAAAGACAGGTAGTCAGCACAGCTCCTTTCAGGTGGATTATCTTTTATGAAACCTGTCACTGGAAAAACTAGTTATTGTTTAACAGCCTTGTGTTAGCCTGGCAAAATACAGGTGAAGAAGAATTATCGCCAATAACTTTATCATCGGAGAAACACCAGGAAAGGAAAAAAGAGACGAAGAAACTCCAAGACAGCTCTTGCCCAAGAAGCAGTAACTTGGTTATTTGGAGAGTGAGATCCTGCCAACAAAACAGGAAAGCCCAAAACCAGACCATGATGATTTTCTGGATAGGATTATGTGATCAGGTGCCTGAGATCTGACATTTGACCATGGAGGTCCTTTGTTGTGGCTGCCTCAGTGGAGTGATAGCAAAATTAGCTATCTTGGTGGGGGTAATGTTTTGTGGGTGCTCTCTCAGTAGGTAACCTATACATACCATCAGAAGTAGTCCAAATATATTTCTCAGGCCAAGTGTCACAGTACCTGAGTATCAGGGAAGTCTGAGGCTTGGGAAAAGCTCTCAGAATTTCACAAAGGCCAAAGCTTCAATATGTCAACAGGAACATATCTTCACTCTCTGGCATGATGTCTCTGGATGTGCAATTGCAACTGCCTCTGGCTTGTTGACAGCTAGGTTGGGCCAAATACTCCAGTCAATGGATTTGGAAAGAAAGTGGAGTTACATTAAATCCTGGCTGCTAAGAGTCTGTCCTTGCGTATTTCTCTTCTTGCATTAACTGTGGGAACAGGACCGTAATGAACATCAGCAGTCTCTTATCTGCTCCGGATGGGGTTTTTGGTGGTAGAAGTAATCCCAGGGAAGGAAGGGAGATGGATAGATTTATCTTCTGCTCCAGAGAGTCCCAGATATTTCCCTTTGCTTTAAGATATTGCCCTCCACCCTAAGTTTTATCATTCTGAATGCCATATTACTTTTTGCCTCTTTCTTTTTATTTTTCTAGGATTCCTTTTAGGGTTTCTCAGTCCTCATTCTTCACAGCTCCATAATATTCTGTTATATCCGGTGTATGTTTCCAGTACACGTGTGAGGACAGAAACTTTTGCCCTCAGACAAACTCATGCTGTGCTCTTTAGTATCTGTGCTACTAAGTATTCCCTCTCTCTCTGCAGATAGGGCCAAATGCCAAGGAGTTGTTCAGGCTCGTGGAGGATTTCATTGATGTCATCGGCTTTCGCATGAAAGATTTCCGGGATTCCTACCAAGTGACGGACAATCTGGGTGAGTTGATTTGCACTCCCCATGTTGGGTAGAGACCCCAGGAAGCTGTAATTACTGTGCAGTATGAATAACCTGGGCTGTGGGGAGGGAAGGAGGGAAGGCGGCAGGTGGTGGAACATTAAAAGGTCTGGGGAAAGACATGGGTGATCATAAATATGGAGTGGCTTTTCTCCAAATAAGTTAGGACTTCAGCGTGAAGAAGAGATGTCCACAGAGAGATCTGAGAGATATCTACGGAACCATGAATGGAGAACAGATGATGGACTGGGCAGAATTAGTTGATTCCTTTTATTTTTTTTTAACACAAGAGCTGCACGGCAACCAATGAAGTGATCAGGCAGCAAGCAAACATCAGGCAGTATTTGATTTATGCTGTACGCACAATCACAGCATGGAACTTGTTGCCAGGCGATGTTGCAGAAGCCAAAAAGTACAGATGGGTTCATGATGGGATTGGGAAAATGCACAAAGGAGAGGTCCATTGGTGGCTGTTAAAGTTGATGGTCTGGATGCATTCACTAGCTGAGGAAACCCTGCTGATTGCTGGAAGTCAGGAGGACAGACCAAGAGATATCTTGCTCAGTTCTTTCTCACACTTCTTCCCTAAGCAGCTGCTACTGGCCACTCCTGGAGACAGGATGCCGGAGCAGGCTGACCTTTCTTCTGCCAAGTTTAGTGCAGGCAGGTCCTTTTTAATGAACAGAAGCACGAGCCCTTAACAGTTAATGCCATCTTCCTTCACGCATAGACATTACCTGAAGATAGCATCACTCCTATAGCTATCAAGATCCAGCCTCACTCGTTCTGTTATCTGATTTCCCACTATTGCCTCCAATGGGTTTTTCAGCACATGGGAATTTACCGAGGCTGGATTTGCTTACTGGTTTTGTTTCTTGCTTCCCTCTAGTCCTCGGCATTCACAAGCTGCCTGCTAATGCAGCAACTGACATCACCTTTCCCATGAAAGGCTGGAGGGGCATGGTGGACTGGGCCAAGAACTCGGAGGACAAGGTCACTGTCTCCAAGAGCATCCTGTCTTCGGGGCTGACAGGTAGGCAGCACAGCCAGGACACTCCAGAAGAAAATGTCTTCATTTTCTGAGAGAAGTTACTTCCATTTGGCTGGTCTTCAAATTCTCCTTCCAGCTCAGCTAGATTTGCTCACAAAAGGTTTGTCGCCAACAGCATTGCTGAGTGCAGATAAGACTTTCAGATGTGGCCTGATCAAGAGTCAAACTTAAACTCCTCACAGAAGTTCACAGGCAGGCTTAGTGCCTGGGTGTGGATGTATATCTTCTCCTAAACAAGCAGCATATATAGAAAAGAGCAGGAGTTGGCACAAAAACTCAGGGCAACATTGCATTGATGATTGCTTCTTCCAAGCCTTCCGAACCCAGGAAGAAGTGGAAACATCCCTGTATCTGCTGGGTCCCTCTGTCACTGATGCACGTGGGTGCTGAGTTGAGTCTGCAGTCCTCTGCAGACCGTGTTGGGTGCTGAAATGCATCTCTCATGCCTCCCTGAACACGCTGGGTTGCCATTAACGGTAGATAATGGTACTTGTCTCTGTGAGTGCCATATAAGAATGGTTAATCAGCGTAAGAAAGACAGGTGCAATAGGGGCATGGTTCTGCCACCTATCACTGTGGCCGTGTGGGCAAATAATGCTGTAGATGTCCTCCAAGACTAGATCCAGCCCTGGTAGGGCCACGTAAGGGTAAGCAGCTGGGGGCTAGCACATCAGGCTGAGAAACCGATGGGTCTGCGTCTGCTGCATGGACAAGCTTTGCTAGATTGTGGTTTTATGGCAGTTGTGTGAAATTTCCTGCACTCAGAAATGAAATGTATAGGCATTTATCACTGAGGGCACTGGCTCCGCAGCAGGGCATGGATATGAGTCACAGCGTGGAGGTGGGAGTGCTGGGTGCATCAGCCAAGCTGGCCTCACTGCCAGGTCTGAAAGGAATCCTGAAGGGTTCTGAGATGCTCTGCTGGAGCATCCAGCCTTTACATGAATGCGGGTCCCAGGAACCAACACCTTCTCACCTTCTGACAGACAGCCTTAGCATTTGGCAGGATTAAGCTCTGGGTTTTAAAAATCAGAACCCTAAGATGAACCTGTTGGGGAGAAAGGTAGAGTTTTCCTGCTAGATGCCCTGGTGCTGTTTGTGGCAATTGTGGCTTTGAGAGACCAAGCTGCTGGCTGACGCATCAGGCTGTGCTGTCCTTCCCTGGGACTGATGCAGGAGACCGTGAGTTGCTGCTGTCAGAAGACCTTTGGCCTCTTATTGTCATACCAGGACCTCTTGTCACGGGTTTCCCTACTGGGGATGGAAACAACACAGCAAACATTTCTACTTGGGGAATCTGAGGCCAAGAACAACTAAGTGACATCCCCAAGGGTAAACAGGGAATCACTAGCAGAGCAAGGACCATGTCCAGCGCTTCTTGGGTTTTGTTGTGCCTTGAAGATAGCATTATTTTCCTGGGAGAATTTAGAGCATGTTGGGAGGGTTATTACAGCTTGTTTAAGGAGGCTGTGGAGCCTTCACCTTTGGAAACACTTAATCACTTGTTGGACAAATTTCTGGCACCAGACATAGGCAGAGCTGATCCTGCTCTGGGGCTGAGGGCTGTCCTAGAGACCTCATCCACTTCCCCATGGTGCTGTTTTCCAGATTTCTATTACAAGCATCCTCACACAGAGCTGCTGGAGGGTTCCCGAGCGGCAGTCGCTGTGCAAACGAAAGGTGACATCTTCCCATTGTTCCTCACCTCTCCATGGTGTCCTGTTCCACCCAGGGCTGTACTACCTCTGCCTTGCTCAGCATCCTACGCTGGTGCTCTCTTTTTGAGGGTTTACTCAGTGATTAACAGTGGAGGTGCACCTCTATCAGTTTTGATCCTCACCTTTCCTCAGCCACAGAAAACAGGGGCAGCTCTCCTGAGCAAAGCGATGGAGACAGGCAGCTTGATGGGACCAAAACCAGATCCCCTCACTGCTGGGAGCTGACTTTGCACAGCTGATTTTAGTGGGCCAGCACTAATTCATATAGTTGCGTGATGTGTCTCTGGGGCTGCAGGCTGTGCAAATACTGCTGGTGAGTGAACTTGGCTGGGGAAACGCTACATGACCAAAATGCAATGCCGTTTCAGCTGGGTAGCATGTCAGAGGATTTCTTTTCTGTATACCAGGACTGATGGACAGCTGCGCTATTAAAGATCTGTCCAAGAGACAAGTCTCCACCTCTATTACAACCAGGATCCTTTGCCTTCCTGGGAGGGTGCTGTGATAACCCAGCCTGCGGGGCTTAGGGTTTTGCTTGCTCACAGTCTCATAGGAGCACACGTTGCTTCTATAAATGCCCTACTGCATCCTACGAGCACAAAGAAGGAAAACTCTCGTTGAAGGCAGCAGGGTCCTTGTTTGCACAGGGATTCATGGGAAAGGCCAAAAGACTGTGCTGGCTTTCCTAAAGAAGCAAGGCTTATGCAATTGTTCTGCAAGCCTGTCTGTCAGTCTCTCCTCGTTAGGTTTTCACCAGCTATCTCACTCAAGCCCAGTTTGACAAAGAGGAGGACAGACACGTGGAGTTGTGTCTGCCCTGCACTGACGGAGTGGGCGCACTGTAAGTTCAACCTCAGTACAAGACATCAGAGAAGCCCCACATCTGGGTGCTTCCCCAGGCTTCCACAACTCTGCTTTTCCCACAGCCACTTGCTTTTTCTCCCCCTGAAAACTCAACCGCGGGGTTGACTGTGTGGCGTGTGCTTTTTGCAGGGAAGTTCTTGCTTTTTGCAACTGGGCACCACGAGACAGAGGAGGAGGAGGAGGAGGTCAAGTGACATGCCCAGAGGTCCCACAGATGATTCAGAGGCTCATCTGGGACCGTGGCCCCCATGGCCTCCTGAGGCAGCGCACAAGTTGTAGGGTCAGACTGGGCGCAGTGGGACATCTCCCCTTCTCGGCCCGAGCGCAGCTCTTCTCTCTGATGGCTCGATAGCTATGGACGGGTCCAAATGCCTCTGGGTGGCTGCAGGAGACCTTTCCGCCCTGCAGATTTGCCTGATGTGGTGCTGTCAGAGGGATTAGTGGGATTTCTGAATAGGGGAGCACCAGGCCAGTCATTTGGGATGAGTGAGCCTTGTGTGAGGGCAGACACCTGGGGCGCCGGGTCACCCCAAAGGCACTGAGCACTTCCTTGGGACCGATGGAGACCTGGCGTGGCGACAGTAGGCACTGCATCCCACCATAGTGATGCTGGCATTGGCCATACCCCAACAGAGACCACTCCATGCGAGGTCTTATCCTGTACCTGGATGTTCTGGAGGGACAGCTGACATCCCAATTGTCTCAGTGCTGTTGTCTTCTTCCCTTTCCTTTGGTGTCCTGCAGAGACGGACGACTCCTCCGTCTTCGTGGTGGGGACCGTGCTGTACCGGAACGTGGGCAACATCCTCTCCCTCCAGAGGTAAGAGGGGTTGCCTGGGGAGGATGAGCAGCTGGGAAACTACCAGGTTGTCCTGCTGATCCTTCTGGCTACAGAGCCCTGGTCTTCCAGGGAAATAGCAGAGGTCACTGGGTGCAATGAGATAGACTTTGACATGACAGTGCAAATGTTTTGACCCCCGTCAGCTGATGCTGCATGTTCTGGTGAGGCCAGGCTCATGCATCACAGACATTGCTTGCTGGAAGAGGCAGGAAGGTTTTCTCCGTCCACGTGCAGCGCTGTGCACGCCAGCTATGAGAGCAGGCACAGTGCTTTTGCCACTGCCACATCCCTGCCTGCCCTCCAGGAATGGATTCTCACGCTGCCCTCCCCATCACGAGGGATTTTGGGGGGCTTGACAGATGGGGGATGCTCAGCTGCCCTGATCCTACTGGGGAGCTGCCAGCCACACCAAGCCCTCCGAGAGCATCACGGCAGCAGACAGGCTTGGGGAGAGGAGAGGAGCGTAGCAGCACGCCTGGCTGCACATGTCTACCATGTTCCTGGCCGCTGCAAACCGCCTCAGGCACCGAAGCTTTTGTGTTCAGCACTCCTTTTCCTTTTCTTCTCTCCTCTCCCTTTCTCTCTCCCTATCTCGCTCTTTTTTTTTCCGAGGCTGGTACTGAGGCAGTAAATTAAGCATCCTAAGGCACCTTCTAAATCTGTTCTGCACTGATTAGCATGAGCCCATTTACCACAAACACCAGGGCATCTCTCCTCACCGATAATCATTTAAATACCTACAGATTTAGCGCTGGCAATGGCAAAAGAGCTCCAAGTGAGTGCAGAGAGAAATTAGCAAGCTAGCCAACTGTATTCTGTAATATCTTCCATTACAGCACTGGGAATTAGATCAGAAGGGCAATAAACATCATTGGCTCAAATGATCCAGCGGTATTTCAGCTTTCTCTGGCCAAGCAGTGAATGAGCTCTGATAACCAGCAGCTGCAGCAGCCACAGCTGAACAGCATTCCCACGGGAGATCTGATTTAAGACATTCCTTAATTAAAGGACAGTCCCTCTTTAAAAAAATCCAGAGTCCTGAATCACCTGTGGAGACTAAAAGGAAAAAAAAAAAAAAAAAAAAGAAAAAAGAGAGTAACTCTTACTTCACCACTGTGCAAGTGGACACAGCAAGAAAAAGGGGAATGTCTTTAAATAACCATGTACCTGTATAGCACCTGCCTATGGAGTAAAAATATTTCTGAACACAAAGGAGGACAGCTATTCCTGGGTACACACGAGCGATAAGGACCCAGATCCTCATTTGACCACACTGATTCAATGCAGAGTGATTTTTTCCTAAAAGAAAAAAATGTAGATTTAACTCAGCAACCAGCACCAGCTCAGCTGTTCCTAATTGTCCCAATTTACCTCCCCCAAACAGCAATTCCTTATCTGAGCCACACGTTGCTCTGTCCCCTCAGATTCAGGGAGCCCTGTGGTTCTTGGCAGCTGTGACAACTGAGATGGGATACACAAGACGCCTGATTTTTCAAGCTGGGGAGGTGAACGGTGCTTGGCCGCAGATGAGCAATGCCGCTAGAGGATGCGTGCAGCAGTTGGAGAGTCAACAACCTGGCACCTGACAGCCCCGTGTACCAAACAGCATGTTTACAGCTGTTTGCACACTCTTTACTGCCATGCAGGAGCCCCCTGAGCTCATCTGACCTCCTGTCCAAGACAGATCTTAATGTGTTTTATTTTCTTCCCAGAAGCTGGGTTGCGACATGCTTTTACAAAAGACGACTCATCTTCTTCCTGAAAGATTCCCCATGATGCTGAGTCCCTCACCTCCCCCGGCAAGCTGCTAAGATGCTTAATTACCTTCTCTGCTAGGAGACTGTCTCTCTTATTTTAAGGCTGAATTCGTCTGACTTTCACTTCCAGGCATTGGTCCTTCAGGTGGGCGACTGAAAAATCCCCCACATGCAGCGAACTGTCAGACGTGCCTTTCAACAAAAATCTTTTGTCTGGTTTTCTAGCACCTGGATCAATTTTGTGTCTCTCCTTTGAACTCTCTGCACTTGTTTCCCCATCTTGAAGTGGAATTGAACCCAACAGTACAGTAGCATCATGACAAGGACGGGTGTAGAAAGAAGATGACTCCTTCATCTCCTTGTTCCTGCACAGGATCACCTCTGTCATTTCTGTCACAGCTCTTTGCACTAAAGTCAGTCTCCCCGGGTACATTCTGAGTCGCAGTTTCCCAGAGCAGGTGTCCAAGCTCAGGTGCATTTCCTGACTCTTGGATGCCCTGGGATAACTTCTGTTTGGGCTGTGACTACCTGGCCACTAAGCAACCTTCACAGTCTGCACGCGAATAACTTCTCTGTGCTAACAACTCACTGAAAAATCAAATACTTCTCCTGCTTTTACCTACTGCATCAATCTTAATGTGGTCTGCAGCCTTCGAAAGGATGTTTCAGTGCCATCTACGTTATTCATGCAAATACTCAACAGCACTGAACCAAGAACTGACCCTTACAGACCCAGCTACAAATGAAGACGTGCGCTGGTGTTTACCTTTCAGCAGCTCCTGTTTTTAGCTTATCTACAGCTGCCTACTTTTCAAAGTTGATATTTACTTCTATTGGCTTTCCCCTTTACTCTTCCTTTGTAGAGTGATATTCCTTCTTTCCTAAATTGTTTTGGTTTTTCTTTACCCTGCTAAAACAATGTTGTTGTTCCCTCTGGTGTTGATGGAACAGTGGCTTTCGGAGCATCCACTTACACATCCATGGAAAATTCCAAGTTCTTTTTTGGTTTGGAGGTTTTTTTAACCAACTTGCTGTTAAGCAAGTGCAAATCTTTTCCATGTAATTATTTTGTAAAAGGAAGATAAGACCCAGAAAGAATGGTGAAAGATTTTGCCAATGCCCGTAGATTTATTGGAGATTTGGATGGGGAAAAATTCCCCTTGCCCATGGGTGCAGGAAGGGCTGGGAGCAGCCTGATGCTGGGCTACCACTCTACTACTGATTCCTTCATGGTAAACTTAGAGGCAGTGTTTTCAATTGTTGGTTGAAACTTTTGCTTATTTAAACAACTTTTGCTTATTTAAACACCCAAGTCTTTTCCTACTGCAGAAACACCAGGAACCCCTATGTATTTAGATGTCCAGGGAATTGCCTGCAAAGGGTTTGGCTTTCCAGGGAGCAGGAGCGCAGGTATGGGAGATATCTCCTCCCTTATAGCCTCTCCCAACAGCCAAGTCTACCATGGCTGCCAGATTTATTAGAGTATTTGTCTGGGCACAGACATCTAGACATCCACATGAAAGGTTTGGCCCCTTTCCATTTGCTTTTGATCCTCAGAGGATGGAAATACATACCAATGTCTCCAGTAGTGAACCGAACAGGACCACATGCTACCCCATGGATATGCTGTTAAAGGCCACCATGCCCCACCCAACACCTACTGCAGTGCAGATTAAGCCAGCCTTTGAGAGGGAAAACAGGGGATTTGCTTTTCAAAGGACATAAAATGAGCTCTGTTTCTTCATGTCAGGGATGGAAAATGGGTCCAGGACCATTTTATTATTGGGACTGATGGAGTCTTTAAGTCCAATGGCCTTAGGGGTCTGTGTGGTTCATAAAATGGTCTGATTCCTGGAGGAATCAGTAGAGTGGCTGTGAGGGGAGCTCAAAGGGCAGAGGATAAGGTCCATCTGCAGCAAGTGTCTTTGATGGCATTTTAAAGTAATGGGGCCCAGTCCTTCTGCACTGCGTATACTAAACCTTGTACCACCAGTGATTCACCGCTCTGCAGAACTCCCTTGGTCCCCTTTAAAGCATTTTTTTTTTCACCTCTTCTTTCCAGGAACAGCACTGTTCTGAACTCCAAAGTCATCTCCGTGACTGTGAAGCCATTTCCCAGGTCTCTCCTTACCCCCTTGGAAATTGAATTCTCCCACTTGTACAACGTAAGTCTTTCCTGGAAACCTGCCCCATGCCGCAGCTGTGTTTGTTTCTGCATAGCTTGAATGTGTTGGTGTAAGGAAGGAGGTGGTTTTGCTGGGCTCCTGAGACCTCTTTGCCATTGCAGGACCTTTCAATCTCCATTAACGCAGGCTGATGAGGCACTTTGCCTCCCTGGGATTGGGTTGGTGTTGGTGTCCTGGCGTTGGTCGCTGCCAGGGATGCACTGTACGGGTCAGCCTTGCAAAGCTTGCCTGCTCTGTGCTCCTTGCTCAGGCATTGCCAATGCAGGAGGAGGGTGACAGCACTGCTTGCATGGGGAACACTGGCACACCTGTCCCAAATTCACACCATTTCATTGCAGGCATGATCATGGGAGAAGAACTGTGCACTCATTAAAAAGTGGGTATAAGAGTGATCTTCTTTGAGGAGGGAAAGAGGGAGGGGAAAGGTTGTTTCCATTAATACTTGCAATGTTCTTTGCAGTCCTTCAATACAACTGGAGACATGAATATTGCTCTTGTGATCAGTGCTTTAAAACACAGTCGAAGATCCCCTCCAGGTTCCCCTGCTCAACCCTAAACAGATGTATGTGATGGACATTTACGTACCCCAAGGCCTGTTCTTGTTGTGGGTTTCAGACGTCCTCCTGAGGCTCTGCAACATGACCATTAGATCCGTCGTGTCTTTGCTTTGGAGTTTTCTGGAAGGATTTTCCAAAGTGGTCTCAGACAGCTGCAGCTGGAGTCAGTGGTAAACCTCTTCCAGGGGCCTTTAAACGCGCCTGAGCACTTTCTGCAGGGCTGTGGCTCTTCTGAGCACTGTGTCCCACAAAAACAGGTGCTGTATTTGATCCACTTTCCAGAAGGGAGCAGCAAAAGGATTCTGTGTGAGAGGAGGAAAAAGGAAGAACATCAGTAGGTTGAGTCAGGAAAGATGCAGAGTCAAATCCTTCTACAGTGGTGTTGATGCAGAACGAACCCAGGCCTGTTTTATTATCGCCTTTCAAGCCAAGGGTGAAAGAAGCTATTCCAAGGACTCAGATCTATGACCGCCCGTCTTGAGTATCACAAACACACTGCGCTTAGAGTAGTGGAAGCTGTTCTACAGGACCTGCATATTTCATTCTAGTTGCTCCAAATGCCCCACGAACAGCACAGCACTAATTTGCTTCATCTGTCCCTTTCTTCTCTCCTGGCAGGGAACCACCAACCAGACCTGCATCCTGTGGGACGAAACCGATGGGTGAGTTCTGTGGGTTTCTCCTTACTATCACAGGCTCAATTGCTTTTTGGGTGAAATCATCACAATTTTAGCAGTGGTGTGTAAGTTTGTTGGAGCCGTTTTCTCTCTCTACTTAGATTTTTCTTGCGTCCACCCTGACGGCTGGCAAAGTCCTTCACCGTGGTGGGGAGTGCTTTCTTCATACAGATGCACCCCTTCTTTCTGAATTGCATTTTAGTGCCAGTTGAACTGGGTCTTATATTTAAAGATTTGCAATTAGATGTTGTCAGTATAGTCCATGAAGGATGTTGTGTGCCAGGACCATCGTGTATCTGTACCAGGGAATCATCTCTCAGTGTCTGCGCAGGGTTGTTCATGTGTGCTTCTGCTCGGAGTGGGGTGTTTGCATTTTCCTTTGACACATTGGACCCTGGTTTACACTTCGCAAAAGTGGCCTCTAATTTCGATTCTTCCAATTTTGGATTTTCCCACATGAGGAAAACATGAACTGTGACCCAGGTTTGTGGAGTCATTCACAGATTGCCCTAAATTGAGCTCGACTCTGCTTGGCTCTCTTCAGTGCTCACCCTTAATTGGACACCATAAGGAGAGTAACGCAAAATCAGAGCCCACTGTTGCAAATATGGCCTGCAGGGGTGAAGTGTTGCGTTGTGCTGGTGTGATGTAGTAAAACGATTTCTGCGAGGATTCTTGAAGTGGCTGGTGCCATTCAGGAGATGTTCAGTGGTGTGATTGTGGTCAGCAGGGAAAAAAGAAATCCCAAGTTACCACAAAGTTAGCACCATAAATCCCATGTGGGAACCAGTTGTCAGAGAGTGTGTATCTTAAAAAAAAATAAATAAATGCACTCTGAAAGTGTGGTCTTAAATCCTGAGTGAGCTTGACAAGGGTACAAAGTGTTTGATTTAATGGTGTTTTTACTTCACTGACTTTTGTATCTCAGTTTGAGGACCAACCTGGCTTCTTTTCTGCTTACAGTCCGTTTCTCTCCTTGGGATCTCGTGCATTTGGCACATACCTCTGCATTTATTATTATTATTTATTATCATTATCTGCAGCATCTGAAAAATGATTCTATTCTTCTCCTTTTATGCTCCATTAAGTAGCATATACACACATAGGAGGGCAACATATTTGCAGCCAGCTTACCGTTCTTGTTGGTCTGTGATTAATTTGGCATGTATGAGTGGATCCAAAGCAAAGCTGAAGAACCCAGAGGGACTCTCTGCTTGTGAAATCACACCCGTCTTGTAGCCCAGGGCGGAATGGGTCCCTCTGGGTTGCGGTGAAAATTGCTCCAGCATTAGAAGACGGTTGAGATGCTGGAGCCTCTTGTGTGCTATGCTGACCTTGCATGGCAGCATGCAGGTGAACCTTCACGAAATTATCAAAATGGGATTTTATTGTATTACTTATGTGCCAGAGAGAAGACTGGTTTTGTAGGTCAGCCCAGAGTAGAAGGTTGTGTATCTGTGGGCAGACTCAGGAGGAGGCTTGGATTGGAGCTGGCGTGCTCTTCTAAATCTGTTGTCTCTCCATGCTGGAATGGGATTAAAGCATTTGTATACAAATCCAGGTTTTGGCAAGTAAAGGCAGAAGTTGGAACCAATGCCCCTTCTGGTCTGCACATCATCTTGTTGTTCTTGGCTTTCTAGGTTCTCGAGAGAGGGTTTTATCCAGAAGGATGGAGGTGTTTCCTTGCCATGCTCGGAGCTGGTTTTAATTAACTATAGTCTGAGCGAGAAAAGAGCAAAATCCAGTTTGCACGTGGTTGGATCTGAGGGTTAGGGATGGCATTCAGGCTGGGTACATATCTGTCAGAGCTGGCCCTGAAAGGTGCCTGGTATGAGAAAGATGAAGGGTTACCCAGTGCTGAACGTGGCTTGAGAAGCTTGAATGCCATTGCTGATCTGGAAGTAAAACACTGCCCAGTTCAGCGTCATCACCTCTGCCTTGTCCTGGGAGGTCTGGCTGCTCCGTATACTTGTTCCCAAGGCTTAGCAGCTTGTTCGGCTGCCTGTTGTCTCTTTGGGAGAGTGGGGTGTTGGGAACACTTTCGGTCTTGAATCCTTGCAACTGCATGGCATCAAAGGATGGGCTCGTAGCTAAGAGTTGAAGCAGGAAATTTCTTGGCACCGACGCTGCGGTTCGGTTGTCAAGGATGGTTTCCAAAGCCCCAGCAGATTGGTTGCGCAAATGTTGCTGCTAAGACTCCGCTTTCTGTGCGCGTTGGGGTGTGTGTGCACGTCTGCAAGTGTTTTCAACCAACGTTTGCAATCTCAAGGAGTTGAAAACTCAAAAATGCTGATGTCAGCAGATTTTACTAGGGGATGTTCCAAAGCTAGATCTGATCCGAGCTCTGGCAACGGGAGCTGCCAAGCTGTTTGAGCAACATTTTAAAGCTGATTTGCTACCACTACTGCCTCCTGGGAAAGTCTAATGAAAGACAAAGTATGCAAATCCTATTCTCCAGGCCTGAATGCTCATCTCAAACTTGAACAGCACTCCGGAGCTGTAAAGGTGTTTGCATCACAGTTGTGGATAATTGTTTCCTGTTTGGAGCAAGGATTTTTAGGTTACACCCTAGACCTGTTGCCTGGTATGTGGTAGAGATCATGACTGGTGACTGAGTCAGGAAGCCCTGAGGTTCAGCCACATTTATGTGGGTTCTTCTTTTTTGCTCCCATCTTCTTCCTGCCACCCCTCTCTTTAAATTGGAGCTTTTCCCATCGATCAGTCTCATAAGATGGTTTGTGCAAGTGGGTGAATCTCAGGAAATCCAATTTCCCAGCTCTGGCCAATCTAATGGCTTTGCAGCTTCATTTCCCTGCCTGTTACTTACCCTGCCGTGTTCCCTGTACAGCCCAAGCCTGCCTGCCATGCTGTTGCTTGCTCAGAAGACACTGTTGTCTCTTAAGCTTGCTCTTTTGCAGGCTCTCCATGATCCTACTCCAAGGCTGGCTGGCCAGGGGGACCTTTCTTTTGTTCACAGTCATCCACCCGAGGCTGCGGATCTTGGGGATCCAACCTCCACCTGATTCCAGTGAACCACCCTCTGGATTTAACCCCTTGCAGCCAATGTGACTCAACAGGTACAGAGGCAGGAAACTGGAAGGAATCCTCACATGAGAGCTCCTTCCTGAGAGTTACGGCAGCCACCTGAGCTTTCAATCCCATCCAAAACGTGCCACAGCCCTTCAAAGGCCACTTAAAATCCATGGGCCGCGAAGGGTTGAACTGTAAAATTGCAATTAGAGCAGACAATTATCATGTGGCCATGTGCTTCCTCCATGACAGAGCTGTTGAACAGAGCACTTAAAAAAAAAAAAAAAGGGGAAGACCCCCCGAGTGTTCATTCATTTGCATTTAGATAGATATTTAAGCTTGTAATATTAATAATGGATTTTTGATTTATTAATCCTGGCCCCTTTGAGTGACTGTTAGATTCGTGGGTGGCACCTCTCCATCTCTTTTCTCTTCCTCTTGCCCCCAACTCCTCATGTCATGAAATAAGAGGGGAGAAGATCAGGGACTAATTTCTGTTGTGTTGGGTGCTGCAAGTATGATTAATGAGCTTAGCACTGGCTGGGTAAATTGAAAGTTGAAATCGGAGAATGATTTGGGATTCTCTGGCTCTCCTCCAGCGGTGTTCATCTGGAGTAATTATTAGCTGCTTAGCCTTGCTGCAGTTAAAATCCAGACAGGATCTGGTCTCCTGCTCCCTCTTTCTCCTGCTGGGACAGGACGGAGGGTGTTGATGGATGCAGTCGTCTTATGTGCTTTCATGTTCTTATGCATCACCAGATTTGTATTTCTCTCCTGCCTTGCTCTGGTGCTCAACAGGGATGCCGTGTGGCAGGGGGAACTGGGAGAAGACAGTTGCCAAAGTTTGTTGTTAGTAGTGGCAGCATTGCTCCGTGGCTGCAGCGGAAGATGCAAGGCTAATTAGTGTTACAGAGCAGATCCGCTACCCCATGGGACTGAGGAGTCTGTGCACTCAGACCTCCAAAGCTGGGTTTTGGCGTTCTTTGAGCATGAGATCAGGTCAAATGATGGGGACTGTTGTGAGATGACAGGGAACAGTCCCAAGCCATCAAGTGTCTGCAGAGAGACCATGAGATTAGACTGACTGTCTGCTGCCGTAGATAGACCCACAGCCACAGGTGAATGCTAATTCTCCCCTCCAGCGTGCCCTGCCTTGGTGACAGCAGGGACCAAGCCAGCTAGCTGGGTCTTGTATTGGGTCATGGTGCATGAGAGAGCGTTGTGCCATGTCCCGTACCTGCAGAGGCTGGGATCCAGCAGGTCTGCGTTGCCAGGGGACCTCTCATCCCACAGGGAATGCTTGCTTTTAGAGGAGCTGCCTGGCTCCAGCCACCAACTTTTCTCTGCTCCTCTGTCTCCAAGATAAGCGTAGCAATAGCTAGGCTTTATAATAACTGATGTTGAGAGGCCTTCCAAGCCTTCGCAAATATTTGCATAAAAGGCTTTTTGCTCTTGGAAAAGAAAGTGCCTCAGGAGTTTTATTCAAGGACGCTCTTACCTTCCCTTGGGAAAGATCATCTGTTCCGGTAATTAAAGCCTTTAACCTATCTAACTTAGGAAATGCAGACCTCAGTGTTTAGGAAGGTGCCCCGTGCGTAGCAAGGTTAGGCATGGAGAACAAGACGAACAGTGCCTCAGCTAGCGGGGCAAGGCTAAATCACATCCTCCCGGCTCTGGGCTGGATCTGATGCCCAGCCGAGGTCGGGCAGAAATCTCCCCCGAGGGTTCGCAACTGCACGGAATGATGTTTTATGATGCTGACAAACAAAGTATGCTATCAATCTGTCGCCGTTTGGAAACTTACAGAATCCTAAAATATAGCTCACAACTGCTGAGGACAGTCCTGTTCATGGGCTCTTTTCAGACAGGAACCGCTTGAGGTGCAGGGTGTATATTGGTCCTTCAAGGGGATGGTTGATAGAGGTGTGTGGACCAAGACCTGGCAGAACTGAAGGTGATCACACAGAATTGCAATGCACAGGGAGAGCTCTGTAGTGTCACAGTAAGTTTCTGGGGGTGTCTTTGTTTGTTTTTTTCTGGAACAACACAGAGGAGCACCAAAAACATCCCAGAAGGAGGTATTGCCTGTCGGGCACCATAATTTTTCCGTAGCGTAATTGGGCTCTTTGGGATGTTTATGGTCCAGCCATCCCACGAGTCTTGCAGGGCAGCTGCTTTGCCTAAAATTCCTGTTTTCAGGGTGGGATGCCCAGTGTCTAACCTACAGAGTCCCAAGCTGTCCCAATTCCTGGCTGCATGTCCTACACGATTACAGGAGAGCCATGCACTGATACATGGTGCAAGGCAGCATGAGGAGCAGGACACAGTGTGGGCTCCATGGGCTTCACCCTACTTTTTGAAAGCCCCTGATGCACTGGATAAAGAGAAAGGCAGGAAGTTTTCTTTTCTGTGCTTTCCGGGACTTTAACGCGATCTCAGTCTTGGTGGTTACTCACTGGTTTCCTTTGGAGGGCATGTACAGTAGGTCCATTTCTTCTACTACCTCCCACCACCAGAAAAAAATTCACAGAGGTGTATCTATAGCATCCCGTGGATGCTTTTTGCTCATCCCATCAGTTGATCCATCTCCTAATGCCTGTCTTTTGAAGAAAAGTTTTCTAAAGTTGGGAAACAGCTTCGTTTTTCTTCTGTCCATCATCTAGGGCATTAATGGCCATGCCAGAGCTGTAGATCAAGTGGTGACAGAGTTTGCCTATGCTGACAAAGATGGATGAGTCCCCCCCCAGATAGATATAGGGACGGAATCTGTTGCAGCCCCAAAGCCCCTTGAGAAATCAGTGCACTTCTCTCCTCTTTGGACCTATGCATGACATATTTATATATTACATATCTTCTACTGCAATGCTCCAGCTGGCTGTGGGGGAGCAACATTGCCCGTGACGTGCCCTTCATGTGATCCCGTGCCAGGCATTTGTGCTGGGGTTTGCCCGTACCCCCTGTACCAGGTCTGTTGCCCTTAACTGGCATCTTCGTTTTTAGCTCCACCTGCAAATGCTGCCTTTCTCCGAGTGCTCCTGTGCTTTCTGTGAAAGAAGTCAGTGTTGTGCTTGCAGAGCCTGTCTACGCAGGGGCATGCAGGGAGGTTAATCTGAATATTCCCATTAGTTCCCCCATGTTAAACGCAGTTAAAAGTACCCTCTAATTCAGCCTGTCTGACTGCACTTGCAGTGTGCAACCGGGCAGATTGAATTATGGCTCCCAGAGCCCCTTTTTCGTCCTGGATGAGAGTAGCCAAGACGGGGCTAATGCAGTGAAACCCAGTCACACCTCTAGAGCCTGAGGATTTAGCTTCCCTGTGCAACCTGGGCTCTGGGGCTGCTGGAAGCACCAAGCAGAACTGCTTCCAGGGGACTATTTTCCCAGTCATCTGCCTTACAAAATCACAGAATGGTCAGGCTTGGAAGGGACCTCTGGAGATCATCTAGTCCAACCCCCCTGCCACAGCAGGGTCGCCTCCAGCAGTTGCACAGGACGGCGTCCAGGCAGGTTTTGAATGTCTCCAGAGTGGGAGACTCCACAACTTCTCAGGGCAGCCTGTGCCAGTGCTCTGCCACCCTCAAAGGAAAGAAGTTCCTCCTCATGTTAAGATGGAACTTCCTGTGTTTGAGTTTGTGCCCATCACCTCTTGTCCTGTCACTGGGCACCGCTGAAAAAAAGACTGTTCTCATCTACCTGGCACCCTCCCTTTAAGTATTTATAAGTATTGACAAGATTCCCCCTCAGTCTTCTCTTCTCCAGACTAAAAAGCCCCAAGGCCCTCAGCCTTTCCTCATAAGAAAGATGCTCCAATCCCCTCATCATCTTTGTAGCTCTTTGCTGGACTCACTCCAGCAGTTCCCTGTCCTTCTTGACCCGGGGAGCCCAGAACTGCACACAGTGCTCCAGCTGCGGCCTCCCCAGGGCAGAGCAGAGGGGGAGGATGACCTCCCTCGCCCTGCTGGCCACACTCTTCTTGATACACCCCAGGATGCCATTGGCCTTCTTGGCCACCAGGGCACATTGCTGGCTCATGGTCATCCTGTTGTCCACCAGGAAGCCCTGAACCCCGAAGCCACCTTTTCCTGGAAACACCTTGTCACCTGGACTTCCAGGTGCTGCAGGGAAGAGGTGGTCCAATTCCTGGTTAGCACAAAGCAGCTGACACAAGGTACCAGCAGAGCACAGAGCTGGGCCCATCCCCACTCGAGAGAGGAGTCACACTTCTTTGACCTTTGCTGAGCCGTTGCCCAGCGGTCAGCATTGTCTGTGGGACTGGCAAAGCAGGAGCTGGCTTATTCTCCAACGCCTTTCAGAGCACAGGATGCAGGAGAAGCTGAGCAGCACGATACAGGGCTTCTGCTGCGTGCCAACAGAGCATGGTTTAATGGCTTTCGACAGAAGGGAAAGCAGGGAGAGGAGAGAGGATTCAGAGGCTCTGAATCAAATGCTCCAGCTTTTCTCTTGCTTCCCTAGTAAAGGGGTCAGGAATAGGGATGGAACAAATTAATTCCCTTTTCAGAACTAGCAGAAGCCAGACACCAAGACCTGGAGGATGGTCCCACTGGGAAGGGGAGTGTGGTGGTGGGATTCCAAACCTCAGCTCAGTGCTGAGTGTGCGCTGTGAGCCAGAGCGCCACGGGGTTCAGGATGGTTTGTATGTCCACACGTGTGTGTGTTCGTATTCATATAAAGGCACACACACAAAATATGTGCAAGGATGAAAAAGGGTGAATGTGTGGGAACAAGTGAGTGCTGGTGCCCGAGTGTGAGTACGGACATGTGTGAGTGTGTTTCTGTGCACAGACAGGGCTGCAGGGTGGTGTTGGTGTGTCCGTGGGAATGTAAGCATGCATGAGGTATGCAGGTGTGTGCAAGTACAAGGCAGTATTTGTATACGTGTGTTTATCATAGAATCATAGAATGGTTTAGGTTGGAAGGGACCTTAAAGATCATCGAGTTCCAACCCCCCTGCCCTGGGCAGGGACACCTCCCACCAGCCCAGGTTGCTCCAAGCCCCGTCCAACCTGGCCTTGAACACCTCCAGGGATGGGGCAGCTACAGCTCCTCTGGGCAACCTGTTTCATGTGGACAACACAAAAATACATGTGCATGTGTACAAACATATACAAGTACCTAGAGAAGACTGGTAACCGAAGTCATCCTTCATTTGTGCAATAAGTCTCCAGCTACACGTGCACAATATGCCTTTAAACACATACACGAGCTATAGAGTGTTTGTGTGTGTGCATGCAGGGGGCTGTCCACAAACAAATTTCTGCTCAGCGTGCCATGCACGCCAGACTGGGGTTGCGTGCTTTGCCTGCATCCCTGTCTGCTCTCTTTATTTACAGCTGTTTGCTCTGAAGCCACGATGCCCTTTACTTGTATTCCCTCTGCGGATGAGAGGGGATCAGTTAAGCAGCCACGTGCCCTTCTGTGGCCATCTGCCATGGAAATGCCAGGCTGCTGAGGGCTTTCAGTGGCACGGGGTGGAAGTCCAACTTGACCTCCCAGGTTGCATGAAGGGACTCCAGGCCCACTCCCTCATGCATTTCTGCTGTGTTTCATAGAATCATAGAATGGTTTAGGTTGGAAGGGTCCTTGAAGATCATCCAGTTCCAACCCCCTGCCATGGGCAGGGACACCTCCCACCAGCCCAGGTTGCTCATAACCCCATCCAGCCTGGCCTTGAACACCTCCAGGGATGGAGTTTCCACAATTTCTCTGGGCAACCTGTTCCAGTGCCTCACCACCCTCAGAGTGAAAAATTTCTTCCTAATATCTTTTCTAAATCTCCCCTTTCCCAGTTTGAAGCCGTTCCCCCTCCTCCTATCACTACATGCCCTAGTAAAAAGTCCTTCCCCAGCTCTCCTGTTTCACTTGATGTTTGTCTGTGTGGTACCTTGTATGTGCTGAGAATGTAATAACACAGTACAGGCAACTGTATGTGCTGGTGGAGAGCTCTGATTCACAGCTCCAGGCCTTCAAGCATGGGGAAAAAAAGGAGGCTGGGGAAACTTGAAGCCCACCCTTGGTGTGCTCTAACTCCAATGACTCAACAGCCAACAGGGTGCAGCTTTGAAGCAACTTCAAGGCAGGCTCAGGTGTAAGAAGGAGAGACAAACACCTGCTCTACCGCGATGCTCAGAACCCGCAGTGTGTGAAATTCAGAGTAGAGTCCCTGTACCTTACGTACTTCTTTGCTGGATTGATTTTATTGTCCCTTTATGAGCAGAAGAAAGCCTGTCTGGATCCAGAGCAGGGCCTCCCAAATAGTTCTGTGTCTAAACCTGCAGATCCTATCACCATCCTGAGGATATCAGGTCTGTATCCTCTGAAGCATTTTTTGGCTTTGCTGGAAGCTGAAGGCTGCAGAGCAGCCTGTGTATGATGTGAGGAAGGTGTGTTAGGACCACAGTTATCTCAGGGTCAGGGTTGTCCAAAGCACAGACCATTGGCAGTAGGTAGATGCTCAAGCAGGTTATGTTCTATGTGTCTCTGTTAAGAACACAAGAAAAAGTTTCCCTATCAGGCTTCTTTGCTGAGAACTGGCACATTGTGAATAAGGATGGGGAAAGTTTGCCCCCGTTTTTAAAGAGGAGAAAAGGACTTGTTTTCATTTTCACTTGACTGCGTGTGGACCGCACTAGGAGATGAAATGTTGTGCTAAAACATAGAAGCAAAAAGAGGACACAGTGCCTGGGATACAGCCTTCGTCTAATGATGAACTTTCCGTGTGTCTGGGCAAATCAGTGTAAGCTTTGTGCCTCAGTTTTCCCTGAGTCCACTGTGTTAATAACATCAGACAGCTCTTCTAAATGTCATGAAATCTAGGAGTGAGGACCTCCATTAAGTGATAGTAAGTAGCAAAAAAAAGTATTATTTTTGATCATTGAAGACTGATTATCTAAACGTGAGCTTTGTGCTTGAACTTGTCATCCATGCAAGATGAGCTCACATCATGCCAGCTTTGCCCATCACACCTCGGTCTTGTGAGAAGCAGCCAGTACCCCACCGTGAATTTTAGTCTTCACGAAGCGGAATGGGACCAGGGAGGCTCAGGGCAATCACTGCGAGACCGAGCACGCGATGGCATGGGACACCAGCCTGTGCATCCCACCGGCTGCCTGAGCTAGCGGTGGCTTCTCAGCCGCGTGGCAGAGTAGATTAGCAAATGCATGCAGCATCCAGCCCGCTCTGACAGCCGGCTCGATGCGGAGCACGGCAACTTCTCCTACCGCAGGGAGAACCGATGTCTTGCAGCTGACCTGCTGCCCGAGCGGGAAGAGCCGGGGCAGGCAGCCCTGTAGGGCAGGCAGCGCTGAGCCCTCCTGGAAGGCAATGGGCAAAGCTCTCCTCCCAGAGAGGACAGATCCTCTTTGCTCTGACCATTGGATTTATTGGGTCCCACTTTAACCCTCAGTCAGGAGCTGCAGAAAGACAGATAACTGACGCAGCAAGGTCAGAAAGCCCAGTTACATGGCATATAATGATTTTCAGACTTGTCAAGGCCCTTTCCAGGGCTTTGCAAATACTTTGATTCAATTACAATAATGACCCTTTGGAAGAAGCGTATTAATCTCCCGGAGCTGTCTTCTGCTTTAAGCCAGAGCTGCCTCTCAAGGTGGTTTCATGTACACGTGCAATGTCGGTGAGATGCTAAGTCAGGCAGGGAAGGTGCTGCCGGTCTCTGTTGGAGAGCCAGGGCACAAATTCATCCTCTGCCAGAGCCTGGTACGTGGCAGGGCGGCCCTAAGCCCGACCCAGCAAGAGCCCGGTTCTTCCTGGGGTAAATTCTGCAGGTTTGAGGACAGTCTGTCTTCCTGGTGTGGATGGAAGTGCAGACAGCAAAGACGGTGGGAAGTACATCAGTTCCCCTCAGCTTTTAGTGATGTACACCACCAGCTGGCCAAGGGGACAAAACTGGAAAAGGTCATAATTGCATTGATGAGTTATGGGCTGTCCTCAAACACCTAACTGCTGTCATTTACAGGTGGGGAAGGAGAAAACGAGGGAGTGATTTATCCACCGTCACCAAGGAGGAGCAGAGCTGAGCCACAACTCAGATCTCCTGTCCTCTCTTACGGCTGTGCTGGTGGCTCTGAATAAACGTTAGCTGTGTCCTGTATTGGGAGAACAGGAGCCCAGAGGAGGAGAGAATCCAGGAGAACGCTACTCTTATTTTAGCTGCGGCTATTATTTATTTAATGGTGATTTTAACTCATATGTCAAATCTTAAGGAATGCTGAGCATCCTTCAAACCTCGGCAAGGCTCCTGACAGCTTCAAGGGCACTCTGCAGGATTTGGCCCAGGGATTATCAATACGCATGTGATTTTTTTTCCCGATTTCAACCTTAATCTAAGGCTGGGGTACAAGTGCCGCAAAGGGCTGTTTGCAGGTCTTTCAGCTGTCAGCTGGTGTATCTTTGTCTTTGATCTTCCATATGGGCTCAAACGAAAGCTGTGGTACTGTATCGTTGTTATTGGGGAGTTTGTTGCGTTCAGGCAGACAGACCCTTGTGTCTGTCCGTGTGTCTCACGCATCGGTCAACACTGTGGTGGAGAGTTTGCTGTCATTTAACAGCATGCGCCGAGGACCTCTTATAGTTACTAGTAGTGATGAGCAAGGCAGAGCACTGCAACGCAAATACCTAAAATCCAGGCAGCTTCAAGAAAAAAGTGTCTCCGGAGCTGCTGCACACATGGAATACAAGGAGAGAGGAGGGAGGGAACTCCCTGTGTCTAATATTACTGCAGGATCTGGGTCCTGGCTGGGAAAATCATCCTTCAGCTGCACAGTTACCTGGAGGGAAGGGATTTTTGATGCCTAAGGTGTAATTTACACATGCCAGCACATGGGGAGCCAGCGTGAATGCGGTGGTAGGAAAGGCTGTAGCACACACACAGCTGCAGCAGTATTGCAGCCCTAGCATCTTTGCAGTCATTAAAGTTGCACTGATAAGTCCCAGCAGAGAATCCGCCGTCCATCTCCAAAATAAACCACTTAGGGTGAGGGGTGAGATTGAACGTGCTTTGACTGAGGCTCTTGTAACAGGGCAGGGGAGGAAACAACCTGCAGCTGAGAACTGGCATTGGCTCAGCATGATGGAGCAGATACACAGGAGCCCCCATGCGCATACAAGGAATGGTATGGAAACGATGACCAGAATAAAATCAGAGAATAGTTTAGGTTGGAAAGGACCTTAAAGATCATCGAGTTCCAATCTCCCTGCCATGGGCAGGGACACCTTCCACTAGACCAGCTTGCTCAAAGCCCCGTCCAACCTGGCTTTGAAACAGAATAGAGTAGAATATTTCCAGTTGGAAGGGACCTCCGGCGATCATCTATTCCAACTGCCTGACCACTTCAGAGCTGTCCAAAAGTTATTAAGGGCACTGTCCAAATGCCTCTTAAACAGACGGGCATGGGGCATTGACCACCTCCCTAGAAAGCCTGTTCCAGTGTTTCACCACCCCCTCTGTCAAGAAATGCTTCCTAATGTTGAGTCTGAAATGATGGGGAGGTGCATCCCATCACAGTATTCTCAGGAATATTATGTTTGTGGGACAGATATTGTTTTGTTTCTTTTTTTCATGTAGCTATAAAAAGAAATCTCCACCTCCACCCCCTGCTTCTTGGAGGCTGCTGCATTTCTCTCCACTCAGGCATCAGCATCTCAGTAGTATTGTAAGAAACAGCATTGTAGCGTTGGGCATTTCCCCGCTTCCCAGTTCATTTCCACCCAATTCATTCAGTTTACAAGTGCAAAAGATGCTTTTGCTAATTGCCGGCTCTGCCGGCTCCTCCTGGGATCTGGAAAGCAGCTGTGATTGTCCTGCCTGTTACATCTTCAGCAGCAGTAAAGAGCTGTTGCCGCAGTCTGTGAAACAGGACTTGCATGACTCCTATTACTGTCGTGCCTGAGTATTTCACAGCCTTCAATGTGCTGTTATTGCAACTAGAGCTGAACAAAAAAAACCTCCTTTTCTAGGTCACTTACAGTTCTGAAGTTCCTTTAACATTTGCCTTTACCCAGATTAATGTTTTAGGAGAGTTTTGGTGAACAGAAAAGGCAGGAGAAAGCACTGTCCGTCAAATGACAAGTGTCACTTTGTTTTTGAGGCTTTCACGGTTAAGATGACTTCAAAATGCAGCAAAACTGACAGTGATGCTCAGACCATTTCTGCTGCTGTGAAGCTGGAGCCACGTGGGGATCTGCTCTCGGGTCCCCTGAACACAGGACTTGCAAGGAGCACTTTTGTTCTCCTGGCCTCCCTCCCAGGAAAGCTATCAGAAGAGGTGGCCAGGGAGCCCCCAGCTTGTGAGCAGTACCTCTTCGCTCTGACATGGCTTGTCATCTCAGGAAAGAAAGAAAGAAAGATCAAACAGGAGGATGGAGTGGGAGCTGTCACATCCACTGTACGTTTCCTGCTCAATTCTGTTACCCTTGGGCAGGTGAAGGCTGGGACCAGTAACTTCATCGCTTTGGTCTTAACTTGCCTGTCTACTGGCTGTTCAGTG
Source organism: Pluvialis apricaria (assembly GCA_017639485.1). NCBI lineage: Eukaryota > Metazoa > Chordata > Aves > Charadriiformes > Charadriidae > Pluvialis > Pluvialis apricaria. The sequence continues at coordinate 168,147,192 of CM030008.1, forward strand.
TGCGTGGAAGACGTTGATTCACAAGCCAGCAGTGCTGGCAGGGGCATTTGGATGGGCTGGGGAGAATACAGCAAGCATGTACCAGCACACACCTTAGTGCTGTGGTTTCCAACCTTTTTTTTTTCCTTCAGGACCACTAAGTATCAAACTAAATGTCCAGATCAACTTCATCCCCTCTACACACACGCACTTGGACCCTCTGTGGTCTCTAGACCCTCTGTCCCCAACCAGCTCTCTTTCCCCAATGGCTCCAGAAACCTCCTTCTCTGCAAAATCTCTGCTGTTTATTCCTTAGAGTAAAGCTGAACAACTCCTATTGCTATTGCCGATGCTCGTTTGCTTTTCGTTTAGACATTCCCCCTTTCCCCACCTTCCCAGCTGGGATGGAGAGAGCTGCAGCAGCAGGAATCCCCCCGATTCACCCTCTGCAAGCCCAGGCTGATCCCCTCTTTTTGATACTCCTGGCTCCAGGTGTCCAGCGCGGCTTTTGGAGACAACATTCTGGCAATCCGCAGCTCTGCTAAGCCAAAGGATAAAAGCTTCCTGCTGGAATTCTGCATTTCATCTGCGGTGGTGACACTAACTGGCTTACCCCCATGTTCCTTCCCTCCCCTGAGCCTTGGGAAAAAGAATATCAGGAGGGTTGAGTGCGTTTTGTTGTTATTGGCTTAAAACCTGAGAGTTCAGTAAGTCTCAGTGGGACTTCTGAGTTTCCCGGCATGGGAGCTATAGACCCGATCCTGCTCCCTCTGGGCTCTGGGGAAGGCTGTATCACAAGTCGGTGCCTTTAGCTAGCAGGAGCTGGTTTGCACTCTGCAAGGACGCTGCAGCCTGGAATCAGAGCCCAAGGTATCTGCACAGGTCTGCAGGAGGTGCAGAAGCAGGGCTTTAATGATCAGTCTGCCAAGGGAGAAGGCGATGATAGATGCGTTTGGCACCGGCGTGTGCGTAGAATATTGTTGGGCAGATTGGGGTGGGGTGGATGGACAGGAAAAAAAAAGGACATTTCACCCCTGGGACTGTGCCTTCTGCTGTGCGATCGGCAATTTCTGCAATAAAGGCCGGTCCCGATGCTGCAAACCACAGACAGGACAGCACAGACATTTTTCCGTATAAATTGCTTTAGCCAGCACAGTCATCATTTGTGCTGCCGTATAATTGGCAGGTATTTAATTAGCTGAGGAGTACTTCCGTGTCTTCCTATTAAGTGGGAAGTCAGAAACTCCCCGTCGGGTGAATACTCTTTTGAGTCCCTCCAAAGCCTGTCACTGCAACTCAGCTTAACGTCAGTGCACAAAATACATCAGACAGTTCTGTGCAAGTTTGCACAGATGCTGCAACATCTGCCCGGTTTGGACCAGTGGGTTGGCTGAGGGTAAGGGGGGATGCTGGAGGTGTGAGATAAACTCCTCTGCCTGGGTTTCTTGGGGACCGCTCTGTCCTTTGTGTTGCCCAGATGGACGGAGATAAGGCAGGATGGGGAGGAGAGAGCTTAATGAAGAAATGTTGCTGGGAGGAGAGAGGTTTCCACCAGCCTGCATCTCTTAAAGCCATTTTCATTAACAGAAAGTGGGTTTAAAAAGGTTTTGGTAGCGATCCCTCTTTCGCATGAGTTCCAGGAGCTGGCAGAGTGTTTGGTTACCAGCGGAGCTTTGGTTAAACACATTTTCAGCAGCCGAGCTGGGAAATGACTCCCCCTCCTCCCCCGTGACCTGCTTTCCCGAGAAAAGCGCAAGCAGATCCGTGTGGCTCCGCTCAGCACCTGCTCCTTATTCCTCCTCTTTGCAAAATGTTGGGTTGCTACGGCTGCGGGCCAGGGTGCGCCTTTTCTCCCAGCCAGATCCATCGGCAGGGGAAAGCGGGAATTAGAGCAGACCCGACAACAGTCCCGCTTGTCCACATAAAACCATGGCGGGGAAATCTTCCAGCAGGAAAAAACCTCTGCCAGCTTTGCAGGTCTGGAGCTTGATTTGTGTTTCAACCTCCTGCCGGTCCAGCCAGGCTTTTAGCAGGCTGGAGGAGGGAAGTTTGCTCCGCTGCTCTCGAGTTGCGCTACGATCCTGAGTGCTGCCGGTGGCTTTCTCCGTCCCCGCATCCTCAGTGCTGTCGTGCCTGCCGAATTCTGACAAAGGTAGCATCCCCAGCAGCGTGGCTCGGGGCTGAAAGGCAATCGATGAATCCAGCCGCCTCTCCACTTGCTGCTCTGTTTCCCAGCTGAGCAGCGCAGCCCCGCTGCGGGATCTCGCCCTCTCCCCCTGATTGATCGGGGTCCTGCCCACCGGGGAGCTGTTTACATCGACCCCCCCAGTGAGAAACCATCTGATCAGCACCCAGGAGGACTGGGAACAGGTTGTTCAAGGAGAGGGGGCAGCACCATCTTAAGCATCAGCGTTTATTTATTAGCATTTATTTAGCCACTAGTGCACCAGCCCCCTCACTGCATTAGCATCGTCTTTATTTCCCAGAGGTTTCCTCCTCTCCTGCTAATGTAAATCCAAAGCAAACCCTCTGGTAGATTCCTTTATGCACCCACGTAAGTCCAGGCAGAAATCACACTGGTCCCACCAGGGTGGGCTTTTGGGGTTTGCTTTACATTTTATATACCCCCTCCCTCCCAAAACCTGTAACAAACTAGCACATAATGTGACAGGACATCTATAGCTGCTATAGGCACAGAATAACGATGAGAAGGCGGTGAGCAGCGCTGCAGCATCCCTGAACCAGGATCCAAACGTCCTTCAGGAACGGGCAGATGCTGCTTTCCAAAATTTGAGCGGGGAACAAGGGAGGCACTCCGCGCATTCAAGGGGCCGTGGGCTCTGCTTCTCTTGGCTGTTCCCCTTCCATAAATGTTCATTTTTTGCGGAGCGCAGAGGAAAAGGAGGCCGAAGGGAAAGGAAGGAGCAAAGGAAAGCAATGGCAGGGAAAAATCACAGCTAGCTGAGCTTGCACGGACTAAACCTTCTCGTCTACAGAGCAGCATCCCTGTCTGCGTGTACTTGTGTGTCTGCCTCTTGCTACTGTCACCTGGCTCTCTGAACACCTAATCGCTTCTCCGGCCTTATTGAGAGCTCGCTGATGTCCAGCTGGAGGCTTGAAGTGAGTCTTGATTTTGATTTTGGTGTTTCCCTGAGGTTCTAATCATGGGCTAATTGCGCCAGGATCAGCAAGGCTCAAAGCTCTGTCCGTCTCTCCGAGGAGCAGGGTTGGACCATAACAGACAGGCTAACGCAGCCAGAAATAACCTGCCGTTATTGTGGTCTGTACAGCCACTAACAAGTCTGTATTGCCCAGGAGAACCTTATTAGTATATTTGAAAGACACGATAAAACCACTTCAGGGTTTTAAAAATGTTAATCCCACCCACACCCCAGTTCTTCCACCCTCTCCGTGCTCGGATGGAAACGGGGTCTCAGATGCTCCACTGCAAAATGTGAGTTGCTTGTGCTAAAAGGAGGCGGCAAAGCACAAGCGACCTTTCTCCCGGCAATCCCAGCGCGGTGATGTGAAACGGTGCAAACGCGTAATGTGCTGTGATGGAACAAGTGTCGCCTGCGCCCAGCGGCGGAGCCGAAGGGTGACCTGCTTCACCTGCTTGTGGTTTGACGGGGATGTTTGCTGAGCTCTCTTTTTGCTTTCGGCTGCCAAGAAGCAGGTGTGAAAGGTGCGCGTCCACTTTGAGCTCGCCCATCGTTCCTTTGGAGTTATTTGGCAAGAGATAGATTAGGAAATGCTCGGTGAACACAGCCCCAAAGGGCTCAGCAGCTCCCCTGGATGCAGAATAATTTCAGAATACTCCCCAAATTTGTTTGCACGGTGCCAAGCCCTTGTCAGAGATTTTCTTGCCCCCTCTTCCCTTTGCCTCACCCAACACAGGACTTTCCTGGTTTTAGGGTGATTGCCTTTGCTCTGCTTTTAATTCCCTTTCTCAGCTGGAAACACTGGAGTGTGAAGCTACCCAGAGTTTCCAGGTCCAGATATATCTGTTACTGTGATCCAGTTGCATCTGTGAGGACTTTACTCTTAGGAGATTTGTGTGGGTTTTGCTAAGTGCATTGAAGTAATTTGTACCTTTAAAGGACTGCGTCTCCCTCTTGGTTACGGTTAATCTTTAATCCAGCATCTTCATCTTTGCCTGCAGCACCTTAATTTGGCTTCTTGATTTAATTTCTTTTACCGTCTGCTACCTCCTCCTATTCCCAGCCCCTCTGTCATCTGCCTGATTTATTTTTCTTTGTCTCTTTATCCGCTAGCCCTGCACTCAGCCATTAAAATTTTCTGATTTAGGTTTCTGAGAAGCAGCGTACCCTGGAGCTAGTGTTTTGGTGGCGGGAGAGCCATCCTTCTTCCCAATCTGGCCCTGGGGCCTCCTGTACTCTTTGAGACAGGGCTGGGACATCAGCAGCAGTGTTTGTTTGCTGTTTCGCGAAGTGCTGCTTGTAGGTAGACAAGAGGCAGCCCGTGTCTCCGTCCCTGACTTTGCCGTGAAAAGCTGGGAAGAGCACCAAGATCGCTCTGGCCATTTCAGAGAGGGGGAGGCTGAGAAAAAGAGACCACAAGTGACACGGGGACCTGCACCAGTGCTGGGATTTGCAGGCTCCTTGTTCAGAGCAATAACACACGTTCATCCTCCTCTTCCCTGTCAGTCAATGTTGAAAATCTCCAGCTGGACACGCAGAGGCAAGCCTGCTGCCCTGTCGCTGCCAGGGTTTGGTGTGAGCAGCCATGGGATGAGGGTCGTGGTCATCTCCCCATGCCAGCTAACCATCCTTCAGCTCCCCTGAGCTCTGCCTGAGGGCTTGGGGGCAGCTCTGAGTCCTTTTAGGCTACGTTGGGGGTCATCTAGGAAGATTGGAAGTGCTGAACTGCCAACAGGACACAGATGTTGCCATGTCTGAGGCAGCCTGACCATACCCTGAAGAGAATGTGAGATCTCTCTTACCAGGTGTTTGTATTGCTCTCCCTGCCTTTAAACCAAGTGCATTTATACATCCTTGACTAGCCAAAGGGAGCGTTTCCAGCTTGTTAACTGCTGGCTGCAATGTCTTACATGTATTTTGGCATCTGGTATGCTGAACAAAAGCATTTACTACCTTGTTTCCCCATTTTTCCCAAGCCTCCTTTCCCATGAGACTTGAGCATGGGACCATGATGTCCAGGCACAGAAAACGGTGTACTCTGCTAATGCGCTCGGTTCCTCTGAGGATTTTCCCTGAAATGTTCTCAGTACATATGACAAGGCTTCTGCTTATCACTTTAGTGTGCTGAGTATCGTTTTCTGTGTAACCAGGAAACTTCCCAGTTTCCCAGAAACAATCGGAGGATGACTGGCTGTTCTACAAGGCACGGAAAGAGGATTGCCCAGACCACATACGGGTTAATGCCTGCTGTGGAGCTGCATCATTTTATAAACAGAAAAGCAGAGTACCCATCTTTTGAACTGTGATCCAGTTTGAGCCTTCCTAGCATGAGAAGGACTGGCTGCATAACCAGCCACAAGTCTTTAACGTATCAGGCATCTCATGGTAATTGAGAAATTACAGCTGGAAAGCTGATATGAAAGCCGAGAGAGTAAGCTGAATATTTTTGTGTCCAGCTAGAACATACGCTCATTCTACACGTTTGCTAAAGCAGGCGATTTCAGGAGGGTCGTGCAGTGTGGTACAACAAGTGGGTGACAGCCCATTCAACACAGTCCTGGCTCCCGTTCTTCTTTTGCAAGACCTGCCAAAATATTTCCGTGCGAGCGCGCCGGTCAAGGACACCCGAGGAGCTGCCCCTGGAGAGAACGATCCTGCAAAGCCTGGATAAGCAGCTGTGAATGTCACATAGGGGTGGGAGGGAGACAGATATATCACTCGCTGATTTCACCTTGTCCTTTGTTGGAAAGGAGCCCTATATGATAATGAGACCAGCCATCTTACTGCCCATCTTTCCGCTGTCCTGTTGTCCCAGTGGTACACTTCCCTCCACTCAGGAAAGTCAACCTCAGAAAGTCCCAACCTCTGATTACGTTACTTTCACCGTAGCTCCTCTTTTCACCTTCTTCCCATGACGACCCTGATATTTAATGAGCTATTTATTGCTCTGACTTTCCAGTGTCGCAGGAGAGCTCCAATCGGGCAACTTTGCCCAAAAATAAGAGATCAAGAGGTACGGCCTGGGTTTCTTGCATCGGAGGGATTCCAGAAATGCTGTAATGATACTTCTACCTCTGGATAGCAATAGTGAGTTTAAGAGCAGAGGCTAAAGTCTTGGAGGGATAAAGCATTAGTCTATTGTGGAAAGTAGTCCAAGGTCATCTTCTGCAGTCACTGACAGTTGAGCTGACCTGATGATACCAGTGTTTGCAGTGTAGCTAAATCTGAGAATGAATTTTCTTTTTTCTTAAAGCCACGAAGTCATAGGATTATAGGGAGCTGTAGGCTTTTCTGTTTCTGTTTCGCAGGGTTCTGTAGAAGATCTTGAAAATGTCACCCTTTTAAAGGAGAAAATCCACAAGACAAAGAGACTTCAAATACGCTATACGAAAACAAAAAAAAAAAGAAACCCTCATCATACTGCATGCCAAATTCCTGTTAATGTGTGTAAGTTCGGCTGTGATACTGGGGAAAAGATCAGATCTGTTATTTATTAAGCAACCACTAGAACTGGGGTAAGGAAGGAATATTTCTCCAAGTTCGATGAGCAGGAACTGCAGGAACTGATTTCCTCTGCAACATGAAATATTGTGACATCTCACAGGGATTTTCACGTTTGTTTCTGTTTTAAAGGCCAAGGACACTAACAGTGTCTTTGGTTTCTCCACTTCTTCTCTACAGCCCGTTGTAGTCCATGGTGTCAGGTCTTCTGTATTAAAGCCACGTCAATGGCATGTGCCGAGGACTGTTCAGTGGCTTTACTGGGTAGGACACACAGGGCAGAGTGGCCTTTCTGGGAGTCTGATGAAACACGTGTCTTGTGTCTGCCTTTGGAAAGGCAGTTTAGCAGAGAAGTACAAGAAAATTGCAATCGCAGAGTATGGACCTGTTGGACAAGTTCCTCTGTCCCACCCCACCCTTCCTTGTGCACTGAGGCAGGTCTTCGGAGACTGAGGCATGGTGCAAGCTTCATTTGCAAGAGATGATATCTGCATTTCAGTCCTGCTTCTGGAGCAGGGACGTAAAGGAGGAGAGTGCTCATTAATTATCAACCACATGCTCTGGATTTTAAACAGCAGTCCAAAGCCCAGGAGGCTGACAACGTTGGGAAGTGCTGAGCTTCCTCTCCAGTGGGATAGCGTGGCCTTCTGATGAGAGTCATTACAGCTCAGCGTCAGCTGTATTTATGGTGTCTGAAAAGATTATCTCCAGATAATCTTACGGATATTTAGCCAGCCATATGCTTTATTTCAATGGTAATATGTATTTCTTTGTGCGTTTTAACATTGTTTATGTTAATTAAGGCTTCAGACTGGATGCTGCATATGGGCTGTTTCATTTTTTTCTGGGGCTAATTTGCAGATAGTAAGTAACCTTGTCCCCTGCAAAATGCTCCAATTCGGTTAGCTGTGATTATGAATTCACAGCTGGGAAAAGGCCTTGCTTTTAACCTCCTTATAACTTTCTCTTCCTGTCCCTCCCCTCCCCACACTCAAAAAGAAAAGGACCTGGGCAAAATCCCGAATATTCCTCATTTCCATGAATCTTTTCTTAAATCATCATTGTCTTAATTTTGCTTGTGTCAGTTCTGAAGTAAATAAGCCGAAAACACCTGGAATTAGTGGCCTCTGAAAAAAAAAAATTCATATTCCTGCTCTGGTTTCATTTTCCTTGCACCAAGTAACTGGATCAATAGTAGGCTTGGTTTTTTTCCTTTTCTCCATTTTCATTGTTTTTTTTCTAAAGAGCTAATTTAATAATAGTTGCTAATCAGATTATTGATTCTTTCCTACCAGCAGAAAATTGTTTTGTTCAGTGCCAGGTCTGTGCTATCGCGGTAGAGGTGAGAAAAAGGGCATCAGTGCCAAACAAAACTCATAAGGAGACAGAGCGATCTCAGCAGTTAAGCATTAAGTTTGAGAGTGGCTCCAGAGACCTGTTTTTTTTTTTTTCCTTTCTGTGAAGAAACTAGAGAACCCATCCAGAGGGTGTATGGATGCATTTATTGACTGTGAGGCAACGTTGCTCAGTAGTTTCATGAGTGACTTGCTTGCTCCAAAGACCAGAGCTCTTTTAGTGCCCCCTTACAGGACTGTGTCCATTCGCATCTCCTTTGTGTACTTCAGTTTCCTTTTTGTAGAATCATAGAATAGTTTGTGTTGAAAGAGATCTTGAAGGCTATCTAGTCCAACCCTCCCTGCCATGAGCAGGGATGTCTTCAACTAGATCAGGTTGCTCAGAGCCCCGTCCAACCTGGCCTTGAATGTTTCCAGGGATGGGGTGCCCACCATCTCTCTGGGCAAGCTGTGACAATGTTTCATCGCCCTCAGTGTAAAACATTTCTTCCTTCTATCTAGTCTGAATCTTCCGTCTTTTAGTTTAAAACCATTACCCCTGGTCCTATTGCTACAGGTCCTACTAAAAAGTCTGTCCCCGTCTTTCTCATAAGCGCCCTTTAATTATTGAAAGGCCACAATAAGGTTTCCCCAAAGCCTTCTCTTCTCCAGGCTGAACAACCCCAACTCTCTCAGCCTGTCCTCATAGCAGAGGGGCTCCAGCCCTTGGATCATCTTTGTGGCCTCCTCTGAACCTGCTCCAGCAGGTCCATGTCCTTGTGTTGGGGGCCCCAGAGCTGGAGGCAGCACTGCAGGGGGGTCTTACCAGAGCGGAGCGGAGGGGCAGAATTACCTCCCTTGACCTGCTGGTTACGCTGCTTTGGATGCAGCCCAGGATATGGCTGGCTTTCCAGGCTGCAAGATAATGAGTTTGATGACACTTGATTTCTTTGAAATGATCATAGGAAAAGCGTTGGGCAATTAGTTGCTGCATTGGAGCTTCGGTTTTCAATCAGATTGGGTTACACGGATCTCACCAAACTGGTGCAACACTTCAATTTCAGAGATGCAGAAGTGCATGATTTTTCTAGGAGAATAGGTTTTGCTCCAGTAAACCTAGACTGACTTACTGGATGTGTGAGATGTCTCGCAGGATTTTCAGCAGCATAACTGAGAGCTCAGCCTGGCTTTGAATCAGTGGCTTGATCACAGAAAGGCAAAATTATCTCTTGGATAATAGGATGACCCTTGTGAAACAGTTTTGCGGCTTTTATCCAGTTCTTTAGAAGGTCTAAACTAACCAAAGCATGATTACTGCTTTGGCACTGACAGAGTCCAAAACTTCCTGAGCAGCTAGGGTGTTAAAGATTGATTTTAGCCCATATTTAGCTTAGTGTATAACTTATTTCAGTATTTACCTGTCTGGTATAAGATCCTTTGTGACTGTTTTATAAGCCAATCAAAGATTTATGTTTAATTTTTTTTTTTTTTAATCAGCCTTTTTTTCAAAAGGTGCAAACCTTTTCATGTCCCTTTTTCCTGGGAACCATCCGCTTTTTAATCAGACCCTGAGGTCCTGCAGAAACGGTGACTCTGACACACACTTACTGCAGCAAAGTGATTGTACGGGGTTTTGGGCTTTTTTTTGTCCCGAGCTATTGTGCAGAGCCAAAGTGTTTGAAAGGCGCTCTGGGGCAGCCTTTGGCTGGAAATGAAAATTGCTTTTGGGAATCCCACAAAAAGGATTAACTTTGACTTCATCTCTGGTTCGTTCTCCAAATTAATAATCAATCTGCCAGCTGGACCCGTGCCAAGCACTTGCATGACCTGCCTGGTTCGTGAGGGGGGAAACGGCCCGTGCGAAGCAAGAAGTATCAGAGAATCACAGAATCATCGAGGCTGGAAGAAGCCTCTGGAGATCGTTTATATTATTTATGTCTCAAATATATACTCCATTTTTTAAAACCTCTTTCTGATCCGTGCCTCTTCTCCCAACAAAGGCTCTCCATTTGTGCAAATTCCCATTCAGAACAGCATTTCTATTTAAGAAAGTCCTTAAGCATGTGCTTAGCTCCTATCTAAATCTACAAGACAGTGCTTAATTGCTTTTTCCCATCAAGTGCTCAAATAATGTTCATAGCCATGTTGTAACATATGGTGGAACATTTTCTTGTGGAACATCATTGGAATTACACTGGAGATAAATCTGACCATAGACATTAGAGACAGAACCAACTTGTCAGGTTTCCTGCTAACCCTTCCAGTACAATGTTTTTTACGCCAGTCTGGTTTGGGGATTTCTACAATTCCTCTTTGACTGGCTTGTAATCAGTCTGACTATGCTGTTCTCTAATATTCTGCCCACGTTTTCCCTTTAGTACAGTTCCTCTTTCTTCCCTCCCCTCTTGAGACCGCCTGGAAATAATTCTGCTTCCTTATTAGTGTACCTGGATTCAATATTTGTGAATAACTCCAACTTTGCTATTTTTTCTTCGCCACTGAGCTGTGAGCATGGGTTTTCCATTACAAACCCCCTGTACTTTTCTGCAGAATCAAAGGTTTTGCTGAGAAGATAAAGGCTCAGTACTGATGTACAGATGAAACCTGTACCCACAGGCATGCACACACAAACACACACACCTACCTCCCCTTAAGGACCTGTTCATTAAAATCCCATTTGCTTCTGCAGCTTTTAATCAGGTCCACGATGGAAATATTTCGCATGCAAATATGCAATATCCCCTTTTTGTAGTATCTCTGTTTTGCAATTTGAACAGATCCCTGTGAAAGAATCTTTGTATCACAAAATTCAGTGATCGAATCATTTAGGATTTGAAGTCTGCCCTGAATTATGAGGTTTTTGGTAATATTTGCTGCCTGAATGTTTGTCTGGGCAGAACACTATCTGCATCCAAGAAGACTGAAACTCCCTTAGGTGTGATTTCTTGGGCTATGGAAAGATCCTGTTAGATCTTTCTTGGTGGTACTGAATATGTCATCTGCAGCAGATGTTGCTGGACAGGCTCAAACATTCAGCAGCCATGAGTGGGACCACCCAAAATCACAAGACTGACATTATTCACCAGATTTCATATCAATAGAGGTGTGATTTTGAACCCTTCCAGTTGCAAAGGTATCCTGCATTTTTAGGAGTTTCTCAGGAAACACATGGATTAGAAATTTAAAATAAAGAAACACAGGCTGAATCCAGAGGCTAGGCTTGAATGAGGATTTATAATATCATGTCCACACTGGGAATCATGGACTCATGGAATCATCTAGGTTGGAAGGGACCTTTAAGATCATCAAGTGAGACCATCAACCTAGCACTGCCAAAACCACCACTAAACCATGTCCCAAAGCACCACACCTACACATCTTTTAAATACCTCCAGGGATGGCAATTCCACCACTTCCCTGGACAGCCTCTTCCAATGTTTGATAACACTTTTGGCGAAGAAATTTTTCCTCATATCCAATCTAGCCTCCCCTAGCACAGCTTGAGGCCGTTTCCTCTTGTCCTATCGCTTGGTACTTGGGAGAAGAGACTGACCCCCACCTCGCTACAGCATCTTTTCAGGTAGTTGTAGAGAGCGATAAGGTCTCCCCTCAGCCTCCTTTTCTCCAGGCTGAACAACCCCACTTCCCTCAGACGCTCCTCATAAGACTTGTGCTCCAGACCCCTCACCAGATTCGTTGCCCTTCTGTGGACACGCTCCAGCTCCTCAATGTCTTTCTTGTTGTGAGGGGCCCAAAACTGAACACACTATTCGAGGTGTGGCCTCACCAGCGCTGAGTACAGGAGGAATAAGGGAATAAGGCAATGCTGGCACCTCACCTAGATACCATGAGTGAAGCAATGAGCAAACCTTTGGATTAAATTGCCCAGAGAAGCTGTGGAAGCTCCATCCCTGGATGTGTTTAAGGCCAGGCATTGCTTTGAGCAACCTGGTCTAGTGGGAGATGTCCCTGCCTATGGCAGGGGGTTTGGAACTAGATGATCTTCAAAGTCCTTTCCAATCTAAGCCATTCTATGATTCTGTGATTCTGTGATGTATCAGTTAGCCCTTGTGATGGTGTAATGCCCAAGAAACCTTTCGCTCAGCTCTCTGAAAACTGAGCTTAGCCTACCTCTTGCCACGTGGTAGCATGTGGAGAGTGAAAAGAGGCTGGTGACTCTTCTGGCATGTCCTCCTACCTGCAGATATGTTCCCCCAACCCAGCTCCAAGCCACATCCCAAGAGGGTGCAGAGGCGTTCGTATCAAAAGGATTGCGGGGCAAAGAGAATAGGTAATTAAAAAGATTTGCAAAGAGGAAGGAAAGGATGAGAGAAGAGTTATTCTTCTGAGGAGCTTAAAGCCAGAGGAATGGACAGACTCTTTGGAGCACCCAGCATTTGAATATTCTGAGTAGTTTAATAACTGGTAATAATCAATTAATAATCACTGGTAGTAATGAGGGCCAGATTTTCATTTGCTATTAAATGGCATAGTTGGACTTATTCTGAGGTGATTTACACCAAGTTTCTGACTCAGCACGTCCCACAGCACCCATCCTTTATGTGATTTATAGTAGCTCTTAAAGTAAAAACTGGATGGCTTCGATCCAATTGATTTCTTTGAATCCAATGGGATAAATAAGCAGGCATCAGACCAGGTTTATAAGAGCAAAGGGCACTTATTGTAACTTTTTTTTTTTTTTTTTGCCTAGATATCGCTACGTGCTCTTTCTCTATGTGCATCTAGAAATGGCTATCAGACCGTGCCAAGCACGGCTTCAGCACTGCATTAGACTTTATTCTGATATTGTGTTCACTGCTGTACTGTCAGCTTTTCTGCCACAAGAGTGGGAGACGAGGCACAGCATCTAGGGAGTGTTATTTGTTTTCTGATACCTTCCCTGGGGTTTCCTGTTTTGGTAGACTTTCTGATTTCTTTTCGCCTTTTTTTTTTTTTTTTTTTCCTCTTTTTTCCTATTTTTTTTCTTTTGGATGAAGTTACTTCTGTTGATGCATGGCCCAGATCTGTCCTAGTCTACTCTGCAAGCTGGTAAATGAGTAAAGCTGGGCTTCGGGATTGAAAGTGATGTTAAGGCAATTGTATTCACACATTTCAAGAGTTCAGATTGCTTGGGGGCAGCGGGTGGACGTGTGTGTCAACGTACACATATTTGATGCTGTAAGAATGACAGCTTTAAGCATGTCTTCTTGTTCTGAAAGCAATGTTTGCTTAAACAGAAAAAGTTAAGGATAATTAGGAGCCCTTTTAAGAGCACTTCTCTAGATATCCACAAACCATAAAGGAAAAAGATAATCAGAGCACTAAAAAAAACCCCAACTACACCAACAGAAGAGAGAGAAAAAAAAAAAAAAAAAAGCAAAGACAAATAAACCAATATCTACAAAACCCAACAACAGTCTGTTTTAGAGGGAAAGTAAAAGCTGTTGTAGAGATACGAACAAAGGATAAATTGATAGGAAGCAATTCAAATTAAAAGCTTGAAAAAGATAAGAGAAAAAAAAGATTTAAGAATCTTACTGTTCAGGATGGTTTAAATGAATAAAAAAGAAAATTTAGAGTACACTAAAACCGAAATAAATCCTAATGGTATTGGTTTGTTACTAGCTAGAAATGACAGATTTATTTATAATAATGCAGAAATTTCGATAAACGCCTGTATTCTGTAATTGGAAGAGAGCCTGGTTACTTAATCCACATCCCAGGCTAATGAAATACTTTTCATTACACCAGCAGCTAGAAAACATGCTATACATCATGTAAGATCATATAAAGTAAGACGTCTTTAAGAGAAAGAAGACGGAGCAATTTTGCATGCAAGAGTTTTAAAAGAGCAGGCAAAGGCTAATTGGGGATCATTGCTCTTTAGTAAAAGAAGGGTGGAAGTGTTCCCAAAATCTGGAGAGTGTCTGTAAGCGCAACAGCTTCACTCCAGAGCCTTCCGCCTCACATCTGTCTTAGGCACAATACTACACCATCTGAAACGGGATCCAAAAATTAGGGGATTGTGGGTAATATTATGATTATAATTGAATAATAGCATGCTCATTAAAACAGAGAAATTAATAGCAATCAACTTATGGAAAATAGATCTTGTCAAGCTAAATTAATACTTTCCATGAGAATACATAACTGCGTGGTAGAGTCTGAGCATTTGTCATTATTTGTACACATAAATAAGGCATTTGTCTTGGTGACAGTGAATAAACACGACAACTGGCTAATGCAGTTCTTGGAAATATAGGCGGTACGTATAGGGGAGAATACAGAATTCGTATTCCCTCTGAGATTGGCCTTGGGTCTCTCAGTCCCTTCCAAGAAGGATGCTGGTGAATTGCAGAAGGTACGTGGAAGAGACCAGGGAGTGATACCTGATCCCGAGAGTCTCTACGAGACGATGTGACGTAGCTCAGTGAAGGGCTGAGCTTCCCCAGGGAAGACAGATTTTATGTCTGTCCCATCAGCTGGATGGACATGCAGGAGGGTCCATTTAGAAAGGTCTGGATGGGCACCAGAAAAAAAAAAAAACAACAAAAAAACCCAAAAAAACCAAACTCAAAAACTCTTCTGGATTTTGTGTTGCTGACAACTTCTACAGTAAAATTAGTTTGGCTTTTTTTTTTCTTTTTTTTTTTTTTTAAGTGTCAAAAGTGCTTTAGTCCAAAAAGGAGATAATTTGGGAAGGCTCAGAGTCATATGTTAAACTGGATCCAAGGAGATAATCACACCAGGATCAACAGCATGTGTTGATGCTCTGTTACCCTGTTGGTACCCGGCCCGATGGCTCCACTTCTTCGCAGGGTGGTTTAGGGAGGTGGAGGAGGCTCTGTCTCGTTGTGTGCAGAACGGGTCAGTGTGTGCATGGAGTTGAGACCCGCAAAAAATCTCCGCAACTTAAAGCAGGTCTGCTGGAATCAGCAGTACGGAGAGGTCCCGGCCATCTGTGATACACCTAAGGCTGCTGAGCAGCTTGGCTCCATCTGGAGCTGCCTCGAGCTTGCTGCTGGCATTCTTGCCTAGGTCCCCTCCTCTGAGGAGGGTCAGATGTGGAGAGGGGACATCTTACACCCGTGTTCCTCCAGTGAAGGCATATGGCTTCTCTAGAAGCTCTGCCTCCACATCCTGTCCCAGGCTCCAGTGAAGCTCAGGTTATTTGTATGGATCCTGACCTTCTCCCCATCCATTGCATTTCTGCACTTACTCTCCGCATTTCCACCCCGTACGTGACCATGTTTCAGTAGAGTGGTCTGAACAAGACACAGAAGCAATGGGTGGAAAATGAGTGTACTTTTTGGGCAATGGCTGCGCCCCGGCACACGAGGCAGAGCGTGAGATTCCCCTTTTCCCTGGCTTAGCCCTTAGTGCTCACGTGGAGATGGGGCTGCAATAACTTTTCCCGATGAGACCATCCCATCTGTGGGACAATGGCCAACTTCACATGGAGACTTTCCCACCTCCAACCCCTTCCCCACTCCACAGCGCTTCCCCAGCCTGAAAGGACGCCGTGAGAAAGCAGGGACTCTGTCCCTTCGATCTCTTGAGGTCCCTCTGGCCATCAGGCAGGAGCATCCCTGCCATGCCCGGAGCTCTGGGGGCGTGGGGCAGATTTTAGGGGGTCCTCTCATGGCCTATGGAGACCCTGGGCCCAGAGAGCTGGGGAGGGAGGGACAGCTGGGGGGTGGGGAGGAGGGACTGGTGCATGTGGAGTAATTGATGTGGGTCGTGGGGGCGTGGTGAAGGTGTGCAGGAGGGGCAGAGTCCCCTATTGGGGTAATTGGTGGGTGAAAGGGGTGCACTCGTGGCTGGAGGAAGTCTATACGGGGGGGTGAGATGGGGGACATGACTATACGGGGTGTGGGGTAGGGGTGTGTGTGGGTATATGAGGTGAGGGATGGGGCTATGAGGGGAGCGAGGTGTATATCAGGTCTGTGGGACAGATCTGTAGGGTTATGCATGCCTATATGTGATATGGGGGACAGGGCTATAGGGTTAGGGAGTGCTATTTAGGTTGCGTGGGACAGGACTATAGGATTATTTATCCGTATGTGGTGAGTGTGTCACAGTGCTATAGGGTTACGCATCCATGTACTGGGGGTTTGGGAGAGGGCTGTAGGGTTCGGGAGGTGTATTTGGGTTGCTTAGGACAGTCTATAGGATTATTTAGCCGTATATGGTGTGTGTGCCACAGGGCTATAGGGTTATGCATCCATGTAGTGGGTGTGTGGGAGAGGGCTATAAGGTTATGCGTCCATATAGGGGATAAGTGGGACAGGGCTATAGGGTTAGGGAGGTGTATATGGGGTATGTGGGACAGGGCTATAGGGTTATGCATCCATATATAGGATACGTGGGACAGGGCTATAGGGTTAGGGAGGTGTATATAGGATACGTGGGACAGGGCTATAGGGTTATGCATCCTCATAGTGGGTGTGTGGGCTATATGGTTATGCGTGCATATATGGGATATGTGGGCTATAGGGTTAGGGAGGTGTATATGGGGTATGTGGGACAGGGCTATAGGGTTATGCATCCGCATAGTGGGTGTGTGGGCTATACGGTTATGCGTGCATATATGTGATATGTGGGCTATAGGGTTAGGGAGGTGTATATGGGGTGTGTGGGACAGGGCTATAGGGTTATGCATCCATATATAGGATACGTGGGACAGGGCTATAGGGTTAGGGAGGTGTATATAGGATACGTGGGACAGGGCTATAGGGTTATGCATCCTTGCATGGGGTGTATGTCACAGGGCTGTAGGGTTATGCATCCGCATAGTGGGTGTGTGGGCTATACGGTTATGAGTGCATACGTGGGATATGTGGGCTATAGGGTTAGGGAGGTGTATATGGGGAGGGTGGGACAGGGCAGCCCGGGGGGGGTGGCGGGGGCCGTTTCCATGGGGTGCGGGGGCGATGGAGGGGTCAGAGTGGGGACCCAGGGGCGGCCCAGGACCAGGACTAGAAGATGCCACTCCGGGGGCGGGATGGTGGTGGGTGATGCTGAGGGTGGCCGGGAGGCGGCGGGGGGCGCGGTGCCCTCTCCCCGCCCGCCCTGACGGTCGCTTTCCCTCTCTCCCCCCACCCCCCGCCCGCTCCACCGCCCCGTTCCTCCCTCCCTCCCTCCAGCAGAGCCTCCGCCTCCGCCTCTCCGCCCGGCGCCTGGTCCTGGCGCGGCTGCCGAACGGTCCCGCTCGACGCCTCCCGGACGAAGTGCCTCTGTGACCGTCTCTCCGCCTTCGCCATCTTAGCCCAGCTCAGTCCCGACATGGTGAGTCCCGCCGGCGGCGCCGCGGAGGGAGGAGCAGAGGGGAGAAGGGAGGAGGACACACACATACACACACACACACGCACACACACGCACACACATATATACAAAGCCGGGGGGAAACGGGGGAACGAGGGAAAATAAAGCGAGAGGGAAAGGGACGCGAGCGGGATGGAGCGCAGCATCCTCGGCGGGCGGCTTTCGGGTACCGCGTACCTGGCGGGGAGGGGCGGCGGGGACAAACCTCAGTCCCCGGGACCGGGGCCGACACACCGTGAGGCTTTGCATCACCCTCCCCTCTTCCTCACCGCCCTTCCACTCCCCTTTCCCTTTTCCCGGACCGCAGCTTTTTTTTTTTTTTTTTTTTTGACGGGGGGTGGGGGAACGACGGACGGACACAAATACCGGGGCTGCTGCGCTGCTTCTCCCCCCTTCCTCCCATCCCTCCATCCCTCCGCTGTGTGTTTGAACATAAAGACCGCTAAACGTGTGTGTGTGTGTGTGTGTGTGGGTGGGGTGACACAACCCCCGCCGGCTGTGTTCACTCCCGTGGGCTCCCCACGCACGAAATCCTCACACGTGGCTTTTTTTTTTTTGCGGGGGAGTGGAAGGAGGATCGCCCCGCACCGCCTCCCTCTCCTCCACGGCTCCGCAGCTCACTCGTGTCCCCATCCCCACCTCGGGGTCCTTCCCGCTACCCCACGCTTTTTTTTTTTTTTCTTTTTTTTTGGGGGGGAGGGGGGTGTCCCCACTCGGGAATAAAGGAGCGTGGAGGGGAAGACTTGCGAAGTTTTTGGCCGCTGTGGGTGACACGAAGGCGGTGCCGCGTCTCGGACGGAGCCTCCGGGAAAAGAAAAAAAAAAAGTGCGAGATTCCTAGAAATTATCGCCGGGCGGCTGCATCCTGAGCCACAGAGCGGGGCACCAAAGGCGACGCCGGGGTGGTCGAAAGGCGCTTCGCAGGTTCCTCTTTTTCACCTTGAGCTTTTTAAATTTTTTTTTTTTTTTTTTTTTTTTTTTTTTAAAGTAGTTCATCCCTTTTTGGACAGTTCCCAGGTTCATAGAGCAAAGCCCCGCTCCCCTCCACCTAGCGCTTCTCCATCTGCCGGGGCACTGGGAGTTACTGGGCCCTTGCAATTATTTACTAATTATGCCTCGCTTGTTAAATGCTGGCTTAATTCAGCAAAAGGGGAGGGGAAAGGAAGAAAGGAAGGGTGATGGTGGTAAAGGGAAGAGGAGGGGGGGGATCACATTTTCCAAGATGAAGGTTTGGTTTATTATTAGAAACACTAATGTATTTGGTCCACTAGTTACCATGGAAACAACATCTGCACTGAAGTGGTTTTAAAGACACAGCGTTGGTTGTGTTTGCCCGGGCCCCGTGCAGGCCCAGCCACTACGGCGTTGTGAAATGAGTTTTGGGGGTGTCGGGCAGAGCCGCTCTCGGTGTCCTCTTGAGAGAGGCACCGAGCTTCTGGTCTCGGTAGAGATGCGCTGGTTGAAGGATGCTCGAACGTAGGACCAGGACTGAGTTCCAGCTTGGAAGGGGCCTGGAAGGAACTGGTTGCATTGATGTTTGCGTCCCTGTACCCGTCGCCTTCCGCGGGTCGTTGTTTCCCTGTCTTCCCACCGGGCAGGCTGGGATCTGCATGAAACTAAGCGGGCAAGGAGGTAGCCTGCTGGGCTAGTGCTTTCCAGGAGTGGTACCCAGCCTTCTCGAGGTGGCCAAGCTGAGCTTAGGTGAGCCAGCCGGGATCCATCTCCTGCAGCTCTGTACTCTGCTGCTCCATACCTGTCCTGTGTCCTGCCAGCAGCAAGGCTTCACCCTTCAGCTCAAGCTACAGCGGCTTAAGTGCCTGGCTCCAGAGGTTGTGATGACCACCAGGGTGGTTGATGGGTGAGCCTTGTCCAGCACAGGAAGGACTCTGTGCTGATGTTGCAAGTAGCGCAGTCCTGACAAAGTTTAGGGAGGTTGCGCGGTTGGAGAAAGTAAATTGTGATTTCTGCTGCAGGAATACTTTTTCAGGCAAAGCCTGAAATGAAGCCAGCCACGGTGTGCAGCTGGGCTGCTGGTGAAGGTCCTCTGCTGATCTTTCTTCTGGAAGTGGGCAGAGGACCAGGCAGTGTGGGAAAAGAGAAAGGAGTCTTTGGCTTGGCTAAAGCAGAAGTTTCTCTAACGGAGAGCTAAGTCTTTATGTTCATGCGGTGTTTGGTATTGTTTAACTAAGCAGCCAGGAGAACAAACGGTTAATTTGAGGTGGCCAGATACTGCTACTCCCTCAGCTGTGGGTGTTTGGAGTGTTATCTGGATAACACAGGGTCGGTGTAAGCCCTTTATCATCAGTGCGAGTATTTTCGCATCTGAGAGTGGGCTTGGCTGCAGGAGGATGCAGCTTCCTTCCCCCAGGCATGTTTTATTATATCTGCAACTAACCTCTCAGCTGGTCCTTTGGGGTTTAGGCCTAAAATTGCTTCCTTCGTTCTCTTTCCAACTCTGCTGGCTGCTGGTTGGGTTACATTTTCACAACTCTTTTTTTTTTTTTTTTTCCCAGCCTGGAGTCAACTCATGAGCATCAGGATGAGTCCTTTGGCCAGGCTGGGAGGAAAGCTGGGGCCTGGCTACCTCCTGAGTCCCCCCAACTAAGCAAAGCCCAGGGTTTGTTGATGCTGTAGAGCGTTGTTCATCCAGGTCCTCATGGTACCACCCTCAGTTTCCTGACCGAGTATCATTCTGAGCAAGCCCACGCTGCCTCCCTTCCCCAGAGGTGGCATCTCATCATCGTTGGTGTCTGCGGTGGTGACATTTATAGTGCAGTTTTTCATGTGCCTTTGGAGCTCTCAGGACAAGAAGCTCCGTCCGCCTGTGTCATTAATATTATTTATTGCTATAAATCTCCCTTCTGGAGTCTTTGGCCCTGGCAGTTTGAAATATTTGTAACCCTGGTATGGGCACAGCTTCTTTGCAGTGACAAAGGACCAGGAAAGGATTGTGGGGGGTGACTGGTCTTGCCAAGGACAGAGTTTCCCCGGGCTGGGCACTGTGGGTTGCTCACGTGGCAGGGGAAGGAAGCAGTTTTCCTTGATTTCAATGAAGCCAGGGGCTGAAAGTGCTGTATTTTGACTCGGTTTTGGAGACAGACGTACTTAAACCATGACGGAGCCATTCAGCTCAAAAGCTGGAATTCAAATTTGACTCTTTCTCTGGGTCCGATTTCCCTATTTCGACTAGACAGAGGCAGCCTCTTGCACTGGTTCGGCTCGAGTGCTGTTTGACCATCATGAAAGATTAAAAAACTCTTAGATTAAGGAACATCATAGACAAGCTTTTTGGGGCTTGTCTTTTCATTTTGGTTTTATACCGTGCCTAGCTTGGTAGGGCAATGGTATTGACGTGCGCTGATGCTACACCTGCATAATAGCAGTACTGATAGAGAGTAAGGGCAAAAGGAAATTGCAGAGCCGAGTGTTCGAGCTATGCCTTTGCAAACCGTGGTCAGCCTGGTTAAGAGTCTGGTGGTGGTGGTTTTTTCAATGTTTCTTGGCAGTCTTGGCAATTTCTTGGAGGTGGGAAGGAAAGAGAGCAGGCGCCTAAGGATGTGCAGGAGAGCCTTTCACTCTTTGGTTGTCTTGGTTGAGTTTGGCTCATGTTGTCTCTCCTGCCTACCAGCTCATGATTGGCCTTTATAAAGTCAATCAAGCTTTAAAGCTTGGTTCTTACAGCACTTAGGACCATACAAGTGCGGACTTTCTGCCCTCTCGTCCCCTCTTATTAGCCTCGTCTGCAGAGATGAGGCCGATCAGTTGGGCGTCTGAGCTCGGCTCTTATTTCTAGTGTTAAAAAATGTTGAAAGGTGCTGGTGGCAACGACTTGGACAGATGCTGAGTTGATTGTGTCTGTGCCGAATTTTTTGAACATCTTGTCTCCACGATGGCGTTTACTGACAGGCAAAATGATTAGCTGGAAAGGTTGTACACCTCCTGTGTATTTTTGGGGAGTGTTTTGTAGCAGACCAAACTACAGAGCTGACTTGGAAGCATACAGGTGAGTGTATGCAGTGGGCAGCCCTGACTCTATGAAATGCCAGGGCGTTGCAAGAGGCTTTGTTCATTGTTATCTCCAGTTTGCATGAATGCAAGGCACCTTTCGTGGTGTGCTTCCTACCCAAAGGGACAACGGCCTCCGAGCTTCTCTCTCGACTCACAACATTTACTTTTTTTTTTTCCCTGAAAACATCCCGATGTTGTGTGTAGAGCAGAGAAGAAGAAATCTTTTTTACCCTGGCAAAATAATGAAGCGTGGAGAGTAGACTTTCAGTGTACGTCTTGGCTGAGCAGGCTGTGGGACGGGGACCAACATGCAGGTCTGCTGTGATCTTGCTGTGTCTTGAAGATCTTCCCCCTGAAAAGATTGCCCTGTGCTATGGGAGGTGTGTGTACTTCAGGGAGAGTGGGCAGACACAAGGTGGGTTATTTTAAGGTCCTAAAACTCTATAGGGCCTCGCTTGTAGTAGATCCAGGTTTTCCAGCAGTAGATCCTGGAGCAGATCCAGGTTTTCCTGCAGTACGCTTTTCCCCTGGAAAAATGTTGACGTTAATGAATTAAAATATTTTGTAAAGGTGTAGCAGTTCTGACAACTTTTTGATGGAAAATTATAGCAGTGTTTCACTTAGATAAGACTGGTGCACTTTATTTGAACATTTTATGAACATTTTAACATTTATATTCTACCATCGTTTATCACGTGAGATTTGGAGTCTGGATAAGAACAAAGCCTTTTGCATACCTTGAGGACAGCCAGTTCTCACGTTTACAATAGTTTTCAGGTTTCATTAATAACGATGCTGCTTCGCCTGCAATATTAACTCTTTGATTCAAAAGTTGGACTTTTCTGCTGAAGGGAAGTTCTCAGTTTTGCCCAGCTCGAAGTCCGAAGGCATCAAACCACTGCCAGTTTGCACAGGGAGTCTAGGGAAGAGTTTATTAGACTGGTGTATCTGGGCGTATTGGCTAGGCTACAGGCTGAGAGCTCTTTCTGTGCCCGTAAGTGAAATTGTGACCTTGGGCTAATCACTTCATTGTTTTCTGCTTCCGTTTCTCCAGCTGCAGCACCCTTGCAGGTGACATCCCAGGCTGTGTGCATCCGTATTTGCACAGTGCCCCAAGCCTGAAGGGTGCTACAGAAAACACCGAGTGCCGTCATTTCCCTGAGAGAGCATTAGGAGCCTCCGTTTGCCCGGTTAGCAAAAGCCGTGCCAGGGCGAACATTGCTGAGCTGCGAACATTTGGGGTTTTGAGGTCCAAATCCTCTGCAAGCCTCCCGCGCTTGTGCTCGTCATCTCTTCCTGCAATCACCCTGTCCTCTCTGGGATGCTGCTGCGTGTAGAGTGTCTCTCAGGAGATGATTGCGCCTCTTGCTGTGGAGCCCTTGAATGGGAAATGTTTCCTAAAAATTTCCTGGGGATCTGTGCTGTTACCGCTGGACTCTCCCTGCATACGGAGAGGCCAAAGTGGGAGTGACGAAGGGACACTCCAGCTGGACTCCTGCCTGTCTCAGGAGAGCTTTGTGCTGAGATTGGGGAAGGTTA
This sequence comes from Pluvialis apricaria, assembly GCA_017639485.1. Lineage (NCBI taxonomy): Eukaryota > Metazoa > Chordata > Aves > Charadriiformes > Charadriidae > Pluvialis > Pluvialis apricaria. Next base: position 168,170,037 of record CM030008.1, read on the forward strand.
TGGTGTAAGCGCTGCTGGGGATTTCTGGGGTTCGCCCGTCTCCTGCTCCACAGCAGGAGCAGCTGCTGTGTTTGCTTAGGTGTACCTTCCCCTGAGGTCTGTGGCAGCCCGTAGGAGCAGGCTGCAATCCTGCAAATCACAGGCTTGTCTTTCCTTCACTCAGCAGGGATGCTCTTTGCACTAAACCCGGTATAGCCCGCCTGAGTTTCAGCAGGCGTTGATAGCGCGGAGAAGAGAGTACGAACCAGCTGGGCAGAGAGTTTTCCCCTCCTGCTCTCTCTCATAATACGATTAGGAAGTAGAGAGGACGCGTGATGCCCTTAGATGGCCAAACGGGCCAACTGACAGTCTAGCTCCCTCTTAAAAGAATTGCATTATTTTTCAAATGTGGCCTCTTAGCAGAGGGGGCTGAATTGTGATCCGGCATTGTCGCTTGGCTGGAAGTCGCCCGCTTTGAAACGTTTGCTCTGTCTCATCACTGACCTGAAGTCTGTCATGTATGCATTGCAGAGTGAATTTGGGCTAAGTCTCATTTGAGTTTGCAGAAAACCCAGAGACAACAGATGATTTCTGTTGGGTTTTTAGAGGAAGGGGATTACTGATAGGGCTTGTCCTGCGCTCCAGGGGGAAGAAGAACCCCTGGGTTTGTTATTTTGGTGGGAGATGTGAATACTATATGTTGTACACATATGTCTAAGAAGGGATCCCATCAGCAAATAAGTGATTAGTGTTTGAACAGAGATAGGAAAGGAGTCAGAAACGAGGGTGATAGGAAATCCCTTTCAGTTCTGTGCTTCTAGGAGAGACAACACTTGAATATATTAAAAGAAGACAGGTAGCACACAAGGTAATAATAGGAGGATTTGGCTCAGCATAATAAGCAGTCATCCAGCATCCCACCTCCTTCGCGACCGTCTGCGGATTCAGCTGTCTGTCGATCCAGCGGGTAGTTCGGTAGATTTTCACAGCTGACAGCTTTCCTCCGCTGAGTTTCTGCTCCGCGCTCGTGGATTCGCTCAGGTCTTTAACTTGCGACGAAACTCCAGGCGGTGGGATTGCAGCAGCGCGGGTCTGCAGCTCTTCCCCCGCGAGCCGGAGCCAGCGAGCTCCGCACAGCCCTGGCAGTGACTCTTCTGCAGGCAAATGCTGCATCACCCTGTATCTCTTCGTCTGAAGGGGACGTGGGAGAGGAACATGATCAAGTGGCTGGGAGCTTAAAACCGTTGTGGGATTCAGTGCTTCAGCGTGAGTAATACGGAGCCAATTTCACCCTTCGGTGTAAAGGCAAGAGTTAACCAAGTGACCCCAGGAGCAGACCAGGGCTGAGGTTAGTCCCTTGTCTTCAGCTGAAATTAAAGACTCACCGTGCGTGTCTGGGATACTGCGTGTCCAGGCATTCCTGAGGGGTTTGGTGCTTATTTTGAGCTGCAGTGCTTAATGGCTTGTTGCCATGAAGGCAGCTTAGCAAGTGTGACAGCTGCCCTATTACCCAGCCACAGCTTACTGCTCTGTTAACGGAGGTGTGGATTTAAGCCAGGACACCAGGGTCTTCCCAATTCCCACTTTCCCCTTTCCTAAGAGCTCAGAAAGCCGCTCTCAGACTCGGCGCCTGCAGATTTGAGCCATCGAGGGCCAGAAATGTGAACAAAGGGGATGAGCGATACCTCTCCGGGATGCTCTGCTCCCTGTTCGAGCAGGATGACTGGTACGGTACGTGAGGGTGGGAGCGTGTGAGTATGTGCGTGGGAGAGGATGATGTGTCAGAACTGTTCGGTGTGGTACCTCCATGCTGATGGCGAGCGGAGGTGAGCTCTGTGAGATGGTCTGACTCTTTTCTCAAGGAGAAAAGACAGAGGGGAAAGAGGATAATAGTCTTCAAATGGGTAGAAGGTAGCTGTGGAAAGGGAGTAATCTGCTTTCTGTGTCTGCTGGGGATTGGACTCAAATTGCAGAGAGAGAGATTTCATTTAGACACAAGGGAAAACCTTCTGGCTGCAGGGATAGTCAAGCACCGAGAGCCCAGCCTCCGTCAGCAAAGGGTTTCTTGAATAGGCTGGGGATGGTTTAGATGGCTTTGAGGCAGGCGAACGCGTGAGCTGAGCTCGTCAGGTCTTTTCCCACCCTCTCGCCTGGAATTCTGTAAACTGGATCGCCTTTGTGACTGCTTCTTGAGGTGTGAAAGGGAGAAATGCGGCAGAGGGGTGGCACATCGCTGGGAGGTGGAGGAAAGGGACGGAGGCAGATGGGGAAGCCCTGGTGGGTTCGGGCACGTATTTGGAAAAATCACAGGGTCTGTCAACAACTGGAGATACCACCTTAACCTGCTTTCCGTATCCAGCTGTACCTGTTGGTCCACTGTTATTTTATATTTATTATGTGTTATTTGGACCACCGTGTCACCTGGGAGGCTTAGGTGCGGAGCGCGACTTCAGCCTGCTCAGTGCTGAACGAGCCACAAAGCCACCCCAACCCAAAATAGGTGACATACAGCTGAAATTTCCAGCTGAAATACAAGGATGCTTGGATACAGGCGGGTGTGGGGGCACATGTAAACAGCACGAGGGCATTAGTCATCGCGATCCGCAGTAAGTCGTGGCACATCTGCCGTTGTCAGGATTGTTTTGTAGGCATTGCACCAAGCAGGGTTTTCCAGAGGAGGTCTGAAGCTTTCTAGGTGTTTTCTGGGGAGCTTCTCCCAAGGTAGAGGACGGCGTGGGAGACATCACAAAGGTGCTTATTTGAAATTGGTAACAAGTGGGTGATGGAGGCTGGGTTTCACGGGCTCATCAGGGGTGGGAGTCAGCGCATTAGTGCTAAATGAGATTATCTTCCTTTTCAAAGCACTTCAAGGACTAAGCGCGTTGCGTTTGAAGAATCAGTTGAGCTGCTGAGCATTGCTTGTCTTTCTTACACCATTCTGCACCCATCTCCATAGTACTTAGGCCTGGAGAAACCCTTTTTAGGTAATTTTGGCAAGCTGCTTCACCACTGAGCCCTGTTGTGCCCTGCCTAAAGGCTGAGGTTGCCCTTGAATTGCCATGAAGCCAGACATGGAAATTAAGTCATTATTTTTTTTTTTTTTTGCAGCAAATGTCTACTCATTTAAACCAAAATTGAATCAGTTTCTGAAAAGCTTGTGCTTGAGTGCTCACTAGCTACCTGCCCTGCTAACCAAAAGGATATACAGAATATATCCAATAAATCTGTGAAAGCAAAATTACTCTTTTCCCACAAGCAAGACAATGCTTTCATTTTTCATGACAAATTGTTCCTTTTGCTCTTTTAAATATGGCAATCATGTCAGCCATTCCCCAGAAGGGGAATATCCTACTACCAGGGCCAGTTTTGATCTTGTTTATATCAACTCGGTACAGTTGTAAATCCAGGGGCTGTTACAGTTTTACTTCCCAGTCACTCAGCTGTGAGTCAGATGGGCATCAGGGCAGAAGTTGATTCCTTGAGCGCCTCTTGGAGATCAGTGTTCCACGTAGAGGGAATTAGCACCAGTGACTCCCCAGTAACCAGCTGTGTATTGTACTGAGTGGGTGGAAACATGCTGGATCCCACGGGCTCTTCAGATTGCGATGGGAATAAAGCTGTCGTTATCATCATAACAGCTTAATGATCATCTGCTAAATGACTGAAATCCCTTCATCTCCTTTTCGGAAGGGAGCTCTAGCCAGTGAGCCCCTGAAAGCCTCTGAGGACTGATAATGAGCTGGAGACATCTTTTACTTCAAGGTTGTTGGTTCAGCCTGAGTCCGGGTCAGGAGCCATTGCCACTGCAGGGATCTTCAGTGGTTGAACAGTGAGAGATAGGAGGCTCTCCCTGGGTCCTACAAGAGAGGAATCACATCCGCAGAGGGACTGAACAAAGGGAGGGTTTAAGAGGTGTTTTAGGGATGGCTTGTGCAGTCTTTGCACAAGTGTTCACGGCTTGTGCTTTGGATTAAGCTTTTTCTTAAGGACTGGTCTTCAACAAGCAAGGATGTTAGAAGGGGAAAGGGGATGCAGGCATTTGTTCTCCATCATGGTAGGCAGCAGGGTGATATGAGCATCTTTGGCAGAAGTCTTCTAGACACCATGGCCGCAGGTGTTCCCCCACTTCTCAGTTGGGTCTCTCCAAAGGGCACGATGCGCGGGCATAGGGGAGATAAGCATCGCCCATGCTGTGGGGAGAGCTGCCGGTCTGGCATCACTCATCAGCACGACATTGATAAAGTAAAACAAACAGCGGGCTGTTTTGGAATAATTTGGTGAAATGCTGTCTCCTGGCGTGGAACCAAAACACTTCTTAAATCAGGATAAACACAGTCTGGATTCCACCCTCATTTTCCATTCCCAGTCTGCCATGGAGTTATTTTATTTTAACTGTGTGTAAATCTTACCACATTTCCCTGCAAGGTGCTCAGCACTGCTGCTGGGAAGTTACTAGAGATGAGGCCACGCTTGCGAAACCAGGGTAAAACGGGTAATGCAAGGAGCAGCTTGCAAATCAGTTATGGACTTTGGATTGATTGTCCTTTGTGTAGTACAGGGAAGGGACAATCCCAAGCAGAAAGGAGCAGTAAAGAAGGCTCATTTTTAATGTAGTTACAGCATATGTACATGCCGTAAAATAATGCTGGTAATAGTAATAATAATAATATTAATGATTAATTCCGTAGCAAAGGCTTTAGCACTGTCCTGTAATTGTCCCTATTGTTTAATTGTTATAAAGCTCCCCGACTGTGTCTTGGCTTGTGCCAACTAGCAATGTCCAGATGTGGTCAGGGGGATGGCACAGACCATGAATGTTCCACTAGGCAGTATGGGCAAGACCCCTCTGTTTTGAATGGTGAGTTTGCACGAGTATTATCCGTCCTGTATCACTTCATCTCAGGGCAATGGAGTGGGTCCCGGACCGTTTTATTTTCTAGGACTGACACAGGGAGGTAGAGTTTTGCTGCTTACTGCGGCTATGTACTGTCATAGTACACTGTGGCGGTGGTACTGCACAGTCTGGTTAAAGTTTACTTCTGCCTCTGTTGTCTCAGAGGGAAAGAGCGCGTACCCATAGAGGAATAGGCCATTTTGATTATTACCAGCTTCATTGTGGAAAACGGTTCTATTTTCTGGAACAGAGCGAGTCTTACCATATGCATGAAAAGCAAACCAGGCACTCCATCTGGCCAACTCACAAACAGTTAAGCAAAAAGCTCTCTCCTCTCTCTCCTCCATGTTAATATTGCACGGCAGAGAATGAGATGCCGGTGCTTGATTGTCCTGACATAGCCCTAGGAACCCCCTAAGGCATTTACACATATCAGAAATCTAAGTTGAATTAAGCTTTGGAAGAGAGATAGAGAGCACTATTATTCTCTTCCATTTCCAGGGGGTCAAAATAGGCCCCTGAGAAGTTAAAGGGCAGTGTTTGCAATCTAAAGCAGATCAGCTGAGAGGACTTTGCAAAGATTAGCTTGAATGATGGAGCCACGCGTACACAGTTGACCTGCGGGCAAGATGGGAACAGACCCCCGCGCTCCTCGCTTGTGGTCCCCTTGCTTGGCGCGCTGGTTCCCAAACCGCGGGTCACAGAGGGAGGCAAAGTGGCTCATGGCCACTCGTCAGAGCCCCATTAAACAGTGATTTCAGTAGCTTGGCCAAGCGAAGTGCAATGGGAAAGGGGCGGGGAGGGAATAAAGCATAGTGTATTTTAAATAATGATAGCGAGTATGTTTGGGAACAGCTGGTTAGGCAGGAGGAGAGTGGTCCTTAGAGTTAATATGAACCTGATACAGCCCTCCTTCATACCAGCACTGGAAATTGAGGCATTGAGAATGCAGTCCGGTAGTTCAAAGAGCGGCAGCGAGTTGACCGTGGCATTGATGGCTGGCAGGTAGATAATGCGTACCGTTAACTCCTGTAATTCCCCGCCAGCCCGAAGGAAATTATCCTGACAGTTCCTATTTACGGGCAGCTGCGTGACCACTCCTCTGCCCTGAGAGCTTCATCAAGGCGTGTTTACTAAACGCAGATTGCCATGTTGTATCTTGAGAGCAGACTCAATACCGAGTGAAGAGTTAGCAATTGTTAATAAATAGTAGCACGTTAAGGTGTCTCTCTGGGTGATTTTTGTGTACTGTAATTACACAGAATTGCCTGTTAGACTGGCCAAATTACATAAAAGGGGCCCTCAGCTCCATAAATGCGTTCCCAATAATGGGTGGCTATTAGCTTTGACATGAGAAGCCTGTCGTTATGATACGAAGGAAGCAAAATGAGGTAGTAATTCTCTGGATCTGGTTTGCAATGGCATGGGCTGAGCTGGGGAGGATGTCAGGTTGTTCCAGAAAGAAGTTGTGAAAAGATTATTTATTAGTGATGCCACTAAGTGATCTTCATGCAGGGATCTCAAAGCCCTCCCCAGTGGTTAGAAGGTGGAGAAGAAAAGGCTCTGGGAAGACCTTATTGTGACCTTTCAGCATATAAAGTGTTATAAGAAAGATGGAGAAAGACCTTTTACCAGGTTTTGTTGAGGATAGAGTTAATTTTCTTCATAGTAGCCAACATGAGGCTATGTTTTGGATTTGTGCTGAAAACAGTGTTTTCATTATTACGGAGAAGTGCTTACACAGGCTCAAGGCCTTTTTTGCTCCTCAAACTGCCCCACCAGTGAGAAGGCTGGGGGTGCACAAGACGTTGGGAGTTGACACAGCCGGGACAGCTGACCCCAACTGACCAAAGGGACATTCCAAACCATATGACGTCCTGATCAGCAATAAAACTGGGGAGTGGAGGTTGACGGGGGCTGCTGTTGCTCGGGGACTGGCGGGGCATCACTTGCTTGGTGGCGAGCAATTGTTTTCTTTTGCATCACTTGCTTTTCTTCGGTTCTGGGTTTTTTTCCCTCTCTCTTTGTTAGTTTTCCCCCTCCTTTTTTTGAATTATTAAACTGCCTTTATCTCAACCCACAAGTTTTTGCACTTTTACTTTTCTGATTTCCCCCCCCATCCTGCGAGCAGCTGCGTGGTGCCTAGCTGCCCAGTGGCGTTAACCCATGACAGCAGAACCTGCAGTGACAGACACTGGAACAAGTTGCCCAGAGAAGTTGTGGATGCCCCATCCCTAGAAGTGTTCAAAGTCAGGTCAAACAGGGCTTTGAGCAACCTGGTCTAGTGGGAGGTGTCCCTGCCCATGGCAGGGAGGTTGGACTAGGTGATCTTTGAAGGTCCTTTCCAACCCAAACCATTGCATGATTCTATGAAAAAATGGTTTGGTGCCTCCTCACCGCTCCTCTGCTTTGAGTTGAGTGAACCCTGTAGTCCCTCTGATAATGCTGACCCACCAGAAGAGCTCCTTTAAGCTGTGGCCCAATCCTGCCTTCACTAAAACCCTGCTACTGCCCATATTTTGAGGTCCATCAAAAAGAGCTCATGTCCTGCTCTTCCTCTCTCTCTGTCTTGCAATTAGTGCAAGAAATATGTCTTCTGGGAGGTGAAAACTGAGCCTTCCCTTGAGGACCTCCATCTGTATCTGTAGTTTTACCATGGGCCTCAGCAACTGGCATGCCCTGGTATGACCAGACAGCTGGACATCAGTGCTACTTTCATGGAGCGCTGCATGGTGGTCAGGAGACTGGTGGGGTAAGAACAGCACCTGCTTATTCAGTGGATCTGCTCCCTGTGCGTGCCTGCCTCACATCTGCTCCTTCTGCGGGCAAGCGCAAAGCTTTCCTCTTCTTGGCTCTGCAGAGAGTCCCTGGAGGTGGACGCGTACATCAGCTACACCTTTGTCAGCAAAGTTGTGTCAAGAGCCTGGTTCTCACCCAGGTGAAGGTATCATAGCATCATTCAAGACCAAAGTCCCTAAAAGATACCGTATGTTGCTGTTGATTGCTGCCCTCTGGGGCGGTTGCTCTCCTTTTGTCTGGTGGTTGTACTGGGGTAGAGTACATGGCTGGTGTACATGGTGAGTACATGGTGTGTACCTGTGCGTACACAAAGCTCAAATGAGAAACCCTGAATCTAACTGAATGGGGATGAAAAAATAATTCTTTTTTTTTTTTGGCGGATGACAAAAGCACATTCACCTCTTGGTCGTTCAGCCCTTCTCAGTTGTTTTCTTACAGCACTGACATGCACCCCTTTGTTTAGAAAGCTGTTCGCTTTTGTGAGTACTGCTAAAAGCATTATTTTCCAGCCATTTTTACAACCAGCTCTCTGCTTTGACAAGAGTTGTCCAACCAGCAACAAAATCAATACAGTGTGGCTTAAAAAACTTCTCAAGAGTCGTGAAAAGCCTTTAGGCCAGGGGCACAGTAAAATGGTTCCTGAACAATTCTTCGAGTAAATCACACCCACCTGGTCCAGTTCTTTATCAGAAGAGATGAGTGAGTCTCATTGCTTTGAGCTCATGACCTGTGAGGACCTGCTTGATATTGCAAAGACTAACATAAGGGGCAATTTAATCACAACCTACAGGTATCAGTGGGGCAATTACAAAAATTATAAACCCAAACTCCTCTCTCTTGTGCGTGATGGTTTAAAAAGGGGAAAAGCCACAAACTGTAGCCTGGGAGGTCCATGTGCAACATTAGGAAAAAAAAAAAAGATCAGCAGGAGAGTGGTGTGGCCGTGAAATCATCACCGGAGGGACAGGAGCTCTCCATCTTTGAGAATTTCCAAGACTCAGCTAGACAAAACCATGGCCAACCTCACCTGATGTTAGTGATAGTCTTGCTCCGAGCAGTAAATTGGATTAGAAAACTCTATGTGTCCCTTGCAACCAGTGCTTCTGTAATCCTCTGACTTCATGAGTCTTTAATTTCAAATGCGCAGGAAGTCAGGCTCAAGGCAACCATTCTGAATAGCGAACACATTTCTAAAAGCAGACAAAGCCCAGCACCCCAAATTCCAAACTCATATCTCTGTGTTTAATTTGGGAGCAAAATCAGTGGTTTAATTTTTCGGTGACATTATTGGTATGATGTTGTACCTATAAAGGCTTTGTTCAGCCTTTCTCCATATGAAGGATGAAAAAAGCTGAAAGAACAGCTTGCGTGTAAGGTCTCAGGCAAACTGCATGGCATTAAGAAATACCATTTTTGACTTTGTTCTAATTGGAGCCTCTTTGACCCTGGAGCCAGAGCAGGGTAATGGAACAAGCACGACTCGAATGAAGCCGCTTTTCACAGTGTTGTGCAGAAAGCAAGCGGAGGAAAGAGAAATGCAGAAAATGTAAAGGGGAGGGTAGAGCCAGGGAGATGCATTAAGAGCAAGAAGAAAAGGCAGAATATGTCATGTAAAATGGCCAAAGGAAGAGAAGAAAGAAGACAAAGGAGAGGAAAAAAGAGGGGAGAAAGGAAAAGAAGGAAATAGAAGAGAAGAAGAAGGAAGCAGAGTGAAATTATAAAGAAAAGGAGGAGCGTCCTGCCAGGCAGACCAATGAGGTGGTAGGACAGCAAGCAGCCCCAGGCAGTGGCACTCGTTATTTCCATCTCAGCTGATGTCATTGATTGCTTCTCTCGTCCCTTGTCATGCTTGGTGACAGAATCGCAGGGCTTGTGACTTGCAACAACCTGCTCTGTTCCTGCTTGGCCCAGGCAAAAATTTTCTCTCCAGCTCCAACTGGGCATGGATTCATCTGTGTTTCAGGGTGCTTCTGGATGGCACCCATCAGCAGGTATGGGGAGGTGGTGAGGGGCAGGGCAGAGACTGGGCCATCTGGGACCATCTCCAGTCCGAGCAGGTGGAGACTCTGTTCTTGGACTGACTTTTCCAGACAACCAGTTTGCTCCTCAGCTGTGGTGCTGGGAAACTCCCACAGGACTGCTTTCTCTCTTGCCTTGAGAATGCCGTGCTGTTTTTCCGTTGGTAGCGTTACTATTTTTTAAACCAACCTTGCTTTTCCCCCTCATTCTCCTCCAAGGAAATTTCACTTGCAAGGCTCAGATCCTACAGCGTCTGACCACCTTCTGTCAGGGGGTTTAATTAGTCAGAAGAAATAAAACAAATGATGCTTCGTTTGCCAAAGGGAAGAAGTGGGGGAGGGGGAAAGAAAGATGGGGAGGACAGAGAAAACTTAATAATGAAGAAAGAAAGCAGAATCCTAAGCTATGTGGGCCTAAGCCTTTATGACTTATTATTCCCAAAGGAGCGAACTCCTGTTCTTATTGCAGCCAGTGGGATTTTTTTTCTGGTTATCCACCCTCATGATGCCAACAGAAATCCCATCAGGGTTAGACCAACCGTCCCTTCTCTGTAGGGAGAAGGGGTGAGTTTCATAGCATCTCTTCAGTGCAAGTCCTTCTGGTGCGCATGGGTTCTGTGAAAGTTTGGCTGAAGGATAAAGAAGGAGGTGTGGATCAGGGCCTTTTCCTTGGGAAGGGCTGCAGATAGACACCAGCTATTACCTACAAGTCTGGCTTCCACCTGGCCGGTCATCATTTGTGTGATGCATTGCCAATGAACAAACATTTGACCTAGGAATGATCCAGTACATGCAACCTCTTACTTAGCCGATGGAGGATCTAGGAGAGGGTTATGAGTGGTGTGGGAAAGGGATAGGGAAAGGGATGAAAGAACCTGAGGTTGTTGGGGGTGGAGGGTTGCCAGAAAGGATGTGGAAGGGAGGGGAGTTAGGGTTACTGTGTTGGAGAGATAGGGGAATAGTCTGCTCTTCTCTTAAAATCCAAACTCCATTTCTTCAGTTGCTCTCAGATGGTTTAGGAATGAGTTATATGTCAGGCTTTTTTTGCTTTAATGGAGCTCCTCCCCCACTTTTATCCAGTTACCCATGAAAAGTCAGTGAAATGAGACCTACTTAAATCAAATGTCACAATCGATGCTCATCCCAGGCCACCATTTGTGCGATGTGAACTCATATTGCCGTAAGGGTGGAGCGGGGGGAGGAAGAGGGATGGGAGTGAGCTTGGAGCAAGCGAGCAAGGAGCAATGTCTGAGGAGCTTGTGCTTTGCGGTGCGTTTATCACGACCATGCATCTCTGAGGCAGGGCAGGGCTGTTGCCCACCTGGGTTCTGCACAGGGGGAAACAAAAGCACAGGTGGCAAAGGAAGAAGCTGCGCCTTCATACTGGAGATGATTGCATCTCTCTCTCCCATACCCTACCCCAGTGCCTGATTAAATCAGAGGCTTCTGTTCCCAGAAGAAAGTCCCTTCCACATTTCAATTTGTAAGAAGCAGGATACGATATTTCAGCACTCAGGGTGCCTGGAATATGTCCAATTTCAATTTTGTTTGATGGAAGAGGAATCAAAATGTTGATATTTTCATTGAAATTTCTTTCTGTTTACCTAGTTCCCAAAAAAATACCTGCTTCTAACCTTCCACAAATATTTGGCAGGCGTAAATTCTCAGGGTGGGAATACAGTCACATCAGTTGATGTTAAAAATCGCAGTGATTCAAGTCTCTGGAGAAGTTTAGAGGAGGAATCCACACGTGAGCTGAAACATTTTCTGTGAGCATTTTGAGAAGCTCTGGGTGGTGGGAGGTGCAGGACCTTGCTGGATGGATTGGTGAGGCTCAGCGCCATGTTATTCTTGCAGTTTCTGCACAATTGCTGGTAGTTAAAAAGACTAAGATATTGGCGGAAATCCAGCTCCATAATTTCAGCAAGTTAAATTAGGATCGCCATTCAAACCCTTTGTATGTGTGTATGGTGTAGTTTTGGAGAGTCCTAAGCCTCCTGTTTCACAGAGCAAGCCCAAGGAAGCTGTACAGGCATGCTGTGGTAGTGGCGTGTCAGAGGTGATATGGTCTGTAGGGAGGGGACATCACAGAGAGGTGGCCCCACACTGCAGTGCAGTTTGGCTTACAATCTGCAGCTGGTATGCGTCCAGTGAAGACCCCTCAATCAACCTGTATTCCTTTGGGTATATATGCCAGTTGGGCATTCAAGCCATTGAACGTGTCACTAAATTTTGTCTCAGATCCCTTAAACTGCTGAGCCAGCCTTGCCAATAGCTCCTACGGCGTTCACCGCAGCAGCATGGTGAAAGTTTTGTTCCTCATTAATTCCCCCCAAAGAGATTCAAAATGTGAGAGGTGCCCTCGGACTAAATATGCAAGTAAGATGGATCTTCCCAAGCCCTTCAGGCTGCAGGGACAATTCAGCTCATATCCCAATATATTTGGGTTGTTTCTCCCTTCTTTGTGGAGGGCTCTGTGGAGCAAACCTTTACTGAGTGTTGGCCTTGAGCCAACAGACACATGCTTGCTTTGCCCATGTGTTGAGCTGGCCAGACTCCATATAAGCATAGCACCGAGCCTTGCCTAATATATTTAGCTTTGCAGAAGGCTCAGTAGCCTGGAACAGAGCTGCAGTAGCCTCAGCTTCATGGTGTCCCGCTGACTGGAGGTTCAAGTTGAGCAGCCTCATGCCTGCCAACAAAATGGTGTAGACAAGTCCTTAGAGGACTGCCTGTTCCGTTCCCAAATTCATGTGTAATTGGATTTTTATTTTTCCTATGCTAAGCCCTTGCTATGTCAGAAACCATCTCATCTCCACGGCTGTAGCGATAGGTGTTGGTAATGCGCCAATCTTATGACAACCTTGACTGTGCTCCCACACCTCTGCACACTGCCTAATCACTCTAAATAGGGGGTTCTCATGTGTCCGCAGCACGGTGGGTCTCTGCTTCTCTGCCTTCACGCCAGCAGAGATCACTGATGTGGAAATAAGAAACGTGCCAGAAAAAAAGCCTGCAGCAGAGAAAACCAAGTGGGATCCAGATCCTCACTCCAAGCTGAGAACAAGGGGAGTTTAGTGATACTAGTCTGGCAGATGTTGGCTGGTTACACAGTTAGTCCCAGTGATGCGGAGAACTAGATGAGGAGAGGTTATAGCATGTGTGTTTGTTCTTGACCTTGCAAGAGCTGATGATCAGCAGATCTTTTGTGTTCAGACAGGAAAGGAGAACCATGCCACACCAGCGTTTTCAGTAAGCACCCCTGCTTAGGATGAAATACCTTGTGTATTAGTGTAAGAGTAGTGAAGTGATGGATGGTAAGACTGGATGCTAGGTACCCGAGGAGGATATACATCTTGTTTTTTCTTTGCTTGCTTCATGTCCTTCTTTTCCAGATGGATGTTTGTAGCTGGTGGAAGATTTTCACCTTCTTTTCCTCCTCCTACCTTCATCACTGCCATTCCCAGAAGAGCTCGATTGTAATTGTTCTAGTGTAGACACTGCCTTCTGCTATTGCCTCATTAATTGTCTTCAGCGTTTCACACTGGATATGAAGGTCCTGGTCCTCCGTTTGCAACCTGCACCTTTTATGCACCTGCCTCACCATGGATATCAGAGTTGTTACCCAGACTTAACACTGGTGTGTGCGTGAGCAGAATTAGGTCCAAAAAAGGCTGGGTGAACCAGAAACAGATCCTGGTCTTCTTTCCTCTTTATTTGTATGTACAGTGCGATGTGAAGGTCAGGTGAGTTGATACACAGGCAATTAGGAGGAAAGTTCTTGCCATGAAATCGAGCTGGTAGTATCTGCTGAACATTTTCTTTTTCTTTTTTTTTTTTTTCCTTAATGTCTTGCTTTCTCTCTTTCAGAACATGGAAAAGGTGCTGGTCCCTTCTGTCACGTTAATTGTAGGCTGTGGAGTATCTTCGCTGACACTTTTGCTGTTGATTATCATTTATGTCTCTGTTTGGAGGTATGGCTTTCATTGTCTTCTTTTCTTTTTGGGGAAAGTAACTGTCTTTTGATCTACATGGATCCTGGAGGTTTTGCTTTCCTGTTTTGGGTGTCTGATGCCTGAGGAAGAACTGTTTTGAAATGAGTGGGTCGTGCAAAAAGTCATCATGGTCGCTTAGTTGGCATTACTCTTGCCTTTTAGTGCCAGAGAAATTAGTACAGTGAAATTAGTGCCATGACCTCATGTAGTCGCATTGTTCCATTTTCAAAAGCTGCGTGCTGTTTTAGATGCCTGCGTATACCCCAGGAAACCTTGTTCACAGAGAGGTGGACGCGCACTGCCTCCTGGCAGGCACGTTGCTTCAAGGTATTCCCGGTTGGGTCTTTGATAACATCAAAACATCCATGACCCGTTATGAAAACATCTGGCCTAAAGAACTGACAGCACTTTTCAGGAGCTTAAGGATGATAAACCTCATGCTCTGAATAACTCTCCAACCTCTTAGCTAGGTTTTGCCTTTAGCTTCAGATGCATGTGGGATTCCTCAGTACATCCCATTGCAGAAAGCTCCTGTACACCTATAAGCAGATCAGGTGTAACCTTAAATGGTATCATTTATAGAGACTGAAGTGATTTTGTAGCAGTTTTATTGAACAACGGTCCACATTGGCCCATGCCCCTGTTAGATACGTTTTGGTGGACTGTATAAGCTGGAGGACCTGAGGTCTGCATGGGATTCTCCCCCTATACTGCATTGAACAAGTCTGGGTTTATACTACGAGACCCATGCCTTTCCTAAAGCCGTGGCAAACATGCTGAGAGCTTCATAACTCTAAGCTAAATAAAACAAAGAAAATCAGAACCAGGTGAATGACTGTGAAATTGAAATGGAGTGGCTACAGAGAATATACTATCTGGAAATTATCGGTGACCCTTTTGGGAGAAAGGATCGGTCTGAGGCTCTCATTTTGTCAAGAGATTCTTCTTAGTAGGGAGGAAAGGGTAAATTCAGTTCAGAGTTGCGAACTGAGATAACTTTTTCTACACTTTGGTAGAGGAAAGAAACAAGAGAGTGAAAAATGAGCAAAAATGCATCTTTTTTTTTGTTGATACTGTGACAGTGCATAGTGGCTAGTTAATTATGGCAAGTGCTCTGAGCTGAAGACTGATCATCATAACGTTTATCTAGAACTCAGGTTTTTCCGTGCCTGGGGTATCATTGGATCTGCTCAAGTCCTTGTCCTCTCCTGCTTTTCCTCAGGCTGGGCAGCACTGGGCAGCGCTGGTAGGTGACTTACTGGTGTCACTGGTGTCAGGATCAAGTGGAAAGTTAGGATAGAGGAGTAAAGAGCAAGTGTTCGAGCTTCACCTCTCTTTCCTATCAGAAACAAGTTCAGGAACTGAAACCCAAGTTCAGACATTAGGTTGAATCAGTTTAAAGCATGCCAGAGTCATTTGGAATAACATGATGTATTTTCTTCCAGGAGTGTGCCCCTCAATATTTACTGTTATTGAGGACAGTAAATTTAATTGCCTGCCCTGTTTAAAATGCGATCTTTTTAATTTCTCATTCCAGCCTTTGCGTTATGCCTATGCCCAAAATGATCAGCATGAATGGGGGGGACATGTTTATGGGCGGCTTGAATGGGCATTTCTGAGCTAGCCAAGGATGGACATCCATTTCCAAGTGATCCTGAGACCAGCTATATCTTGATTAAAGGGCTCTCTATCCTAAGTCTCTTTGTGTAAATATTTGTAAAGCATGATCAAGTGATCTCTAGAATTTCTCTTTGGTGCGCTGAGTTTGTTTCATTTCTTCTCTGTAGATCATGTTTTCATGTTTTCTAAACTTCACAGCATTCCCGTGGCTGAGCCCTGAGCACTCTCTGTGTGTCCTTTTTATTTTAGGCATAGCTGCTGGACATGAATGTGCTGTCCTATTAATGGTCTCAGGAACATCATATTCAAGTCAACATTATCTCCTGGCTCCCACTTTGTTTTGCCCTAGATGTTATACAGTCTGATAGACAACAGCTGGAGGAATGCTCAGGAGTGGGATCAGCAGTATTATTCCAGCTGTTGCTGCTAAAATGCAGGAGCCATATCCAAGTGGTTTTTTTCACCATGCAGAGGAGAAAATCCTCATGCCCTAGCTGCCTGGCCCTCACTGGAGAGCACTCAGCAGAGCTCAGCTGTTTCAGGGAGCTTTGGCCGGGAAATTTCCCATTCAGACCTCTGGACAAAGGCATCTGGAGCACGGATACGTAGGCTCAGCTTGAGTATGAAACACTTCTGATGAATAGGCTCACTGAGGCTGACAATCTGGAAACTTTCCCAGAATTTTGCCCAGCTAGGGTTTGTTTATACATGGGAAGCAGAAAGAAAGGGCGGGAGAGAAAGAGGGAAAGGAACATGGTAAAGAGAAGGGGGCAGAGTAAAAGGGAGGTGATCCCAGCTTTGGGCTGCATATCAGAGAGGAAATGAGTTTACCCTCCACTTCCCATTCAAAACCCCCAAATAATAGTTGCTGCTTAGTGCCACCTACTCAGCCATCGGCATGAACGGCATGAGCTTTTTGATGCAAGTGATCACTTCAGACACAGCCAACTTGGCACAGTCTCATTGAAAACTGGACGTTGTTTCTGTTTGATGGCTGTTGGTGGCCTGTTGGTGGCCTCACGCCACTTCCCAGTAGACAGATGGCTGCAAAAACTCCGCTGCAGATGGTGCATCTCTGGCCTTATTAGCAGCCTCAACAGAGAGGTCAGTGACACAGTGGGCCATAGAAGTGGAGTGACCTTGTTACATCTCGGCAGTGGCTGTCCTGGGTCACAGCTGGAGACAGGATCTGTGTGTGGGCCACGTGCTCCACCACCCATGTAGAAAAAGAGGGGGAATTGAAAGAAAAATATCTTCCCTCTTGAAAAATGACATGAAAATGAAAAACTGGGGAGAGAAGGAACTATTCAAGGGTCAGGTCAGGTGAAATGAGTTAGTACTGCATTTCTCTCAGCTTTGGTTTGTATCACTCTTTTTAAGCAGCAACTTGACGCGGTGGCGTTTCAGGAGTGCCCCAATGTGTTTTCCATCGCTGAACTCGTTGCGGTTCAACAGCCTATGGAGTCAGTGACCTTTCCATAGCATGGAGATCAATGCTTGCTATCGAATAGCTCGTCCACCAGCCCATCAGCATGTGGGGCACGGCAGACCTTTTCCACTGGCGGCGGCTGGGTGAACGCTGTATCGCTGAAAGATATCAGTGTGAGCTTTTCTCACTCCCTGCCCATCGAAGCCTGAAGATTGATTTAGTGGTTGTCAATGAGCTCTCAAGGGGCTTTTAACACTTGCTTTAAACCCAGGAGCTCTGTCTTTGCCGGAGATGCTGAGGCACTCGGTGGCCCTAGTGGGAGGTAGCAGGAATGAGTAAGTGATTGCGCGGAGAAGGATGTGTGTAAAAGCAGTGAGAAAGCAAGAGTGATTCAGCGTTTGCAGAGAGGAAGGGAGCAGAATGGGGACAGAGAGACAGACTGCGGGGTTTTCCCACCTTCTCCATCTGTCTCGGTTTACACAGGGCTTCCCCACATCCTGCAGGACCCAGGCCAGAGCAGAAGTTCCCTAAATTTGCAGTGAGAGTTTTTCCCTGCTTTGGTGGGTGAGTAAAACGTATTTTGATAAGTAGGCAGAGTCCATGTATCAGCCAAGGGGTAGTGAAACAGCACCCTGGAGCAGCTCTGCCTTTGCCGGAGATCTCTCCTCTGGCAAAAACCATCAAGGCCTGTGTTTTTTCCTCTCTTTGCTATGAGTTCCTGACTTCTTTGGCCAGAGGGTCTGGATAGTAGTGGTGATTTCCTTCTGCGGAGCATCCTGTGCTGGAGAAAAGGAGAAGGAAGGAAAAAAACAAGTAAGGCAGGAGGCCATCTTAGCGTAACAGGGAACTACTGATTGAGCTGAAAAACAATGAGCAAATGTTTGGTAACCAGGTGAGGCTACCAAGGAGGATTATGGATGCATTCCCCAGGAGCGCCAGACTAAATTAGGAAGGTTAGACCAGCTGGATTTGGAAGTGGTAACGAATGTGAAAGGCATCAAGAAGGGTTTCTGTAGGTACGTCAGCACCAAAGGATTACTCAGGAAAATGTTGGCCCAGTGTTGAATGGCTCAAGTAGCCTAATGGAGAAGGAAATAGAAAAGGTGACGGTACTCGGTGCCTTCGTTGTCTTCTTCTACTGGCAAGGTCTGCTCCCAGGAACCCAAGTTCCTGTTCCTAGTGGCACAGTCTGCAGAAGAAAATACTACCCACCTCAAGGAAGAGAGAGCTGAGGAACATTTAAGTAAGCTGAACATTTGCATGTCCATGGGACCGAATGGGATGTGTCAGAGGTGTTGAGGGAGCTGGCTGATGTTTCAGCGGAGTCACTTTCTATCATCTGGGGAGGTTCCTGATGTCTGGAAGAAAGCAAATATTACACCCATCTTTAAAAAGGGCAAGGAGGAGGATCTGGAGAACTACTGGCTGGCCAAACTACTCACAGCCCCTGGGAAGATTAAGGAGCAAGTAGTTATAAAGGTTATTTCCAGGCAAAATGATGGACAAGGAAGCGATTGGGAATAGACAGCGCAGATTTATTGAGGGCAGATTGTGCCTGACTGACCTGTTTACCTTTTGAGATGGGATGACTGGTTACATGGACAGTAGAGAGAAGTGGGTGTTGTGTGTTTTGACATTACCAAGGCCTTTAACGCAGTCTCCCATAGCATCTTTGTGTCCAAACCAGGGAACTGTGGACTGGAACGGTGGCTTCTAAGGTGGGTTAATAGATCTGGGTGGAGTTCATGCATGCATAAAGGATAATGGTCAAAGGTTTGAAGCCTAGCCAGCAGCTGGTTGCTGGTTGCATCTGTCAGGGGTTGATACGAGGGCCAATATTGTTTAATGTCTTCTTTAACGACATGGAGGATGGGGCAGAATGCCCCTTCAGCAGGTTTGTGGATGACACCAAATCAGGAAGAGTGACTGATCTGCTGGAGAGCAGCACTGCCATTCAGAAGGACCTCAGCAAACTGGAGATACAGGCTGGAGAAATGGTACAAGAAAGACACATGCACAGTCCTGCACCTGGGGCAGAATAACTATGTGGAATAGGATGGGCTGGGGACTGACTGGCTTGGTAATTCCTCTACAGGGAAGGCCCTACATGCAACGATTTGGACATGAATCAGCAGTGCACCCGTGCAGCAATGAAAGCCAACTTTGTATTGGGCTATATAGGCAAGAATACAGCCAACGGATCAAGGGAATTGATTATTCCCCTCTGCTTGACACTTTTGAGGCCACATCTGGAAAAGCGTGCCAATATTGGCACAATATCCCCCAATACAAGACATGTCAGCACATTGGAGCAAGTCCAGTGAATGCTTAGGGAGCTGGAGAACATGATGTAAAAGGAGGCACAGGGAACAAGGCTTGGTTAGCTTAGAGAAGAGGAGGCTATTAAGGAGGAGTCACGGAGAAGTCAAACAACTTGCAGAGGTATGCAGGGAAAGGTCTAGAAGCACTGGCTGCAGCAGGAAAAAATCCAGCTTGATATAAAGAAAAATAATCCTTCACCATGAGGGCAGTTAAGCACTGTAACAAGTCATCCAAGAAAGGTGGTGGCATTTCTGTTCTTGGTGATTTTCAAAACTTGATTGGACAAGACCCTGAGACACCTGATCTGACTTTGAAATTAGGCCTGTTTTAGGCAGAGGATTGGACTGGTAACTCAAGAGGTTTTTCTCCAACCTGAATTATTCTGATTCTGTGATTCCACATGTTGCCAACCCACGTCTTGTTCTTTGGAGGTTCAAGGATCTGGGAAACAGGATGGACTCTCGGTGCATGAAGGGAAGCGTGGAGAAAAGAAAGGCTTGTTTAAGGTGGGAAAAAGGCTGAAGACAGCTGGATTATTTTGCCTTACATTCACGTACAGAATATACTTATGGCCAACTCATTGCTTACCTTTTTTGACCACATGAGACTTTCAAAGTGCACACTAATGCCGGTTGGATCACAGTGTTGCTACTCAGACTTATTAGATCCCATTCCCACCACGGCAGAGTCCAAATCTCCTAAATCCCCTCCCCAAACCTCCCCCAAATTCCCCAGAAGTTGCTGACTCGACACTTGATGATTTGCTTCATACATCTTAGATAGATTGATGGTTCGATACCCTCCAGCCACAAATGAAATAGGATCCACGTGATCCACAGCTTTGTATTGAGCCCAATGAAATGGGAAAATCTGGGATCAGACTGGCCGTGAAAGGAAACAAATAATCATTTTGCAGGGAGTGAAGCCAGTTTCTAGCTGAGCTGGAAGCCTGAATTTTGTAGCCTTTTATGGGGTTGGGTGAGTTTCAGAAAGAACTACCAATAAACCAGATTTCCAACAGACTCAGTATAAGTTCAGACAACTTTGCATCAGTGACTTTTTTGCATCTAGGAAAGCGTATGCTCAACGTTCATGTTTGTCTGAGGATAAAACTCAGAGGGAAGTTAAAATCAAAGTTTTCCAGTGTTCAGTAGGTCTAAAGGACAGGTTTACCCTTGGCAGAACACACATGTGCAGTAAACTCGTCCTGTCCACCTAGTCAGAAACTCAGAACAGTGCAGCCAAAGCATGACCAGCTCACTCTTGCTAAAATTAGTTAATGAAATTAAATTCCCAACATAAATAGTTGATGTGCTAGAATATAGGAAATAATCCTGCATTAGCCTCCAGGGATGAGCTGGTTGATTAATAGATCTGTTTCTAATTTCTCTAAGCATCAGAGTCTACTCTGTACTCATCTGGTATTCAGGCAGGGCACTTGCCGAATCACTGAGATTATTCACGTGTATGAGTGTTGGTATGGTCAGGTCCTGAGTCAATCCTTGAAGACTTGCGCTTTTGCAATTCCTTTTTAATTTTATTAGGTATGTAAAAGTGCCTTCAAAGAAATTTTCCTCAGTAGCTAGTGGTTGGAATTAATTGTCGTACACATACCTCAGCAGCAAGTTGGTTCTGCGCTGCACATTGCAAATCAGAAATGACAAATAACTTGCTCCTGCAAGGTGCTGAAGGCAACAGCTTCCTAACTTGGATCTCTTATGTCCC
This sequence comes from Pluvialis apricaria, assembly GCA_017639485.1. Lineage (NCBI taxonomy): Eukaryota > Metazoa > Chordata > Aves > Charadriiformes > Charadriidae > Pluvialis > Pluvialis apricaria. The sequence goes on from CM030008.1 coordinate 168,190,818, forward strand.
AGACCCACAGGTGCAGTTACGTATTTGGCCTAGTTTTGAGAAGCGTTAAACCTCTCTGTCTGAGGGGAAAAAAAAAACAACACAAAACCCACAAATATTTCTCCCTTCAGGACGGGTTGTTTGGTTAAACAAAGGGGAATGCTGAATCACAAACACTTTGTTGTGAAGGTGCATGCATTCGTAATCTGCTTTCATCACCAGCATGCCTGTGGCTCTTCTTATTTGGGAATCTTTCCATGTGTTGCCTGTATGTTTTCTTTTAAGCTCCTTTTCAAGTCCCCTTTCAAGTAAGCAGAGCTGAAGAAGACTTGCAGCACTCAGTACCGTTCTAGGAGCGGCTCAGACTAGGGACCAGGCTGGCCCCTAGTTTGTTGACTCATGCTCGTAACTCCAGCATTGATGGGGAGGGTGGAGAGATTTGTGGGCTGAGCACTACACCCAAGCTCTCCCCCTCCTTTTCCCATTGTTCTTGTCTGTTTAACATACAAGATCTGCAGGATATGGGCAATCTGTTACCGTGGCCTTCTGTAGAGCCTGGCCCAGTGCAACCTGCATCTGGTTGATACTTTTCAGAGGTAACTTTATGCAAGTTGTAACAGGGCAGATCTCCCTTCCCCTCTTTTCTTGCTGCAGGTATATTCGCTCAGAGCGCTCTGTCATTCTTATCAACTTCTGCCTATCCATCATCTCCTCCAATGCTCTCATCCTGATCGGACAGACCCAGACCCGGAATAAGGTAGGAAATTGGTTGGGCTTTGTTTGTTTGTTTGCTTTTCCCTTGATTTAGCACTGCAATGATCCATTCAGGCAGCGCTTCCTCATTTTTCCTCCATCTGTTAATTAGCGACATGTCAAAGACACGACTAAATGGCAGATTTCAATTTTCTCTCTCGCTCTCTCTTTGATAATTTGTCAGCATCCTCGGGGCTTTGATTAAAACCAATGTGATATTTTTGAATATCTGCCTAGAGTAGCTGGCACATGGCACAGTGAAGAAGCATGGTTATTTGCAAGGCCTTAACCATTTTATTTTCCAAAAATTACAAAGAAAGACAGATTGAGAAAAGGCTTTAAAAAAAAAAAGAATCCAGCATCTCAGCTTTACATTTATTTCTCCAGCAACTTTTATACTCTGAGCTTAAAGTGCTTGGCAGATGTTAATGAACAGAGCCACAAAAAAAAACCCTTTTTTGGGGGTAGAAAGCATTGTCAGATGCGTTGTGCATGCTGCTGAGCCGGGGGCCGTAAGGGACTCACTGCAGATCACAGTGCAACTCGAGCAGTGAAGGCGAGATGTGAATACACATTTCCAAGCCACGTGCACTGGTTGCACATACATACCTTCCCACATTACAGACCTGGCTAGAGAGGCACGTGTTGCCTCTATGACTTTTTCTCCAGCTTAAGTACTTTCCGTTTCCCCGTTGGCATCTGGCGTAACAAATCACTGCTCATCATTAGTGTTTTCCTGCTGTACATTTTCCTGTCTCCCCAAGTGATCCAACCATCCCAACTCCACTAAGCAGAAAAGTGAGGCGAAAAGCGTCCTCCACTACTCCTGCTGCCAAAGTCACAATCAGAAGTCAAAATTTGGTTTTTAATTATTGGTAACCAGTGACCGGCCAGTTTTTTCGAGCCTCTACTTTGGCAGTCAGAGCATGCTGTGACTTTTGGAAGCATTTCTGCGGAGAAGCCCCGGGGTTTAATGAATTACAGAGACTCATTTCTATGGAGGGCCCTTCGGGTTAGGGCTGGGTTATGTTTTAGGGAAAGCTTTACAGCTGCTTGAGTCATATGTGTGTAGAGAAGTGTGGAGAGATGCGGCTAGCCAGCACTGCTCCTATTAAACAAGTGCCCTTCAGAAATTAACTTCTCAAAGCAGAGCTGTCTTTCATGGCCAACATGGTTTTCTCAGGGCAAGAGGTAGAGAAAGGGTGAGCTGAGCTCTCACTTTCCTGGGGTGCCTTGTCTTCAACCCCAAGTGTGTGCTAGGAGTTTCTTTCCATAGAAAGAAATACTGAGTTTGCTCAACATGGCAAACCATGGCTGGACTTCCTCTTTGGTTATTCTTCTTCACTCCAGGACGGGAGGTGGATGTCTTCAGCCTCTCCCACCTCCTCCAGAGCACAGTTGTGAGTCCAGGTTCTCCCCTGTGCTTTTTTCTCACATCACTCTGGGTATTCACTGTCAGAGCTGTTAGCGGGGATTCAAAGCTCCCGGCTGCGATTGCATGAGGCAGATTAGTGCTTTGCACATACATATGCATGAAACACCATAAATAGAAAGGTTATTCTTGGATTTCCGCTCAGCCATTCTAGTAAACAGTCTCTGGCAGGGAACAGAGAAAGAAAACTACAGAGAGAAGGGACGAAGGAGTGTAAATTAGGAATTTATTCACATTCAGTTATTGATAATGGAGCGTCTTAAAATGTTGGTGATTGATTTATAATTGCAGTTACTCAAGGAGAATTTTTGTGTTACTAGTTTCCCTGGAAATGCCAAATTGTCCCTTGATTTCCATCCGTGTAACCTCAAAGGCAAGACTCCATGCCCGGATTTGCTAAGCTTTTTGAAGATGAAAGGCCTGGGAAAAGGCTAAAAAAATTATAGTCAGCAATAGCATGATACAAAAGAAATGAATGCTGCACGAACTGGCCGTATCTCAAAGGCATGGCTACGTGCTGCAAGGAAACAAATTTCTCCTCGTAAAGGAAAACAAGGGCTAATGGCCTTGACGGACTGACAAGCTCTGCTAGATCTTTCTGCAGCAACTTGGGACATCATATCCCTGTGCTTAGGCCTTCCTGGAGATTTTATTTTTTTCCTTACAAAGAAGGAAAAACCTGCAGCAGAAGTAGCTGCAAATATGTGCCTGCCCATCAGCTGGCCAAGTTCACAGCCTGATTTCAGTTGAGACAATGGGTTTATGGTGATCCGGCTGAGATGTGCAGATTTCTGTTGTGCTTCCCTCTTCTCTTCTCCTCCCCTTTCCATCAAAACTATCTGATTGAGTAAAAATGTATCTCCTGAGTGGAAAATTGGAAAGCAAAGTTTTTTTTCTCCCCTTTACAAACTTCTGGCGAAGAGGGCAGAAACTGTGTTTGTGCAGAACAAAATAAAAATGGTAAAATGAACAGTGTCGTATCTGATGTTAGTGAAAAAAAAAAAAGTTCTAAAATAACCATCTCTTAAAATACATTCCAGAAAGCATCCTGTGTTTGTAACTGTTTTATGTAGGTCTGTAAGCTGATGAACAGCAACCACCTTTTTAGGATTCTTTTAAAATGTGAAAATTACTTGAAATTATCATATTGAGCTCTGTTATTTGTACTGAACTGTCATCCAGAATCCATTTATAAGCAGAATACCAAGGGGTTTGGTGTCAAATACAAATATGGAACAAAAAGACAGTTCCTGTCTCAAAGAACACACAGTATTACTTTTATTCACAAACTCTGATAACGTCGGTTTGTGCCAGTGTATGAATCGAGAGCGATCCGATAAAATCATGATAAAAGACACTCTGACACTGTGTGCGTGAGAGCCCTGTGCTAAAAGATGCTGGTGGATGAAAAAAGAGGAAGGTTCATTGACCGTAAACCCAAAGTCCACGTTTCCTGATATAACTCAAAGCAGAGAAATTCTTCATTATAAACCTCCCCCTCCCCCTGCCCTGAATGCCTTAAGCCATTTTTTTAATCCAGAGTCACTTTTAAAGTCTATTTGTTCTCCCTTCTCCTTGGGAGCCACTGGAGTTTCTTTCCATCGTTTTCTTCTTGAGTACCTTGATTCACGGTTTCCAGCTCGCAGATGGTAGAAATTAAGCACAGCTCTGGCAGAGTTAAACAGAGCGGCACCAATTTGCACCAGTGAAAGATTTGGCCTTGCTGAGTTAAAAACAAAGACGAGCTTGTCAGCTTTCCAGTCCATCTCCCTGGCACTACAGGATTGTTCTTCATAATGCATTTGCTAGTACTTTCCCCAGTTTAATTTTAAATGGCTTAAGCTCCCTGCATTTCCCTAGAGAGATTTCCCCACCGAGTAGTAGAGCTCACCATTATGAAATTCCTTTTAATGTAGTTTCTTTTTTTTTTCTTTCTTTCTTTCTTTTTTTTTTATTCTCTGTCTGCTAGTAGCTATAGGCTCTTGGACAACTACGCACCACTCATGTTTGCAGTCCTTTACCAGCCCCTGGCAGCCGTGGTTTCAGCCGGCTCTCATGGCTTAACTCTTTCACTCAGCGATCCTTCCCTGGCAGCAATAAATTGCTGTCTAAATTGCCTTTCTCTGATTTCATTTCTATGGCTCAGCTGCCAACGACGTGGCGCTTTGCAAACCTTTTGAGCTGAGACTAGTGCACGGCTTACTGACTGCTCCGTCCTCCCCGAAAGGATTGTGGCCATGGTTTTTGATCATTTGGAAAATAAATATATCTTTCTGAAGCCAAGAAAGCACCAGGATGGGATGTGGGCTCAGACTTCACCAACAGTGTTAAACATGGGCTTATGTTAGAGCTCATGCTTAAGAGCAGCCCATTTCCATGCGGTATTTAAATTTGAAGCAAACGCTTTGGTCCTTTGCTAGGTCGAAGCTTGTGGGGGAGACTGCCTCCTCCTAAAATGTCTTTTCATGTCCTGATCTTCATGACCTTGCCTTCCAGAGCCTGAGTTGGAAGCATCTCCCTGCGCCTTCTGCTCTCCTACACGCTGCTCTCTCCGCCTGCTGCTCCTCTCACATGTCCTCCTTTCCTCCTCTCTCCAGGTGATATGCACGCTGGTGGCGGCTTTCTTGCACTTCTTCTTCCTCTCCTCTTTCTGCTGGGTGCTGACCGAGGCTTGGCAGTCCTACATGGCCGTGACGGGCCGGTTACGGAACCGCATCATCCGCAAGCGCTTCTTGTGTCTCGGATGGGGTGAGGATCCTGGGTCTGCAGAGCATCTCCCCTGGGGTGGGGGGAAGCACTGTCCCCGCTATGGGATCCAAAGCAGAGAGGGTCCAGGCTACAAGAGGGACCAGTGCTCTGAGGAAGGCTTGACAGAGGGTTCTTGCAACCCTTTTGGAGGTGTCAAGAAGGGCTAAGATAGTTAAAAACAGCATGAGCAAGAGCTGTACGTCGTAGAATCATAGAATCATAGAATGGTTTAGGTTGGAAGGGACCTTAAAGATCATCGAGTTCCAACCCCCCTGCCATGCCCAGGGACACCTCCCACCAGACCAGGTTGCTCAAAGCCCTGTCTAACCTGGCTTTGAAAGTCCTTTTAGAAGTCCTGCCTGCTGCCCAGTGCACCCGAGGGTCACACAAAATAAATGGGCTGAGAGGGGGTGAATTTTCAAAGGGTGTGCTGGGGGTGGTTTCTCCTGGGTTTGGGGCTCTTTCTTCCTTTCTCCTTTTCTCTCTTTCACTGTCTCCTTCCATGTGCAACCCGGACTGAAGCAAGCTCTGAAATCCTGTCTCCATGGCAGCAGGGCCTTTCGTAGACAAATAAACTATGAGACTGGTGCAGATGCTTGTAACTAATTTTTTTTTTTTCCCTCTGCCTCTTCTGTATGTTTAATTTATTAGCCTTAAATGATGCATTCTGTAGTAGAAAACAAACACAAACCCATAACCTGGGCTTTCAAAGCAATAACAAGCGTGTGTTTGAAAGGAGCAACTGAACAAAAAGTTGCTCAAAGGCGAGCAGGCAAAAAAGAGAAAGGGGGAGAGAAAGCGTTGTGCGTCTGAGCTGTATTAGTGTCTCGTTTTACTACTGAAGTCGAGCATTTCACCCCAGGCAAGAAATTTCTGATGCTTACAAAGCACCCTGATGTGATTTATTCTGGCACATCAAGAGCCACTCTCATTCCAGCACCTGCATCTCTTTAAGTTTTCGCTCCTAGCTTTTGCTTACAAAAGAAAATAAATTGTGGTATTGAAATATAGTGTTTGTGTGTCGCAAGAACATAGCCACATACATGCAAAGCGCAGGCTGCATGCGCCCGTGTGTGCTCATGCATATGTTTGTACACAAACACTCTGGGACTCAAGGAACATCAGGGATATCAAATGCAAAAGACGAATATTTTTTCTAGGTAATAAAAAGGGATTTTTCTGATTTGTAAAAGCTGGGACAGATGGGCGTGTTAGCCAAGGGAATATTGGACGAGCGACATTCACATTTGTAGTCTGTCCAGGTTAAAAAAAAAAAAGAAAACAACCACCCTACATGTGTAGAAGCATAATTTGCACTGCTAGTAAAATGTAGTCATCTCTGAGCTAGGATGCACTGGCTGATAAATGATGCAGAATAACCATTTGGAATAGGTTAGGACAAGAAATGAAGAACACTCTCGCCTATTAAAGCAGCAAGGGAATTTCCGATATTTAGCATCCTGCTAGACTTCAGCTGTAGAGCTGGGATTAATGGCACTTCCAGGAGGGAGGAGGCTGAAAATATGTTATAAAGAGCATAATCTGAAATAATTAGCACATTTCACTTTGTCATGGGCTGATTCTCCCCCTTTTCCCCCTTTGCGTATTAGCATTTCTCTAAGCTCTTGTTCTAGATGTCTTTGCCAAGTTCTCAGCTGCTGTCAGCTGTAGCTCATTGAAGCTATAGTGGTTTTCATCGGCAGTGAGGTTTATTCCGTCGGTTTTTGTTCTTCTCTTGGGTCTGCAACTTTGTCTTTCCAGAAAAGAGTTTTTAGCAATTAGAATTTTTTTTTTTTGTAATTATTTAGAACAGACAGACAAACTGTTCCCTAGAAACAATTCAGTCATCATATTTAGCCCCAGTACAGATGAAATAATTTTGTCGGTCTTTTCACAACCATCTCAGAGTTTCCACAACTGGATTTGTAATGCTGCCATAGCTCAGGCTCTGAGTGGGTCTTCAGTTGTTCGTAACAGTTACGGCTCTTGGTATTTATTAACAAGCAACCTTTTCTAATGGGACGTAATGAACACATGACCTGATTCTCCTCTGGCCTGGCAGTACAAAACTCTTTGAAACAGGTTTCTGATGCATTAATTTGGAATTGTGAATGTAAAATTCACTTTCTGCAGGAAGCCCCCAAAACCTTGACAGTGACTCCATCGCACGAGTGACTGACTGCCTAGAAGGCTGATACAAAACACACGCAGTATATGGAACAGACCAGTTAGGAATAACTTTCTTTCAAATAATCAAAAAAATAGATTAAAAGCGTTGTTTGGGTTTTGGGTGGGTTTTTTTTTTTCAATCTAATCACATCTAACTGTGATCAGACTGTTAACAGCTCTCCCAAGGCGGAGGAGTACAGCACCCCTCGTTACTATGCTCTTTAGCTTAGCTACCGTAGCATTGCCACCACCTTCAATAACTGCTGCGTGTACAGCTCCATTTTCTTCACAAGCTGGGGCTCCTACCCAGGCTCGGTACGAGCCAGTCCCTGTAAGCTGATGAGTTCACAGCCCGAGTGTGTATTTCTGCATAATTATCACGTCTAAGAGAAGCACTTTGCGAAGAACAAGTTGCTATTTTTGGCGGAGCCCTAGCCAACTTTCCTCTTCCACAGGGCCTCTTGCATCAAGCTATACTCTTGAAAAAGTCCTTTCACATGTGATTTCTCGGTGTGCTTGCCATGGGATGCCATATTGATGGCATTGTGGTGAGTACAGCACCCAGGATATATCCAGATGAGGTGCGAAGGAGGCTCAGCAAGAGGAGTGATAGTCAATTAAGAATTAAAAAAAGAGAAAAGAAAAAAGGAAAAAAGAAAAAAAAAAAGAGACATCTTTTAAACCTACTGCCTGTTGGTTTTGAACTGATCAAATGGGAGCTGTGCTTGGAAATCTCATATGGGAAGAGAAACACCTCTCTTTATGATAACTCTCAAATGCTCTATATTCCAGCCAACTTGGCCTTATATCTCCCAGCTGGCTGCAGACCCTCACTATTAATCAATCTTGCAATGATTTGTATTGCTGAGTGACCACCCTGCCAGCAGGGTTATTGTCTGGATGCTGTGTCTGCACATCCTTGCGATCTACAGCATCTTTTGCAGCCGCCTGCTGTGACCTCTACAGCACACAAATTAGGGTCTCGTCAAGAAGCACTAATCCTAGCTGGCTTCTGATCCTGCTAATTCTTAATGGGATTTGCCCATCTTTAGCACTGAGATAGCTTAATTCATCATGTCACAAGGAGGCGGGCTATAAAAAGCCACACGGAGACCTCTGTAGCTGAAGAACCAGATGTTACTAGCCGATATCCAGGCATTTCTTTAGGGAAAGGGGAGAGCTCGGCTGGGACTAGTGAACCGGAGAAGTACTCAATCTCCTCTGTAGATCCTTGAGCAGTTTATCGTGGCACGGATAAGAAGGATCAGGCAGCTATTAGCAAGATGCAGTGTCTTTTGCTAGTTCTGATTGTGCCTGGGCGTTCGATGACGCAACAATTTCAGAACTTTTTAGGAGTTTTAGGCCAATAACCAGCAGGTTGCACAATAACCAGCAGGTTTTATTTATCCTCCTCACTCTCATTTTATGGGAGCTTCTAGTGGTAAGATCAAGGCCGTAGATTCACCCCCTTACGCACCTGAAATGCTATCCTCACGCTGGCACTGTTAGCTCATGACATCCTAAAGACAAATTGTGCTTTGTACACTGTGGCATCCCAGCCACAGACTAACTTGCTCATCCTTTGCAAGACTCGTAATGAAGTCTGCCTTCTCAAGGGCAGCTGGTTTCTCTTAGTTTATTCCCATTTTGGACACAAAAAGGCAAGAAAATCAGTATCCTGTTTTGCAGAAACACCTGATATTTTATACTCTTCTCCAATGTGGTTCAGAAGGACCTGATCTATTATAGATCATGCCTTTTATCTATTATAGATCAGGGAACCTCTTTGGGATAGGGGGAACTCGGTTTCCATTTCCTTTTCTGTCTCATTTGGGGTGAGATTTGAACCTGGGTTGTTCATCATACATTATGTTGAGAGCGAACATAGCCCTTAATATCCTCCTTGCTAGCACTTTTGGGTTGGGTTGTGGCTGACTATTCCATCTTCAGGAGACACTCTGATATATTCCTGGCCAGCCTGTGTACCAAAGAATAAAATAAATATATTTTACACATCTGCATGTGCTGTCAGTCCCCACACAACTGTTGAGACCGCAGCAGGGTATGAGCTGATTACAGCTGATGGCATTTACTTCATTAGCAGAGGTAACAAGGGTTCATGTTTTTGGCTCTGAAGGTCCTGAATTCAGTCTCTGCTGAAGACCTGGGCTGGGACAGATGGTGCTAGAATAAGACTGGGCAGAACAGGGTATATTATGCGGTTGAGTGGGAGAAGAGCTGCACATATGCCTAAATGACCAATTTTCTCTTGTTTTATTTCCACAGGGCTCCCCGCCTTGGTGGTTGCCATTTCTGTGGGATTTACTAAAGCCAAGGGGTATGGCACCGTGAACTAGTGAGTAAAGGAGCTCTTCCTCCTTTTTCTTCCTGTCTCACCCTCCACCCTTTTTTTCAAAATCCACTGACCTGCAGGGGCCAAGGTAGGAGCTAAATTCTGGTGTGCTGCCCACAGCAGAGGGAAGCAGGGATGATGGGAGAGGAAGGAGCCATCCTGCCTCCCCGCCTCCTCAAGCCATCAGCTGGCCCAGGTGGACTGTGTATTCCTTTAAAAACAAATTCATAGCAACTAATTAGATTTAACTGTAGTATATATAACATCACTTTGGTATAAGTACCTCCTATTTAGAGATTTTTAAAAATTCTTTTTAGGGGAAAATATGGAATATTTAAAGTTTAGGATGTTTAAAAATGAAAAATAGCTTTTGTGTTTGTCTATTTAATGGTTTGCTTGATTGGTCCCGGGTTTTCAAAATCACTTGGCTCAGTTTTAGGCACCAGAGCGAGCATGAGTTTTTTTCAAACCAAGTTTTTGAAAGCAATCTGAATTTGCCTGTTTTCCAAATTCCACGGGATTTGCCTTTAGGAAACTTTTATTTGCATATAATGGGGGAAGGAAGGCAGGGAAGAAATAACAGAATAAGACTGTGAAGAGGTAAAAAACCCATAAAGGCAAGGCTGGAATCATGCAGACCTGAGCATTAGTATAATTTAGAAAAAAAAAAAAAGAAAGAGAAAGTGTTATTTTTTCACCGTGTTATGAAGAAAATAGCTTAGAAATTTTATGCATAGTGCCAGCCAAAGGATAATATTTTATGTAGCAATAAATCAGACCTTTCCCTACTGCAACCCATCATTATTCAGAGCCTTCCTGGCCAGTGGTTTGCATCCCACATGAACAATATTTAAGACAAAGGCTGGAGATGTGGCCAGCGACAGATGAGAGCTTGATAGGTCCGCTGAGAAAATGTCATGTGGAATCCCTGCTCCTTCTCCGTGTTCCCAGCATATTCTGCACACCCACGACCAAATAGTCCAGGGTTTGCATTTTGATTGCAGGAGAGTATTAAAACAGCACAGCAGCATTCTCTGTCATCTTTGCAGTCTAAATTGCTGCAGTCTAAATTACTGTACAGTACAGAGGGCTCAAGGAAGGTGGGTTTGTCAAATGCAAATCCATAGATACAATTCCTGAAGCCTGTGCTGGCATCAGGATGCATTGGCTGTACCTGTCTTGACTTGCCTGCCCCAGCTCAGGTGATTTGGCTTCAGCGTGTGCTGGTGGGGAGGGATCCAGTGGTTGTCGTATGACTCAGAAGAGGACAACACACAGCCTGGCTTTCAGAAGTGCCACTGAGATCCCAAATGCCCTTTATCTTTTCTGTGGGGCTGCTGTTTCTGGGGCTTTCCTCCATGCAAGTCCACGAGAATAATTCATAATGAACAAGCATCAGGGGAATGGAGAAAGGCCCTAAATATTTGCTTCCTTTCCGTTTACAGACTTGCAGGAGTTGGTGCAAAGAGCTCAGTAGCTCCCTCCCCATTAATGCTTAAAACCGCAGAGTTTTGTGGTCAACGTTGACCACACAAAAGAGCCTGGAGGGGAAGGGAAGAACGTGCAAGAAAGCACGCCCTATTTCACTGCCCTGGACCACTGCGTGCCAACATCTCCCTGCCCCAGGGCAAAGCCCTCCCAGACTACAGCCAAAAGGGTGTCAACGCATGACAAAACCTGCCGGACTCCTGCTTTGCTCTCAGATTGGCACACCGGCGAGGTGGCCAACAGGCTGCACTGACTTTCCGTCCTCCCCAGCGGACGCTTAACCATGCCAGCTCTCCTCCTTTTGCTGCTAATCCTCTGACTCCTTACAGCCCTTAAATCTCTGTCACTCCTTGCGTCCAAGGGCTGGATGCTGCCCGTCTTGCAGCCCGGCAGGCTGGCTGGCTGCCTGCGGGGGATGGCAACGTTCCCGTGCTCCCAGCAGGAGCCACAGCCCAAATGACACCGTTTCCTAGCTCTGCTGTCGGGGACCTTCGCATTCCAGCAAGTCCAGTTCAGTCCTCTTTTCATCCTCTTCCATGCTGCGGCCCAGTAAAGCTGGTGAGTCCCAGCAAAGTCTTGAAAGGAGCAACAGTTCCTCTCAAGCCCGGAGAGCCCATCAGACATTCATAACACTGCCATCTTCTTGTAATTCCTGCTGTTGGCTTTGCGGAGAGCCAGAGCTAAACAGAGCTAACTCGCAGTCACACACTGAAGCCACCGTCTCTGCCCCGAGCAGCATGGATGTCCCCGTGGGCACTGGTTATGCAGTCCCCGTCCTCCCTCCGTGCAGCGAGGGGCAAGCGGGTGCACGCTGCTGGGCCAGGCGGATGGCGTGGTGGGTTCGTGGGCCATGATGCTGAGCGTAAAATGGTGCTGAGCATCGCTGTAAAGAGAGTTACATTTGCACATTGGTGCATTTTAAAATGTGAAGCAAATATTCACGTGGGCCGAGCTGGGCAGGGTGCCCCGACAGACTGCAGCGCATTCGCACTTATCCGTTTTCCAGCTCAAGAGGCATAAAAGCTCTTACATTTATGTGTGGGGAGGCCCTTGGTTTTACCTCTCCTCTAGAGCAAAGTCAACATTACGCAGCAGTAATTTCAGAGCTGAACTCCAAAACTTGATGTTGTTCAGACCTAGATTTAACACTGTCTAATCATAGAATGGTTTAGGTTGGAAGGGACCTTGAAGATCATCGAGTTCCAACCCCCCTACCATAGGCAGGGATACCTCTCACTAGACCAGGTTGCCCAAGGCCACGTCCAGCATAGAATCATAGAAATGCTAAAGGTATCTATAAACACAATGCAGCCTTGTATCAAAGCTTGTCCCAGGATGCTTTTTGGTGTCTGGCCATTGCAGGAATGAGTGAGGTAGTTTCAAAGCTTGGAGCTAGAGCTCAGGAGCTATTTTAGCTTCATCTCTAGTTAGTATAGGACGTGCACAGGGCATTTCAAATGGGCAGTGGCAGACTTTCAAGGCACGAAGTTTCCATCTTGCAGAAGGAAGGAAAGACATTAGCCACAACACATCCCTCCCCGTGAAGCAGGGGACAAGAGTTGACATGATAAACCACAAGGGACTTCACAGTGCCTTTCAAAGCTTCTTCCAACCTTGCAATTTCTGGATCCTAAAAGTAGTGCATTAGCGCCTGTTGGTTTTCTTGTGGAGATGGGCATTAAGACAAAGCAGGGCTCTGATGTTTAGCTGAGCACAGGTTTTGGCACTCAACATCAATTTTTTTTCTCATCCCACTCAGTGGTAAAAAAAACCAACCTGACGTCCATCTATGGGACATGGTCATGAGAGCATTTTGGGGACAGCTGCAACTATTCAAGGCATTGCAGCACTAATCTCGGTGTTACAGATTCCCAGGGCAAAGCTGGTAGAAGGGACAGTGTGTGAAATGCATAACGTGTCTCTGTGTCACGATGACTGAAACTGGTCATCTGCAGGGTACCCCACGGCAGCCAACTGCAGTGGAGCAAGTGAAGGGAGGAACCTCCAACAGGGTGGTCTACCTGGGCCCTAAGCAAGATTTCACCCAGTTTTGTCCTGTCTTTTTTTTTGTACATGGGATAAAGCTATTCCATAACTATAAAAACACAACTGAGCAGCAGCATGGAAGCCTGTCCCATCAAGACGTGGTAGCAGTTGAACGGTTGGGCAGAGACCAGAGACACTGCTAAGTGTGGGAAGGTTGTATATAATATTTAATATTTACCCTGTAGCTGGCCAGACTAGGCTACCGAGTGGTAAGATTAGAAGGAAGAGAGAGGTTCAAATTAAAAATGGAATATGTGCTGCAGGATTTGGACTACATCGCTGTTGTTTTCTGAGTGGCGGTTCCCCAGCAGCCATTCACTCAGAGGCCTTTATTGCTCAGGACACTTCTTTTGGAGTGCTATGAACTCTCCCTCTACAATGAGGGGAGGAGGACACAGGGGTATTTTTCCTTCTTCTTATCTGAACAGCATTTTGAAAGGACATTTTGCAGTTGTTTGGAGAGCTGCTGGAGTAGGGTACGGGCTGTACTTCCAGTCTCAAAGAAAGTCTTAGAGATAATGGAGGTCTAGAGGACCCGCCACTGCTCACCTCCTTGTATTAGGCTGAATGCCTGAATAATAACTCTCCTTTTAGCCGGTACTCCAGAGACTGACTCTGGACCTCTAAAGCTTGACAAACTGCCTCCTAAAGCTTGAACTGAGTAATTGAGGTTGTGCTTCTGGTAGTTGGTAACTCATATCCTTCCCCACAAGAGAGCCCGCAAAAAGTTTTCTGAGAGCAGTGCCAAACCACAGCAAATTTCCAGGGGTCCTCGTGTGTCATTACGTCAGGGCTTCTGTCACCCACGGGTATCTCAGTAGCTTCTATATTAATCTGTAAATTAACACTGGTGGAACAGCCCTGATTCCCAGCTTTAGTCTCCGTTATACAAATATGTTGGCTGTCGCATTGGGGTTGCTTGAGTTTGCACACGATTGAGGTGAGACCTGTTGCTGGCAGAGCTGTATGGTGTAGTCAAGAAGGTCTCAGTGGAAGTCAGCTCTTCGCAGGACCAAGACAAAAGCCATCCATCGTCACGTCTTTGCTGTGGCAGATTCACAAAAGGATCAGATGTTTTGCAAAGAGGTCTTTCGCGTTAAACACAAGAGCTGCTGTCAATCGGGGAAGCACTGCTTAGAAATAGTATTCTGGAGCTGCTGAGCATTGTTAAACCGTTCACTTACTCCCTTCCAGTGGTAATTTTATTTAAGAGATCTGTGAAGAGATCCCTTGGCAAGTACTGGGGAACCTCTTAGTGAAATGCAAATATTTCTGTGCCTTGTAGGCACAAGGCTAAAAGCATCTCCACTAAGACTGATACATTGCTGGAGTTTGCTGTCAGTTCCTGTCTCGGATATCACTTCACCCTTTCCCTTCCCGTGCTGTCAGCCACCACCTCTGACAGCCTTGGAAATGCTTCGATTAAGCGCTGTGGCAGGGAGGTCAGGCAGTCAGAAGGGATAAGGACCAGTGCTTGGTGATGTGTGAACTTGCCTTCAGAAAGCCTTGATGCTCAGAGGGGAAGAGGGGCTGCCAGGGACCTGACACGAACGAGAGCCCTCGTTGCACCAAGTCCACATTGCTAATTGGAGTTGGGGCTGTCAGTTCCTTTCTTCGGCTGATTGTCAGCTGGAAGAGACCCTGGGAAACACGGTCTCCAAATTAGAGCGTTGGAGAAAAAAGGTCTGGGCAAGGACTGGGATTTGGGAGCCTTCTTGGTTTCCCCCCTGCCTTCTCCTTGCATTTAGGGAGACGTCCAGTTATTGCAACCCTCCAAAGCTTCATTCTTGTCCCTCCCTCCCCAGCTGATTATTCGTTTTATTATTACAGCTGCTCAGACTGTTTGTGACAGAGCAACTTGCTATCAGGAAGAAATCAGAATTGATTAAATTAACACATTACAGGTTTAATTTAGAAATAAACAACATGCAGGCCTCAGAGAAAAACAGAATGTCCTGCTTTCAATTTTCAATTTGAAATACTTTTTTTTTTTTTTCATTTCCCAAATGTTCTGCATTTTGGGGCAAAAAAAAAAACCAACATTTTTTTGCAACTCAGAATTGATACAAAAACATATGAGGCTGATCAGCAAAACTGAAATGTTTCCAGGAGGGCTTTGTTTCCTGGGAGACCCTGAAAGGCAGCATCCGTTTGCTTCTGATCATAGAATCATAGAATGGTTTAGGTTGGAAGGGACCTTGAAGATCATCGAGTTCCAACCCCTCTGCCACAGGCAGGGATACCTCTCACTAGACCAGGTTGCCCAAGGCCACGTCCAGCCTGGCCTTGAACACCTCCAGGGATGGGGCTTCAACAACCTCTCTGGGCAACCTGTTCCAGTGCCTTACCACCCTTAAAGTGAAAAACTTCTTCCTAATGTTTAATCTAAACCTGCCCTCTTCCAGCTTAAAGCCGTTCCCCCTCGTCCTATCACTACATGCCCTAGTAAAAAGTCCTTCCCCAGAATGAAACCATATTGCGCGGAGTACAGGCACGTAACTGAATTACTGCAGGGTTAGCTGGGTTAAGAGCTTTGAGAAAGTCCTTGCTCCATTGTGGTTGCCCGCTCTTATCCTGTGGTAAAGGCACGGTAATTTACTGCTGAAACAGGATTACTTCATTTTGCATTTTCTCCAGGGTACTGCGATGTCAAAGCATGCAAACTTTCTGTGAGGTTGCTGACACAGTGTAAATTTGCATCCTCTCTTGCCCTGAAGTACCTGGTTTCTGTGTCCATGCTCTGAATTGCTGGATTCCCCACAAAAGGGAAATTTCAGCTCCAGTGCTGCTGTAACTATTCATGAGTGCCGCAGAGTCACAGACTGGTTAAGGTGGGAAAGCGATCTCTGGAGGCTGTCTGGTCCAACTACCCCGCTCAAGCAGAGTCACCTAGAGTTGGCTGCCCAGGACCATGCCCGGACTGCTTTTGTATGTCTCCAAGGATAGAGACTCCGCAGCCCCTCTGCTCATCCTTTGCCAGTGCTCCGTCACTCTCACAGTGAAAAAGTGTTTCCTTCCTGACTTTACAGTCAAACCTGAAAATCCCTGCTGGCTCTTCAGACACCCTGTGATGCTCAGCTCTGAGGATGGGAGCAGGATGAGACCTCCCCTGCCCACTTTTGCTTGTTTTTTTTACACGAGGTTTGTCAGTATGGGGATGTGGCTGTGCAGTGAGATCTGCGTGTGAATATACGGTGCTGTAGGAGCTCTGTGGGGGACACCTGGAGAATATTCACACTGTTTACACGACAGATGGGATTCATCTCCCGAGTGGTGTCTCCATCTGTGTCAGGGGCACTGCTTACTTGGATGGTGAAGATCTGGTCAAGGCAGTCAATGGAGTTCAGGTTGTGATTCATCTAATTGAATGTAGATGCCTCATCCTGGACTGATTTTTGTTGGATCTCTGCTGACTCGAAATGTCACCAAGAGTGACTTTCTTTGTGGTAGGCACCAACACGGCAGACATCAGCACCTAGTCAGAAGAGGCCCCTCAGTTTGTGTAGGCACTAGGCAGTTTAGGAGCCTAAATTCCACACATGGTCAGTGGAGGAAGGAGAAGTCCTTCTGCGGTTACATGGTGTGAGGGAGAAGGAACAAGCTGGTTTCCAGAAGAGGCACCACACACATCACATTCAGCTCATTCCTTAAGAGTATCCACTTAAGGAGTGCTGTGACTTCCCACCTCACTGCTGTGTTGTAAAATTTCTGCATGGCAGCAAGCTCAAAGGGAGGATCCAGAAGAAGAAATGTACTGCACTCCTTGAGCCTTCGGTGGGCAAAGCGGTTAGCAAATGAGCGAGGGACAATTTCCACTGTTTCTGTTCTTTTGCTTGAGTGAGTAGGACAAGAGCATCATCTTGCCAGCAAACTGATGCAACTGCTTCCAGGACCTGAGCTGAAACAGAGCACTGTCGTTAATTTTGCATGCATTCCTCTGTTGACAATCAAATGCCGTTCTGCAGGCAGACCCCCAGGCAAATGAACTTGCTTGCTGTAAAGTCTGAGACTTTTTTGCCATAGGGTATCACCTCTCAAGATGAACTCTGCAGGCAAAGAGAAGAAGCAAACATGCGCCTCTCGGTGACGCTAGCCACTGGGTAACTTTCTTTTCTCTCTTCGTTTTCCAGCTGCTGGCTGTCGTTAGAGGGAGGTCTTCTCTACGCCTTCGTGGGACCGGCGGCTGCTGTCGTTTTGGTATTTAAGCTTGGCTGAAAGTTTTTTTTTTTTTCTTTCCTCTTTATCTTATAGCACTTCCCTTGTTCTTTCAACCCAAGAATGCCCCTCTTTATTTCCACTCGTGTTTCGAATAGCTTTATCCTTCGGGAATAAAGAGCAAAGTGTTAGAACCCAGCAATCTGGGATGGGTTTGATTCTGAAATACAATATGCCTCGGCTCTCAGCCTTCCACCTCTGTCCTCTCTGGAGTCCCATAGACATCTGATTAATGCTTTACGTTGGTTTTGCCCTATCTGGATGGAAGTGCAGGATGATGGTGGAAAACTCTGACATTAACTCCTTCAGAAACTGCTGTTGCTGGTTGCTTTCAGACCAGGCTGTGCCTCCACAGCCGGCATTTATTCCTCACCTGTCCCAAATGGCCAGTGCATGTGGGCAGCTTCCTTGTTTGCAAGTGAAATGGAGGTCAGTGCCCAGGGGATCCTTTGTGACCCTAAACATGTCGTGTTTGCTTCTAGTTCAAAGAAATGGCATGGTCAAAGTGAACATTCCTAAACTTTGTCCCACCCGCTCATGCATGGTGGGAGTCTGTTCTACTGTCCCCTCACCCTTGGCTCCAACACAGCACCAAAACAGTCTTGGCTGGTTATTACTTGAGTTGAAGGTGTCACTCAAGAGATGACATACCTTTCATCAAGCTTTCCTGCTGTTGAAGCCTCACTGACCATGAGAAATCTTGACTGTCAGGGTTCAAAGAATTTGAGAACTGCTGGTCCTCTAGGAAATCCCTCCTGCAGGAATTTCAAATGGGTGTAAATCCGCATTTGAGCCCCCACATGTAAGTGACAGTCTGCAGTTTCTCTCCAGCCCAGCGTTTTATCCAGTGTCTCTAAGGCTCAAGTGCCCTGAAGGGTCCCACAGGAGTGGGGTTGTTGACTCTCACAATTTCTTTTTTGGATCAGGCTTTTGTTGCGTGCAGTGCCTGGGGGGTTAACTGCCCCGCAGCAGGAGCACGCTTCCAGGAGAATAACTACATGAAAGCTCTTGCTGCCTCTATTCTCACTGCTGTCATTGCACATCAAACCACCTTGGTGCCATCGTTTCATCACGATGACAAAGAGACAAGCCAGCAGTTACCCCTCCTCTATAATAAAGCAAAGCGTGTATCAGTTAGGGTCTTTCTTTAGCGTAGGGCTGCAACGCATAGCTGAGCCTTCAGATAGCAGTCAGAAAAGAGTGGGGATAAGCAGATGTTCATGCCAGCCAGTCATTAGATCTCTGTAGGCACGTGATAGTCAGATTTCCTTCAGTAATGTAGCTGATGGGGGTCAGGGTCTTCTTTATAGCCAGGATAATTGACAGGAGCATTAAGTGGCTTAGTGCTTTCAGATGAACTAGCTCTTTGCCCCTACAACAACATAACAGCCGATATCTCTGTGGAGTGGCTTGAATGCTCCATAGGCAGCGGTGATTAGGAGGAGGGAGGGAGCTTTGGTAGTGCCCAGAGAAGGGGGAGTCAATCTGCTTCCTCAACCCATCTTGCTTTTGTTGTGCCAACAACAAGGGAAGTAATCTTTTGGCTTTCCTTAGCGTTTTTAAAGCGTGAGAAAACCACATGAGCCTACTTCCATTTGGCATCTCAGTTTTCGCTCACCATTGAAGCTGGAAATGGAGATGTCCTTACATAGGGGTCAACACCTGCAGATGGTGGTTCCTACAGCTGATCTGAGGAAGTGGTGAATCATCTCTGGGGGTGTCTGTCTCTATTCAGTACCTAGAGAGAGAGCCTACACACCTAGTTTAGACTACCTGACTCATTGCTGGCTAAAGTGAGAAGTGGGTGCTGCCCAAGTTGGTATATAAACTGAGAAGCTTGGGGAAGGAGCAGCAGCGTTGAAAGCCATTTCATAAACGGTAACCTGGGAAAGAGATAAGCTCAATAAGTTGCCCAGATTCACACTGTGACTTTTAGCAGAGCCAGAAGCTGAACACACTGTTCTCAAGTGTGCACTGTCCACAAAACTGGAAAGATGTCCGTTCTCCGTGTACTTTGTCTGGATTTGAGGTTGACCATGTCAGCGATGGAGAGACACTCCACCTGGCTCAACGTAAGGACAGTCAGGCTCTTGCAGGGCTGTACAGGGGATATGCAGCTGTGCTGCTCTCAGGCCAGGTTTGCTCCAGAGACGATACGGCTGCTGTTGGGCAGGGGTGCACAGATCAAGGCAGGACTTGACTCTGTGCCTGAGCTCTTTCTCACCCAAAACTCTGAGTGTGATGTGTAGATGCCCAAGTGACTTTGCAGACAGCTGACTTGGCTACAGCTGGGCTTCTCACCTCTGCCTTAGCCCTGGCCAGGCATCTCTGTATTGCAGTTCTCCTATCAACATGATTTTTCTATTACTTGTAGTAACCTTCTTCCTCCACGCCCTGCCTTATTATTCTCCACGTTAGAAAGAGGCCTTTGGCTTGGAGAATAACTTTACTCAAAATAATATTCTTAAGATGGTTGACCTGCAGCTTCAGCAATATTTGCAACTTGCAGTCAGTCCACTGACACTGACTGGCTGCAAAGGTTTGACCTTTAGTCTTAAAAATCCTGGCAACCTGAAATGCAGAGCTGTTGCAAGCAGCTTTACTCACCCAGCTCAGGTTAAGCAGCCTGGTGATAATTGTGTGCAGGTTGAAGGCAACAGGTTACTGCAGGGAAAGGCTCATGGCATGGTGAAGGCAGGACAGAGAGTCATCAGTTATCAGGTATTGGTTCTTTCAAAGTCTGAATCTCAGACTTGTGTCTTTGCTTCTGGATAGCATCGCAGAGATGAAGAAGTAAAGCTACACTGCATGTTATTAAGAGTGGCTGAGTTTAGAAGCATGTCCATGTGATATCTCTGAAGAAATGGAGCCAGGATCAGAGCAGTACGTTGATCATGGTGATCAATGTACTGGATAAAATAGCTTTTATTTATTAAAACAGTTGCAGAGCTGCAATTGCAGAGCTGCACTTTGTCTTTCCTACCGCCTTGCTGTACCTTAAAGTCTCTCTTGCACTCACCAGCCTCCAGCACAGTGAAGAAGGATCAGTGAATTGAAAGTGCTCGCTCTCTCCAAGCACATAACTAGGGTTTGATTTCCTGCTGATCCTTGGCTGAGTTACTGCGTCTGACTTGCCAGCGTTGTTTCTCTAAAACAATGCCATGGTGAGCTCTAGAAATGGACTCGCAGCTGTGGAAAGTAGTCCACTGACCCAGCAGCTGATGCAAAAGGAAATAACTGCTATTTGTGAGATCTTCCATTTATTCCCAGCTGTGGACTCCACATCAGTGAGCTGGGTCGTGTCCTGCTGAAACCAGCAATCCAAACTCAGAAAGACTGCTTATTCTGGATGATGATTTAGGCAATTAGATGGAAGCTTGGTGTGAGCAGACATCTCCCTTCCTTTAGGCAACGATGTGTTGTACTGGGTGTCTCTTAGGACCACCTCTCAAGGGTCTATTAAACTCACCAACGTTCTCAGCAAACATGTCATGTTGCACATCTCTGAATTTGGCCTTAAACATTTCCTTGCAAGCCCCACATGCAGAAGAGCATCTAGCGCATCATTCTACCAATGCCAGATGTTTGACTGTCAGCAAAACTTCCGTTGTCACTTTTTTCCACCATCAGTGCTGTGCCTCCATGAAGAGAGTGGTGCTCATGTGTCACTAAAGTGTTCACATGCAGAGGTTGCTGAGGTTTGGATGAAGTTTGTGAAACAGATGCAGCTGGCAGCAGCGAATGCAGTCAGAAAGGCACAGGGAGCAGTTTAGCACCCCTTCACTATGCATAGTCTGTGAATATTTGTACCTGATTGATACAGACATCCATGCTCTCACCCTAACAATGCAGGATGAGAGATTGCATGCAGTTGCCCTGCCCCTGATTTTTTTGGGGAACAGCTAGATGGCTAATCTACGTGCTGTGCCATCTGCAGTATCTCTCAAGACATCCCACCATAATAGCCAATGTTTCTACTTGCTCTGGTGCCCCTCCACCTCTTATTTTGAGAGCAGCAGTGCTGGTTCACCGAGCAAGAGCTATGACGAGCTGTCTGCATCACACCACCCCACCCTCACAAGGCTGCAGCTTTGGTAGCGCAGACTCCAGAAGGCACTTTTGAAAGTAGCCAGCGTCAGCCCACTGCTCTCTCCTGCATTGGCCCTTTTCTCTTTGTATTAACCTCAAAAAATTGTTCTTGTGCCTACAGTTTGCCTTGCTAGATCTTGAGCATGCGTTGGGCTTCAAACAGCCCTGCAGCAATCCGAGCACTTTACAGTCTTGTCCTGGTTCATGGAGACCTCTCCGACCTGCTGCCAGCTGCATTAATGCTGTCCTGAACTCACTGAAGCATGGCCAGGGGAGGTGGGACAGGGTGGAGAAGGGACAGAAAGGGTGGTGGCCTGCAGAAGTGTGACCGTGCTACCGAGCTCTGGGAGAAAGGGGAAGGATTTAGCTTTCCAAATCTTGGGTTTTTCCTTCTGTGCTACTCAGTTTGACCTAACCTACTTGAGAACAAAACTGTGTGTTGTTTCTCTTTCAACAGGTGAACATGGTTATTGGCATTCTGGTTTTTAACAAACTTGTATCCAAAGATGGAATAACAGATAAGAAACTGAAGGAACGGGCAGGGTATGCCTTATCAATACATCTAAGTAAAGAATGAAAAAAAAAACACCACCAAACAAGGTTGTGATCAATAACCAGGCAAGGAATTCAAAGAGAGGTTGGAGATGCAAACAAAAAATCAAAAGCAGATTTAAACAAAATGAACAAAAAAAACCCCAAACAGTTGGTTTAATCTCTCTGTCTTGTCACTCAGTGCAGCAGAGACAAAAGACCTGAGAAGCAGCATTGTGTTACCATGGAGGAAGGTTAGAAGTTCATCTCTTTGTTAAAATGGCTTCAGCCCAGGCTGATATATCCTCCTAAAGATTAGGCGGAGCAAAGTGGTTCTTCTCACTATCTCCCAGAGACAGCAGCTGGATGAGAGAGGGACTCATGGTTGCTGAGTGTGGCACGTGGCATGGGCTGTGTAACAGAGAAGCCATGACTAATGGCTGGCAGGTGGCTGAGGGACAGCAAAGGTGTGTGATACTTTTAAGGAAAGGATCTTTGGACATCTAGCAGTGAGCAGATTAGTAGATGGATGGAAGTGTAAAGAGTAAGTAAAGATACTTCTTCTGCAAGAAAAATTTTTGATGCCACCTGAGGTTCTTTATCTTCTCCACAGCCACCGCCTCACCCTTCACCCCTAAAGCCCAGGGCTTGTGTTACCTGGTTTTCTTTGCAGCATAAATTGAAGAACTGACTCCACGGTTCTTATCACCCTGGTCTCACTAGGGGTTGGCTGGGGTGACAGCTGCCATCGGGGCTCTCTGTTGGTTTACTTCCAAACTCTGTTGACAATGGCTATTTTGTCATCGACTCCAGCAGGATGAGACACACCCCCTCCCTTCATCTTCATTTCTAGAAATGAGTCTGTAGCCTGCTCAGACTTTTTCTCTGAGCTATGCCATGCTCCAAGCAAAGGACAGAAATGGCACGCTGACACTCTGCCTCAAATCAAATGCACAGGTCAGCCCGGCTGCTGATGTTTGTACGTTATTTTCCACTGCCTTACTTGGCTTGCTGTTGCAGTCTTGTTGCAACCTATCTCCTTACCTGCTGCTACGAAAGACAGCATTGTGTGTTCTCACTTGTCCATTGATGACATTTGATCTATCACTGCAGATAATGATCGTATTCTTGAAGGAAGAAGTTGTTTGCAAAGAGACAAGGAGAGCAAGAGGTGTTCTGGTACCTCTGCACCACGGCTCCAGGCAGAACCTAAAACCTTAGGAAGCTGGTGGAGAAGACACAGGAGTCTCCACCGTAGTCTATCTATGAAAGCCGAGGGACCGTGGGTACCTGCTGTCTGGTTTGCTGCACTCCCAGGCTTCACAGAGAGGATAAGCTACTTTATCCACTGCGGTGCTGCAAAAGCCTTGAGCCCTAAAATCGGGACTCAGAGGGCAGAGGCAGAAAGTACAGACAAGGTTCAATATTCCTGTCATTGCAATATTGAGTAGTTCTGGTGGAAGTGGTTTTTAATTGAGTGATGGCAGCAAAACTGAGGGCAGAAGCAAGCTTTTATCCAGCCAGGGGAGAAACACAGGAACATGTTAAGGTTCATGTTTTATCAGCAGTGTTGACATACCCTCAGTGCAGCAAAGAGGGGAATCTCAATGCCTGAGCAGTGCCATGGTCGTGGTAACAGGAGGAGACTTAAGCACGTTTGGATGACCAAAGGTACCGGTTGCTGCTGGGTTGAACAGGTACGCAAAGAAGTGACCTTGGTGCATTGCTTAAAGTAGCTGCTAACAAGCGTGTGCTTTTTTCTGGGTGATGCCCTTTACAAAGAGAGAACTCAAGAAAATATCCGAACTGCAGGCAGAGTCTGTAGCAAGATAATTACGCTTGAAAGTCAGCGCTGAAATAAATGGTTTATTGGATTAGCAGAGCAGCAAGTTTCTGTCTGTCAGTCTCTCCTTCTCTAATCTAAAATGCATACAGAGTGACCTTATTTAATACATAGCAGCTGGTTATTGATCACACTCATAGTTGTACTTTGCAAATGAAACCTACAAAGCAAAAAAAAAAAAGAAAAAGTCATTTTTCTGATGTTCTTTGTTTTTTCTTTCTTTTCTCTTTTTTCCCCCCTCTTTTGTGTCCGTGTGTGTGTGTGCAGCACTTTTAAGCCTTCTCTGTGCTCAATGATTTTGTTCTCCTTTCGAAGTGCACCCGCTGAGAGTGCGGAAGCACTTTTGAGAGCTCTGGTGCCCCTTCCCTTTAGCTAGCCGCTTCTGGCCTGGGCTTGGGAACCGTGTTGGAAGGTAGATCTGAAGATAATCAGAATGAGTAACGGCCTTGGAGATGTTTGGATCTGAGGAGATGGTGTAAAGAAACGTTGTGTTTCCTTTAGCAGAGGCAAGAAGTATGGTTCAGTGTTGCAAAAAAAAAAAACAAAAAAAAAAAAAAAAAAAAAAAAAAAAAAAAAAGGGAAAGAAAACCTAAAAGAGGAAGAAAAAAAGACCTGTTAAACACTAAGGGGAGCCCAGCACACATACTGCAGATCGGTTGGCACAAATAAATCGGTGCAAACAGTTCCCGCGAAATAATAACCAAGAGATGATAGGGTTTGCCCTATACTTAGCAAAGGAAATTGCTGTGATTACTGTTGTCACATCTGTCAGAAAAAGTTGACTTTCTAATGGCAATGACTTTATAGATATATCATAAAAACAGGCTGTAGAGAGTTGGGTGTGATTACCTGGAGAGCTGGAGAAATGCACACAAGTGCCCCAACTCCTATCCGGGCATGGGAGAAAACCATGGAAGCGTCTCCCAGCAGAATGGTCTTGATTCGCGGCCAGCTGCACTGACAGTGTTTGAGCTCTATTGACAGGAGTGCTACTAAAACCGTATGTTTTAATGTCAGACGCAGGAGCCTTTAAAATGAATTTTAAATTTATTCATCCAGCATTTATTCCAGAAGTATTTGTGTGCTCACGCAGCCAGGGAAGAAGAATGAGACTATAGGGTATATTCACAAAGGCTAATTTTAGCCTGCTGTGTTTAATCTCCCTAGGCTTCCTCTGTAACTACTGGAGAGAGACGGGAGCCTTGTTGAGTTGTTCCGACTTGCCCCTTAGAGGACCTTTACCTCTTTTATCTCTCCGTTGATTATAGAGAGGACTTGAGAAAGTTTGCCCCAATACCTTGTTTGAAATACTCTCTGCGCGACTGTCCTGGCGGGGTGTAACGGAGCTGGATTGTCAGTGCATAGAGAAGAAAGTAATTGGAAAGATAATAACTACATTAAAATAGGAACAGATTCGGATTGCCCTTCATCTGGGAATGTTTTTTGTTGGAAGCAGGGCTCCTGCTCTTTGGGCTCGTGCGTGGTGTAAAGCACTGCTTGATAAAAGGTGGCAATGTCCAGGCTCCAGTGAACGCACCAGATGAGTCCGTGAGCTGTTTGTGGATATTTAGGAAGCAGAAAACGCTAAATTAAATGAATGCATTATTCACTGTGATTATTTCATTAGCTACCCTTTCATACATACAGGCACCAATATAAACCTGCTACGGAAATTCAATATATTAACAACCTCATGCCCCCAACAAGAACAAATTAGTATATAAATGTATCCACATCTCTGCCTACTGCTTACAGCTTTCTGCATAAATACACCCAACAGCAGTTACAGTTGTGTGTTATAGTGGTCTTTTGGCCAGTTCTTTGTGATTCAGTGTCATTCATGTTTTTTCTGGTATAGTTTTCCATCAAATTCCTCAAATCAATCTACTTTCTTTTTGCTGCCTATCTCTGCCTCTCTCTGTCTCTCTGCTTATCTGTTCTTTGTGGCTTATAGATCTGGGGATAAGCTGTCTTTTTTTAAGGGTCGTGCACTTACTGCCTCTCAAGACCCACTTTATCTTTGGTTCAGCCATTGTCCTCACTGGATTTAGACCACCCTTCCCGAAAGATACGTAACTATTGACACAGAAGTTAATTTTCTCTGTGTCTGAAGGCTGAAAGTTTCTGTGGGATACCTTAGCCATTATTCTGGAAGGGAGTAATGGTTTATGTCACTGTAACTAATTAAAAGACCAATCAATAGCCACTTGAAAGTGGGCCACTAGGACCACTGATAATGCTGTGTTGGTGTTCATGGGGATGTCTTTTTTGCAGTGAGACTGAACACAAAGTTGTAAAAATTAAGAAATGATCTCTCAACTTTCCTAATCTCTCTCCCAGGCAGGGTAGGGCTGCAGAAGCCTCAGAGTTTGGTACCTGCAAACACTACACCTCACCAGCTGCACTGCCATCACCCAAGAATGACAGACCTACTGTCTTTTGGCAGGGACGTTCATGCCTTCTCTGATACCAGGCACTACATATAGATCTGTAGGATGTTTTGCAGACTCCTGCCCATTTTCTAAGACAGATCTGATGTGGAAGTCTATCCATGCAAATCAGAGAGTGCACCCAAACTAGTAAATTCTGGGAAGAAATAGGGCCAATGCCAAGCTAATGTGGCTTCTGGGCTCCTGAGTAAGAGCTGGATTGACAGCTAGGTGGGTTCACACACATCATCTTCTAAAAATCGTGAAGACATGCCCTTTAGCAGATCCCTCCAGCCCCTTATGCCAGCAGCCCACATTGGCCAGGTTCTGTGGTTGATCCCATCCAGAAAAAGTGGGAGCAACTGATGTGAATAAGTCTCAGGCTTCATCCCAAAGATGTTTTCAGCTCCAAAACAAAATCTGAGAATGTCTCAAAAGTAGTCAGCCAGTCCAGCTCCCTCAGGGCAGGTTGATGTTCTTACAAAGAAGCTCAGGCTTAACTTCCAGGACATAAACAGTCCCATTTCCCATGTCCTTCATCACATATTAAGCAGCCAAAGAGTGGCCTATCTCCTGGTATTGTCAGCTGCCACGGGGGTATCCCCACCAAGGCAAGGATCAGCACACAAGGGCCAGTGGAGAAAATATATGACTTATCCCTTGCATTGCTTTAGGAAAGCAGATAAGCAGACACGGACCCCACAGCCCTACTTCTTGCCTTCTACTGTACAACCCTGCCACCTTTTTTGTTTTGGAGCAAAAAGGCCAGGAGGGAAAAGAGCAATTTCTCAAAAACAAACCAAAAGAAGGAGGTAGAGACTGGGAGAGCGGTACTGGTTTCTCTTCCATGGGTGCCAGAGAGAGACACCCCGAATCTGGCAAAACATTCACCAACACAGTTCCACCCTCTCCAGCGGCACCAACACGTCTCTGAATTGTACATTTTTTCCCATTTCCCGCATCTGGAGTGGTACAGATGAGAGTTTTATTCCTGCCTGTCTTTCATTTCTCTTTTCAAACTGGGTATGGTTGGTTGGTTCCCTTTCTTCCTTTCTTTCGTTCTTTCTTTCTTTTGGCTTCTCTTTCCCTTTCCTTTCTACGTTTGTGTTCATAAGCAAAGTGTTTTGTTTTGTTTCAGTCTTTTGGTTTTAATTGCAGTCAGATGGCAGTGCCCCTTTACGGCATGACGCTCAAATGTTCCAAGTGTGGAGTAGTTTCTTCTGCTGAAGTTTCGGCCACAGCCACCAGTAACGCCATGTTAGTTCCTCTAATTTCAACTTCTTTTCTTTCTTTCTTTCCACTTTTTTTTTTAATTTATTTTATTTCCCTCTTTCATTTCCCTGCACTCACCAGCCCTTGTTTGTTTTCTCTCCCCATGTCCCTGCCCACCTTCCCGCATCCCCAACTCTCCCTGACCTCATTCTGTGGGCCATGAGTAGTGTAGGGCTCCTGCAACATCCCTGGAGCGAAAGCTGATGGGCTGGATCCTGAAAAGCGCTTTATGACATGCCTAGATTTAAGCATGTGAGCAGCCCATGGAAGACAAAGGGACTCTTCATTTGTTGGAAGCTGGGTATATGTTTAATGCCCCCATTTAATTTAGTTCTTGGAGTTACAGACTTAAAGATGTGGTTCCCATTATTTTTTTCTGGTAGATGGGGGCCTCAAACTCCGGCTTTGTCAAACACTTAAGCTTGATTTTTTTACTCCAGAGGCTGCAGAGCATTGAGTATGATTTAAGTGAGCTGGTGAATCACTTCTCAGTGTTGGGTTTTTTTCTCTTATAAAAGGCTAGAGTTAAGTCTAATACCTCGTAGGGCTGCAGTTCTGATTTGATAAGTGTTGACTGCCTCTTTTGGACCCCTAAAAGCACTTGGAGTTAGTTCTCAAAATCTTAAAGCGTTTCATAGCTCTGAGTTACAGAAGTCAAATGCTGTTAAATCTTTTCTTAGATGCCGCTGGAGTAAGTTAAAAAAAAAAAAAAAAAAGAAAATGCCAGAGCTTTGTTCTGCTGGAGAAATTGTTGCTATTTATATAGTTGGCTTTTTTCCCAAAGGTTAAGGTAGAAGGGAGAGCTATGAAGGAAGGTTTGTCTTTCTTTCTTCCTTCCCTTTTTGAAATTTTATTATCTACAGCATTTCCAAGTGATGCTATTTTTTGGTTTTGATATCTAAAGTAATATATGTAAAATGTGTGAAAGAAACAGTCTCAGCTCTAGACATTTGCAATTTGAAAACTCGTACCTTTAATTAATCTAAACAAAAATAGGCAGCTGAGTGCCAAATCTCAAAATGTAGAAATATAAAAGAAAATCAAAACTCAGGGTTTTCTCTTTTTTTTTTTTTTCTGAAAACTGAGCCATTTATGTAAAATTCAAAAGAGTTTAGCAAAAAATATACATTTCTGCAAAAAGAACCAGTTGTCATTAAAAAAAGAGAACATGCAATCACCTTTGTTAAGAGCTAGCAGTTTCTATGAGACGTAAAAACCAAATAAAATCTCATTTATTTTTCACTGCTGAAGTCGTTTACTGACCGTTTGCAACAGTGCCCAGATGAGGTGGTGAGATGGCATTGGTCCAGACACGCGTACCACAAGTCTGGAATTAGCAGGTCAATGCACTTCGGTTTCCTGCAATTGCAGAGGAATGCTAAACCAGCAGAAGCTTTGCTATTAATAAATTAGACTGTTAAATAAGAGAGGCTTTCAGTTCATGCTAAATTCATTTAAAAAGTAAAGCAATCTCAAATCCGTCTCCCATATTGCCTGACATTGGTCTGTCATAAATCACATATTCTGATTCATCTTCAAATCAGAAAAAAAAAAAGGGATATGTAACCTGGATCTCCTAATTATCCTGCTTTTCTAATTTAAGTGGTTTGGGAGAAATTGGAGGGGTCTTGTGTTTTGGGTTTTTTTCCCAAGCAGATAGAATACCTTAGATGATAAATTCCAGTACTGTTTTTTTGTTGTTTGTCCTGAAGTGTCCTATGCTTTTGTCCTTGCAAAGGGACCTCTGAGTAATACACAAATTAGTTCCCTCAGCTCTCATCCACCCTTGTCGTCCACTTTGTTCTGCAGCTGAACTGTTTCTGTTTTTCTTCCTCAAAATCTATTGTAAATGAGATTGTCAATAAGGAAAAGCCCTGATTACGCTTCATGCCACTGCCACCATTCTGCTGGCCTTCTTCCCAGACCTTGGACCAGCTTTGCCATTCAGTTTTGAAGTCCTGTAATGTAAATCAGATGCTGTGAGGATTTCTGGCTCCTCTCTGACCTGGAGTTAGCCAGAGTTGTTTGGTAGAGAGCACATCAAGGATACTCCTGCCTTGTTCCTGCTGGGGTTGCTCATGCCCTCTCCATCTTACCCCCCAAAGGTTTCAGAGTCTCATTTCTGGGATAGCATGGCATGAAAGGATAGATTCTTCTGTCCATTTTTCTTGGCTTTTGGAAATCATAGAAGTTTTGAGGAACTCTTTGCGGTAATATCTGTGTCTAAGAGAGAAAGAGTGAGAGAAGGGGATGTATAACTGAGGGAAAACACAGTAAACCATTGATGGGAGGGCAGGTAGTAACCATGACAAAAATGAAAAAAATATGCACTGGAAATCGTGCAATCTCTTGACTTGGAAAATGATAAAAAGGAAAGCTTTGGATGTCTATGACCTGTTAAGGGTTAACCAGGCTTGACAGGTGTGGGTTAAAAAAAACCCTTCCCTTTAGGTTGTTCTGGAGAAGATGCTGGGCATATTTTGCCATTGGAAGATGTCTGTTCCCACGTTTCCTTCCTTTTGTTGCTGCCTGTAGGGTAGCCTCAGCCTGTGAAATACTGCCTTATAATTAATTTGCCTTTGCTACCTGTGAACATTTTTATCTGAGACAGGGAAAAAATATCTCAGGGGCACACCAGTTCTTTGTACTTGCTGTGAACAAGGACATCCACTGCAGATATCAGGCACTGCTGATGGATGGATGGATGGATGGATGGATGGATGGATGGATGGATGGATGGAACTCCTGCCAGGCAGTGCATTGCAAATATGGACTCTCAAGTTCCAACCATAGGAAAGAGAGTGGCCCAAGACTAAGGCCCTGGCACACTGTATTCTTCTTGCAGGCAACCCACCCAAGAGTCAATGTCAGGGAGTGCTCATAACCCTTCTCCTGCATCATCCCTCTTACATCATCAGAAGTTTATGTGTCGAATCTCCCATCTAAATTATTTATTCTTTTTCTTGGCTCAAAGTCATTTCAGGAAGTCTTAGATGTCAAATTTTCTGTCCGTATTGTAGTTCCTGGACCAATGTGACTCAATATATCCATGCATGGTTTGGTTTATGAAGGAGACTGTTCCTCGGGAGAGTGTTGTTCTCATAGTTCAAGGAATTTGAAATTGTATTCTTACCTGGGGATAATACTTGGGCCCTGCAGGTCCTTGCTTGATCTATCAAAGCACTTCCCTTATTAGGGGTGAGTAATCAAGCAGTCTGCCCATAGCTACGTCATTACTTGCCTGTCTCATTTAGAGGCATTTGATTTCCTGTTCCTCTAGTTGTATGGTTCAGATTGCAGCAATTGAGAGAAGTTTCGTCTTTTGGATAAAATAGAAATAATGTCTTGTGTTTCTGTGTTGCTTGTGCATGGGAAGAGCCCGCACAGTGCCCTCTCTTTTCTAATTACAGATTTCCTATCTTGGTTATATGGGCGTTGAGTTAAAGGGAGTTTCTGTGAAACTGTCCCTAAAATTGGAGCAGCACTCTTGCGTTTTAGGATGAATATAAATTAGAGGAGGGGTGAAATATGAGAGAATGAATAAAGTAAATCCTTGTACTGTGGTTTTCCTGTAGCAGAACTGCTGTGATGCAGGAATAACGCTCACCAGAACGGTGGAGCAGCGTGTGCAGCTCTGTGCAGCACGTAAGGAGCCATCCATTGTCTCATGTGTTGAGTCCACATACCATCTCCCTTTTCAGAGCTCCTCTCCAGGAGCTGCTTTCTGAATTATAAAGTTATTTTTCCTTCTGCTGCTTCTTTTAGCTTATGGTACTGGCTGCCCTGTCAGTGTTAAGTAATGGGAAGAATTGATCACTTACCTCTTTATAACGACCCTTTACATCGTTGTTGGCATGTGCTCTGCGTCCCCCTGCACTTGCCTTTTGTCAGGGTGCAGGCCTCTTAATCTTTCTTCATGTAGATCTTTGTTTCCAAAACCATTTTTGTTTTGCTCTTTCCATTGCTATCCTCTAAGTGCCATCAGTTTATCCTGCTTCTTTTGCAAAGATGAGGACTCTTAAGGCTGCCAGCTAGCTAAAGAACAAAACCACAGCTAGTTTTTGACATTTTGACCAAAAGCCATCATCTGCTTGTTGCCAGAGCTGGGTCTGCTATGTGCTTTCATAAGGCTAAGTCTTTGCCGTGCTGGGTAAAGCTGTGGACAATGTTATCATGTGGCCATGTTGTCACACGTCATTGTAATGATATTTGGTTGTGCTGTGGCATTGCCATATCCCAAAGTAACGCCTTTCCTCTGCACTGCAGCAGTAGCATGGCGTGGTGGGGAGGAACAAAGTGACACTACAACTGTAATGCTGAGTGACATTGTCATGCCATGGTCATCACGCAATGAACCAGCATCATGTTTCCACAATGCTGTGTAACGATCTTCCCTTGATATTGCTGACACTCATTGTGAGTGCTGTCATATGGGACAAATAAGAGGATCTGCCAGCTAATTCCTTTGTCTCAAGCAATAAAAATCCCGGATTCATTGATCATAGATAATCCATAATGAAAAGTCATTAGGTAATCACAGTGTCATTATATAACAAATCATCATTGCATTTCACATCACGTGGCACCATAACATGAAGTTTCTTAGGTCCTATAAGTTATTCTGGAACCTTTAAAGGATGCACAGTACCTCCTAAAAAAAGGACAGATGGAAAGGTGGCGTAAGTGTGAGTTCTGCTATGAATTCTGCTCACAGCAAGTAGAATTAAGGGCAATGTCACAGGAAACCCACTCATCTTCCCCTGAGTTTTCTTCTGAAATTTCAGTCTTGATATGATTTTTTTTAATGGAACTTTTTTTGAATTTAATATTTCAAAAGCTAAGCAGTGCTCTGAAAGTGAAATTAGAGTCAGTTACATTCCTATGACCTGTTGCCATCTGCTGCCTGAGAATAAAGATTATGCATTAAGTGTCAAGCAACATTTCTGTAACATTTCTAAGGGATGAATATTGTTGAGAAGGCACCTGCAAAGTGAATTACGAAAGGAGCAGAAAGGCCATACTCTTAGCTGGTGTAAGTCAGCACAACTCAGTTGGGAAAATCCTGATTTACTCCAGCTGAATGTGTGGCATAATGCTGTTTTCATCAACTGAGTTGGAAGGGTAGATGATATTTACCTCATCTGGTTGGAAGGGCAGAGCTATAAGTGGTAATTTGAGGTTGCTTATGTCAGGAGCAGTAGTGAAGTCCATCAGGATGTCTCGACTCAGGAGGAAGCTGAGTAGTTTACCCACATGGAGACACACAGAGCAAAGGGCTGGGAAGGACTCACTGAGTGCAGCGTGAAGAGAGCAGGAGCTCTGAGGGGAGCCCACTGTAGTTATGGATCATTGCATCTGTGCTCTGGATAACAAATAGACTCAAGCAGTGCCTTGTTAAAGCAGGGTGCCTGCATTTATTTTTTTTTAAAGAGGTTTTGAAGCCAGTGGATTGAAATCTAACCATTTGCTAAAGAGAAATATGATTTACCTCCTCAGCAGCATTCCTTACAGCCCCAAATCCACATCTAAATTTTGGATCCAGATCCAAGTCATTGTCGATCTGATGTTGCAGTTCTTTTCAAGAATGGAAAAGCCATCCAGATTTAGGCAGCTGGTTCAGACCCATACTTACAGGTCAGATCCATTCTCAGATGTGGTTGCCAGGTTTCTTGTTTGCATGTTGGTGGTAGTAACGCACACATATGTGTGTATTAAGACTATGCTGGGAGACCAGTTAATTCCAGGAAGCAGAGTTGTCTGGTACAGACCTTTTCTAGCAGCCTCTATTGACTTTGCTGGTTTCCAGCAATCACAATTGCAGGTTGCTACTGGAATGACTTCATCTACCAAGCCGTGCATCAGGCATGCTGTGTTTGCTGATACTTGCATGGAAGACACATCTAGAGTTGTTTGTTATGGAGCAAGGCTTATCTTTCCATTCGGCTTTTCTGCCTCCCTGAATTTTTCACCGCACTTACTGCTCAGCCAGTTTTATTAATGCACCACTGCAAATGATAGCAAAGACAGATTTCAGTATAATGAGGCAGATTTCAGAGGTCTGAGGGAGAAGTGGAATAAAAACTTCCGTTTAGGAGTTGTTTGGTTGAGGGCTGTCTGGCTGCTGCTTTTTTTTTTTTTTTAAATACTTTGAAATTATAGTTCATGTTGGACATTAAAGAACATTCAGTTTGTCATCCTATATAAAATTACAATGTATCAGATTATGTCATGGCCTTTACCTTACATGGAAGTCTCATAATGCTTGGTTTAATTGGAAAAAAAGGATATTCCATTTACCTGCTCCCTTAGGTAAATTACATTGCTTTACATACCACGAAGGAACACATCTGAGTCTGGACAGGTTGTAGAAATATTTGCAATCAGAGTATCGTTATGACTATAAAAATAACCTGTCACTTCAGTATGTGGTCATTACAGCAGAACTGATGTAAAAATCCTTGAAAAACTCTTAACTGCAAGCCAGGGCGTTACATCCTGATGTCCATACCTGTGTCCAAGCTCCAGCTTTGTTCAGGTAAAACTCTC
The DNA here is from genome assembly GCA_017639485.1 of Pluvialis apricaria. NCBI lineage: Eukaryota > Metazoa > Chordata > Aves > Charadriiformes > Charadriidae > Pluvialis > Pluvialis apricaria. Next base: position 168,224,711 of record CM030008.1, read on the forward strand.
ACTGGGGTCTGTGAGAGCGGTACCTGGATAACCAGCAAGTAAACATTATTAAAAACTTGATCATAGATCAGAAAATGGTAAGCAAAGCAAGTCCCATGTAAGTACTGTAAAATGTGTCATGATATCTGTCCTGTAATTTATTGTGTTGCCTGTATTTGTTTCTTAGTATATAGGTTGAGGTTTTCTACACAGAAAGATCTTGAAGCTCAACTTGTTATTCAGCCTGTGCATAGGTCTACTCTTATTTGTTAGATGAAAGCCCGCAGAGAAATTCTCCTGGTGCTCTTGGTGTACCAGTGCTGCCAAATACATAGGATGACTGACAGCTTAAAATCTTCCTAGTAAGCTGTTAAAATTGCTGAGGACCCTTTTTGGTCAGAGAGCTGAATGACTAAATAGTCCATGGGAACAGAGCTGCTTTCCCGTTTCTAGAGCCATCATTCACAAATAAAGTGGAGGTTCATGGGGCACTACTTGCATTACAGAAAACTGTTTTGTCCAGTTTTCTGTCTTGTGAATTAAGAAGTGGCTTGAATCTTAAGTTATTTTAACCCAGAATATCCAGCCAAGAATAAACTTATTTACAAGAATTGCTAGATACAGAAACAACTGCATTTTTTTTTTCAAAGTATTCAGGTGGGGAGATCACACAAGAAAGCAGAAAAATTTCAGTTTACAGAAAAATTGGGTCAGATATCAGTTCTCCGAATGTTCATTGATGTAGTGTTGTAGGGACCATCAGCTGTAGAGTAAGGGACCAACAACAAAGTAACAGTCTCCACATCAGCTCTATGCTTGTCCGTTTTAGTCACTTGAAACTGTGACACATGTCCCCAGTGTTGGTGTCTTCCATGTGCTGTGGAAGTCCAAGTGTCTGTAACCCGAGTACCAACAGCCATCGTGACAAACCAGTCTCTGCTGCAAGTGTTCCCCTTCCCTTTGGCAACCTACAGTGATTGTATTTTGTCTCCCCTCCTTGGGAAATGCCATCGTTGTGGAGTAGTGACATAGAGTGGGAAGGGTGTGAAAGGGGGAGTGAGGTATCTGCATCCTTCCTCCCCACCTCAAGTTTTATGCATGACTGCACCATTGAAAAGTAGTCCCTCCTGTAGAAACGTGTGTCACCTGTTTTGGTAGCGTGAGTGTGCAAAGCATCTTCCTGCTTCCCTGGGACAGGGGCTCAGAAGACGTCTAGCACAAGTATATATTTGCTGAAGAAGTCTTCTGAAGCCCCATGGGATCAGGAGGCTGAATTAGCACGTGGACGCGGGTGAGGCTGAAGTGGATCTCAATTTTCTTTTCCTCTCCCTTAACAGGGCATCCCTTTGGAGCTCCTGCGTGGTCCTACCTCTCCTGGCTCTCACCTGGATGTCTGCAGTTCTGGCAATCACAGATCGGCGGTCAGCACTCTTCCAGATCCTTTTCGCCGTCTTTGACTCATTGGAGGGCTTTGTCATCGTGATGGTCCATTGCATCCTAAGGCGGGAGGTGAGATGAATTAATCGTTCTCTTTTATGTAACCAACATATTTCCCATAGAAAACATCTGAAAAATGTCTGGTCAACCTGGTAGCCTCTCTAATCCTAAAAAACTCTCACCTTCGTGTAGACAGTGGCCACAAAAATGACCATGACGGTATCAGTCAGAGGGAAGCAGGGTTCTCATGCTGAGCATACGGCAGAGTGAAATTTGGGGGATGTGTCAGGTTTTGCTTGTTTAACACCAAAGTTAATATTTCCAGAATGATTACACCCCACCTCCAAAAATGGGGTATTAAAAAAAACCACATTTTGTTTGATTTCAAGAGGGGAAGCTTGCACGGAGGTTTACAGAATAATTGTATGTTGGCATTAGCACCTAGATATTCAACCTAGAAAGTAAAGCTAGCAATAATCAACCAAGGAAATTGAGTAAATTCTCTCCAGCCTCCCTGTGGAGATTTAAAATGGTAAATTATATCAGGGAAGAAAAGGATGAATCTTTTATGTTTCTTTTATTCTTTTCATCCTACCGAGTGGATAGACTATTAATAAACAGAGACAGGAAGGAGGTTTTTTTCAATACTCATTTTATCTTCTTACAGCTCCTTTAAATTAAGTAAAACAGATTAATTTCTTATGTCAGACCAATGAAATCAATGGAATTACACCACCAGCTTGGCTCAGACTCGTTCGACTAATTGTATTATGAATATGGGCTTGCATTTAATTCCTATTGCAGTCACTGGCATTTTTTTCCATTGATTTCAGTGAGTTTTGGCTCAGATATATATTACAGCCAATACAGGATCATAATCAGATGTTGTAGACCCCAATATAATGATTTACGCTATAGCATCCGTCGTAAACTTATTACAAGCTGCAAAATAGAAGACAGTTTTATTCTTGACTATATAAATTAAGCAACTAGAAGTGATCAACATGGTGACCCAGGATGCATGTAAAACCTTTGAGTTGCTCTGTTAGTATGTACAATATGTAACATCATAGAATTGCAGAATCGTAGAATGGTTTAGGTTGGTAAGGACCTTAAAAATCATCTGGTTCCACCCCTGTGCCATGGGCAGGGACACCTCCCACCAGCCCAGGTTGCTCAAAGACCCATCCAACCTGGCCTTGAACACCTCCAGGGATGTGGCCTCTACAGCTTCTCTGGGCAACTTGTTCCAGTGCATAAACCATTTTAAATGAATACCTGAACACTGCTAAAGTAGGATCCATGTTCTTTTGAGCTACCAGGGACTTTTTTTTGGGTCCTCAGCAGTTTTTAATATGTTTTTTTTTTTTAATTTCTGTCTGACTCCAACTTTTGCAAATCCATTTGTTCCTGCAGGTCCAGGATGCTGTGAAGTGCCGAGTAGTAGATCGTCAGGAAGAGGGCAATGGAGACTCAGGGGGGTCATTTCAGAATGGACACGCTCAGCTAATGGTAAGGAAAACTACCACCTAGTCTATTATTAAGGGACCCATGGGCATTTTTAACCCGTAACTGACAAACAAAGGGCTCTGTCCATCACAGATTTTGCACTCATCATTCTTTTTTTCCCTTTAAACTTGCACTTGAACAAACATAGCACTTAGCATAGCCTCTTTCATACAAATGTAGTTTCTTTTCATTGTAATATTAAGAGGCTCAAACTTACGTACCAGGTTTTACCGCCATCTTGGTGGCACCCTTTCTTTCCCAGGAAATGCAAAGCCAAAATGTACCTTTACATCACCATCACCCTCCAGACCTTTACATCACCATCACGCTGCCTTGTCGTAGCTAGAGCTAGGAGGCAGTGGTTTAATACGGTTTTAATCAGATTGTGTTGGGTCATTATTAGAAAGATGCTGTCTCAAAGGGCTTTGTTTCTTCCAAAAGCACACTTGTTTACCTTGCTCCACTGGGCGTACAGTTTAAGCACTGTAAACCTTGGTCCTGCTGTGTAAGTCCTTTGCAAACAGTCTGGATAACGCTGTAGAAGAATAAGCTATGGGGAGTCGTCTTGCATCTGCTTCGGTGTTATGATGTAGATGATATAAGAGGCATTTGATTTCTGAGGTTGGGGTAAGGACATCAGGACAATCACAAGATTTGGAGAAGGTCCAAAAATTTCTAGTTAATATTGGACCTATATCATAACCCAATGGTGGGTTTATTTTCCAGTCACTCCTCTGCTAAGTTAAGTAGCTTGTGCTTGGGTACAAGATCTTATTTCAAACAGCATACTCTTCAAATCAAGGCATCAAGGCATATACAATTCTACCACATCTAATAGATGTTTGTTAAAAAAAGGTGCCTCATTTCTTATTTAAATGCATAATCTTCTCATTTTCAGACTTAGGTTCTTGCTATGCCTATTTATGCGTAATTAGAAAGCCCCTTGCGTGCCTAGTACTTTTTCTCCTTCAATAATAGACAACAAAATCATATCCAGTCTCAATCTTCCTTTCAATAAGTTAACACACTGAGCTTTTTTATTCTCCATCTGTAAGACATTTCCCTTCAAATTATTTATACAACCTTTTTCCACATGCCCTTCAGACTCTCCCCATCCTTTAAAAATGTGGCTGCTGTATTTGTTATTCTATTGTCACCATCTCAAGCGCTATATTCTGAAGTTTCAGATTTTTGTCTTTCTGTATAACTCCCTGCTTTCATTCATTATCAACCACCTTGCAAAATTTCGTGTCAGCTACAAGTTTTTCAGCAATGAGATTACATTTACTTCTGCACTGTTGATGGATGTGTTGGGAAGTAGAGAGCTTACAATCAGTTTCTTCACATTGAAGCACAAAAAGCTCCGGAATCCAGACGTGAATGATGACTCCTCACTGATATTTTTAGAGGGGTACAATTTTATTTTGTAGTGACTGAGTTGTGCTGCAACCAAAGAAATCAAAAGCTTTGCAGGATGGCATTTTTGCCATTACCTTTTCCAGTAATCTCCAAATCTGCCCAGCAAGTGAAAAGAAGCTTAGCTGAGTAGAACTGTTTTCCACAAAATCTTGTAGAGGGGTATTAAATATAAACCTATCTTTTATTTATTTATCAGTAGAACTAGTACAGGCTGTTCGGTTACATTTTTCTGGAACTCCAATCGTGAAAATGAGATTATATTTTTCTGTGTCATCCTACTTGTCCATTTAAATGTTAGCTCAGTCTTATTTCTCTTCTATTCTTTTCAGATTTATTTGATATCCCAAGTAATTTACTAAGAAATTAGCATCAAGAAGGTTGAGATAATTCCTTAACCAGCTCCTCAAAAACTCTTGGATCTCAACCTGCTAATATTAAAGTGTTTATCCCAGGGGGATGGGGATTTTTTTCACACTCTTCTTAGTATTAATCTGGAATGCATTTAATCACATTTCTACAATTATATTAAGTGTCTTCCTGCTGAAATGGTACTAGAAATAATCAGTGAACTCGTCTACCTTTTGCTAGTCTGTCGTTTTTCCATTACTCCATGAAAACTCATGGCCCACTGTGACTCAGTGTATCCAGTTCTTTGAAATGTTATCTGCTGAAAGCTTTAGAAAAGGGATTAACTCATACTGGCAGAAGAAAGGAGTTTCATTTGGCTGTACAGACTGCTTGAAAAAGTTTTTCAGCCTTTGTGCCTGCAGGGACCATTGATTTTATACGCTAAGAGTTTCAGAAGCAGAGACTTGTTTCCACTTCGTGTGATTTGGTGATAGATCACAAGAAAGCCCAGTAGGTATGGAGCACTCCCAGCGGCATCCCCAGATCTTTTTAATGAGTGGAGGTGGATCCATTTAGACTAAGTGTGGGGAGGTATATCCAAGGCAGATCAGCCAGGAACCTGCCCCCTATTTTTTGGGAATGCACATAAACATGTTCCAGAGAGATATTTTAATTAGTGGAATTAGTGTATGGATGAGCAGATGAATCCAGATGAAAAACAGTATTACAGCTTTACCACTGTGTGGGGTTCAAAAGCCACAGCTGGAAAAAGGTGGTCTGTTTGCCCTGTTTTACAAGCACAAGCAAAATGCCTCTCCTCCGCTCTTCTGGCAGTGATTATGTCTGACTCACTAATTAAAGTGGTTTTCACATTTTCTAAATGGCTTTCTTTCCCCCCCGCCCCCGACCTCCTTTTGACCATGTTCTCCGTGTTCTCTGTCTTTCAGACCGATTTTGAGAAGGACGTGGATATGGCTTGTAGATCAGGTGAGCACATCACAGGTGAGAATCAACAAGTGACCTGGTTTGGGGATTGAACTAGGCCATTTTTTTTCCCTTTCTGTTTTATTTGTGTGTCTTAGTGGCTTGCATGTACCCGTGTGGGCTGCCCTTACACTCAACCCTGGCCAAAAGAAAACAACTCGCTTAATTCTCCCCTCTGCTCTGCTTATCCTATTTCCCTACAACTCTCTTGGCCTTTTAGCTAAGATTAAACCTTGCCTCCGAGGTATTATTTCTTACCTATGGCCCATGTAGCACAGTGGCAGAGAAGAGCATCGAGGAAGAAGAGATTGGATCCATCTCTTCCTACTGTGATCCTTCTTTGCTTTAGCAACCCCTGGCCGAGGGGGTCACACCAACCTCAGACAGCTCTGTGCTCAGGAGAGGTGTCTTTGAGAAGGTCTGGAAGGCCTTCCCACCACAGGTAGCAGTTGTAAGCTACCTGTATGTATGGAGGTGGGTCAGGTCTCTCCTCTTTCACCTGCACCTTTCTGCTGTGTGTTCAATCACACACATTCATCGTGACCCTGATGATCTGCATGAGCTGACAGTCCCTTTCCCCGGTAACTCCCTCTTCTCTCATTCCGCTGGGGGTGTCTGTGCTGTCTGGATTCTCCTTTGCTACCTGTTTGTCTCTGCAGGTTTTGTCCTCTTCTGGTCCTGGCATGCCCGACCATTTGGCTGGGATTTTTTCTTACCCTTTATAGATATTTAGGCTTTCATTTACCCCCCCAGACTTCTCCCCTCTCCCAAGCAAGACAAATACCAGCTTGCTTGGCACTTGCATAGAATTCACATCTTCCAAACCAGGATCTCCCCTAGCCAAGGACGGTACATACTGTGTGTTCAGCTACCATCATGGGAAAGCTTCTGTCTCTCTTTCTTTCTTTCTTTCTTCCTTTCTTTTCCTTCCTTCCTTCCTTCCTTCCTTCCTTCCTTCCTTCCTTCCTTCCTTCCTTCCTTCCTTCCTTCCTTCCTTCCTTCCTTCCTTTTCCTTCCTTCCTTCCTTCCTTTCTTTCTCTCTCTTTCTCTCTTTTTCTTTTTTCTTTTTTCTTTCTTTCTTTCTCTTTTTTATTTTTGTTCTCTTTCTTTCTTTTTCTCTCCTTCTCTCTCTCTTTCTATATGCATCTCTCTACCTGTCCCTTTCATTTGTCTTTTTCTTTATCTAATCTATCATTTATTTATCTGCTTCTAATGTATTTATCTACAATTCATCTTTTTCTCTCTATCTTGCAGTCACTTATTTATCTCTGTCCTCAGCTGTCTGTCTTGCTGTACCTGTTATTTATGTATTTATACCTCTGTCAACATTTATCTCTGTCACTGTGTTTCTGTGTATTGTCTATCACTGTCACTACCATTTATCTATCTAATATCTATCTATATCTTATTTATCTTTTCCTGTCCTTCTCTCTGCCTCACTCCCTCTCCCTATGCTTATCACAGTCACAGTATATTTATCTCACTTATCCCTGTGATATCTTATTTCATGGTCTCTTTCTGTCCATTTATCTCTTTTCAGGGTCTGTCCATTTTTTTCTTTCTGTTTCTCTGTCTCACACTCTCTAATCTAATTTCTAGCTGTCTCCCTCTTCTCATTTGTCTTCCTCCTTCCTTTTTGACACCGAAGACCTCAGTTCCAAAAAATCATGTGCGAAAAACATGCACATGAGCCCAGGTCTGACTTGAACACATGCTCAGCAAACGTGCATCCAGGCTGGGTGTTGACAGGCACAACCAGCTACACAGCCAGCAGCCCACCTTGTGCTGGGAGCCAAGGCAGATCCTGAGCTCCTGCAATAAAGGAGCCTTTCTGGGTCTGCTACTGAGTTTCTTCCTCCCAAATCAAGCTTCTGAGAGGAAAGGAAGGAGCTGATTGCTTTCGCACGACTTCAGGGCAGAAGACCCTAGATCAGCAGCTTGCTAACAGTCTAGGCTTCTCTTCCTTTGCCAGCATACGGCTATACAGTTTTTTTGTTGATGTCTGCCTGAAGAGATATTCAGCCTTTAATAAGGTGCTGTTAGTCTGCGCCAAGCTAAGTAGTTAATAATAGTCCCCATTTCAGAGATCTTTCTATATGGTGCATCATCCTATACATTCTGCTTATTGAAAAATGAAAAATAGAAATCTGCCCATTGGCTTCCGGCCATCGTTTCTCCTGGAGGCATCAGCTCTCGTGTTATGACAGACTGGAGATATCCCTGATACCGCTCATAACCTCCTCACTTAGATTCACTGGTAGGATTGGGTCCGTGGCTCAGTGTTGAAAGCTCACGCCGCTCCACACTTGGAGATTGCCAAGTGCAAACCTCTCCAAATCTACTTTCTGCAGCTGATGTGAGCATGGAGAAGAGCCTGAATCAATAAACTTCACTGACACTCCCAAGTGAAGGGTTTGACTTCAGTAACGTCTTCCCACAGTGAATGCTATGAATATGCTATAATGCTCTGATTTATCCTCGCGTGTCCTCTAGCAATGTCAAGATGACCGCGGCTGCCATAGTTACACCTGGTGTGTTTAGCTTTAACAGCTTTTTAAAAGTTCTTTTATTCTACTTGGTATCGTTGGCATCCTGCCTTGCCTGCTCCCCTTTGAGGGGAGCTTTGCTCTTCCAGGAGCCATCACTCCCACTATGAGTTGGTAGAAAAATGACTGTGTCCTCAGTCCCACGGGATCTCTATGTCATGTCCTGCCTCTGTCCCAGGTGAAACAGCTGAATAGTATCAGGTTACCCCCAAAATCCTTGTCTCTGGTCCATTGAGAAAAAAATAGATAAAAGGACCTTTTTTTTTCTTTACTCCCTTCTGAGATGGGTGAAAGGGGAACATGCATTTATTTCTCCTTTCCTGTGCTGAAATACTGGGTAAGTAGCCTTCAGTCCCACGCCACTTTGCTCCTGCCCCACAGTCTGGGATTTCCATCCCCTGCAAACACCAAGGCTGATGTCATTATCTTCCAAAGGTGCTTGTTGCAGCCTGAAATCAACTGAGCAATAGACTCTTATGCCTAGAAAAGGAGCAGATGTCTTGTTATGGACAACGTTGTGTAGGAATGAGTGTCTGTGTGTCGTTTATATACCTCCTAATTGCATGTTCACCTTGTCCTCAGTTTAAGGTTTTGCTCTCCTGTTAAGGAATATTCATGGCAATCCTTTCTTTTCTCAAGGGACATTGAAAAAGACTAAATAGTTAGCTCCAACAAAGACTTGCCATGATTACTAGAACAGAAGCTTTTTGGAGAGCAGTCAGAAATTTATTTTAAAATGTGGTGTATTTTAAAATACCAAATTACCGACACTGAAACTGTTCAAAGGTAAAGAGCAACCTGGAGCAGTTCAGTGAGCTTTTTTTTTTGTTTTTTTAAAAAAAAAAGAATTTACATTTGAAATCATCAATAATGATGCATTTCAGTTATTTTCTGAATAAAAATAGTTTTTGACAGCAAAGGAGCCTTTTATTCTAAAGAATTCTACTCCTCCATAGGCTAGTAATATATGTATTTCATATATATACCTATACTACATGTACTACATATATATACATGTGTTTGCTTTTCAAGATATTGATATCAATATGACAATATGTGTTGGCTTAGTTGGGAGTTTTGGCCACGATTGTGTTGGAAAATTCGCATCGCAGAGAACTCTTTCAAAATGAGAAGGTTTTTTTCCTCCCTAACTTTAGCTTTGCATCCAGCATCCTGGATTTAAAAAAAAACAACAACCCAAACAACAGTACAAAACACTATTCTGTCACCATAGCCTCTTTCTGAGAGGTCCAAGGGAACATGCTAGCATGGTTTGACTGTGGTAGGTGTATTGATGTGTGAACAAAAACCTAGGTGAGGTGCTAAGGATACTTATTTGTCTCCCTAGTGTTGAATAAAGACATCACCACCTGCAGGACCTCAACCATCACAGGAACACTGAAGCGTCCATCACTGCCAGATGAAGAGAAATTGAAACTCAATCACCAGAAGGGGTCATCAAACTTTAACAGTCTTCCAGCCAATGTCTCCAAGATGCATCTTCAGGGCTCACCACACTACCTGGGGGCCATCAACCTGAATGAGTTCAGCAATCACTCTCTCACTCTGAAGAAGGACAAGAACCAGCCGCCTAAGTCCATCTACATCTGTGATGGGGACATCTTCAAGAAGTTGGACTCAGAACTCTCCCGGGCGCAAGAGCAAACACTGGACACCAGCTACGTCATTCTGCCTACCAACACGTCTACCTTACGGGCCAAACCACCCAAAGACGAGAGCAAATACAGCATCAATATTGACCAGATGCCCCAGACACGGCTCATCCACCTCAGTATGGCTACTGATCCGGGCTTTGTTGTCAAGAGTCCTCCACGGGAGCCTGTAACCATGACATGCAGTGAGGTGCAAGGTTCCCCCATGATACAACAGCAGCAGCAGCTGGCTCCACAAAATATCTCCAATGAGTCACAGATTCCCAACAGCCTGTGTGACACAGGTGACTCAGGGAACTCAGGTGTGGTGTCCAAGAGTGAGACCGTCTCCACCCTCTCCATGAGTTCCTTGGAGGTGAGCACATGTATTCTTGTCTTATTCTCAGCCCAGAATGATGCCCTGCCCTCAGTGCTGGCCACACCAGGTGATTCAAGAGAAGCACATTAGGCCAAATGCAGCCCACCGTGCAATGCCGGTGTTATATTATCATGAGGGATCACTGGCATGTGATACCATTTTGTAATGTAATGTTTAAAATCTCTCACGGCTTCCACAGCCATATTCCATTGCTGGATGAACTGCCTTTAGCCCTACAGGCAATGCAAAGTCCAATAAAAATGTTCGTTTGTCAAAGGCTGTTCATTTTAATGCAAGGCACATGGCTTGCATTACCTTTTCTCCTTCTATCCTCTGCCTCTGTTTCCCATTTTGATGACTTCAGCCATGATACAGATGAGAAAACCCTAGTGATTGCAGGTGTAAAATGTCCCTAAGGCATGCCCTATGATGCTCCTAGCATCAGAGAGATGTCAGAGGTTTTGCGTAACTGCAGCCCTCTCCTTCTGACCTGTGATAACTCATCACATGTATTAGCAGCTCTCCCTAGACCTTAGATCTTACGCTGAGGTCTATCCTAGGGCATCTGGCCCTTTTCTTGCCTATTGTCAGAGAGCAGGTCTCAGCCATTGCTGTCCAAACTTTAGTCTCGGCTGACTGGTGCTCAAAAGCTCTAGTAGATTCATTGGCTGATCTACTGCTCCCTCTCAGCTTCCCATTCTGTGAATGACCTGCAAGCTCGTAACTAGGACAGAGCTTCAATTGGCCAAACTGCCATGCTCAGCTCTCCTCAAGGCTCAGTGTTTTTTGGCAGAGACCCCTCTAAATAGCTGGCACTTTCTATCATGGAGAGCCAGAGAAACAGGTAAAGAAAGAAAAGGAGAAGCACTCTCCCTGTTTTATCTACTGTGTGGCTGAGTTTGTGCCCACTCACCAGCACCAACCCCTTATTAACTATCACCCATCTCTTTTTCTTTTGATTACCCAGAGGCGGAAATCCCGGTACGCAGAGCTAGATTTTGAGGTGAGTACATCCCTTTCTGAACGTGTTTTCCTAGGGGTAAGATGAGAAAAAGAAATGCTGCTTTCTTGTCTTTCTCGCACCTTTGCAGAAGATCCGCCCTTACCAAAGAGTTTCTTCAAGGGTTTAAAAACGGTGGGTTAAAAGAGTTGTGCTGGATGCCTAGTAAGGCTTACCCTGTGCAGCTAAGCAAATGGGTGACTTATTTTGGTCCGTGCTTAATTTATGGAGCAGTAGCTTCCGTGTAAACATTTGTAAATCAAGATCCTACGTGGGCTTGCCCAAGGCTTGTAACTTCTCCTCTGTGAGCAAAATGCTGACAGAGAGCTGATGGAGCAGTACGTGACTATGTCACACTCCTTTTGGGAAGCACACGTACGTTTGGTTGGTGGCCTAAAATGCCTTGGCTTTTGTGCGCAAAATCTGTTGCTTAACAGAAAGGAAGCTAATATGTCCCCACCATCATGACCCATCGTCAACCCTGGTCTTTCACACCTATTAACAAACCTCACAGAATCAACTAGGGTAGAAAAAGTCTATACTGTTCACAGGGATATGTCTGTCCTCACACCCGAGGCACAGAGTGGAAAGCTTTGAAAGAGCCAGTCCTCCACAGAGGGTCCATGGGGCTACTGACAGCTAGTGCAGCTGTCCTGAGTCCAATCAGGCATCCTTCCCAGCAGAGCTATCCTTACCCTTCAAAGCTTATTCCAAACCAGAGTCACGTTAAGGGCCCGTGAGGAGTTGCCTTAATGCTATCTCCTTCTCTGGAGATATTCAAAACCTGCCTGGATGCGTTCCTGTCCAACCTGCTCTAGGTGAACTTGCTTTGGCAGACGGGTTGGACTAGATGATCTCCAGAGGTCCCTTCCAACCCCCACTGTTCTGTGATTCTGTAATGCTAGAATCACTTCAGAGCTCCAGGTTGTAAGCTTGGTCTAAAATTGAGGCATGATGAGTACCTCTAAGTTGACACTTCAAGTTGGTCCCAAACTATCTGAGCCACCTTCTCCGATTATATAGCCCATGACAGAGCACAAGAAAGCCATATTCAACATGCTTTTACAGGTAAAGGGAAGTCCTTGTAGAAATTGGTCCTGCCTCTCCTTCTGGGCAGTAGGAGATACAAGTGAAATACAGAAGAGACAAAATACGAAGCGAAGGAAATTGTGGAATAGCTTCTGATGGAACTTCTTGTACCCAAATCCTACATGTTTGGGTAGGGTCTGAACATATTTGCAAAGGCGGCATGCTGAGAATAGAGTGGGCATGGGGTGAGGTATCAGCTGAAGAAGGGCAGCAAAGCTTCCTACGTCAAGCTGGTAGAACACTGCCAGTCAAGCACAAATTCTGCAGTATAAACAGTTAGCAGTTGCAGGTTTAGGGTAACCATAAGGTCAAAAATTAGTCTTTTCTGCTTTCTCCCACCATCTCATCCTGAAAATGAAGGCGGTGCTACACTGGGTGCTCATTGAACTTTGAAAGTAGTTTAAGCATGCCAGATTGCACCTGCAGGGAGACAGAGGCAGGTTTTAATAATGTATGTAACTTTGGGGGGGAAGACATGATGTTTCTGTACAGCTGAATAGGGTTTGCTGACCTGTGGCCCTTGTGTTTGCTTCAGAAAATCATGCACACAAGAAAACGTCACCAAGACATGTTCCAAGACCTGAACAGAAAACTCCAGCACGCAGAGAAGGAGAAGGAGTCTCCAACAACGGACAGCAAGGTTAGTCAGACACTTGCAGAACTATCATCTCCTAGAGTTCTCTGGTGCCAGCAGGAGAACAGGAAGAAGCAGGAAAGTTTAGGAGCTCTTGTTGAATGCATTGCCTTGATTTTCTGTCCATGCATGTTGCAACAAGCACATGTGCACCACACAGAACACAGAGAGTCACAGAGGTACCACTGGCTTATCTACAGAGTGGTCAGCAGCCCAGAAGGAAAACGTCAGTCCTTACGTCTGTTTGTAGTGAATGGAGTCTGTGTTGTCTTGTTTCTTTCTGTTCCCTGTGTCCGTGTCTGTTCTTTGCATTCCCGTTCAGGTCATCTCCAAGTGCCCAATCCATGCACTCATAGCTAACTGGAAACCCGAACAGCCGTGAGGAAATCTAGGTGGAAAGGAGAGAGGGCAGAAGGTGGGGACAGCAGAAATGTTCTACCCTAGCTGCAGGGGCTGAGTTGGAAGCCAAGGCGGCAGTAATGGGCGTAGCCATTTAGGAAAGCCCCAGCAATGGGATTTAAGCTGTGATGGTTGCAGCACTTCTTGGGGATCGCATGCTAATTAAAGGTAGCGTGAGGGTATTTGTGGCCGCTGATCACTGTATACATGGCTTTCCTCAACAGGAGCAAACTTCCAGGGCAAAAAGAGACTTGAGGGAAGGCAGGCAGAGGGAAAAGACCTTGCAGCCTTTCGGTGGGGCAGAGATTTGGTACTAGAAAGAGATATCAGGAGTCTACGTAGTAAGTGATGTGGATAGTACAAATAAGGGAGGGCAGGCTGATGGCACCTCCCCAACGTCTCAGCCCATCAGACCTGCTGGGCAAGAGCTGAAAGGTTGCAAGGAAGTGCATCTACTCCAGCAGAAGGGAAAAGCAAGCAGCAAGGTCAGGTTGGCAGTCAGAAATGAAATTTGGGTCATTCCTACACTCAGGAGAGGGGCAAGGTGAGCTGTTTATAACATTCTCAGTCATTTACAAGCAAAGTCAGATGCAGGATGCACAGTCACTGGCAGCATGGCCAAGGAGGCACTACAGGGCTTATTTTGATGGGAGTCCCTTAGAGGCCAGGCCAGAGCTCAGAGAGTGATTGAACAAGAGGTTTAGTCTGGTTCTTTGTGGAAGCAGAGCACTGCAGAGCCTTTCGTCTGCTTTCAGATCTCACAGCATTGCTGTGCTGAGCTCCAGAGATGCGGTCCCAGCAAATCCTACTTTTATTGTGTGTGGCAAGGTGTCATTATGGGCTGTCCAGTGTTACACAATGAGAGGGATAGTGAATCTAGCAGGCAGGTTCAGATCAAAGAAGCCTATGTTGACCCAGAATCCCAATGCATTTCCCTGAATTTCATCGCTCTGCTTTTTTTTTTTTCTATTATTTAGGTATGACACAGCTGTAAAATCAGAAATGCCTAAACACCATGTAAAAGCTAATCTGTGATATGATTGCAGGAGGGTTTTATAGATTGAGATGTTTTGAGCATTTCAGAGATGCGTCTATCTAGAATTAAAGTTGCCAGTGTCAGCATCAAAGAGCTTTTGAACTGCTGGAAAGAAGCTGCGAAGGTGGCCTTTGCATATTGACTGAATCTTTTTCAAGTTGCGATTTTTCCTTGGATGTAACCTGAGAGGATGAGCTTGCAAAGATCACTATTGGCAAGTCAGTAGTGGGAATTGGTTTAAAAACATCCAAAGCAGTACAAAGAAAAATAAATAGCTTTCTTCACCCCTTTTTCTGCCATTTGCTGTTGGGGACCCCACTGGAAATTATGCCCCATCTTCAGCTTGCCCTGAGAAGCCAAGCTGCAGATACCAGGGATTAAAGTAACAACAAAAGAATTTTTTCTCTTTTATGTATGTTTAGGTTATAAAACGATGGAGTATTTCTTCTGGTGGAAGTGATAAAACTAACGTTAGCGTAAGTCTGGCTTTCGTTCTGCATTGAAGAGCATTGTAGACCTGTCCCAAACCCTCCCATGACGCATGAATCCAAACACATTCATTCACTGGTAGGAAACTCCTTGCCTTGTGGGCATGAACAAGGTCATAAGGATCCTGGAGTACCCTTGGACCCTTTCACACCTAGTGTCGTATAGCAGAAGGGGTGTCCTTTTGCTAGACTAGAAGGGTCTAGTCCATCTTCCTGCATTGCTGTATCTTTGACTCCTCTTTCAAATAAGCAGCCACAAAGTCAAGCTACCAAAGTCTCTCTCCAGCCCTGGCAGTCACCCAGCCTCTCCTGGCATCATATCCCATTGTCCTTAGTCCTTTCCAAGGTGTGATGCTTTTCCTAATCTGCTTGCACTTCCTCTCTCCTCCTTCAACTCCAAAGTCAGAAAGGTGCTGCTGAGACTTGAACTAAGTGTCTGCATAGGACAGACCTCCTTTGAGAATTCCTAGGAACGGTGCTGGCCCTTTTTAGGGATTGGTTTGGGGTTTGGTTTTGATGTAAACGCTAGTCCTCACTTTACTTCAGTGCACTGGCCAAAACTGATTACCTTATCATACTGAATATATAGTTTCTCTCGGATGAACTACTACATTGTCAGATTTGAAGGAAGCACCAACAGAAGAATGGGGGGAAGACACAGATCTTCTGTCTCTTTAGGAAGAGGGGTTGAAAATTCAACCATCACATGTGTTTACTGTTGAGAAATTCTCCAGCTTCAGTGGTAAACATGATTTTTAAGGGGTCTTCAGCAAAGACCTGAAGGTTTGTACCAGTACATATGTTGCTCCTCTCTAAACATCCTGACACATCTAAACTTTGGATAAGTATTGCCGCAGTGTACACTTGAAAGATAAAGAAGACTGCCCTTTGCCCACTGTCCCAGAGTAGTTACTGGGAGAACTGGAAACATAATCTGGGACTCCTGCATGTTTGAGCTGTTCAGCTTTCCTCCTTTACAAGGTCCTTTTCTGAAAGGCATTACTGATGTGAGAAAGATGCGATCCCTATCAAAGGCAGCCTTGACAGATGCCTCTGGGCTTGTCTCTCATCCGGCAGACATGGAGACAGGTTTGGGGATGAATTCTGCTCTCCCCTCACCCAGCAGCCAAGGAGTCCTTCCCTGGGACCTCTCTTCTCCCTTGCGATGGAGGGCACAAAGTGGACACATCCATATGATGCAAAGTACTGTGCAACACTGCTGCTACCCCTTGCACATCACCGTTCAAGTCAGAACTGCTACAGCAAAGGTCTGGAGACTAATCCACATCCCACGGAGATTAGGGTGTCCCAACTGCAGTCATCAACTGGCCTGTCATCAACTTACTAATGAGCAAAGTTGCCAGGGTGGTATGTCAGAGGTAGGCAATTAGAAGAACCAGAATACTGCCGTAAACACCGACCACGTCTGAATCTTGACAATATTTAATGCATTCCCAGGAACTACTGTGGCACCAGTGTTTGCTGCAGTTATTTTGCTACAAACCAAAGCACACTGCTTAACGTTAAAGTAACATGAGCCTCAGAGTCCAATAATAAAGAATTGTCCTTCCTTGGGCAACAAACTTGGATTTTTCCATGGTTTTTTTCAGTTTATTACATGAAATTTATTCCATGTGGCCTGTACTTTCTTATGTATGTATCTCAACTATAAAAATTCTCCCATTAGAAGCACTCTCAGATACTCCTGATTAAAATCACGTTCTCCAGCAGGATTCATGTTCAAAGCATACAGGACCACACATCCACCTGCATTCAAGCGTAGGCCACCTCATTGCTGCAGCAGAGTAAAGGGGTCTCACTCAGTTGGGGCTTTCTGAACTAATCAGGGATGTAGACACTATTATCCAAAGCTATTTTTTCAGTGTTAGGAAATTAAGATGTTAGCAGACTGACATACAGCAACATCTGATGACTGCAGGTTGAAAAGTCAATTTTTTAATGCACTAATAGGTCTCTGTATGACCTTTTTTACCATTTTACCATTTACCATGGGCTATGGTAAATTTTCTCTCTCTTGAACTCTTCAGGTTCAGATGAGACAAGGAAAGTGGAGATGATTTTTGAAAAATCGGCCCTTACTCGAAAGGAAGTTGCAGGGTTGTAGGCAAGACTCCTTTGCTCCTGTTTTGCTAGAATTCGGGACAGATCTCTCTCTGTCCACCTGAAAGGACTTTGAATCTAAAAGGAGATCTCAGGAACAGCTGGGTTTACTTTGCTCATCCTCCTCCCAGATGCCTTGCGGCCAGCCTGTGTGTGGAGGCTGCACACTGTCACCCTTCTATTTCATCCCAGACCAAACTGGAAGCTGGTGTAGACCCAGAGTGGAAAACTGAATGAACTGTGCTTGCTGAAGCATCAGAGAGGTCTGAATATTTATCCCCTAGACAGCTTATTTGCAGCCAGGAAGCATGAAAGGAACCAAAGGCTTGGAGAAAACCACAGCTGGATTTGCATCAAAAAAAACCCAGTCATCCACACTGCGCATCCTAAGTGATTAAAATTAAAGACTCTCTTGGTGTTTGGGATCTACCAAACCTTCGTTTTTAAGGTTACAATAAATTCCACGGGGATCGTAGCTATCTCGTCGTAGCAGCTTTAAGGCATTTTTTGCTGCCGAAACAGATGCACATTGAAACTTTAGGTTGGCACTGACTCAGACAGCAAAGTTCTTCCTTCCTAATCACTCCCATCACTTTGAGTTGTTCTTTACGCAGTTGCTACCAAAAAAAAAAAAAAAAAAATTTTCAAAAATCCCATTGTTGGAAACCTTTCTGTAAATTTGTTTCTCCATTTAAGTCTGCACTTTGCCTGGCAGACTGTAGGCTCCAACATGCAATTTTTTTTTCCCTGCTTCCCCCTAAATACACACACTTCCCAAGGTTTAAATTCCTGCAGCTGAGAGCTATCCACATTAAGCAGGGCAGTGACTATTTTCAAGCTACTGTGTACCAGATGGGAAATATTTTCCTGGGCAGATGTCTATTGTCAGGGTAGAGCATCTCCAGCACTGCTCCTCCCTGCGAGTTAATTACTAAAGAAATTCCAGTGCTTGGGTTGGACATCAGGAGGGGTTCACATGCTCTGCAACAGCATGGTACGAAAGAGGAGGCTTTGCAGCCTTTAAAGGAAGCGAAGGCTTTGTTTCTTCTACGCTTAGCGCCAGCTTTGGAAGCAATGGAAGTGACACTCCTGCCTTCCCCCTCGGCAGGAGTCCTTTGATCCAGCTCCATTAGAGAAGTTTGAATCACATACATATTCCTCTCTCCTTGCCAGCATCTGGCTTTGCATTCATTTTAAACAGCAGTTCTTCACTTGTGCCGAGGTCAGCGAAAGCCGTGCTGAACAGGGCTCTGCAAATTTCTCCCACTTGCTCATTCTTGTTTATTAGCTGCTTGCTACGTTCAGCTCTCTGCAGCTCGAATGGCTTTTGCTTTGGCTGGAGCCTTGTCCTGGAGCTTACATAAAGGACCTGGACTCAGTCTGTAACTCAGTTTTCAAATCCAGTCCCATTTCTGTGTTGCTGCTGGATGAACACTTGCTCCAAAACCCGGTGGGAAAAGATACAAATTTTATTCTGCCATGACTTTTTCCTATTTCCTGTTAGACAGCGTTTCTGGCTTGATGATGCACTTTCCACTCTCAAGATTTTTCTTGGCTTTCCTCTTCAGACACCTAGAGGATTGCCCATCCCCCCAGCACTTGCTTTGGCATCTAACAGAGTAGTGAGAAAAAAGGAATATTGATTAATATTGCAGCTCATTCCTAGCTGGGGCTGTGTGTCTCCCTGGCACGCTCTGTCGCATGAAAGAATCAACTCCCTTGCTTGCTTCACGTTCACGAGCTGGCTGGGGAATCGGGCAGCTCTGCTCCCAGGTGGGAAAATTTGGCTTCTGTCCATGGGAACCTCTTTGCATGGGCTGAGGCTGGGGGTGGAGGAGCTCAGATGGTGGTGGATGTGTCAAACTCAGGCTCATTCCTCGCTGAGGAATTAGAAAACTGGGAGGCTGTGCTTCTTCTGCTGTAGACCGTGTGTCCCTCTGCAAGGGAAGGTCCACTTATGGATAGGGTGTCTCGTCTGCACCACGTGTTTAATCCTCCCTGCACTTCTTAAAGGCTTTGATAACTGGCAAATTTTAAAAGACCAATTAGGGTAACTTTCATAGGCAGGAATGCTGCATAAAGTATAATAATTACTACAATAAATTCTGTTATCAAAATGATGTCAAACCTTAATTCATTCAGCCATAAACCATCTGTCAGCTACCGGCTGTCCAAATATACCATCAATCAGGAGTTCACCTCCTCCTGTAGATCATCTGATACCTCGTGTCCCAAGTATCAGGCATCAGTTACTCCGTATTGCTCAGAGAAACATCCTAGTCCCCATATCCTCTGCACCACCAATCAGTTCCTGCCATGCCCTTTGAAGCTATCCAGCTATCAGGTGCTCCAAAACCATGCATTGGCCACCAGCAGATTGAAGCTCCTGTTTTTTTAGACTGGTTAAAAAAGGAGTCTATATAAAATCATGCTTTGGGTGCTCTTGGTCCCCTTCTGGAGTCCACAGGTGTCCCTGTGAGGCATGGGGGAGCCTTGAATGATTTCAGCATTTTGGGGAAGACCCAGTCCTCCATGTCTATCAATTGGATTGCTCTTCAGTAGATCATAAGCATTGTCAAAAAAGGGTGGTATGTTGTTAACCAGCTGGATTAACAGCAAGAATAGCCTGTAAAATAGCCTGTTCCTCATGCTGGTGGGCCATGGGCTTTCTCTACAACCTTCAGGCAAGGGCTAGTTTATTAACGTGTAGAAAAAAACCCTGAGGGTCAATGAAAGAGCTCCCTGATTCAGTGCCTGTTCATCTTCAGCAGTGCACGGCCTCACTAGACTTTGGCTTACAGCAGCCTCTACAGGTTAGACCATCTGAACTTAAGAGAATACAGAAGCAGAAGACATATTTTTATAACCCAGAAAATGCTGGGTATTTCAAGTTTCCTAACTCATTTTCATCAATGCAAGTTAAAACCACAAATTATTTCTTCTTTAAAAAAAAAAAAAAGACATTCTGAACAGTCAGCCACTTCCTTTTATTTTGCTTTTCTCCTAAATGAAAAAAATAAAAAAGTATCATCTTTGTAGCTCAGTAGCATAAAATGAAGGAACTGCAGAAGGAAAATTTATCATTCTGTAAAAAAACAAGACAGCTTTCCCATTTTCTAATCACTTTTCATCGACATTGATCCAAAGATGGATTAGACAGTGTGAGCCACATTTATCTTTCAGATTCCCTGCTATACGCTCTGAATAACTTCATTCTGGTCCTAGAGTCATCAATGTCATGGGGAGAGACCATTTGGGTCATGAAATATCCTTCAAGTTGACACTAGAGGCAATGAAAACAGCATGGGAGGAGCTGGTTCTAGGGGAGGTATCCCAGAGTGCTCTGTAGAGAGCACTGAATTCCCAGGTTATTCAGGGTAACTATAAAAATTGGCTATTAAGAAAACAAAAACAACCAAATGAAAAAGAGAAAAAAAACAGTAAAACAA
This sequence comes from Pluvialis apricaria, assembly GCA_017639485.1. NCBI lineage: Eukaryota > Metazoa > Chordata > Aves > Charadriiformes > Charadriidae > Pluvialis > Pluvialis apricaria. Next base: position 168,245,180 of record CM030008.1, read on the forward strand.
AACAAAGCAAAACAAAGAAACCCAAACACAAGGAGATGCAGCTTAACAGCTTGCACATTTCATCGTTTTTGACTGAAGTGTGAAATGAAAGCTGTCTTAGAGCAGCCAGTCAGTCTCCCGTGTCATATTTATGCGAGACACTGACGCCGCTCCTAAGCAAAAGAGTTGCACCAGGATCCAGGTACTGGACCCTTGAAGGCAGCACAAAGCCAACGTGCAGAAGAGCCTGTGGTAAGGAGGTGCTTTGCTCTACCACCACCATCACCTTTCCATACCCACCGTGAGTCCAGCACAGGTGACTCGTTGCAGTCTGCCAGGACTAACTTTAGGAGGAGAGGGCTGTGTAGATTATCTCAATGCACTTTGCCTCTGTCTTTGTTACAGTTTTGGAGTGTTATGTTGGCACTGCATTTTAAACATCTCTGCATTTTAAACACCTTTTGTCCCAAACCCTCTCCATCTGCCTTAAAGACATGTAGCCAAAATGAAAGCCATGGTGAATGAAGGAGACTCCCAATGCAACCAGGGTGATGAAGACCTCCAGTCTGCCCTCCCTTCCCACCCCTCTGACAGAGGAGTCTGCTCCGCCATCCTGGCACCAGGCAGGAACCGATAAACATTTCCTCCCTCCTCGACAGCCAGAAGCTCATGGGCTGTGTCAGGCCGGAGTAATAGCTCTGTCTCTGTGAGTTACTGGCAGCGCAGTCTCCGCTGCTTTCAGCTCCTGTCTCGGGCCGTTCCTGGCTGTCTCCAAGGCTCCAGGCCCTGGGCCAGCACCAGCGCCTTTTACAGCCGAATTACACAACCCTCTTTCCAGGTTTTTGATTCTTTTCTGTACGTGGCTAGGTTTTCCCTCCTGTCTGCAAGGATTGCTAAGACCCCACAGTGGGGCTGGGGGAAAATACCAACTGAACTGAAGCGTGTGCCCGGTGGTTGTTTCTATATGCTGTTCAAGTGGCCAAGACCCCATAAAAACCTTTTCCATATGGAGGGAAAGAAAAATGCTGCTGTTCCCAGGAGTCTGCTACCAGTTCCCAGGGTGCCTCTTGCCAAGAGGAGAAGATGGTCTTTTGTTTCTCAGCATCCTTGCCAGAGCTCAGCCTGGCTGATTGCGTTTAACCTGCTCAGCGATCGGACTGGGCACTGAGTCCTTCTGCACCCCCGCTTGGATCACGGCTGTGCATGCAGCTCTATGAGCTGCTGGTGTGACGTGGTGGACCCCTGAAATGCCACCTCCACTCACAGCATCTCTAGAGAGGTCTAATTCTTTTCTGAGAAGTGGGAAACTAAAAGCAAGCCTCCCCTCTTCGTTTGCTGCTCTCCTGAGGCTCCTTTTCATCTTCTAGCTGTAAAGACATCTTTGGAGTCACTAAGCCTGCCACAGTCATAGCTAGATAACACATCATGCTGATAAACTAGCTAGAAACAACCTGTGCAACCTCTGTAGGTGACCCTGCTCTGGCAGGGGGGTTGGACTAGGTGATCTCCAGAGGTCCCTTCCAACCCTGACCATTCTGTGTGATTCTGTGATTCTGTACGGGCATCAGACCCAAGACCAATCTGGCCCTGCCTTCTCCTCATGGCAGACTAAAAAGCAGCTTGGAAAAATAAAAGAGCAGGGCAAGCATGTGGTAGTGCGTCTTCAAAAAGATCCCCAAGACTCCAGTAATGTGTGCTCAGAGACCCCCTGATGCAGAATGGTGTCACTTTACCTCATAGTACTGAATGGATGTTGCTTTTGTGAATGTTTCCACATACTTTTTATAGCTTTGGAAGTTTTCAGCATCAACAGAGAGCCATGGAAAGGTGGTGTTGTGGTTTAACGCCAGATGGCAACTAAGCACCAGACAGTGGCTCGCTTACTCTCCCTGGGTGGGATGCAGACGAGAGTCAGAAGAGTAAAAGTGCAAAAACTTGTGTGTTGAGATAAAGACAGTTTAATAGGTAGAGCAAAAGCCATGCACACAAGCAAAGCAAAACAAGGAATTCCTTCACTGCTTCCCGTCAGCAGGCAGGTGTTCAGCCCTCTCCAGGAAAGTGGGGCTCCATCACGTGTTACGGTTACACCATCACTCTGATCATCACCCCTTTCCTTCTTCTTCCCCCAGTTTTATTGCCGAGCATGACATCATATGGTATGGAATAACCCTTTGGTAGGTTGGAGTCAGCTATCCTGGCTGTGTCCCCTCCCAGCTTCTTGTGTACCCCCAGCCCACTCGCTGGTGGGGCGGTGTGATAAGCAGAAAAGGCCTTGATTCTGTGTAAGAACTGCTCAGCACTAGCTAAAACATCCCTATGTTATCAACACTGTTTTCAGCACAAATTCAAGATATAGCCCCATACTAGCTACTATGGAAAAAATTAACTCTATCCCAGCCAAAACCAGCACAGGTGGTCTGCAGTTCCGCTGGGCACTGTGTGCAGGACCAGCTCCTGGGCTTCACTCTGGGCTAGGCACTGCTCGGTGGCTCGTCACGCTCTGTAGTTCTTGTGTTGGAAGAGATGATCCCTACCATCAGCAGTCCATTCCTATCATCAACAAGCCCCTAAGAGTTCCATAGACCTCTCTCACATCCATCCATGATCTCTTTTCAAGGCTGAAAGTCTTAGTCTGTATAATCCTTCTCTTATAGGATTTGCTTCATAATTTGTTCGTGGCTGTAAACCAGCCACCCTTCTCACTTCCCGTATATCCTTGCATCAGGATGACCACGGAGTGCACGTGATATTCAAGATGCGGGTGCAGAGTGGAGTATGCACTGGCATAGTGATGTTTTCTGTTTAATTCCCTCTTCCTTTCTTAATTTATCCATTCTTAATAATTCGCAACATTTAATGTCTGGTTTTATTGCCATTGAATAATTATTGTAACCCTTAGGTCTTGTTCCCCAGTGACAGGTCTGACCAGAGGCCATTGCTGTAGATGTGAACTCATAATTGCCTGGCTGGGTTGTTGGTTTTTTTTTTTTTTCCCAATTTCTGTTCTCTACATGGATTTGTAGCTGCTTTTGCTCAGTAGCTCAAAAGCAGCCCATGACAAGAGCAGCTCTGAGGTTTGCTGATCACGTTCAGTGTACATGATCAGATCTGGGTGCATCCTCACAGCATGAAGGAGAGGCTGAAGGTCAGGAGTGTGGCAGACGGAGGGACTGTTAGAACAGATATTGGTTGGGAATAGAAGAACCTGATGCTGAAAGTGGCCGTAAATAATGCCATCAAAGAAGGGCTTTCATTTGAGGGAATAGATGGAATTATTTATGAATTTCATGCGTATGATCATTTGTGCTGCCCTCTGTTAAATAATACAGCTGTGGACATTGGTGACTGAAAACTTGCGGCATTACAGCAGTTGTGGGAGAAAACAAAACGTTTTTCATTGAAAAGAGCTGTTCTGACCAAGCTTTTTTCCTTCACCTTCTGGGAAACTCTTCGTTTCATTCCTTTTTTGTTCTATGTGTGCTTTTGTCTTTATGTGTGCCTTCTTGCTGCATCTTTTCATGGCAGACTAATGGCCTGCAAAAACACCGTAGGTAGGAGTTTCACTTCAGAAAGTTTCAAACTTTTCTCATTAAGACACACACAGAGATAAAAAGGTTTCGGTTTTTAGTTGCAGTGGCTCTTAAATAAGTTCCAAAATAGATAATGGAATAAGTCAACAATTTTATCACCTTTTCTGTCATATTAGTATTAATCACCATTGTATTACACCATGGAATAAAATAAGAATAACACCAACAGCATAAGAAAAGCTCTGTGTCACAGAGTTTAATAACAACCTCAGCTGCAGATTTCAAGAACTGTAGTTTTTACATTCTTCTGAACAATGCTTGTCCAAAACTTGAGGTTTTTTTAGAAACAATGCTTCTTCAAAGGACTTTTTTAAAAGTTCTTTTTCTCCCTTTGAATTAAAATAGAAATAATTTCAGAATGTTTTCACTTCCCATTGACAAGACCTGGTTTGTACATTTGCCGCTCTCTAGCCACCAAATGACCTCACCCAGAGCCTTCTTCCTGCAGACACCTGCGGGGATGCAGGAACAACTTCTAACATGTCTTATTTTTAGATTAAGGGTGAAAGTTTGGAAAAGCAAAATCTGTGGCTTGAGTGATGTGATTAAAGCTGCCCCTATAGGGATAATGCTGCAGCGCCTTTCCCGTCGGCGTTGCAGTGTGGAGCTGGGATAAACAACACACTTACAAAACCTTCTTAGGAAAGGACAAAGTCAGAAGTTGAGGCAGGTGGATTAGCATGTAGCAGATGGGTATTTAGGTTTTCTATGGGGCTACAGCAGTCTCTGCAGCATCCTGGGGAACAATCATGACACCACAGTCTACATGTGGCTGCATCTCCCCTCAACCAATACATTCTGGTGACAGCGCCGAGATGAGACACGTCCCTGGCGTCACCTTCTCCCCAGACTTCTTCTCTCCTTATCATCCTCCACGCAGCTGCCTTTCCTCCCACCCTTTCTGCTAGCCGCCACTTTCCCGTTGGCAGGTGGCTCAAAAGGGCTCTGTGCTCCTGTCACGTGCAGGGAAGCCTTTTCTCGCCCAGTGCCGGAGTGTTTTGTGGGGATAATTAACTGTGAAAAGCGTCACTCTTGGTGGGGGGGAGAAGCTTAGTGGAACAACTCATTTAAAATCTTTGCATGGACTCCCCTTCATATACGCACTGAAGAATACACCCGTTTTACAGAGCCTCAGCTCTCCCCAGAGTCTTATCTTGGTGCATATCGGCAGAAACATTGAAAGACGTTCTCTGGACTGATATCCATGGTGGGATGCTGGCAGGAGACTGGGCTAACGGCAGTCGATAAAGCCTCAAAGGCTTGGTGTGGAGTTGATGGAAATGCTTTCAGTTTCAGAGCTGACGATCCAGCCCATCAAACAGCATGGGTTCACTGGCAAAATAGTTAGCATGTTTTGCTGCAATTAAATAGCCTATAAATAGCTGTGCTACATAAGGAATGTATTCACATCTATATAAAACACGGGAGATGTATGTTCAGAAAGACCTCATTGTAATCTGGATTTCTACCTGAGGATTTTCTGTAGAAGTAGAAAAAGATCTTAATTTCTCAAAATCATATTCAGTTTTTCGGTGGAAATGCAAGTGGTAAAAACCTCAGCTGAAAGCTGAAATATCCAGACATTAGGGGATAGAGATAGCAGTGGGGGGAAAAAAAAAAGTTTGTATTTTCTTCCTGAAAATAGGCAGTTTACACACCAAGTACAATTTTCGTTGAAAACCCACTTTATTTTGGATCAGGAGTTTCACAGAAAAATTTGCCTTTGATATAAGAGAAAGAGGTGAAAAAATGTTATTTGTTGCATGGGTACTAACCTCTCTTTCTATCTTTTTCTCTCTCTCCTTTCTTACACTTTCCTCCTCTTGCAGCAAGAAAAACAGCAGACACCAAACAAGAGACCCTGGGAAGGAATCAGGAAAGTCCAGTCCCCACCATCATGGGTTAAAAAGGACATCGAACCCGTGGCACAGTCTCCCCTAGAACTAAAAACTGTAGAGTGGGAGAAAACAGGGGCCACCATTCCCCTGGTGGGACAAGACATTATTGACCTTCAGACAGAGGTCTGAGTGGAAAGGGAAGAAAGGGACTTTTTTTTTTCTGGAAAACAAACGAAACAAACAAAACAAAACCACGTTTTAAAGAAATGATTAAATTGAATCGTAACCGAGCGAGAGAAGTGTTTGGTTTCTTTTGAAACCTTTGGTGAGACGGAGTAACTTTTGTATTGTTCTCAGCAGAGAGGGGGAATATTACTTTATAGAGTATAGTAGCTGTAGGTTCAGGACAACACGAGCTTTCCCAGGTAGGACTGGAGAAGAAGTGAACCTGGAAGAGAGCGAGGAGGAGGCAGACGGTGGGGAGGGACTGCAGGGGATGAGCCCTGCCGAGATGCTTTCGGGCTGCTGCCGCACACCGGGAGCCTTCCTGCTCTGCCACGGGGAGGTGTGGAAGGACGCCCAGCAGCCACCGCGAAGGGCCAAGAAGATCAGGGTTGTTTGGGGACCACAAGAGGGGACACCTGCGGGAGCCTCGCTGGGATGTGGTCTGGCTGTAGATCCCCAGGGGAGACCCAGCCTTGGGGGTCTGTGACATCCCTTGCTGTTCCTCACCCACCACCTCTCCCTCACCAGCTCATCCAAGAAGGGAGGAGACGGGATGCGCCAAGCAGTGGCCAAGAAGACATTCCCACTCCTACGTGCCACACCATGACCTGGCATCATGGCATCCCTGCAGCGGGTCTCTGCTGGGCCCAGAGGGGGAAGTGGTGGCGTCATCCATGGCTTAGGTGGAGAGGTAAGGTGGGGCTTCCTCCTCTCATCCCTCCACAGTGGAGCTCCTGCACGCCCTAAGGAGTGGGACAGGCGCAGGAGGAAAGGACCACCTCCAAAAACCTGCTCGCCCCGTCTCCAGGGAGAGGGTTGAAGGTGTTAGAAAAACAGACCAACAAGAAGAATGTAGGTCGTTTCATTGACTGTTAAATAGATAAACTCAGCACGGACCTTGCAAAGGTCCTCTTGGCCTCATCCTTTTTTTTTTTTTTTCTGTTATTTTTCCTTGCTTTCGGACTCAGATTTATTCCAAGCTGCCCCTCCCTGGAAGGCAGAGAGAGAAAGAGGGAAAGACAGATCTGCCGATGTACCTGGAGATATTTGGTATACAGAGATGTTGCCTTAGGACATTGAGACAAACTGACAACATGAATAACGTCCACTTGGAAACAAACAAACAAAATAATCTATTTTTTTCCTTCTTCTTTTCTTTTCTTCAATAAAAAGAGAACTTGAAACCCGAGACCTTTCTTTTCTTTGGCTCTTGTCATTTCGAATGCCTTTCTGTGCCGTAGGACTGCGCAGGCATGGGGTGAGGATGCCACCTGCTGAAGGTGGAAGGCAAGTTGCTCCATGGAAAGTTTGGGATGGTGGGAACACACGGCCCCTTCATCGCTCGCTTGCAATATTTTGCTTTGTTTTATTCAGTTTGGGCTTTGGTTATTTTCCCCTCGCTGGCTCTTCTCCTCCCTCCCCACTGCCCAGAGCCAGCAGGCAGGTTTGTGGTCCTACAAGAAGGAAGAGGTGGAGCTGGTCAGGAAAGCAGGACATTCCTCATCATAAAATACTGTCTTTTTATTTCCCCATGAAAAAAATAATTTTTTTTTTCATTAAACATTTCTCAAGGCTATTTACAAAAAATAAGGTTATCTACATTTCACCCCGAAAAGTGTTGTGCAATATTTTTACCATTAAAAAGTATACCACTGACATTACACGCAGACTTCATTTTTTTTTTCTCATTCCCAGCAATGTCTGTCTGATATTTGGAATAATTCTCCCAGCTTTGGAGACGTGCGGTGACAAACCCCTGGTTGTGAGTGGCCAGATTGTGCCAGACAGCAGTAAAGGTTGATTGGGGTCTGAGTTATTACTGTGTGTTTGGGTCTCTTTTTTAAAAAACAAACAAACAAACAACATTTTTAGGAAAAAGCTAGCAACGGATACAAGATGCAGAACAGTCACTGGCCCCGGTTGTGTTTCCTCCACTGAGAGGTGTTGCTTGACATGCAAACATCCCTGCTTCAACTTTCCTTTGGGCCACCTGGGTAACTGATCTTTAAGGACAGTGGCATTTACTTTGCCATTAAATGTATAATATGAAGGATGGGAAGAAAAACTTTTAAAAAATCCAAATAGTTAAAAAAATAGGGAAACCAATTACTTATAAAAACTGTGATATTATTGTTCGATTTTAGATTATTCTATGAAACAGGAAAGCACAAAGGCCTCCCTCAGATGCCGGGTTGTATGATATTGTAATTATTATAATTACACATTATGAATTTTAGCATACAGATATCTTTCTACTGTGTTTTAATTCTTTTCTCTCTTTTTTTTTCCCTCCTCTCCCCTCTCCCACCAAGCCTGCCCTCTTCTCTCCAACCTTCCCCACTCACCCATTCACTCCAGCCGACTTGCAGAACATTAACGATGTTATGTAATTACAGAGATAAATGTTTGTTTAATAACTGTTGATATTCGACTTTCTCTGCTCAGCTCCTCCGGTTAATTCTGTTTTCCCATGCCCTGCCCTGCCCCGTGCCTTCCCTTCCCTCCTCTCTGTGTTCATCAATTTTTTTTTTCTGTACAGTTTTCAGAGCACAAAATGAATGTGTCTTATTTCTAATAAAAGAGGTGTAAACTCTAGCGATGTCTGCTTTTTAAAAGCGCTCCTGCCCGCGCCCCACATGTGGTTTGCATCGCGCCTGGGTGCTGGGAAACACCTCTCCTGGATCTGCAAGCTGCCACCTTGGCTCTCTACTCTGCAAGAGCCGTAGCGCAGGGGCAAACTTATCCCACGACTGCATCCTTTGCTTTTAGCTTTGTAGCTTCTTGACATCCCCAAAAATACCTCCCCTTACGCTGCATTTTTCCAGGGCATGAGGAATTCCCTCTTCCGTGCTTTTCTGCAAATATCTCTCACCCAAGACTTGATGCCCTCTTCCCAACATATGATGTGAGGGGGCCAGTATTTACGCAGATCAAGCGGCATTACTGGTAGAGGGCAGCGGTGCTGGGGTATAGTTTCTGATGGGACTAGGGTGATGCTGCTGCTACCCTGCCTGCATGCCTGCAAAGCCAATCTCAGCCTCACCTGGATTTCCCTGCCACCTCCTGCATTACCAGGCGGGCTGCGAGCAGGAGCACAGCTCAGTGAGCGAGGAGTTTAAGGATATCGCTCATGAAAGATGACAAGAAATGAATTGAGCTAGGGATTATTCACTTCCTTGGCACTTACCCTTGAATGGCTGAAATCCTCCAGCAAGAAAATGTGTCCTTATCTCCCTGACTCTGCTCCATCCCCTGATTGACAGTTTTTTAGGTTTATAGGCAGGACTGCAGGAGGCTTAAGGGTCTGGCAAATCGGATCCAGGGCTTCTGCTCTCCAGAGCCTTGATCCAAAGCCATCATGGCCCACTAGGTCCCCAGATGTAATGACTTCTCTTGGCCTGGCTGAAATGAATTGGATATTCTGAAACATCTGAAATGATTGCAGAGGTGTGGGGCTGCCCGGAGGCTCTTAGCCCAATCCCCCCACCCCTGAACTATGATCCAACCTATCTTCAATCAGCAGCACCTGATGGTGAGTCTCAGGGCTTCTCCATCTTTCCTGCAGGGGTGTTTCTCACCCTACATGTCCCATACCATGAACCTGTAGCATTAGTAGGCAGAAGGGAAATACTGACCACCAGGCACCACGTGAGGTGATGGGCTGGAAGGGCAGGAGAGCCCAAACCTTGGATCATAGCCCTAGAGATGGTTGGGGAGGTTCTGCTGTTTCTCATCAAGGGGAGCTGGAAGGAGGGAACACATGGAACTAGATGATCTTTAAGGTCCCTTCCAACCTAAACTGTTCTATTATTCTATGATTCTATGTTCCCTGCTGTGTTCATGAGACTGTAAATAAGAGCACTGTCGGAGGTGGTGGATGCAGGTCCATGTATGTACAGGTAGTTTCGGTTTGCATTGTGCTTATAATGTCGTGTGGCTGCAAGGGAGGGTCACAGGATAGTTCAGCTTGGAAAGGGTGTCCTGAGGTTCCCCTGAACTGTCCTGCAACCCTACGATCCTGCCTTGCAGCTGCCCCAGGCTATAGCCGTGGGACAAACCGAGAACACCCATACATACAACATGATCTTGCAAGGAGGAAGCACAGACACACTGCACTCCGGTGGATAAATGGTACATTACACAAGTAAGAAATCATGTTTCTTGGTTGCTACACCGGGAAAACATGCCTGTGCTGGAAAATTGAGATGAATCTGAAAACTGAAGACATTGCAAAGCATTTGCCCTGGGCTACCCATGATGGGAAAGGCCCTTATGGAACAAGACATCATTCCTGGAGGATTTGGGACCAGAGCAGGAGATTACCCTCTGCCGTGACTTCTCTCTACTCTGTGGCTGGAGGGAGTGCTTGGGCTCACTGTGCTACTAACTGAGGAGTCCAAGATGAGGTAGGATGAATCTGCGCCTGAGCTGAGTATCTGCTCCTGAGCTCCTGTTGTGACAAGATCTAAACAGAAGAAAAGAAAGAAGACTGCTTTTTGGGTTTTTTTCTTATTTTCCCCAACCTGCTCCTCACAGGAAGAGGTCAGTGCCTCCCGAGGGAAGTGTCTGACTTGCAGCTTTCAAGCAAACAGAAAACATCTTCAAAGTAGCTTTCAAAGGCCATCTGAGTAAGGAGTCCTCAGGGGACCCATGTGGAGGACCTCTCCAGGTGCTTGCTTGCTCAGGTCTATTTTCATTCATGATTTTCAAAAAAACCTTAAATGTATCTGAGGTTCAAAGCTCTTTTATGCTGGCAAGCCCCTTCCTACCAAGCCCTAGAGATGACAGCGTGGAACACAAGCGCATTTCCTAAGCTGAAGCCATGCAGGACTTCATATTGGATGGTCAAAATCATTCCTTCCTGGCCTTAAAAACCTAATCCTTTTAGGACATGATGTTGAACAGTGCCAACAGAGAAACTCACTGATGATTGTATGCGCATTATGTTTGAGTAATGAACATCACTCATTACACTGGCTCGTTAGTAAGTTGAGTAGCTGTTACAGCAGTAATGCCAAAAAAGAGGCCCAGGGGAATGAGGTAGTCAGGTTTCAGCCACTCTTCAGTCTCTTTGCTGATCATCACAAGAGAAGTCAACCATGCAACCAACCTGAACTGCCTTCCTTCACCCTAACAACTCCCTGTGGAACCCCACTATGTGGGCCTTGCTCATCTCCTCCTGTGTCTCAGAGACACTGTGGCTTTGGCACATTAGTGAGGAGCAACATGGCTTCTGAAGAGAACATACAGCCACCATGACAGCCAGAAAAGCTTTGGCATCTTGAGAGACGAGGTCCCAAGATCACTCTCCTGGATTAGGCCCCCACCAGCCAGCTGCTTCACAGCTGTTTGTTTCTTTGAAAAGCAACATCTCCTGGCTCCTTCCTGCAGAATTTTCAAGAGCCCCTTGAACTTCTAAATTGAGAAAGAAAGAAGAGATGTGTTTTGGGGGGAAACAGAGGACAAGCAGCAATCTCAGCCTGTGGGGTGGTATGTATAAACCCTATGTAAGGTTTGGGTGGTTTTGTTTGCTTCCTTCCCTTGCAGATTTCATTTAAGAAATAACCAAGCACAAGTGTGCTGATCTCAGCTGCCGCACCCTGACTCCACGTCTACAGAGACACACCAGGGCTGAGCCCTCGCCACCACCACTTCCCATTGACTTTAGAGTCCTTTAGGTAAAAGACCAAATTAGAGGAAAGGAGAAGTCAGTACCACGAAATTTCCTGCCATGTAAATGCCTGCAGCTCCGTTAGCAGCAGCAGCTGGGCAGGTGTTAAACACTTGTTCATTAGAGGAGATGAAAATCTAAAGGCTTAGAGCATCCTGCAGAAAACAGGACATCACCAAGGTATTGCTTCAGTCAATTAATGCAGATTTCTAAAGGAAAGCAAGTACCTGCCTGATCATCAAAATCAACATGTCCCGAGCAGAGTCAGTAGAGACAGGCGTTTGTCTGGCGGGTGTAGGAGTGCTTTAGCATTTTCACACGTCCATGCACAGTGTGTACGTATAACCCTGTTCTGAAAGCCACTGGCACGTCCTAAGCAGTGTTCATGGGGCAAAATACCATATGTGATGCAAAACAGTGCTCTGATCCTAAATCTCTGACACATGCACATGCATATAAACACACACAAATATATATATATGTTTTCTCACACCCTCTTATGCACATGTACTTACCTACTACTTCATAAACACGCAGATAAACCACTGTAAATGTACAAGATCATTAAAATGTGTTGGGACAGGTTAAATATACCACAATTTTTATGTCAAACTGACTTGAAAAAGGCACTCAGACAGCAGCTAAGATTTATGTCAGAAAAGTGCTCAGTGGACGCCAGAAAGAGAACGTGAATTAGCCAAGATGCAGCAATTAATTAGCCGCAGTAGCATTTGTCTGATCTGCACGTCTGCAATGGCTTTTTGTTGGGTTTTGGTTGGTTGGTTGTTTTTTTTGTTGTTGGTTACTTTTTTTTGTTTGTTTTTCTATTTATGACATGGAAACTGAATATTTCAACCTTAGCAGACTGGTAATAAATCCAACTTAAGCAAGGCAAAAGCAAAGCAGAACTATGTTTCTCACCTGATCCTGTGGGACTGGCTCATTTTTGCCTCCCGCCGGTGACCAGCTACAAACGAACTTCTTCATTCTAAACCCAAAAAGTTGCTGCCTTCCTGCAGAGATGAGGACAGGCATGAAAACCCCAGAGCTCAGGGCACAGAGGTGAAAAATGGGCTCGGATTCCTGTTTGGGGGTAGCACTGCAGGAGACAACCTGAATTTTGCTGTGGAGCAGACACTGAGCAGAGACCCCTGAGATGGAGACTCAGTTTCTAGCTTTGTCACAGGCTTCCCTGCATGACTTTTGCATAAATGCCTTAATCTTCCCATGCTTTGGCTTCCTCAGTTTGTTGGGCACCAGTGGTGGCACCCAGCGTGGCTACATTTCCCCATGTGTGCAGCAGGTTTTGCAAAGCGACCTGCTGCTGTGGCTAGCACGTAGCTGTGCTTCATGTGGTACAAAGCAGGATAAAGGCACCTTTTTTTTTTTTCTAATGGAAAAAATCAGCTTCAAAGCCATGGAAATTCCAAATTAAAATACAGCACATCGTGGCAGCACTTTGACAAATGACCTCTCCAGAGGTGGAGTGATGATCGAAGAAAGTTATGCAAATGTTGGGAGTGATTTGAAAGCAGGAGAGAAAGAAGGAGGCGAATTCTGCAGGAAGCAAGGGTTTCTGTTCAGGGGAAATAATTAAATGAAAAGGCAAATTGTCATCTCCTGGTCTGTGCGGGCTGAGGATTTTCAGAGAATGGACAATCAAAGGGTTGTTTAATGTATATCACGAGATTCTTGGCTTTGATCAATTGTGATCTGAAATAATTGGCAGCTTCTTCATGTTAGCTCATGTTTGGACCTATTATTGTAATTCAAGCTTTGAGGCCATGGCCAACACAGACTTTCAGCACTCGTGGGTATCGTGCATTTACGTGGAAAATAAGGTGCCATGTCCTCTTCAAAGGGCTGGCACCCTCTTTGAAATACAGGAAAGGCAGAGAAGCCTGACTTGAGCACAGAAAGTCCAGCAGCAGAGAGAAGGGCTAAATGTTGACCATCTGGTTCCTCTACAGATGCCCTTTAGGCCAAGCCATGATACCATTCGACATACTAAATCCTCTCACTCAGTTTTGCCAAATTTTCTGGAAGAGGTCAAAGGCCTAGAAGAAATTGCTGGGTCGCAATTGTTGCCGATGAAATAAGCTCTCTTCTGACCTGAGATGGGGAAGGGTTGGCATTTCAGGGTTGACACTTACTGTTTGTTAATGAAAGAAAGTGATTGAAAAGCTTGGCCTCATTGATGCTCTTGGTCCAGCTAGGCCAGGACAGTGCAAATCATAGAATGATAGAATCACAGAATGGTTTAGGTTGGAATAGACCTTAAAAATCATCTAGTTCCAACACCCCTGCCATGGGCAGGGACACCTCCCACTAGACCAGGTTGCTCAAAGCCCCATCCAGCCTGGCCTTGAACACCTCCAGGGATGGGGCATTCACAACTTCCCTGGGCAATTTTTTCCAATGCTTCACCACCCTCAGAGTTAATTTTTTTTTCCTAAGATCTATTCTAAATTTCCCCTCTTCCAGTTTGAAGCTATTACCCCTCATCCTATCACTACATGCTCTTGTAAAAAGTCCCTCTCCAGATTTCTTGTAAGCCCCTTCAGATGCTGGAAAGCTGCTATAAGGTGTCCCCGGAGCCTTCTCTTCTCCAGGCTGAACAACCCCAGCTTTCTCAGCCTGTCTTCATAGGAGAAATGCTCCACCTCTCTGATCATCTTCGTGGCCTCCTCTGGACCCACTCCAACAGGTCCATGTCCTTCTTATGTTGGGGGCCCCAGAGCTGGACATAATATTTCAAGCGTGGTCTCATGAGAGCAAAGCAGAGTGGCAGAATCACCTCCCTTGACCTGCTGGCCATGGTTCTTTTGATGCAGCCCAGGATATGGGCTTGTTTATAAAAGGTCACCCCCATTCAGTGTCAGGCAGGGATTTCAACCTATTATAAGAAACAGTAAAGACAAATGGAAATAGGAAATGGATCATACTGTATAGGTAGTTGATCAGAGTGCTTTTCCATAGTACTTATCTTCCTTAAATAAAACAGCTGATTTCCCTGAGCTCAGATCTGCGATCAGAATAATTTGTCTGTTCTCAGCAAAAGGTCTCATAAGCTATTGCACTGTGGTAAAGAAAAAGTGAATAGTGGATAAGGAAGGTGCTGGGGGATAAAAGACTACAATGGGAGTAGGGCAGGAGTCAATAATCACGTTCCTCAGTTAAGTTGAAGATTTTGTCTTGTTTAATGTATTTGAAGCCTTGGAACAAAAAAGTTAAGTGTGTGTCAAGCACAGATTTGGAGGCAAAACTCTGAGGGACGTTGTCAATACAGAGAAGAATTGAGATATCATCCAAGGAGAACTAGATGCCTGGTGAGAGCAGGGAGAGGAACAGAATAACATTTCATAGTACAAAGCGCATGGTCAAGCTAAGTGCAGAGCTCATGCTGCAGCCTGGGAGGCTCAGCAGATGGGAGCGACAAGGGAGAGAGGCTTGGGTACATTCAGGACAATCATCAATCGGTGAAAAAATCAAATGCCAAGCTGGGGGGATACCAGGAAAAATCCTTCCAGTGGCATTCAAGAAGAAGAGAAGACATTTTGCAAGAACCTGGTGAGATTCCTGTGGAGCATTGTGTGTCTTCAGGCACTGAGGAGTCCTGGGGCTGCCCGGGCTCCTGGTGCCTCCTTGGCGGTGAGACCAGTGCAACCAGTGCAACATGGTCAGAGAAGAGGGATTCAAACCAAGAAGGGCTATTCAAAACCTCACAGGAACCAAGACCACGCGGTCAGTCTAAGAGAGCCTGGCTCCTTTAGTCTGTTTAAACCATGTCAAGAGGTTTATGACTGTTGCTTATGACTGTTGAAGGGAGGGAAGGAACAGCAGAAGGGAACAAGATTTCTTTAAACTAAAGGATGCTGTGATGGCATATAAGACACTGATTATAAAGACAGAAATGGAAAAATTAAGAGTGGAAGTTAGGATGTGTTCTCTAACTGTCAGGGTGATAATTCCAACCTGGGGGAGAGCTGGGGAGGTAATAACATGGAGTTGTTTCAGGGGAGAGACACAACAGAAGAGTAGGGTGTTAGAGGCAGCCACATCCAGTGCGCTACAGGATGGGGCGTTCCTCCTGCCCCAGCACAAAAGCTGTGCAGCTCTGCATCCCGAAGTTCAGACGTCAGTGAGGGTGAGCATGTGTCCCAGCATGCACACACGCCCGCAGAGTACAGGCACAGCCAGAAACACAGCTCGGCACCAAGAGCAGTGCCTTAACCAGCACCCCATAACCACACATAACACTCACATAAACCGGAACAACGTGGATAGTCCCATCCTCTTCCTCCTCCCCAGCTGTTGTCTGAAAAATGGATTCATGCCCGGCGTGCAATTATCCAATCTCACACGCTCAGGAGAGATATTGTGTTTATTCGGGCCTGGGTGCTCGGCGGATTTTCCACGAATCAAGCACACCCCATGCCAGTTTTCCTGCTATATTTATACACAAAAGTTACAAGGTAGTACACTCCCAGTTACAATGATTGGTTAGTAATTTACATATAATTATAATATCTGCTACATTGTTCTTTTAATCATCACACATGCATGGGGGAAGGGTCTTCACCTGGGCAAGGGTCTTCTTGACCTGTGGGTGGGGTTTTCAGTATTATAATGAAGGCAGTTCATTTCAGGACACCTTAAAATAGGCTCTGCTGCCAAGCTGGCCAACTGGATTCTCCCCTTGCCAGGTTGTGATATAATTCATCCTGTACACAATCAATCCTAGATGTTAAGGTCCAGAGAACAGGGACTTCAAACACAGCGTCCTGTTCATTACTAGTTAATTAAGGCTAGAGGGACTTCAAACAACACAGTGTTCTGTTCATTATTAGTTAACTAAGGCTAACACTGACAATACTAACATAAGCTAACCTCTTAGCTCAGGATGCCCTACATCACAGCGAACGAGGACTGAAGCTGAAGGCATATTCATAGCCAGCGTGGGTCCCTCCAGCAGCCGGGCTTAATCTATTCAGCAGTTGGCCTCAGGTCCCAGTCCTCCCCAGTGTCTGGCACCAGGATCCTTGAGCTCCTGAGGCTGGTGGCCCCAGTTCAGCAGCTGGCTCTGGACCTCCTACCCTGCTAACAGCCAGCCTGGCTTGCACCTCGTTGCATTCACACACAGGTTCAAAAAAGAGAGAAGAGTGCAAACCAGCACAAAAAATCATTAGGAAAAATATCTAATAAAAAGACAGGACACCATGGTGATCAGGTGCAGGACTGGAACACAGTGCCCTGACCTGCAGCCTGGGAGATGCGAACGTCACTGTGCTGCCTTTGCCATGCTTTAAGCATTTGCCTCCATTGCTGTTAATGCGGGATTTCTTAAAGTTACTGTGTTAAAAACAAAAAAGTGGTCAAAATTCACCCAGAGGACATCTTCAAAACCCATGGTCCAATCTAGAGACTCAGCGGTGGGTTTCTGTTGTCCGTACAGGAGTAGCTCATATTGGGGTGCCGTAAACCACAAAAGCTGGCATCAAGAAAGCATCCTGGGCAAAAATATATTGAAGGAAGGGCTTCCAAGAAGAGATGGGGCTGCCTTTGGAGGTAAAAGTGCATGATTGTTCTGTAACTTTCTTCCTTTTTCTGGTATTGATTGCTAGAAACTTGACTAGGAGCCTTGGAGTGTTAAGGATTGGTATTAATTACTCCAAGTATCAACCTTTGCATAGCAAACTACACTGCTTTCACTGACCTGTGGAAATCCAGCAATTGTGAAAGACTGTTTGTCAAGAAGAGGACAGACTTTGTGTTCAGAGTAACTTAGCATGTGTGTCCACTGCAGAATATTTAGTTGTGCAGTAGGAGACCCAGACTTGCATCCCTTTCTGCTTAGCTTAATTCATAGTCCCTGTGGGTGCTTGGAGTAGCACCATGTAGCAAGAGGGGTTTCTCTCAGAGGGAATAGAAGGGATCAAAAGATCTCATTTTAACCTGGAGATGAATTAAGCACAATCCTAACCTCTGTGAAGAACACAGACTTCTTGTTTTTCCAAAGCTTTTCTAAGGCATCTTTCCTTTGGGAGATCAGGATGTTTTTTTCCTTTGATCCCTTGGGAGTTCTCCAGCAGGAGACTGGAAATAACCCACGACCTTAATAGTGCCATTTAATTTCCAACCTGTTCTCTGGATATGGGCAGGCTCCTCCCAGACTTGCCCTATTCAGGTGCTCGTAGACTCTTTTAAAAGTGGAAAAAGGATCTGAGAAACAAGCAGTGCCCCTTCCTTGTCCCAGCTTGTTCTTCCAAGAAGAGCTATGAAGAAGAAATCAGGGAACACCAGAGGACAGAAAGGAAAAACAGGGATTTTTTTTTTTCTTTCCCAGGCTTGACTAATTATAAAACTCTTTAGAAAGGCTCCTGCTGAGCAGGTGAGGGGTTGAGATGAAACAGCAACTTAATCCACGGGGATGAACTCCATCAATGATCCAATTATTTAGGATTTGATGTCTTTTGTGTCTCCAGAGTCAGCAATTCCCAGCCCTGTGTACAGAGATGGACAGCATTTCGCACCAGTGAATTTAGGGTGGGGGGAGGCATTGCAGAAGACTGCCTTGATTTACAAACGAAGGCGATTAGCATATAAATTGGTACTATAGGTTAGTGAACAGTGTAGCCTTGCCGAGTTGAATGAATCAGCAGGGCTGAGTCTGTGGGAAGGAGGCAAATTAAAGTCTCTGCTCGTACAGCTCACTTTAGAGTGCCTGCAAGAGAAAATGAAAGTCGTTTTTTGTGTCGACTTTATTTATCTTTGATTATTTTTCGTTTGCTGCTGCTTTAGTTTCTCCCTTCTTCTCTCTCCTTCTGTCTCCCTTCTCTCCGTTTCTCAATTCCTTGGTCTCCGAGGGGGTCCTACACATCTGTCCAGCACTGCAGGTCCTAGTTATTTCTCACGTAACATTGACTAGCGAACCTAGTGCACGTCTCCATCTTCTTTCTTCTTTTTCCTGTCTGTTTTGTCTTTGTGGCAGATCCCCCTTTATCCTTTTTTGTTGACCTCTCATCTTTTCTCATTATCTCTATTACTTGTTTTCCTGTTGCATCTCTCCCTCTGTGCTTTTACTCTCTCTCATGAGAAAACAAGCAAAACTCCAGGCATAAAATGACAGTAACAGCTGAGGTGGATGGTTTCCCTACGCTGTCTCAGTCACATCCCTCTTTCTCTGCTTGGAAATGGCTTTAAGAGCACATCTCTTTCTTTTTGAGCTCTGGAGGATAAATGCAGAAGTCAAGTACTTAGCTAGTCTGATGATGGGACGGTGTGTCCCTTGGACAGAAAGACAGACATGGTGGTTATCCCAAATTGCAGGATGCAGTGGTGGTGGGACATTGCTTTTCTTATTGCCCAGCTGCCTCCTCTCACCCTTTGTACGCTTGCTGTAAGCCAGCCCACCAGGACACAGAGCTGTTAAAATCAGGGAATTGCTTCTCTCAGTCCCTTCCTGCTCTAGGTTTTCTCCCTTTTCACCCTTTCCTTGATTTCTCATTCCCTACTCACTCTCTCTCAAAACAAGCTCTTCTAACGGTGCCTTTCTTTGACTCAGCAGAGGAGAACGAGAAAAATCCTCCCTAGCAGGTGGTCTGGGCAGGAGGGGAAAACCCTTCATCCTGGCCTTGGCTCTGGTCTGTATTTCGAGTTGCTTTCTGTAGGGATCTATCCCTCTGCCCAAGCGACCATCAAGGAGGTTGGCACATTCCCACATTATCAAGCGTTATCGTGAGGGGTACCAGCCGCATCACATTCAAAACTGGCTGTGCACACTGTCCTTTCTCATCTTCCCAAGCCACAGCTCAAAACAGCTTTTATGTATTCAGTGCAGCAAGAGTGCAATCTTCCACAGATCACCTGCCTTGAATACTATTACTGGCTATCAGCAATTTTCTATGCAGAACTTCAGATTCCTAAACATGCAGGTGGTAGGGGACCTCTGGAGGTCTCTGGTCGAACCTACCTGCCTTTCCTGGGCAGCCCATAGTGTCCATTTGTGGGACCCAGTCCTGCAAACTGTCCCACCACCTCTCTGGTCTTTGAGAGATGCTGTTGTTGCAGAGGGGACCACACAGCAGAGCTCCGTCTCCTCTGCTTGTTTGCCAGGCATTTGTGCACAAGCATGGGAAGCGGATCGTTTTCTGACCTGTTTTCATCTTTCCTGGGGCGTTTCTGTCACCCTTACCCTAGGTACTTAATACCCTGACCTACAGTAACAAAATTATTGGCAAAGATGCAAAGATGCTCTTACCTCACCTTGTTAAATGGGTCCCAGCTCCTATATATCATCCGGCTTCCTAAAAGAGGGACCATTGCTCTTAAACCCTTGCTTGAGTTTTATAAGCAAAAGGATAAGGCCCTCTTTTTTGGGAGCAAGGCTGTCAGGGAAAACACGAATAAGCTGTTGACTGCAGTGGCCCCAAGAAACTACCAGAGCAACTAGTTTTCTAGCTCACTAAAGTGTACAGACAATGCAAATGTCCCAGGGCTTGCTCACATCTCTGCTCTGGCTCAATCAAAATGATGTCAAGTCGGTTGTCCCTTAAAAAATACAGATATAGTGGTTAATGCACTTAAGCCCCTGGCCATGCTTGTGTTTTGCAAGCGGAGTTTGGCTGTTGGGCTCCATACACTGCCCTAGAAGATGTGTCTTGCTTCAAGAGTTTTATTTTTATACATGCTGACTGAAGATGAACTTAGACAAAGTAAAAAGCAGCTCCCCTCGCACTCGTGTACATTCATATTTAGCCACTGTGGGCAGTAGCATAGAGCAGGGAGCATGTCTCCAGGCCGGCATATGCGCCATGAGAGCGTCTTCCTTCTCTCCCAGCTCTCTTCTGAGGAAGGTGATTTAAAAAGAAAAATTGGTTTAATAAAGAGCATCTCACTGTGTGATATACCAGCCCTGGGGTAGCAGTACATTTATCTGCACACATTATGGGTTTAATTTGGTCCATGCAAAACCTAGAGAAAACCAATTAAAAAAATCTTATTAAATAACTCCCCATCAAAAAAAAACGGAGTTCAGTCAAGTAGCTGGAGCCAGGGAGATGAACAGAGCTCCTGGGCTCTATGAGATGGGGGAGAGAGGGAAGCTGTGTGCCAGCTCCTCTGGGGTTTTTCTTTGCCATGTTGTACACACGTGTACGATAGAGAGGACACCTATATGTGATGTGAGAATGAGTGAATCCTTAAGAGAGGATGGAGAGAATGGAAGGCAGAGAAACAAGGAACAAAACTGCCTATACAATGCTGAATTACAGTTGCCCTTGATTAAAGCATTACCCTCACAATATGAGTGCAAGCTTTAAACAGGACTTTTTTTCCTTATCAGAGCATGTGGGGTTTTTTTCCTACCTCCACGTGAAGATCAAATAAATAAATCGGTTTCTCCTTTCATTAATTTTTCATGTACGAAGTCCCTGGTATAATTACTCACCCTGAAATAAACCACCTCAGCCCCGATCAACTGAGTTGTAAATATTGATGCGAAAGAACAACGGGCAGAAATGTTTCCTCTGAGCATTCGAAGGCAAGTGAGTTGTAAATACAAATGCAACCAGCCGGCATTTTCCAGAGCAACGAAAAAGCCTCTTCCTTGAATTTAGAAATCAGAGCCCAGGTGGTTGGACAGGATTCTGGGCTAGCACAGATGTTCTTGGAGCAGGACTTTTGGACAACTTGCCCTTTTGTAGTTGTTCTGTAATCTCAGCTCCAAGGCTTTGGGCAGATCACCTGTTATGGGATTCAGTACAGACATTGGCACCTAAGCTGATGACTCCAAACTCCCCTGATAGTCTGCAGGGATCTAGTCAACCTTAGCAATGGAGTTTGGACCATCCTACCATAGACACTCAAAATATGTCACTTGAATCACATACCAAATGCAACTTTTTTTTCCTTTGTGCACTCTAAAAAGGGGTGACCAGGGTGCAGGGAGACAAACTGCAGTTCCTTAAATGTAGATGAAATTAGTCCAACCCTGCCTGATTGCTCCTCCAATGATCAGCTCTAGCTGTGCTTTTCAGTAACTACCTATTGATCAGGTTGGTTCAGAAGAGCATAAGTGATTGAAGAAGAAACGGGATGCAGGAGAAAAAAAGAGGGTTTGCCTTTAAATGTCCAACTCTTCTGGAAAAAAAATGGTCTGATTAGAAATTACCAAAGATTTTTCCCTCAAGGAGTCAATATTTGCTCTCTCATTAAGAGACAGATTTACAAGATAATGCACCATCATACTGATTCCTGCCGATGCTCCAGGTGTAGGATAATGTTGCCTGGATGGATTCTTCAAAGCAGAGGAAGGAAAGAAGCAGACTTCTTTTAGCAGTTCACTCAGTTTGATTTTCTGTTGCAACTCGGACTGACTATGTCTTGCAGTTTTAGTCAGTAGGTACTTGAAATTGGCATGCCCAGAAAGAGAGACAATGGGGAAGAACATAATCACATGGTAGCTTTTACCCATTCTCCTGGTTTTCTGAATTAAAATTGGAAAAACAGAAATATTCATCACAACTTTTTGAAGATTGAGGAAGATGCACCAGTTAGTTGGCTGAAGCTGATCTCTCTCTCCGTGCTTCTTATCAAATACAAGATTTCCAGCGATGTTTTCCACTGGAATGAGGGCACTTCAACTACTTACAGCGGGATCTGCCAGGACCATACTTTCATGCTTAAAATCGGTGCCAGCAAGCAATTAACTGATGATGTCATGGATTTCTGTAGTGAGAAATATGATCTGTGCTTGGCTTATTTCCTCTTTGGTAAATCCAAGCTTAGGATCCTCAACTGCATAGTTCATGTTTCTGTAGCAGATGTGTTGCTCCATCTTTCCCAAGATGCATGTGGAAACCTAACCAGGAATCTTGTTTTTCAGGTCACAGACATTGTGCTCCATCTACACAGAAGAGTCGCATTTTACACTAGATTCTGAGATAAATGGCCCCTTAAATCGGAAGAAATTTCTTCTGACAGCTCTTCCCCATAGCTTGATCCCTGTTTCAAGGTATAAAGGTGTGTGTGTTCAGCACTGGAGGTTAATGTTAGATCAGGCAAGCAGAAAAAGTTGTTTATTCATCCCACATGTCCCACTCCAGTGCATCAGGATACAACTTCTTCCTAAGCCTCACTTGGAAATCTTGTTCATCCCCATGTGGAAATTTAGTGAGTCTTCTGGATGAAGAGAGACATAGATATGCTCCAGTTACCAATATAAATGGTGGTTAAACAACAGGTTACATTGTTCCTTTCCTTTTTTCTTTTTTCTTTTTCCTTTTTTCTTTTTCCTTATTTTTTCTTTTTCTTTTTTCTTCTTTCTTATTTATTTTTTATTTTGTATTTTGTGTTTTTATCTTTAATTCACCCTGTCCTACAAGGGCACCATTTCTCTCAGAATGCATTAAGATTTACCATCTCATTCTCTACCAGTTTATTGCTGTGTTACACGTGGGAGAAGATTGCTTTAACAAGTGCTTGCTAGTAAAGGGCTCTGCAGATGATGTGGCAAGAAAGAGCATTAAAAGAAACTCCCCTAAATCCTAAGAAAAGTTTAATGTGTATTTAAATAATAAAAAAAACCCCAGTTGCATTAAAGACTTTATATAGAGTGAGGGGGATGGTATATAATACAGCAAGCTCTAGCGGCTTTCATAAGTTGGAGAAACTGATTTTTATTATTGCTTTTTCTGCTGAAAATATCTTTCATGCAGAAGATGGTAATTCCCTTCCTGGTAAGTGTAGGAAGGAAGTTCATATACCAAGGTAGGAGTTTCTTCTTTTTTTATCAGACCTTCTGTCTCATTACACTAAGACACAAATTGGTCTTATGTAAGAGATCCGTGAAATGTTGCAATGGATCAGCCTCAGTCTACAAACGCGATGTTTGGAAGGTGCTCTGGGGAGTCTGGGCTATTTTTATTTAAGGCTTTTCAGTTAGTGAGACACGATGACTGGGAAAGGTCAGAACTTTCAGCTTATCTGGTTAACCTCTTCCTGGCTATATCTAATGGAGAATGTGGGTTCTTTTTTTGTTGTTTTTTCAGTTGTTTTGGGTTTGGTTTAGTTTTTTGGTTTTTTTTTTAATCAAGAAATATGGACCTCCAAAGGCATCAAAATTATTCTCTAAATTTAATTAAATTACGCTATTCTTTTCAACTATTAAAGAAATAAAGTTATGCACTGTGTGGCACAAATTTGAAATCGAAACATTTTGGAAATACCTACCTAAATTCCTGTAGAAGAAGAATGCTTTGACTCCACCTATTGAAAACAAATGGTTTTTTTCAGTTGACCTCTAGTTGAAAAAGCTTTTCTGAAACACTTTAAAACCTGGAAGTGAAGCAAAATATTCAATTACAAGTGAAGAAAATACGAAAGTGAATCCCAAGCTGAACAAACTGAACTTTCAGGTTTGTACCAATCCAGCTGAATCACACCTATTTCTTTTTTTTATTATTCAGACACTGAACCCTGACTCTGTATAATTCTGAGTTTTTTGCTTCCTAGAAAAGCTGCCTCTGGAAGACAGTGGATGCTTAGTAAACATCAGTATCAAGGCACTGCTATTCATGGTCTATATTTAGGGACCTTGTATTGCAACAACCTTGAAAGAAGTGCTCTACGTCTCCCTAAGTGCCATCCCATCCTGCATCAGAGAGGAGTCTTACATGAAGAACTCGGGCTTATATTGATGAAAAACTTGGCCTGTGCGCTTCTAAGGACAATTCTCAGAAAAATGAAGTCCTGGTTGTTGACTGAGTATCTAGACAGCACTTAGTCATAGGAGCAGTTGACTGAATCATAGCAAGCAGGAGCATTTCAGCTTTTAATGGCTATCATTTGTTTTCATCTCTATTTCAGTAAACCCTAACAAAATTGAGAGCTTGTTTCCTAAAAAAAGGACTACCCACTGTGATGAAACAGCAGCAAAGACTTGGAGTCCTGAAAACTTGCTTTAGTGCCGTGTTTTGTATTAGATTTCAAACCCATTATTCCTCAGGGAAAATACCCTTTCCTGCACTATGAAATGTAGGTGGGAGACCGTAGCGTCTATAAATGATAGTAGGATCACATATTAATTCAGGCTGGAAGGGATCCAGGAGGTCTGTAGCCCAACATCCTGCTCAAAGCAAGGTCAGCTACAAGGTCATATCAGGCTGGTATGGAGAAATAGGAGGAAGGAAAAACATTTCCCCCCATAGAATCATAGAATCATAGAATAGTTTAGATTGGAAGGGACCTTGAAGATCATCGAGGTCCAACCCCCCTGCCACAGGCAGGGACACCTCCCACTAGACCAGGTTGCCCAAGGCCACGTCCAGCCTGGCCTTGAACACTTCCAGGGATGGGGCTTCAACAACCTCTC
Organism: Pluvialis apricaria; assembly: GCA_017639485.1. NCBI lineage: Eukaryota > Metazoa > Chordata > Aves > Charadriiformes > Charadriidae > Pluvialis > Pluvialis apricaria. Next base: position 168,269,855 of record CM030008.1, read on the forward strand.
TGGGCAACCTGTTCCAGTGCCTCACCACCTTTAAAGTGAAAAACTTCTTCTTAATGTTCAATCTAAACCTGCCCTCTTCCAGTTTAAAGCCATTCCCCTTCATCCTATCACTACATGCCTCAGTAAAAAGTCCTTCCCCAGCTCTCCTGTAGGCCCCCTTTAGGTACTGGAAGGCCGCAATAAGATCTCCCCGGAGCCTTCTCTTCTCCAGGCTGAACAGCCCCAACTCTCTCAGCCTCTCCTCATAGGAGAGGTGCTCCAGCCCTCTGATCATCCTCGTGGCTCTCCTCTGGATGCGCTCCAGCAGGTCCATGTCCTTCTTACGTTGGGGACTCCAGAGCTGGATGCAGTACTCCAGGTGGGGTCTCACGAGAACAGAGTAGAGGGGCAGAATCACCTCCCTTGACCTGCTGGCCACATCTTCTGATGCAGCCCAGGATACGGTTGGGCTTCTGGGCTGCGATCACACGTTGCTGGCTCATGTCGAGCTTCTCGTCAATCAGCACCCCCAGGTCTTTCTCCACAGGGCTGCTCTCCAGCCATTCCCCGCCCAGCCTGGATTTGTGCTTGGGATTGCCCCGACCCAGATGTAGGACCTTGCACTTGGCCTTGTTGAACTGCATGAGGTTGGCTTGGGCCCACCTCTCCAGCCTGTCCAGGTCCCTCTGGATGGCATCCCTCCCCTCCAGCGTGTCCATCAGGATCTATAGTCCTGCACTGGGTCTGAATATAGCTGAATACCTCTTTCTCTGGTCTGCTCAGGGAAGCCTATTTTTCAATCATAGAATCGCAGAATCATAGAACACCAGGCTGGAAGGGACCTCAAGGATCATCTGGTCCAACCTTTCTTGGCAAAAGCATGGCCTAGACAAGATGGCCCAGCATCCTCTCCAGCTGAATCTTAAAAGCATCCAATGATGGGGAATCCACCCCTACCCTGGGGAGATTATTCCAAAGGCTGGTTGCTCTCATTGTGAAAAATTTTCCTCTTGTGTCCAACTGGAATCTCCCCAGGAGTAACTTGTATTCTTCTTTGTATCCACCCTTTAAATACTGGAACATGGGGATAAGGTGTCCTCTAAGCCCTTTTTTCTCAAGGCTGGTCAAAACCAGTTGTCTCAGCCTTTCCTCATAGGGCAGGCTTCCCAGTCCTTTGATCATCTTGGTGGCCCTTCTCTGGACCCTCTCCAGCCTGTCCACATCTTTTTTGTATAGCGGGGAACAAAACTGAACACAGTATTCCAGACATGGTCTGACATGCACTGAGTAAAATCGGATAAAGACTTTACCTCTGCTGGTGATGTCTTTGTTGATGCAACCCAGCATCCTGCTGGCTTTCTTTGCCTCAGCAGCACACTCTTCACTCATATTGAGCTTGTTGTCCACCAGGACCCCCCCCAGGTCCCTTTCCACAGAGCTGCTCCCCAGCCAGGTAGATCCCAGCCTGTGCTGCACTCCTGGATTATGATCTCCCAGGTGCAAGACCTTTCACTTGTCATTGTTGAACTTCATAAGGTTTTTGTTAGCCCACTCTTCCAACCTATCTAGATCTTCCCGTAGAGCAGCTTTCCCTTCCCAAGTGTCCACTTCCCCACTCAGTTTAGTATCATTAAACTTCTCCATAGACCTTACAACACAACCAGCTCAGAAGGTCTAAAAAATGTTTCAGATATACCTAAAGGGATCCCAGTGGTATGGGACTAGCCTTTTGTCTTGCATTAGTGCAACTCAGATGGACAGGTTGACTGACAAAACAATAACCCATAATTACTTTAGGTCATACAAATTGGGCCCAAAACATTAAAATATCTTCCAAGCTGAGGTCACTAGAAGCAACATGTATTGCTACTTGTTTGTACCAAGCAAGGCAATTAAGATGCGTCTCAGGTATTGGCTTGACTTGTCTATTCTTATCTTTCTTCCATTATTTACAGCTATATAGCATTTGCGGAAAATTCTGCTACATTAGGATTCGCATCCCATCGCAAAGGCAGGTTTTCACCCCATCCTTTGTAAATCAGGCTTGCATTGGCTCTATGTGAAATGTATTATATATCATGCTCATTAACACAGCATATGAACACATGGCTGGGAAGATAAGACACTTCAAGAATAGGAGAAGAAATGCTGAAATGGCAGGCTGCCTTCCGTGGAAAGAAATGCCAGTAAAACTTCAGCACAACGAGATTCCTCAATCATCTTCCCCAATAACCCATTCCACTTGCTAACTATCCCTCTGAGTCTCTCCCCCTCTCTCTTGTGTATGGCATTTTGAAAAGCAACAGCAAATTATAAATTCAGAAGAAGTTTACTGAGCCATTCAGTGGAGTCCAGGAAGGTTTGAAAATGTTCTTTTATTCAATTTGCATTAAGTATAGGTTTTATAAACATTACCAACAGGGGCGATACTCTAAATCTACCAGTCACAAATCAGTGAATTATCACATCTGCTTTAACACACAATATCTCCATCTTCTGTAAGTTTTCAGATGCAGAAGAGGGAATACTGAGTTCCTTCATCCAAAAATGAATACTGGCATTTCTTCCATGCGTTCAGAAATACGTTTTTAAAAAGCAACATTTTTCATTTCAGCAAGTGATAAGATCTTTATCTTCTGCCAGAACATTTCAGGCACAAAACCACAAGTTCTGGCTTTTAGAGCTTGGGGTTAGTGCTGCTTTCACATCATTTGAGGAGATTGATTTTTCTGTCTATAATTTCCTGGCACATGTTGTGCTGCATCTGTATAACTAATATTTGTTGGTGAATCCTTGTTATCACTGGGAGCTAAGGAACTGGAGCAGAGTTTAATGTGCCACTTATCATTTTCAAAGTGCTATTATTGCACTGCCTATCGGTGCCTTCATACGAGGCTGCGGTATCAAAATGGCAGTGTTATTTTGCAGTAGACAGCACTGATTGCGAGGGGATGTGTGTTTCCATCTGTCATGGTTTAGGCCAAACTGGTCACTGGGGATGTGGGGCACCCCAGATGGAACTGACAGATGCTCCCCCCCACCTCTCTTCAAAGAGAGAGGCAGAGGAGGGAAAAAGAGACATGAGTTTAGAAGGAACTAAACTACTTTAATGAAATATTAATAATAAAATAAAAACAAAATGCTGAAATATATACAAAACAGTGTCCAGCTCCCAGGATGAGAATCACATCACCGGCTGGCACTGGGGAAGTCCCATACTGGACTCAGTGATGGAGGGGAACTGGATTCCAGATCTGGATTCAGGATCGGGATCAAAGGCAGATGAACAGACAGAGTCCTCCTCCGACGCCGGCCACTGAAGAAAGAGGCTGACCCTTTGATCCCTCAGCTTTTATACTGAGCATGAGGCAGATGGGATGGAATTTGGTCAGGTTTGGGTCACCTGTCCTGTCCGCTCCTCCCTGCAGGTGGGACCCCTCTATGCTTTTCCGCTGCCGACCCTCCAACGGGCAAGTAACAAAGTTGGCTGGCCTTGGTTGTTATAGCAATAAGCATAAGCAGGAACCTCTCTGCATACCATGCCTTGGCATCAACTACAAACATAAGTCTTACTACTCTGAGAGCGAACAGTGTCTGCAAAGTATGCTGTTAACTTCAATAGTTAGAAGAAGCCTAGCTAAGAAGCAAAGTTGCTGAACAGAATTGGCCCTGTTTTACCTCAAACCAGGACACCATCTCATGCCAGGCTGGATAGTTTCCAAATCATATTTACCAAACCTCCTTTGTTGGATTTTCATTCCCCCAATGATATTGGTAAACAAGAATAGTCCCTTGGTAGATGAGAATAGACTCTGAGATATTTGGTTATCAAGTGTGTGAATGCTCCTCTTACATTCCCTTGGTAAGTTTGCTTCTTAAATTACTGGCAGTTTCCTGGGTTTATGAATGAGTAAAGAGTCTGAAGGGTGTTTGAAGTTTCGATGGAATAAAAGAGCAGAGGGAACTAAAAAGGCAGGATAATCGTTTTCTAATGATTCCCTGTATGAAACAGATATTTAGCATTTGAAACAGACTCTCGTTTCTATATTTTCTTCGTTTTACAAAAAGAAAAAAAGCCTTATTGAAGCATTTCCACAGTTCAAAACACTGAATCACTTGAAACATTTCCTTCGGATTTGCCTTTTTTTTTTGGTTTCGTTCCAAACAGCAACAAAACTATTATTTTTAAGAAAGGGCCAATGGAGTCACAAATGATTTTTCGTGCTGTGGTCTAGCAGACACATGCACATGCTGCCTCCCCAGCTGCTTCCCTGCTGGGACAGTCCGTGCTCACTGGCAGTTCAGACCTACGAACGTAAAATGCATCTCAATGCCAAAGAGGCGCCTCTCTCACCCTTCAGGTCTCTCCAAACAGTATTTGTTCCCTCCAGAAGTCAATTATTACTTAGGGGAAGACGTTGAACATGCCTGAAGTTGCACAGAGCACCAGATGTCTGAACTTGAGATATCTTACATGTTGCAATGTGCATTCATGCATTGGCAAAGAGGAAAAGTGCATTAAGTCAGTCCTTTTCTCGGAGCACAGATGTTTCATCCCTAGGTTCCTGCCCCACTCTGTGAGCAAAGGCTATTGCTCAGAAAGATTAGTGGTTATTAACCACCTACGAACCCAAGACATCAAACAGCACCTTCTGTAGCCTCAGTGCCAGTCCTGCCCTGATCTTAGCAGGGAGCGGAGATGCACAGCTGAGCACAGGTTTTGGAAGTGCAAAGACAGGGGAGTGACTTGAGCAGGAAGAAGAGTGTTTTTGCTCACAACCTGAAGTACAGTCTGTGCAAACTCAGTCAGATGAAAATCAGTACCACAGTCCCTACTGTCAAGGAGTAAGGCTTTCCCCACTGAAGTCTGTCCTTGGCTCTGGAAAACCCCTCTGGAGCGGTCTGGGGTGAAATGCCAAACCTATCTACCATAAATTCTCCACTTCTTTCTTTTTCCCTTTCTTTTGTAACTGGAAATGGAAACTTCTCTATTGTCGTCCTAACCTGCACTGCAGGGGTAACAAAGTGCATGAGTGACAACCTGTTCACATCTACCACTAAAGGATGGGCAAAAAGAACTAACTAGGAGTGTAGATTAGCAAAGCATCATATTGTCTTTGTCTAGAAGGTGTTGCAGATTTGTAAATTGTCCTTAATAATATCTAGTCTTTACATATCATACCCAGATACACAACGCTGCTGAAAATGAGAGTGAGTGTGGAACAAATGATCAGTTCAGACACCAACACATGAAGAGTGGACTATTTTATAAATAATATCTCCTGTTCTTTAGTGGATGAGGAACATACTTAAATGAGTAATTTCCTGAGGAATTCCTGTCAAAATAAGGAATATGTGGAGTTACCTCATCCATCATTGAGAGCGAGACCTGTATTTAGGTCACCTGAGCAAAGGTTAAACTCACCTTTGCTAGTATGAGTTAAGGTATCTCAGCAGCTGCTTTTCGGGAGCATTAAAGAAGATTCACATGGAAGATATAAGAGACTGAAAGTGTCTGTGGATAGCTGGGTGTGCTCTGTAGGAGCAGATCACATCACTGTGTAACAGTAAATAAGAAGAGAAAGGAAGAAAGGTCAACTTGGTCCTCCAGAATGACCTAGGGAAGGCTGTTTGCCTTGGCTGAAATCCCTCCTTTGGGTCAGGCAAAGACTTCAGGCGGCTTCTCCCACCTCTCCAGTGACTTCTGCACGCCTCAGGCAAAGAAAATTTGTTCTTTTATTCTCACTCAAGAACACTGAAATGTGTGGGTTACTGCTGGAAAAAACAGGAAAATTTGGAGATAAGCTTTTAACATGCTTCATAGTGTGGGAAAACCATTTTGCATTCAGTTGTAACTGGGAGTTACTCTTAGATAACTTTGTGCTTTTCCTCATCTGCACGTTCTTACCCCTTGCAACAGCCACCTCTGAGCTAAAACTAACACTGCTATCCACACCTGCGGGAAAGCAAAAGGAATTGTGAGACGTATGACAAAAAAGACAAACTGTGGCTGCATACTAAGAATAGCATGGTCTTGTGTTATCGTGAAAACACGACGTCCAGCAAAATGTTATTTCATTGTGACTGAATAAGGGAAGAGTGCTACCTGCTAAATCATCTCTATTACAGAGACCTTTGGGAAGAAATTCTACATGGAAATAGAAGATGCTTCACTGGCAAACACTGAGCAGAGTTTAGTACACCCAGTTATAGCTAAAGTTTCAACAGATGAACTATTCCATTAATATATTTTTCTCTTCCAGTACTCAAAACACTGGTCTTGGGTATATTCCTCAGCGCTGACTCTCACCATCAGGGTGATACAGCACAGTGAGAAAGCTGGGACAGAAATCAAAAGAAAGATGTGGGGGCACGGTGGAAAGGGAAGGAATCTCCAAAGGGATATAAAAATGTAAATAATAAATGTCATCTAAAATGTCCTCTGGGGCTGAGTCATTTGCACAGAGGAGCTGGGTCGTACATGAAGCAGTTGGAATAATCCTCTGGGAACTGGTGAATTAAAAGCAATGGCCTTTGATGCGAAAATACTTGGCTCTAATTCCCGGTATTTATGGATTTCTGTTCCCGTGTCCCTCCATTATTTTGCTAGCTGCTGAAACAAGGTGAGAAGAGAAAGCTTTCAGTTGCCTTTTTACCCGCAGGACTGTAGCATTTGAATGAGCAGCCATTAAAAGCAGGGGGAATCTCAGAGATTCAATTGGCCTCTAAATTAATGGCCCAGATAGACCTAAAAGAGGAAACACCATTTCCAAGCTGTGGCACGTCCTATGGAAAAAAACCCAAACAACTGAAATAAGCTCTGAGGCAGCCGTGAAAGTGGAGAGGACAATTTTCTTAGCAGCTCAAAACTAGGGTCAATTTGAGAAGTACTGGTTCAGAAAGCATCCTGCTAGAAAAAACATATCTGTGGATTTGGTCGGTGTTATAAGACGAAGTGCAGCAGGGTGATGCTCTCCTTCAGTTGAGCTACTTCACTCAAATTAGGCTGGGAACAGTATTTTCATGAGTCCTCAAGCCATATACCACCTTCTTCAGTGTACCCTGTCACCAGTAAGAGAGAGAGACGTTTAGAGGAGGGCTTTTGATCAGAAAACCCATTCACCATTGAAATGATGACCGTGACCTCTGATAACTCTACCTGGGGGGATCCCACAGTGATGCAAAACCCCAAGGCAAGCTGGTAAACACAGACTCTGACCATCTGCAGAAAGCACTGAAAATTATTCTTTGAGAAAGAAAAGGGCCTCCACCTCTCAGTGTCTCCTTTTGAACTAAAAGGTCTGTACATTTTTAAAAGCAAGTACACAGGTACTTTATGGAGAGTGTTTATCCCTACAGGGTGGATCTATCAGCTGCTCCACAAAGTCACTCATAGTCTTCGGTGCCCTTTTAGCTTTTACATGGAATTTAAGACATGACAGATTTCTTAATATATTAAATTCCATTAGACAGGCAAAGATCATTTACATTATCCTTACAGCTACGCAGCATGCAGCAACATTGCGATTCTCGAGATGTGGTTGCTATAGGTCTCCCAGATCACAGCTCACAGATACCTAGTTCACAGTCTGGTTCAATAAGCTGATGTTCATAACGACACTTAGTCTACCCAAACCGTCCTAACAGAAGATACTCTGCATCTGCAGATATTTTTGTCTGCCTCCAAAAAGCCTCACAATATGAGGAAACACCTTAAATTGTTCATTTGCCCCTCTTATTCTGAACCAGACAGACATTGTGTATTTTGTCCTTTAGTTTTAAAAAGTCTTCAGCGACCGCGCCTATTTTGCCCATGATAGCTCAAAGTTTACCTGAAGAAATAGGCAGGTATGATGAAAGACCACAGACCAACCTTACAAAGGTGCACCACAACTCCATAAACCTTTTTCACAATAGTAAATGAAAAAATATCACTTCTCTGCCTTCCCCCAACATTTTTACTGCCTCGGTGAGTGTAGGATCTGTACGAAGATCAGGCAAAACAGAAGACAAGCAACCTCGCTGCGATGCATTTAGAAGGTGCTTTCTGGAGAACTTGTTTCTTGAGACATAGAATCACAGAATCATAGAATCATAGAATCATAAAACGGTTTGGGTTGGAAGGGACCTTAAAGACCATTTAGTTCCAACCCTCCTGCAGGGACACCTCCCACCAGACCAGATTGCTCAAAGCCCCATCCAATCTGTCCTTGAATACTTCCAGGGATGGGGCATCTAGAACTTCCCTGGGCAACCTGGGCCAGTGCCTTAACACCTCCAGAGTAAAGAATTTCTTCCTAATATCTCATCTAAATCTCTCCTCTTCCAGTTTAAAACCGTTCCCCCTTGTCCTATGTCTCCCCTCCCTCATCAAGAGTCCCTCCCCAGCTTTCCTGTAGCCCCTTTAGGTAGTGGAAGCAGCTCTAAGGTCTCCCTGGAGCCTTCTCTTCTCCAGGCTGAACAACCCCAACTCTCTCAGCCTGTCCTCACAGCAGAGCTGCTCCAGCCCTCGTATCATCTTTGTGGCCTCCTCTGGATCTGCTCCAACAGGTCCATGTCCTTCGTATGCTGGGGACCCCAGAGCTGGTCCTCCTTCACCTACACACACAGTGCAGATTTTAGACACTGATGTACCAGGGCTGGTCATTGCAGTACCTACGAACGCTCACCTCCATAGACATCATTAAATAAATTTTTTGAAGAAAGCCTTTGGAATCATGGGAATATTTGTGATCCTGAATCCTCTGCTCCCAGATCTGCTCAGTTATGCATGAATTTGGGCTGCTGCAATGAGCTTAATATGCTCAGCAATTCCTCATTTAAAGAGCTGCAGGTTTTGTGCCTATAGCATTGGCTTCAATGTTTATAATGTGAATGATGGATCCAGCTTCAAGAATAGGCTTGATTTATGCCTGTAACGTTGCAATATCCAGGACAGGGGTTCTGCTTGCCCTCCCTGATTTCCTCTCCACCTTTGTAGACAGGGCAATAAAGGAAAAGAGGGTTACGGTCCTGTCAGGTGTGACTGTAGCTATGTGCTCCAGCAGTTACATCTGGAGCTTAAGTACAACAGCTTCTCCCATAAATAAAAGAATAATATTCTGGCAAGTTAATTTCACTAAACTTTTGACCCTCAGCTACAGAAGAAAAAAGATCTTTAATATGATGTGGTGGAGGGATTACGTGATTGCTGTACTGAAGATCTGCAAGGGAACAGTTAATCCTTGCCTCTGCACAGAAACTCTGTGATTTAAACACACCAAGAGGTTGGGTTCAGCTTGTTTTCTCGGCATGAGAAGTGACACAATTCTTGTGCTACTCTTTGGCCTCTTTTCTGACAGCATGTCCCACTTTTTACTTATTTCTCATTTTAACCAGGCATAACAAATAGCTTTATGCTGATGTTTTTCCTGGTATCTGATTGCCTAGAAAACAAGTGTTTCTCCATGGCCACATTTCCCCACAAATATTTCCATCAGGCTTTTCAGAAGGCAGCAGACTACAGCCAAAGGAGTTTATCCATGATTCTCTTAGCATAGCTTTGTCTTTGGTGATAAGGTATGTTTTAGACAGGCTCCTGGGCCAGGGGAATGGCTGAGACCTTCAGGAATGCCATTTCAGTTTCCAGGTTTGTTGTAGTCAACAGCTTTCTATGGGGAATAGGGATATTTCTATGATGTGTTGGCTCTTTCTCTTGCCACCAGTAATGAGAAATGCCAAATTTCTGTTCATGGTGAGAGCGGAATTTGAAAGGTGGCCTAAGCCTGCTGTGAGTCATGACCAAACATTTTTGGGCCAGGTTGTAAATGAGGCTAAATTGGCAATAACTGCTGGTGGAACAGAAGGTTGATTTGTTGATCTTAAGGTTGATCCTAAGGTGCATGCTGAATGAACAAGGTCTTGAGTCCTGGAAGGGATCATATTCGGTATATCCAACTGCTCCAATTTCAAGATCCCAATTCCTGGGTCTCACAGAAAGTGTTTAAATGATTTTGGTTTGGATGGTAGACCTGTCTGGATTTTGGAGTAGACTCAGACTAAGCTGTAATATATATCTTCTCTGTAAAGCTCCTGCTGCTGTTTTGAGTGAAGCTTCTGTGAAGCTTTGACACTCAGCCCTAGCAATGAATTGTTCCCACATCTTCAAGACTTTCCTTACTCTTTCCGTATGCGTAATGCTATTTTCCTCCATTATTACTTCTGTGCCCTCTATGGTGCTGAGGTTCATCGTTATCACAGAGATGTCATTGCTTTAGGTACCCTAAAAACTGAGGGTCATCTTGCCCTGGAGTCCTTCCAACAGCCAAAAGGCTGAGGCAGAATATTCTCTCCGGGCATAAAAGGCTGAGGGATTCACAGGTATTAGCTAAGTGGGAACAAAAAGAGAGGTCAGTGTGAGTAGTACATTTATTTGGTTAGTTACATTAAGTGTGATTATACAAAATACAATTAAGTCCTTTTTTCTCTTTTTTGTACGTTGGATGGGCAGGTGAAAGTGCAGATGCTGCTATAGCATGGGTTCCGTAGCTTTATTGTGGAGCAGAGGTGTCAGAATTAAGGGGAATACAGAGGAACAGAAACTGCAAATACAGTTTCTGAACTTTTAAGACCAGAAATCTGCTGTTATTATCCTTGTATCACGTGACCAGGCTCAAAAGTCTGGAGTTGGTCTGGGGAAGTAGTCAGTGTGAAATGTTTTTCTGACACACTTCTTGTTTGTACTGGCATAGTCTGACTTCATTTAGCATCTGTATTTAGACATGAACCTCAACCTCTTAAAGTCCACTTTACTATGAGTAAATCACTAAACTAAGCCTACAGAAGAGGCTAGAGACCGTCATCAGCGTCCCCAGAGAAAGCTGCAGGACTGTCACCCTGCTCCTTGTATTTTTTACTTTCTTTTGCCTAAATATTTAGGTTTGTGAATGCTTGTTATTTATTGCTTGAATCTTTGTGTACATGTACATATACACATGCGCACGCATGCTTCATTTCATTTAACTGCTTGTTCACTTGTTTATTTATTCCATACTCTCTTTATCTTTACTGCATATGATTATGCAAAAAAACCCTACAACATGGCTGTATTTCAAGGATCAATCCCTACACTTAAATCTAACTCCACTTCTGTCTTTGCATCTTGTAAGGTACAGCCTTATGCACTTGAGTTGCTACAAAAGGTCAGTGCTGTCACTAAACAGTACTGGGAGAAGGGCTTGAGAAGGGTAAGATGACAGGCAGGTATAGAAAGAATGTGAAAATTAAAAAAGCTATCTTTTAGCAGAATGGAGAATCAAATAGTCTTCTAGATAAGCTTGTATTTGTTCTCATCTACACGCTTCTGTACAATGTATCTCCACGAACTATTTGCTGAGATTGTCTTCACCATATGACTTAGGAAAGTAGCCTCTAACTCCACTCAGGGGAGCTTTGTTCCTCGCTCTTAACTTGAAACATCCTCTACGTTTCAGTCCTAGGACTAACAGAAATCTCTTGCCTTTGCACTGTTCCGCCAATGAAGTTTCCCTGGATATTTTGAGGGTGGTGAGGCACTGGCCCAGGTTGCCCAGAGAAGTTGTTGAGGCCCCATCCCTGGAGGTGTTCAAGGCCAGGCTGGACGGGGCTTTGAGCAACCTGGGCTGGTGGAAGGTGTCTCTGCCTATGGCAGGGAGGGTTGAAACTTGATGATCTTCAAGGTCCCTTCCAACCCAAACCATTCCAAGATTCTATGATTCTACGATTTTAGTCCTGCTTGTGCCAGGTAAACCCATCATACTTTGTTCAGATAATATGTAGAGTTGTAATATTCCAATCTGGGTCTCTGGCAGAAAAAGAACTAGTACATTAACTGAAAGCTTTCATTCTGCTTAAACAGTCTCTCTAGATGTTCCATAGTGGAATGAAAACAACAAAGTTACGTGCCTTTGAAAAACAGACCCTTTGTATCACAACAGCTAACTCACCCTATCATCTGCAGCATTAGACGTCTGTGATTGCAGCTTGGCCCGTCCCTGGCCACAAGCAGGTGTTTTATAACTGAACTGACCAAACTAGTCCGTGCTGTGACTCCTCCTCATCTGATGAGGATTTATGAATCACAGCTGAGCAGCTGCCTGCTGATAACAAAGCGGCACATTCAGTGCACATTCCCAAGTTATTATACTATTGTTTCAAAGGAGCTGCCAGAGGGTTAGTCAGCCTAGACCCAATTAAGATTGGGGTCAGGCTGCTTACCCATGGTTTGATAAATGTCCTGTGGAGCTTATAGCACCATCTCCCCAAAGACTGTTGGGATATACATTCCTGAGTGGACTTTGTTCACATCTGATGTTCATTTGTTTGTCACTAGGCTTTAAAATCGCAGAATGGTTCAGGTTGGAAGGGGCCTTAAAGACCATATAGTTCCAACCCTCCTGCCATGGGCAGGGACACCTCCCACCATCCCAGGTTGCGCAAAGCCCCATCCAACCCGGCCTTGAACACCTCCAGGGATGGGGCATCCACAACTTCTCTGGGCAACCTGGGCCAGTGCCTCACCACCCTAAGGGTTAAAAATTTCTTCCTAATATCTAATCTAAATCTCTCTTCTTCTAGTTTGAAACCATTCCCCCTCATCTTATCACTACATGCCCTTGCAAAAAGTCCCTCTCTAGATTTCATGTAGGCCCTCATCAGATACTGGAAGGCTGCTATAAGTTCTCAATGGAGCCTTCTCTTCTCCAGGCTGAACAACCCCAACTCTCTCAGCCTGTCTTCACAGGAGAAGTGCTCCATCCCTCTGATCATCTTTGTGGCCCTAAATGCTCTTTGCCCTCAGATGGCTTTCTTGTTGGGCCTGCCTTCATTAGAAGAAACTGGGAAGGTTTGAATTGCAATGGAGAGTGCGTGCTTTAGTAGACTGGGTAGACAAAATCATTTGGTCTCTGTCTCTACCAGTAGCTCACCTGACGGTTCTTCAGGTCAGAAGGTGGCAAGAGTTTCTGCTGAAGATCGGCTTCTTGGGGCTCCATCTGAGGCTTTTTGCTTGTGTTTGAGGGTAGCAACACCTCCATTTTTCCAAAGCATTCTGCAACGATATCCTTTTACATCCTTGTTTGTGATCAAACAGCAGTCAGGGAACTGAAAACATGATTTTATTATTCTCAGGTTGTACCTACAAGGTACATTGAGGGCAGATGTAAGGTCTCCTTGCCTGTGATCTGCAACCAAGATTTAATCTGAAAAATGTGCAAACACGTTAAAAGAGACAAAAAATGTGACCCTTACTCCTTAGCAGGTTTATTACCCTGGCCTCAGCACATGGCTTTGATCAGGCTGGCTGGAGCATGTGTCCCTCAACAGTAAAGAAAGTCCCTAAGTCATTCTCTAAGAGGGATTATCTAGGGAGATACAACTCTATAACCTTCTTAAGTGTTTGCTCTGACTGTCATCAGAGACAGGTTATATCGCTAGACGTACCTTTAATCTGACCCAGGATAGCCATTGCATTTCTGCTGAAGGTAAAGCTTGTGCTATAAGCACAAAACCTTTCTGGTCCCCAAGAACTGCCCAGGGGCTGTGTTGTCCTGTTATTGTCCGATTGCCCTACAGGTATGGAACAAATTCACTTTGATCACGAACATGCCAGCCACCCCACATCTGCATGGTGGAGTCTGCCCTGAATCAATACGTGATAGCCCAACTATTAAGACTCCTCCAGCTGTATACTGGCAGTATTCCTCACATGCAAATATATTTGTTTGACTTAAATGACAGTTTGGAACAGAGATCATCAGAGTCTCATTTTTAGCCAATTACCCAGCATTTGCTTTGCCCAATTTGCATGGAGAACAACCTATTATTGCTCTCAATCTGGGGGGAATTGTTTCCTTTTCGCAGCCTCACAAGCTGCAGATGGAGCCTAATTTTTTTTGTAAATATGTAAAACAATAAAGCGTGGAGGAAATAGTCTATCTGCGGATGTCAAGTAGGGAGAAAGCAGAGAGCAACTCACCACTAAAAATGGTGGCATTGATTATTGCTCATTAACTATGAAAAAGACTGAGCCAGTATCATCAAATCTCTTGCAATACTTCATTGCAAAGCAGTGCTTTTAATGTTTTACATCCTGTCTCCAAATTCTAAGGGATCTCAAAATTACCAAGTTCTTAGTGGGATTCAAGGACTCCATACACTGCTGTTAATTTTTTACCTCAAAATGATGCACATTTTTAACTAACTTTTCCTCCTCCTCAAAACCTTTTAAACACCTACCCTGACCTTAATTAGATAAATTAGATTTTGACTTCTTTCTCACACCAAGATACTGGTGAGTACTGTCAGGGAGCCATCCTAAAGAGGACTAATATTTTAAAAAATGGCTAGTGGTTTGGAGGATCTTTATTGTGGCAGTGCTCAGTTTGACAGACTTTCAAAAGAGCTTTCAAAAATGTAAGCAAACGTCTTTTAAAATAATCTCTCAAAGTGTAGACATCAAGATCCAGAATCACAAAGTCATTTAGATGCCTAACACCCATTTACTTCAGTAGAAATTAAAATACCTCTGTGAATCTGGTCCCTCTCTGATTTCTAAAACTTCAGTCTGTTTTCCATCTCTGGCTGTGCTTTTATATGTATCAGCCAAGAAGGAATTTGTCTTTGATCAGATGGTTAAAAACTAGAGGGACCTTCTCTGGAGATATTCAAAACCCACCTGGATGCGTTCCTGTCCGATCTGCTCTTGGTGACCCTGCTTTGGCAGGAGAGTTGGACTAGATGATCTCCAAAGGTCCCTTCCAACCCCAACCATTCTGTGATTCTGTGTGTGATTCTGTGACCAATTTTAAATGCTGGTTTTATGTGCTCTTAAGTGTTATTGCCAGAAAGACCCTAGTCCAGCCCTATCAGTTGTATTTTTATAGCCAAGCTGTATAGTGACAGCAATTCAAAGTGTATGCTGTACCCTGTTACAGTGGCCCAGCGAAGATGAGGATGTATTAGGAGATGTTCCTTTAGGGGAAATTATTCTCAGAGCTGTGGTACACAGTCCTGTTCCTGGTGAATGTGTACAAGAAATGTTACATGTACGTCTTCTCAACCAAGACCAAGAAAAAAATAATATGGTGTTGAGGACAAGCAAAATGGAATTCAAGATGTCTCAGGGGATGAAAATCTCAGCTCTTGAAGAGCTGAAAAAGAAAGGACCAGAAAAGATCTGACTTTGCTTAGATCACTAAAATGAGGTCTATGGTGATCATAGATAAGTACACCAGGAGCATTGAACATAGAGGGAGAAGAACCACTTAATAGAAAAGTCAATACAAGCAGAAGAAAAAGGTTACGTAGGCCTGAAATAAACTCTGGTTGGAAATTGAAGGATGATTCCTGGCTATCAGAGGAGAGAAAGGCTGGAATAGGCTCTCAGCAGAACTAAAATCTTGAATGCTTGGAAGGCAAAGCATGATCAGTTTAAAAAAACTGAGCTTCTATACCGTAATACCTGGTGCCCCAGGAGACTGGACATCATGACTGAGGTGGTCCCTTCCAACCTAACTCTCTCAAGCTGCATTTCAGATGGCAGCAGGAGAAGCAACAGCCCAACAGAGAAACATATTTCAACACAAGACTTGGGAAATGCACAGTCAGCCCTCTAGGTGCTGCGTGCATCTGCTTTTCTGTGCTTCTCTGTACATTTGCTCTGTACCGAGGTGGCAAACCAAAACGAGAACTTGAGCATTCGATTTATGGCTTTTCTTTCTCTTTCTCCCATTGATGGGAGGGAATTTTGTGGCCCCCTGAGAGACGCAGAACATAAAAGCTGCGGACAGAAGTTATGAAACTGTTGTGGGTTTTTTTTTCTGCTGACTCCAACACAGGTGCCACTTAATTTGATGGTTAGTAGTTATGGGCAACCTGTGTTTAAACAGCACAAAAAAATCCTCTCCCTGCAGATCTTATTATTGAAGAAAGTTCTTGCCACAGCTTCCTCTCTTGGAAGGAAGCCTGGCTTTAAAGAATCAGCAGAAATCTGCTACTGGGAATTTGGAAAGGGAGACAGGGTACAGGGGTCCCAGTCCTATCGATGAAATCCCCAGCAGGAACCCAGGGCATTTTGCATTTGTACCTAAATCTGACGAACAAAGTAATTTTACCACATAACCACAATTCACAAAATAGTTTTCTTCCTAGTAATTTAAATATGTATTACAGCAGGGTGTATCGAGCCTTCAGGACCCTTTAATACAGTGTTGGAAGTAAGTGAGGTTAATTAAAGCTCAATATTTAGAAAAGAGATAAGTCTACGGGCTTCAAGCTATTAACCAAGTGATAACTGTCAAGTTGCAAGAAAAAAACACGTTCTTTACAGATGATATAATTTACCATTACCCAGAAGGGCAATACTTCATGGCTTTTCTCTGCATGAGAAAGGAGCAAAGGCTGGTGTCACATACGTAATTTCTAGAAAGGAGGACATTCCTGCATGACCATTACCACCTCGGTAATGACTTGGACTTCTAGAGGTACCCATCTGGCTGTTTGACCACTTTGCTGAGCAGGTGTTTGGATTCAGGAGCAGACAATTTGCAATGGATCAGCTGAGTCTTGTAAGTCGGGTGTGTGGCAAACGGGTCTTTTCTGCAAAAAGCAGCTCCTCAGAAGTGTCCTAGCATTATCTACTGGGAGCCACCAGCGACCTGGACCTGTCAGCATCTCATACTGGTGTCCTTAGGGATATGAGCTTAACTACAGCTTCACCTCCAAGAGACGTTTTACAGAGGTAAAATAGGTAGACATTCAATTGCTTTCATCTTCTTCTATTAATATCTAGATAGAGAAGCAGTCTGGATTCATTCTACAGTGTTATGCTCCAAGGCATTCCAGGAGGTGTTTTATGCTTTCAAGGGTTAGCAAAACACCCTGAAAAAAAATCATCCAGACACCAGTAGAGACCTTGGCACGTCATCCTCTCTTCTTCTCATGATACACCTCTGCTGTATCGTGTAACACACCCAACATCCATCTCAGGCAGGCATTAAAGATGGGGAAGAGTCACTCTGCATTATCACAAGGGTTATTGCTGGGTTTAGGCCAGAATTACCCAAATAATAGATTATGGATGGGTTGCAACCGCTACATATTTTGTAGCATCTGAAGATCTTTAACTGATGTAGTCTTTCAGACCTGTGTTTCCACTTTTACAATCTAAATATCTTCCTTAAGAGAAGCCGCTTAGTTCTAATGGAATGAGCAAAGAAAATAATGCATAACTGTAACCTGACATTGTTGACTTATATAACTGTTTAATAAACCATCTATAATACACTCTGAGAATACAAATGACACAAGTCTTTAATAAGTCATTGATAATGAGAAGAAAAACGCATTAGCAGGGAAGAAAGAGTTGTGATTTAGGATTATTTGAAGGTAGTAGTATATCTTGCAGGAGTGCATCCTTATAAATATATTAATTTCTTAGAGCTGTCAGCTGCGGTTCAGTTTAATTTAAAAAAAAACAGAATTACAATGTTGCAATACACACTTTTGTTTTAAAAAATAAGAACCCTTATTTATATGCTCATTTTCAAAATGCTGTACAGTCTGCCACTTTTTAGCAATGTGAGGCAGCCTATAATCTATAAGCTTAGTAGATCATAATTATTGGTTGACAAGACAAAGGGATGTGATTGTAATTAGAGGGGGGTGATTTTTTTTGTGATTTTTAAGCTTTTTATTTAAAAGGTTTTATACTTTGATTCATTTCTGTTTATGGGAATATGCCTATATTTTATAAATGGATACTTACTTTTTATCCTCCCTTTCACTTCTTTATGTCTTTCGTTTACTCATGGAGTATTTTTATGAGGGTTTTTTTTTCCTGATAGATAGAGAGATAAACACTTTTTATAATGTCTTATTGTTTAGGCATAAAGCAACTCACATACCTTTGTCTGGGGAAATTCTCTCCCCTGTTTCTGACTTGTCTGGTCACTCATGAATTGCCAGGTATTGCTGTGGTAAGTGTCACCATGGAGCCCATGCATCTTTTATAGCTGTTTCTGGATAGAATTGCATTAGCAAACCTGGGTTGTGCTAATTTTTTAATGACCAATGTTCACATTGATACAAAATGACACCATTGTCTTGGGTAAGAAGCAGCTAAATGAGTCGGTTTCCTGTGCTCAGCCATCTCCAAATTCATTTTTTTGGCAGTGATTTAGAATATAAAAGCACTATTATTGGATAAAACCAGAAGCCCCTCTAAGCTACTATCTGAAGCCCTGTGGTGAGCTCGAGTGTACCCACGTTGCTGTCATTAGCCATGAAGTGCAGGCGGTGCGATTTCACATTGCCTGAGGAATGTGGTGTGGATGTATTGAAACCAATGTTTAATAGCAGATGCCAAGGGGAGAGTTTAAGGACAGAGAGAGGTACACCGCAACATATTACTCTGCCCTATAGAGAATGCAGGAGTTGGAGGTGATGCTATTGTGTTTAGCAGTCATCAGCTGATTGACTTTTTTTCCATTAATTTGTCTAATCAATTTTTGAAAATATGTAAACCGAACAACTATTACATCCTATGCTGAGAAGTACTGTAGCTTACATTTTTGCTGTGTGAAGTATTTTCTTTTGTTCATTTTGAGCCTGCCACCTGCTATTTCCATCTCAGGACTCCCAATAAGTTTTGTTTTGGGTTTTTTTGTATTGTTTCGGTTTGTTTTGTTCTAAAAAGATGTTGACTACACAGTTTCTCCCTTTTTGAGACCACTCAAAACTTTGCAGACCTCTGTCAGTTCCCAACAGTCTTGTTTTCTGGGATGATGGAGCCTAATTTATTTAGTCATTCTTTGCAAGGAGATTGTTCCACTTCTGTGATAATCCCCGTTACCTTTTTCTTTTCCAATTCTATTCTGTTCTGTTAGAGACGGGGGAATTGGAAAGGCACACAGTAATTAGTGAGTGCATAATAGACATGTACCGTGGTTAACTATAAAAACAGATTGCTGGGATTGCCAAGATACAGACCATTGCAATGTCCACTTCTTGGTTTATTCATTGCGGTTTTCCAGTGGGATCCTCCTTGTCCTATAACTGGACTGTAAATGTCCTGCAGACAAAAGCCATCATTTATTTCCCTCCTCAGTGCCTGGCACTACTGAGCCTGGTGTTGCATTAAACCTGAGACCAAGCAGCCAGTGCTGTGCAAATATCACTGCTTGTGCATACCCCTTTACCTCATTTGCGAGATCAATTCTAGATCAATTCAAAGATTCACCTCCTGCACTTCACTGCCACGTTCAGCAGTGATGTCCCCTCCCCATTCAGTTAAAGGCCTCTGCTTTATTTCTGTTTGGAGCCGGTCTGAATTCAGCTTCAAGCAATCAGTTCTGGTTCTGCCTTTCTATGCCAGATTAAACAGCTTTTTATTACCCAATATTTTCTCCCCATGAATGTATTTATGCTGTCTAGTGAATGTTCTTTTTACTAAGCTAAAGACTGAGTTCTTTGACTCTTTTTTCCATAACACAGCATTTTTCCAGCCCTCAAATAATTTTTGCAGCTCTTTCTGGGTACACTCCGGGGTTTTTTCAGCATCTTGTTTAAAGATGTTGACAGCAGAACTGGACTCAGTAGTGACGTATCAGGCTGTGATTGTTAATTCTGGATTAACGTTGTCTTGGATCACATTCCAGGACATATCTGGTTTGGATCAACACATGATAGCATGGAGATTATGACAGCTTTGGGTTGCACTTGGGAAGACAGACAGTATCTTGACCCAGCATGAAGCTAGAGTGACACAGACAGATGACCCTTTCTGTTCTCCAAAATAAAACCTTAATGTAGCCCATCATCATGAGCTGCAAAAGCAGTGGCCATCAGATG
Organism: Pluvialis apricaria; assembly: GCA_017639485.1. Lineage (NCBI taxonomy): Eukaryota > Metazoa > Chordata > Aves > Charadriiformes > Charadriidae > Pluvialis > Pluvialis apricaria. The sequence continues at coordinate 168,289,700 of CM030008.1, forward strand.
AGTGCTTTACTCCTTATGGAAATGTTGGGTTTGGTCTAATACTGCAAAATTTCAAGCACGGTGCATCTCATATTTCATCTCCTTTTTACCCAAGCTACATTAGGAGATGAAAGGCCCTGCTTAGCTGTGATGTCCCATACACAGCCAGGGGCTGCGGACTGGTTAGTGGTTGATATTATTTCTGGCAGTGAGCATGTGTTTCCACCCTATTCAAAATATCCCTTTTATGTTGGACTAAGGACATTTACTCCTTGTTCTGTCAGGCACCTCTGGGATGGGATCCAGTGCTTTCCTGCTGCACAAGCCATTTGGATCACCTAGGCACTTCGGGAATCCCTGAGACATGGAGATGCCAGAAATTTCTGCTTAGACCTCCAAAGAAATCAGTCCTTGCTCAGCAAATTAAGGAGACGACTGCCTCTCCCCAGATAATCAAAACAATCTTATAATGCAGATTTGCAAGCTTAGGTGCCAAATAACCAGGAAAACAGCAAATACATGTGCCCTTCCAAACAATCCTTTATCTGGAAAGGCCAGCTATTAAGCTAATATTTAGATATAGTTGGCTGACTCTGTTTGGTCGTTGGCTCAATATATTTAGACTGTTCATTTCTGTTCTTGGACAATTTCCGCTAAGCTTAGTCTATTTGTGCCTACAAGATCCCCTGTTTATTCAAGACTTCTGCTGGTAGGATGTGGATACACTGAGCGCTCTGGGTGTGCATTTGACAAGTCCTGTATTGTCAGATCTTTGAGTGTTCAGCTTGTCTTGACGTCCTTCGTTGCATAGCTGAAAAGTTTAAGGTCCAAACAGCAGTGTCAAGACACCTACACTCAATACTGTGAGCTTACAGAAGTATACTGGCAGTAGGTTCATTTTTATGAATCTTAGATGAATCAGTTGGAGCTGTAATTATTAAACACATTATTTAACTTTGCTAGGGGGCTTTGGGAAATACAGAGTGGTTTATCATGTAATCATAACGTAGTTTGGATTGGAAAGGACCTTTAAAGGTCATCTAGTCCAACCTCCCTGCAATGAGCAGGGACATCTTCAATTAGACAAGGTTGCTCAGAGCCCCGTTCAACCTGACCTGGAATGTTTCCAGGGATGGGCCATCTCCCACCTCTCTGGGCAACCTGGGCCAGTGCTTCACCACCCTCATATTGAAAAATTTCGTCCTTATATCCAGTCTAAATCTATCCTCTTTTAGTTTAAAAACTTCACCCCCTGTCCTATTGCAACAGGCCCTGCTGAAAAGTCTGTCCCCATCTTTCCTGTAGGCCCCCTTTAGGCACCAGAAGGCTGCTATAAGGTCTCCCCAGAGACTTCTCTTCTCCAGGCTGAAAAGCCCCAACTCTCTCAGCCTGTCCTCACAGCAGAGGTGCTCCAGCCCTCGGATCATCCTCGTGGCTCTCCTCTGGACACGTTCCAGCAGGTCCATGTCCTTCTTATGTGGGGGGCTCCAGAGCTGGACGCAGTATTCCAGGTGGGGTCTCACCAGAGCGGAGTAGAGGGGCAGAATCACCTCCCTGGCCCTGCTGGCTGTGCTGCTGGGGATGCAGCCCAGGATACAGTTGGCCTTCTTGGCTGTGAGTGCACATTGCCAGTTCATGTCCAGCTTTTCATCTACCAGTATCCCCAGGTGCTTCTCAGCAGGGCTGCTCTCCATCCCTTCATCCCCCAGCCTGTATTGGCACCAGGGGTTGCCCTAAGTCAGGTGCAGGACCCTGCACTTGGCCTTGTTGAACATCAGGTTCACATGGGCCCACTTCTCAAGCTTTTCCAGGTCATCTATGCCTGTATGTTGCTTGAGGCAGGAGAGTTTGGAAGAAGAAATACAGAGGAAACATGGTGGTTATGCCAGGAACAAAAATTAAAAAAACCCACAAACTACTTTCCAAACAGTTCAGTGACCATCCTTCAGTGATCATCATGTCCATGGACGAGGAACTGACTGATCAAGTTAGGTTTCTTGCCCCCTGCAGATAAGGAGAAATCACTTTCAGTGAGATTTACCTTTTTTTAGAGGATTGTGCATAGTGGTAGGGAAAAAGGAGATAGGATTTTGTGTCATATGTCCCTTTTAACAACGCCCCATTCTATAGGGTGCCTCCAGCAAAACTCTCCAGAGTGAAAAAATAATGTATAAAGTACTAAGTCTCCTGGGTTTCAGCGATCTTTTTTTCCCTCTTCCTACCTACTCCTGTGCTCATACATCAAATGGTTTAATGTGGAGTGAAGCTAACGATCTCCGTGCACGGATCTCTCGCTTGTGCTCAGAGCGTCTAAATGGGAAGCGGCTTTATGCTCATGCTTGAGGCAGAGGCTATTTGAAGCAATCACTCATGTGAACAGCTGGATTCAACACCTGCGTGGCAGAGGCTAAGTGCTCTCCCTTATTTTGCGATCAAAAGGCTGAAAGGCAAGCTGCAAATATCACTCATTATCATTTATTATTCCAAATTATGCTGAAGGGGAAATAGATCTCTTTGACTTCAAGTCCTACTCCTTTAAGTTGACCCTGTCAGCCTGGAGAACAGGAAGAAGTGTCTTTTCCTTGAAGTTATATTTCAGCAATATTAAAATATATTTTGGGAGAATAAAACTACAAGGAGAATAAGCAAGAATTTTAGCCCTCATGAGTGGAGTTCAAGCAGCTGTCAACATTTCTGAGTGGCAGAAAAACTAGTATTAGAAAAAAAACACATAAGAATGAATCTGCTCTGCTCTCCTGAACAGATATTTTTTAAAACCTCTTTTTTTTCCAAAGTTTCTAAGTACCCACCTCATATTCAGGCTTCTCCACAGCAAAATGAAGCTCTGTCATTTTCAGTGACAGCTGGCCAGTGGAAAAGACATGGGAAGATAAGAATATAGAAAGCAGCAGCTGAGAAGTGCTGTGGAAGGGTTTATGTGACCAGGCTTGCAAGTGCTCATGTGTCAGTCAATGTCGACCAACAGGTAATTGGTTAACCGTCCAGGTTACCACTGAAATTTCAGCAAAAAAAAAGATAACTTTGGGCAATTATTTTGGTTCCATTCCAGAGAATCATGAGTTAGGGGAGGCAGGAACCGGTGAAAAGTTATGCCTACCATTTTCTGACCAGCTTGGGAGGGTGAAGGACAATAGAGATGCGATTCATCTGTCTTGATGACAACATGATCTTTTGTTTCTCACTGTTGATCCATCTGTATGAACTCAAGCTTCATTGCAGATTTGCTCTGAAGGTGACCATTAGATAATCACCTCTGAATGGGAAATTAAAAATGGTCAGATATTTGCCATTGCAAGTTGGGCAGAAATTAAATCATAGAATCATAGAATCACAACCCTTTGGGCCCGGCCATCCAGCCAGTTTTTTACCCAGTGAAGAGTAGACCTATCCAAGCCATAAGCAGCCAGTTCGTCCAGAAAAACTCTGTGGGAAACAGTGTCAAAGGCTTTACTGAAGTCCAGGAAAACAACGTCCACAGCCTTTCCCTCATCCACTAAGTGGGCCACCTTGTCGTAGAAGGAGATCAGATTAGTGAAGCAAGACCTGCCTTTCATAAACCCATCCTGACTGGGCCTGATCACCTGGCTGTCCTGTATGGGCCATGTGACAACACTCAAGATGATCTGCTCCATAACATTCCCCAGCACCAAGGTCAGACTGACAGGCTTGTAGTTCCCTGGATCCTCCTTCTGGTCCTTCTTGTAGATGGTCACCTTTACTCTATAAATGCAAGGAGCCATCTGGACATGAGATGGATTTTGGGGCTGTTTGCTGTAGCCTGTGTAAGTATTTTCTTTCCTCATAATAAAGAGGAAAAAGCAGTTCCATGGAGCATTTTGCCAACACATTTCTGGCCCATATTTTTCTAGGGGACATAATGGAAATCTTTGAGAAGAGGGAAATGAGATAACTAACTTGAGAGCTTAGTTCTAGGTAGCAGTCCTCCCTGGTTAGCCACAGATGTAATGTTTAACTCAGTGTCCATCAAGCTTGGGACTCTGTCCTGCCCAGATTGTAGTGGCCCTTTACACAACAAATAAAAGCATCTGATTGTAAATGGAAACATCTGCCAGATAGAACCTGGAAAGAGGCTAAGGCTGCCTTCAAAGAGGAGAGTTCTTACTCTTCACACAGTGCAGGAAAACCTGCTCAATCATAGTAGAATAAACACTTCAAAGCAAGCAGGTAGCCCCGATGTGCCTGAAGGAATGTGGTCATCACTCAGGAATTGATTTCAATTGCTGATTCTGAGAATTCCATAAACTGAAATTAGGTGCATTCAAAAAGTGTGGTATTCAGGTCAAGGCAAAAATACTTAAATGTAGCTTTCTACATGTGGATTGGTATCCGAGCTCACAACAGAGTGAAGAGCTAATCGATACAGTCAGCAGGCTTGATTTGACCATCACAGACACCCAACAATGTAACACATGCCACTAGATATCTATGTTCAGGCAACTGAATCTTATCTATGGTGTCTATTTCAGGGTGAACTGAACAATTGTCTAGGATTCTCCAACTATGTTGATCAGGTCTGTATTGACTGGAGCTCGGATACTTGATAGGCATGTTGATAACAACATACAGAAACCTAAAGAGCCACGACTTGTCCTAGAGCTGAATCCTACTCAACATGTCTTCAGAATGCCATTAGTGTTTCCTCTCTTGTAGCTAAAAGAGGTTATAGAAAAATATTCAAGCAACACCTTTGTTCCTGTCCTTCAGTACTTGGACACTAAAGTATAAGCACTCTCCCAAGGACAAGCACTTCTTCTTAGTACTCAAGTTGTCTCTTAGAAAGAACAACACCACACCATCTTGATATTTTCTGATTGTATTTTTTTTATGTTAACGATTGAAAGTAAACAGGGTTTTGTCACATACTTGAAGTACTAACCTGAGAATCGGGATTTCTGGGCTCCCAGCTACGGCACAAATGCCCTGGGTGGCTTTTGACAGGTCCTTTAACTTCCTTGTACCTTAAATATTAATAGATAAAATGGAGGCTATTTTTCCTAAGGCAGTTGAGCTGAACGCACTAATGACTGTGAGATGTTACAGTAATGGAGGCATTTGACAAATGTAAAGAATGATGCTGCTGTTATTAGTGTGATGGATCAAAACTTCACTTCAGGTTCATTAACTTCATCTTTTCGCTTGTCAGTGTATAAACACACTATTTTTGGCAGCTCGGATTCCAAAGAACTCATTATTAGTATTTAAAGTCTGCCTGAAATTAAAAAGTAGGGTGGTGCAGGGGAGCGAGTTATTTTTTCCTGCTTTCTGTAAAATCCAGCATTGTGGAAATTATGTCTCTTGGCACTACTGTATAAAGTAAACACAGAAGTTTCCTTCAGTGACAGGAAAGAGGAGAGATTATTAAGGGGTGCAGCAGAGTTTGAGAAGAATAAACGCAAACTGCTTTTGCAAAACATCCTTGACAGAATTGGATTTTGGATGAGACATGGCTGGCCCTGAACAGAAACTAATAGACATGGCCAACCCAAGATGATTCTGCTGGGCCTTTTGGGACATCTCTGCATTGAGCCGTGGTGGTGTGCTCTGCAGCAGGTCTGCGTGCTTATGCAATTTTCGCTGAGGTAGTATAAGACCTTCCATCACCATAAATGCTCACTGTGGCTTTGCTAAGAGCTGGGTACAGGAAAAGCCCGGCCTCACGGATCTAGTGCTGAATCTCCAGTAAAAGGTATAATGAACCAGAGCTGGTTTTGCACTGGACACAAACTCTGTGCCTGTGACCTAAGTTGTCCTTTACCCACTTATATTAGCATGGATAGCTGGGATTTTACTCTACTTTATGAAGCATGAAAATGTCATTTCATTTTACAAGGACTTAGAGAATTTGAGGCATCCGGAGGATGAAGTATCTTCTAGGCAAGTTTTTAGTACAGATTGCACAAAGTGCACTAAGTGCAACCAACCCACAGCCATTGTTGACAGAGGTGATGGATCGAGGTGCTTCAGGTGGGCCACTCTGATAACCTCAGCAACCCTGACTTCTTCCTTAGCTGTCCTGAAAGAAATGTCCTGGTCTGTGGTTTAGGAGATACGTAACAATGCATAACATTTGTGGGATTTTTATGGATAACTACACCTAGAGGAATTCCTCTAGCCTAGAGGAATTCACACCAAGGTAGGGTATTGTATACTGCTGGTCACTGTCCAGCTTCTCTGAAGATAAGTTAGGTAGAAAGTCAGCCTGGAGGCTGAATTAACAGCATTGTTTCCTGGTGTTTACCTGTCCATCTGCATTCCTCATTAATGTCTTGGTTTATATTTAGTCTCCCATTCCCATACACTGCACAGTATTTTTTTTTGATTGGCTCTTGTAACTAGAGTAGCAAAAAAGTCCGCTCTGCTGCTGTCTTGCAGAAGGGTTATAATTAGGAACAAAGATCCTGTGGCATTTGTTTTCTAGCAGCAGGGAAGGGTACTTGTTCTTGAGCTTCATCCCAGTGGAGGAGAACAAAGAGGTACAATACCCATGCCAGCTTCTCTCACAGGGAGGAAAAATCGCTGCTAGATATTTGTGCCCTTGGTGAGATGTTTCATTAGCTTATATGACAACTCTCGGCAGCTGGTCAGGGGTAGGGGAGTTTTAGATGGAGCTGGCTGGCTTTGCCCTGCATTGGGTGGGGATGCTCTCTCATTGCAGGGCAGCAGGGAGGCTGGAAACAACTGTAGGTAACAGAATGATCCAGCTAGGTCTGCCAGCTCTTTTTTCTCCATCACTTTTGCCTTCTGGCAGAGGTAAAAACACTGTGAACATGCACCAAAGATGTGCCATGTTACTGTGCTGACACACATAAGTCATAAATGTGATAAATGTTCTCCTGCCTGGTGACAGTGACCTTGCAGTGATTTGGGAGAGACCTGGATGGTCATAATTCAGTGTCACCACAGTTTTGCACTCAGCCTGTCTGGGTTTCAGTGAGAGGCAGCATCTGAGCTGTTTTTCTCACCAGCAGCCTTGTAGGGTGAGTTTCCCACTGGACTAATTACTGTGAATTGTGGTGCTGCCATTGTCTCACCATAAATTGTCCTGATAATGAGGCAGGTGAGTGCAGGTTCCAAACCTTTGGGCTCATGCAGGTTCGATGAGGATAAAACCATCAAAAGGTTGCGGAACACTGTGAAACTTGCTGTTACAAAGCTGCTGTGGAAGAAGCACATAATTAAAAACACTCCCCTGGAGAGAATATCATTTAATCTTCTTCACATAACCCACCACTAGGACAGAAAACACAACGAAAAAAGGGATCTGAATCACAGACAAAACAATGTCATTTTTTGTTGTGTGATTTGCTGGAATTCCTTGTAATAATTTTACACTTGATATTGAATATAAAGTCAGTTATTGAGATTTGTAAGTGAAAATTGTCAAGATGTAATTTAGCAAACATGACATTTCTGTTGTGCATGTGAACCTCTTGGACTTTTGGTTTCCAATATGGTCTCCAGCCTCAAAAGCACAGTATGGTTTCAGAGACACAACGGGGGACTAAAAGCATGATGTTTTACTGAGGAACACGGGATTTATTAGACTCAATTAGACTGTGGTTCATTTGTTCCTGTATTTTGCCTCAAGCAATGAGTGAATTCCAGTATTTCAGAGGCAAGTGAAATTCTTGTGAAAGAGGAGGCATAGGAAATTTTCTTCATGAAATTTGAAAAGTTTTCTTACTAATCTAGGACTCAGCTTTTGCTGAACGGAAACTCCAGAGAGACCTGTGAGTCCTACAATGAAATTTGGGTCAAGTTTTAACTAACCTCAAGATGAAAATTTAAGCTATATTTGGGCTAAAAATGAAGGTACAGTTCTTTCTGGTTTTTAAGGATGTGATACTGGTAAAATTTATTAAGCATGTGATAGTAGTGTGTTGAGGCGTTAGCCTTGGTCAAAGCCTCTTCAGTATCCACACTGTATGTAATAAAACACAATTTCTTTTCTGAGTTCCACTATTCCATCATATTTTCAGAAAAGAGTCAACAATAAGAAATATTATTTTCATCAATCTTAGTTGCTTCTTGTCCCATACACCTTAAAAAAACAAAAACAAAACCAAAAACCAAAACCAAACCAAACCCAAACAAACAAAAAAAACCCCAACAGAGACAATTTTAAAGGGCTGACTCTCTTAAAGTTAGTTTTTTAGTGTCCATCTTTGTGATGTAGACTGGAGAGTGCTGTGCTGGAAACCATAAATGGGGATGGGGTAGTTATGAGTGCCATGCTCAGCATAGGTAAGCATGGGGTAAGCTCCATTTCTCATTGCTTATCATGCTCAGGCTGATGGTAGACGTGAGTTTGAACAGTTAGTTCCCGCCAGTACCTTATAGAAGGTAAACAAGATGACATGTGGCAGGCATTTTGTGGGAACAGGAATCTCCCATTTCAGTGGTTCACTCCTGCAAAACCAGAACCTGGGACTGAACATGATCAAACCCAGATTTAAAATGACTGAAGGAAAGCCTTGTTTCCTAACAGATGCTAAGCTCCTAGCAGCTAGATTTGTGACAAATGCTTGGTGGACTGTACTCATAAGTACTTTAGGACAGAAACCTTCGTCTTCTGGGATTTTGTTCATGACATGCTTCTGATGCCATCTGAAAATCCTGGTTTGGTTTAGAACAGCACAAGTGAAAGGCTGAGGCACTTGGGAGAAAGGCTGAGGGACTTGGGTCTTTTTAGTCTAAAGGAAAGAAGACTGAGGGGGGATCTTATCAATACTCATAAATACTTAAAGGGAGGGTGCGAGAGGGATGGGAAGAGTCTTTTTTCAGTGGTGCCCAGTGACAAAACAAGAGGTAACGGACACAAACTTGAACATAGGAAGTTCCATCTAAACATGAGGAGGGATTTCTTTCCTTTGCGGGTGGCAGAGCACTGGCACAGCTGCCCAGAGAGGTGGGGGAGACTCTCACCCTGGAGACATTTCAAGCCCGCCTGGACACAGTCCTGTGCCACTGCTGGAGGTGACCCTACTGTGGCAGGGGGTTGGACCAGATGGTCTCCAGAAGTCCCTTCCAACCCCCACCATTCTATGATTCTGTGAAGTGTCTCCAGGTGTTAGAACCAGCAGGGAGGGCTGGGACAAGCACGGATCACGCTGCAGCTACAGAGGATATACAAGAGATCTCAGTGCTGAATCTTTCCTGAGAAACCCTTTATGTATTGCTCTAAACAGTCAAAATTAACAGTAGAGAACTCTTTCCAAATTCTTGTTGATCCATGAGAGAGTTTTCTATGACCCTGAAACTCCAACATTACAAAATGTGGCTTAAGTTGCATACAATTAGGGTAGTAATGATGACTAAGGAGCAGCTAGGTTTTCCCTCGGTTTTCATCTGTTTGTGCGCAACCATGATGGAAGAGTAAGCAAAACATTGTTAGGGGTTTTATTTAAACCTTCGGAAATATTCTTTGCAGATGTGGAAAGCATAAAAAGAAAGTCAAAGTAATTCTGAATCTCCATTCAGACTTCTGCAGCATTTCAACACATTAAGAATTTGGACCATATGCTTTATACTGCCTGAGGGTTGTTTGGGTTTTTTTTAATTAACGAATACATTCAGTTTGACCTATGTGATCTTTTATTCTTTCAAATATTTTGGGAATAACTTTGGGGAAAAAAACCAACCAAACAAACAAAAAACCCCTTGCTGAATACTTCTACAGACAGACAACTAAGAGAGAGGAAGCCTGAATCTCTCTGACTATGTTCTTCTGCACCTGGGCTAGTCACCCCCAGTTTTCATTATAGATAAAAAAGTCATATCCTACAAGTGTCTGTTCTATCTTTCTTACTTTAGATATTTACCTGGAGACAGGATATCCTCTAGCTCTCCTCCATACTTTCTCAATGAAAGCCAGGGGCAACTAGGTCTTATGGAGATCATAGAATCATAGAATCATTTAGGCTGGAAGGGACATTCAAGTCCCTGGATCATCAAGTCCAACCATCAACCTAACACTAACAAAGCCACCACTAAACCATATGCTTCAGCACCACATCTACCCGTCTTTTAAATACCTTTGGGGATGGCGATTCCACCACTTCCCTAGACAACCTGTTCCAACACTTGACAACCCTTTCAGGGAAGAAATTTTTCCTAAAATCCAATCTAAACCTCCTCTGGTGCAACTTGAGGCCATTTTCTCTTGTCCTATCACCAGTTACTTGGGAGAAGAGACAGACCCACACTCCTCTACAACCTCCTTTCAGGTAGTTGTAGAGAGTGATAAGGTCTCCCCTCAGCCTCCTTTTCTCCAGGCTGAACAACCCCAGTTCCCTCAGCCGCCCCTCATGAGACTTGTGCTCCAGACCCCTCACCAGCTTTGTTGCCCGTCTCTGGGCTTGCTCCAGAACCTCAACATCTTTCTTAGGGAAAATGTCTTTCTTTTCCAGACATGGTGTAGTGGTGGTTTTGGCAGTGTTAGGTTGATGGTTGGACTCGATGATCTTAAAGGTCACTTCCAATCTAGACGACTCTATGATTCTATGACTCTTATAGTGAGGGGCCCCAAACTGAACACAGTAAGCCTATGGACTTCTCCAGGTGGCAGATCAATCCTTCTCTAGATTTGTCTTTCATAGAATCATAGAATGGTTTAGGTTGGAAGGGACCTTGAAGATCATCGAGTTTCAACCCCCCTGCCATGGGCAGGGACACCTCCCACCAGACCAGGGTGCTCAAAGCCCCATCCAACCTGGCCTTGAAGACTTTTGTCTCAGAAGAGTCTGTGTAAGGGACTGGAGGGAATACCTGAGTTTAGGGGACTGGTGCTCGTACACAGATGGTGTCTGGAGCACATGGGGACACTCGGTCAAGATGTAACACAATCAGAAATGATATAAACTACATTTCAGATTATTCGATTGGGAAGGAGTGCTGTGATTATCTACTCTGGCTTGTTGCCTGCCGAGGCAGGAGATAGAATTTTTCAGTACTAATTTCTACTTCAAGTCTAATAGTCACGCTAATACTAAAGCTTAACTTTTAAATAAGAAAAATCTACTATAACAAGGAAAAAACCCCGTCTTCTTGATTTAAGTGTTCCAGGGGTGGAGAATCCATCACAGCATTAGTTAAGCAGATTAAATAGTTAATAGCACCCTGTTACAAATGTATTCCTTAATTTCTTCTCTAAATTAGAGCTCTGCAAATAATTGATATTTTGGTTCACTGGGCAAATTACAAATAAAAAAGAAAGAAATTGATAACAAAAGAAAACATTTTGGCATGAATGAACTCTTCAATTTGTAAACTAAAACACTGCTATGTAGGTCTGAAAAATGTGAAGTCTAATTATAGTAGCACTGCAACCGTAGTAATGAAGGACTAGAGAGTGTGACTGATAAGCAGAAGATAATGGTCTAATAGGCATGATGTGCACAGCCCTTTGAAGACTAACAAAAGCCTACGTGAGACATCTGTGGGATTGTGCAGAGGACAGGCACACCAAGAAATGTTTCCAAATGGTATTTAAAGGTGAAGAATATCCAGTGAACATGTGGCTCTGCTGCTGGTTGAATTTTTCATGCACGCTTTGAGCACAGGCAAGGTAATTAGGTGGCTGAAATGCACACATCAGGAGACTGCCAGCAGCAGGAGAAAGGGTGATACTAAAAGAGAAACCTAATCCTCTGGATGTGGACTGCTGAGCAGCTGGACCCTGCTGTGTGATGGCTGGTTATTAGCACATGGTATTTGGCTTGCTGTCTCCTGTACTGCACTGAATGAGAAAAGTGCAGGACAAATCCGACCTTGAGTCCAGGTGTGCATTTAGAAGAGCTCTATGCCTAGGCTTGGAGAGATGATTAGAAACAGACTCTGAAACAGGCAACCATTTCCAGTGGGTGAAGCAGATCTTGAACAGAGCAGCTAGCTTTCTTTCTTTCTTTCTCTCTTTTTGTAATTAAAAAAGAAAACCAAGAATGCTTACACTTTGCAATGATTCTCATAGAATCATAGAATGGTTTCATCCAGTCATTTCTCCGCTGAATTTAATTTTTTAATTCATAGAATCATAAAATGGTTTAGGTTGGAAGGGACCTTGAAGATCATCGAGTCCAACCTCCCTGCTGTGGGCAGGGACACCTCCCACCAGCCCAGGTTGCTCAAAGTCCCGTCCAACCTGGCCTTGAACACCTCCAGGGATGGGGCAACCACAACTTCTCTGGGCATCCTGTTCCAGTGCATCACCACGCTCATAGTCATCTCCTATGATCCTATTGTTTTTCCAAGACCAGTGAGGGTAGATTTACCAGAGGGAGTAGTGGAGGCTGCTAGTCCTTCATTTTTCCCTCTTTGATAATATTCAACCTATGCATGTTGTCAGTTGTATGGTAGACAACACAAGCACTGATGACTCTTTCCTTCTCCCCTCAGTTCCTCCAACATATGCATTTTGGCTGCATCGCGGTCTGTGCATTTAGGTAATATCAAACAGAACTATCACCTTTCTAGTCATAGTTCCAAAAAATTAGAGAAATATCATCCCTTTGAAGATTTTTAACCAGTTAATTGGTAATTTCAGCCAAGAAAAAAAAAAAGAAGTCCTTATATTCTGCGTCCTTCTTGTTTCTGTTTCTGAAGCTGTTCTTCCTGTCCTTACCTCATGTGAACAAACCTCAAGATTGCTTGCAGGTCAGTGATGGTTATGCTACTTTTCCCCTTCTTTTACTCCTTCCTTTTAAAATAGAGCTTTTTAGACTCATTTGTCTCTTTGGAAGCAGCTAGAAAGCAGGTCAAGAAAAACCATAAATGCAATGAATGGGAAAATCTCCAACAAACACACACAATAACTTTTCAACATGGTCAAACAATGTCATGACCAGGAACTTTGTTATACTCAGAAGTGACAACTTTAAAATCACGCTCAGAAACCAAAACATTTCTTTTCCCCCCACAGCCATTTCTCTGCCTGTGCTGTGGGTGTGTAATGGATTCCTTTTGTACCAATAGGCCATGATTGAATGAAATACCTGTAAAAGAAATAGAGTGAAAACTTATAACTTGGGCTGAAGGGCTAGAGATCCCCAGAAAAGACAATTAATGTCCTGTGTGGATTGAAAAAGGCAAGCAACACACGTTCACCAAAACCTCGCTATGTTTTGTAGATGTGCCAGACTGTGTAAGGGTTTGTGCTGCGACAAAAGTTGACTTGCATTATAATTAGCAGATAAAGAACCTAACAGGCACCAGCAATTGTCTCGACACCATCCCAGCTCTTCCAGACACAGTAATATATTCATAGATTATAAAAATAACTTAAATTATATTCCCATGTAGTGGATGTAGGATTTGTGAGGTGACGTTGCATTGTTTTATCTGATTTTGGGCATACCTGATTCTGAACAAAAAAGGATGATGAAGGAAGGAAAGAATTAATTAGGCATAACAAAAAATTATGATGAAATCTGAGACCACAGCATCATTGGAAGATATCTGATGGGATGAGGAATGAAGAAAACTGGATATAGCCAGGTCAATCCCTTGCTCATTTTGCTGGGCTAACTGATCTACCAAGAGCTCCTCGTACCCAAATACAGTGTTCCATCCAGGCAAGCAAGTGTAAAGCCAGTGGATGAATCAAGGGATGGGACACATGGCAATAACAATTCTCTCCTCCAGTGCAGAGCAAATACGGATTCTTCAGGAGACTGGGCTGAGGAGAGCAGGTAGGGGAGGCTGCATATGGGATTAATCACAGGCAAAGGCCAAATCCCAGAAGGAGCAAAACAGCCAAAGATTGGCAGCAATTCTGCCTAGGGCAGAGCTATGGAGAACCACTTGGCCAGCTATTGTGAGAGGAGCAGAGATCTCTGAAGCTCTGTCTGTTGCTGGAAAGAGCAATTAGCCAGTAACATGCTCTCCTCCAGCTCCTTCCTGGAGCTCACGTGGCAGTTTGTTATTCCGGATGACCCTTCTTTCTGAACCCCCTTTTCCCACGATGTGAGCAAACCTGGTCTAATCTCAACTCCTCTTCTTGAGAATAGGAAATATTGAATTTTATTTGTGCTTCTAAGCAACCTCTAGCTGGTTCCAAGGGACCACTTTTCTGGCTACTCCTAGGTATAGTTGAGGAACTGGAATTTCTTTAGATTTTGTGTAGTTTGATGTGTGACCCTGAGGCAACTTCTCCAGCAGTTAACTGAAACAAAAGTTGGCCAAGGGCTACTGTGAACTTCCTAGATTATTTTGTCTTTTTGGTTTGTTTTTTTTTAGGTTTTTTTTGTGCATGCTGGCACCTCCAGGAAAAATGTTTTTGATGAATCCCAAATTCAGAGACTGAACTTTCGCCTTTGGGTTGCTGGAAATGCCTGCAAGAAAAGGTGACAATTTTGACTTCATTGAAAGCAGAAGGAAGTACTTATGAAATAATTGCATTTTAACATGGAAATATTTGCTGTATCTCAGAGTGATGTTACAGATGAACACAAGAACTGATGCTCCAGGGAAGACCAAAAGCTCAGTTTACTCCAGTGTGTTGTCCCCTGCAGTGAGCAGTAGCAGATGCTTGGGGAAGAGTAAAAAAGCTGATGCCTCACCACTAGACTGTCCCAGCCTCCAGCAATCTGCCCTCTACGTACTTGCCAAGCCAGAGATGATGTCTTTTTGTTTGAAAACCTTTGATGAAGTCTTTTTCATGGCATTGTGGATTTGCTGGAGGAATAACTGAACCCACATGATGCAGACTGTCAGATGAAAGCAGTCATTCCCAAGCCATGACTCTTGGGTAAAACATTGCCCATAAAACTTGTGAGCACTAGACAGCCTGTGAATAGAAGAAACACAGATGTTTAGACCCATAAGGAAAAGTGATGGGAGTTTATCACCAATGATTGGGAGTTTGACACTAGCCATGGGTGGGGGAAAGCTGGGTCCAATCAAATAGGTGATTCCGGTGGCTCTGGTGACTCTCAAAATCTATTAAAATGGCAGACATTTATTTGGGAAGAAAAAAGTTCTGTGACAATCTGCATTACCACCCTGAATCTGAAGAGTATGCAAGAGATACAAGTTACTTGTTTGGCTGGGGGGACACCCAAGGCTATTTGGAACTTGCTGTTTAGCTGATTAAAACCCAGTGATTTAAAATTTCTGGTTTCGAGCAAACCTACTCCACTTGTTTCAACTCTCTGAGCACATAACCTCTTTAATTGAGTGAACAGTGGCACACTATGCTCTGTTTCTACCCAGTTATTGATATTCTTCTAATGAAAAAAAAAAAACCCAAAAAACACCAATGCCAAAGATGAGAAGAGGCAAAGATTCCGGGCAGCCCTGTAACCTGTTGAAGCTTGCCAGATGCTTTGGATTTTTCACACTCCTGATTGCCTTGACATAGATTGGGCCCAATATTGTTAATTCGCAACAGGAACATTTTGGTTATTAGGAACATGCAGTGAATTATAATAGGAAATTGACTGACAGTGGCTGAGAAATTGTACAGCCTTGTGGATGTTTTACTCTCGTAGCTCAAAAACCTGTGGAGCTGCATTCAGTATGGACATTCTCCAAGCAATTCCTCGGTCAAGACTGAGAGGTCCCTGGATAAAAATCTGATGCCTACTGATTTCCAGGACTCTATTTCTTCATGGGTCTCAAAGGGGGTCTAAAAGGATGGGTGTGTTACTCCGCTTAACCTTAAAATCTGTAGGCTGCTGAACTAAATGTCTGGGAAATCAGGAAGCGTAGCAGTATTTCCTGACTGCTGCCAGTTACCTACACAGTAAAATGTTCACGACCTGTAGTGAGGTCCAGGGAAAAACAGGCAGATGCTCTGGCTGTGTGTATCTCTGTGCATATCCGTGGCTGTGTGGGTCAGTCACCTCAATACATCTGCAATTCACACCAACAAGGCTAGGGGACAGGTCTACAGAAAATGTTATCAATGTATGCAACAGTATTTAAAAGCTGTACATAATCACACACTTTCTCTGGGACTTTATAAAGATATTGTCAGAACCTAGCAGATGGTAGAAAATCGGTTCTAGGAGAATTTCTTTGCGTTGTCATATATAGTTATAAATGCCAAATTCGTGGATGTAAATTCAGTCACAGCCTGAGAAAATCATGGTAGGTAGAAGGGATACAGGGCACCATTTAGATGTCATAGGTTTTGGTCAGTGTGTCTTTCTGCCCTTATCCTCCACATGATACCAAGTAAATATTAGAATTAAGTCAGAAAAAGAGGAAGAAAAAGATCCCCCGCTCCAGTCCCCCCTGGTCTCCCCTTCAACCCTACTGCCTGCAGGACTGAGGAGAAAAGACTCAGTCTGTCTTCTGCAGGCATTTTTTGTAGGGCGTTCTGCACTGGACAGACTAATGTAGTGCCATGCCTTACCCAGCTTGACGACATCAGTAATTACAAGCAGGTTTTGTGTCCCACTTTCAAAGTGTGAATGCAATCAACTGTCACTCAGACATAACTTGATAGCCCTTGGGCAGTTAGCCTCAAAGGATGTGTGAAGACCAAGATACAAAGATGTACCTGATCATCTCCATTAGCATGGCTGGGACACAACAAGGAGTTGACGCACCCTGTGGTCCTAGGATAGGGTTGGCAACTGTTTGATACATTCAAAAGGTAAGTTGGACTGGTCACAGGAACTTCTAATCCTGTTCCTAAAATTCATCTTCTTTTTTGAAGATGTTGATCTGTTCGTAACCACATCCAAAAGCAAGGAAAAAGTGGAGGGTGAATTGGAGCAATTTGGTATGCATCTTCCATGGGCCATTCTTGGAATATGAAGGACCCGAGAAACAAGATGCATACTGAGCCTGGAACCAGAACAGAAGGAAAAAAAACAACTGAAGAATAAGCCAATTACTATTGACTTCTGTGAGCTGAGATTTGCATAGACAGATGTCCCAAGAGGCTGTGGAAACCGGCAGTAGAATATGGAAATAAACCAGTGCAAGAGACTACATTTTAAGAAAAAACAAAGACAGATTACATCTTGAGATAATCACTTAGCAAAATGGATATGGAGGTTGTCCAGTTTTGCTGTTGCCTCCTCTCACCGCAGAGAATACAATACCAGGAGACTCGACCAGTGAAATTACAGCGTGGATTCTTGTCCCTAGGACAACCTGCAAGAAGGTGATGCCCTGTTTGAAATACAGCCAGGAAAAAAGCAGAGGTCTGTATGCTTACTTGGTGTGTGGATTTACTTAAGGAATACACAAAAACATCAAAAGACTCTACTTATCTCATCCAGGCCACTAAGTGGGCAGTATTAGAGGAGTTTCAACCATTTTGAGAAGAGCTCAGCAGTCTACCAGGAAGTATTGATTACAGTAAACTATGACTCCTGACAAGCTCTCTCAGTGCCAAGTCAATCATGAATGAGTTTATGAAGCTGTCTGTTTCACTTAGGCTGCCCAAAATAGTCCTGCAGGGTTTCTCTGAAAGAAATGAAAGACCCGGCCTGCTGAAATACCTAATGCATCTTTCTGACAAAGAAGAAATAAAACATAGCTCTGGATTTACCGTGTGAATTCTGCTGAAACCAAGGACTGAATGTGAAACTGCCTAGAAGAACCCAGCCAGGGAGGGTAACCTAACCCAGTTCATTTGTGGACTGAAGAAAGAATCTGTCCTCCTTACGAAGAGGGTACCCACAACTCTGCTCTCTCAGTTGGATGGGATATTGGTAGTTAATAAGACTAAAATCAGATGCTTGTGGGAGTATCTGAGAGCTCTGGATGCCACCAAGACTGGTGGGTCCCTCCACCATGAGGCTTCATGTCCTGTTGCCCTGCAGCCAAACAATATCATAGTGGCACAGCAGCTGAACTCACCTCCCACTAGAGAAAGATTTAAGAAACACATGAGGAAATTAGGTGCCAAACTCGCCTTGATTTATATGCTGATTTTCAGCCTCTTTGAGATGAAGACATTATTTTATGATCAGGATTGGTTCATTCTAGTTAAATGCAATCTCAATAGCAATGGTCTCTCTCACACAAAAAAAAAAACCCAACCCAAAACAAAGCAAAAAAACCCACCTGAGTTTTATTATGAGGGGAGTTGTTTGCTTTCTTTCCTATGACTGAGGTCTTTTATTTCTTCTCCTCTCATTCATCACCTCCCTTCACCTTTTTTTTTTTTTCCTTTTAATATTCCAGAGCAGGAACAGGTAAATGGTCACACTGTAATTGAATAATTCCTTGACAGCTGTCATTCTGACTCAGTTAAGAGAAAGGTACCAAAATCCTTGTAGGTATTTCAGTTGGCCATAAAAAACAAACTCTCAAAGGCCAAAAGGAATCAGCTCTGAAGAGTGGAGATTTGTAACTCTTACCATTTTAATTGAATATATGAACATGATCGTCCCATTTATATTCCCTAAAGGTGAAAAGTACCCAGAGGCAGAGGTCTCAGCAACACCCCTAAGGAGACTTGCATGGTGGCCAAGTTTTGTGGTTGCCCCTCTGCAAAGTGGTGCACTTTGCCTGAATGATGTTCCTACCTCAAGAAAATGTGGCAGCAATGAAATTCAGAGATTCATTTCCAATATGAAATTTGGGTAATAACCCTTTTGGCTGCCTTACCATCCTAGAACAGCCTCTGGAGAACCTTTCACATTTGCATAAGCAAGTGGTCTTTCAGACAGACACCTTCAAAGTCCTACCCTTCCTACGGCAGGTATGTTCATGTTTGAAAGCAAATATGCACATGACAAACAAGTTTTCATGGAATCATGGAGTTTTCAGAGTTGGAAGGGATCTCTAGAGATCATCTAGTCCAACTCCCCTGCTAAAGCAGGATTGCCCAGAGCACATTACTCAGGACTGCATCCAGGCGGGTCTTGAAAATCTCCAGAGAAGGGGACTCCACAGCCTCCCTGGGCAGCCTGTGCCAGTGCTCTGGCACCCGAACTGTAAAGAAGTTTTTCTTTGTGTTAGAATGGAACTTCCTATGTTCTAACTTATGCCTGTTGCCCCTCGTCCTGTCACTGGGAACCACTGGAAAGAGTCTGGCTCCATCCTCCTTCTACCCACCTTTTAGATACTTATAAACAATAATAAGGTCTCCCCTCAGCCTTGTCTCCTCCAGGCTAAAGAGTCCCAGCTCTCTCAGCCTTTCCTCATAAGGGAGATGCTCCAGTCCCTCAATCATCTTTGTTGCCCTATGCTGGACTCTCTTCAGTAGTTCCCTGCCTCTCTTGAACTGGGGAGCCCAGAACTCGACACAGTATTCCAGTTGTAGCCTCACGAGGGCAGAGTAGAGGGGAAGAATGACCTCCCTTGACCTGCTGGCCACACTCTTCCCTATGCACCCCAGGATTCCATTTGCCTTCCTGGTGACAAGGGCACATTTCTGGCTCGTGGATAATTTGCTATCTACCAGGACCCCCAGATCCTTCTCCTCAGAACTGCTTTCCAGCAGTTCCACCACTAACCTATATTGGTGCCCAGCATTCTTCCTCCCCAGGTGCAGGACCCTACACTTGCTCTTGTTGAACCTCATGAGGTTCTTCTCTGCCCAGGTCTCCATCCTGTCCAGGTCACGCTGGATGGCAGCGCGGCCCTCTGGAGTGTCAGCCACCCCTCCCAGTTTGGTATCATCAGCGAACTTGCCGAGGATACACTCTGTCCCCTCATCCAGGTCATTGATGAATATATTGAACAAGATTGGACTGAGTATTGACCCCTGGGGGACACCGCTGGTTGCAGGCCTCCAACTTGACACTGCTCCATTAATCACAACCCTCTGAGTTCTGTCACACTGCCAGCTCTCAATCCACCTCGCTGTCTCCTCATCTAGCCCACGCTTCCTCAGCTTCCTAATGAGAATGTTATGGGAGACATTGTCAAAAGCCTTGCTGAAGTCAAGGTAGATGACATCTAGGGCTCTCCCCTCATACAGCCAACCAGTTATAACATCATAGAAGGCTATCAGATTGGTCAAGCATGACTTACCCTTGGTACATTCGTGTTGACCACTTCCAATAACTTCCTGTTCTTCAACGTGTTTGGAGATGACATCCAGAACGGGTCGCTCCATTACCTTCCCAAGGATAGAGGTGAGACTAACCAGCTTGTAGTTCCCTGGGTCCTCCTTCTTGCCTTTTTTGAAGATTGGAGTGATGTTGCCCTTCCTCCAGTCCTCGGGCACCTCTCCTGTTCCCCATGACCTTTCAAAGATGATGGAGAGTGGTCTAGCAATAATGTACTTTTTTTGAGAAATTTAGTCTTTGACTGTTAGGACCGTGAGGTGTCCCTCAGGTACACTCAACATCATATGTCAAGAGAAAGAGTTGCTATATCCCTTCCTTTCTATAGCAATAGGACTAACACTACCTCCCCTTCCCTTCTTCAACTAACATCTTCTTCCACTGTCCCCATCAGAATCTTCCTCACATGACAGTTGAGTTAGTATAAAAATCACAGTCCCTGTTTTAAACTGGTTGTGTGATGTGATCATCTGCTTAAACACTTCTGTCAACTCTGGCAGATCTTTGGGTTTTTTGCTCTCCTTTCAGACCAGAAAGTGAGTCATTTGCATTTTTATGATAATCAACTTCCTGTGGTCTGTGAGTCTTTACAGGTTGCAATAATTGAACTCCAAATTCTGTCTGAACATAAGGAAAAACTTTCCTTTGAGTATGGCAGAGCACTGGCACAGGCTGCCCAGAGAGGTTGTGGAGTCTCCCACTCTGGCGATATTCAAAACCCGCTTGGTTCCTGTGCAACGTGCTGTAGGTGACCCTGCTCTGGCAGGGGGCTTGGACATCTCCAGACATCTCTTCTAACCCCCACCATTCTGTGACACTGTGATTCTGTGATCTTAAGGATATTTTTCAACCTAAATGATTCTACAATTAATCACGTCCTACCTGGCTTTCTGCGTCTTCCTTTCTCTCACTTCTCTGCTTCCCAGCCAAATCATTCTAGTCTGCCTACCCTTGAAGGCACAAAAAAACATAATAATGTTTGTAGTGTATCTACCAAGGCTGATAAGGTTTGCTTTATAGCTTCTGGTCTTACAAAATGGTCTCCAAGTTGCAATCAAATCCTTTAAATTCACATGATTGCTTGAAGAAACAGAGGCAAGTGAGAGTTGTTGGAAATATTTCGGCTGACAAAGGAAACAATTGACAAATGGGCCTTTGCTCTGGCTTTATTGCAGAGCAATTATAAGAAGTGGGATCTACAGTACTGGCTTTAAACACGATAACAGTGCAACAATTCATACACATGATTTGACTTGCAAGTGCAATTGAAGGGAGTCTCACCTCAGTGATTTTGTCTGTTCTATCACCGAGTCCTTGCTCTGCCAACCACGCAGCAAGATCTCATCTTGCTTTTATTTGGTAAATATTAAACTAAACCACTCTGATATTTTATTTTCCCTATCAAAGATTTGCAAACCCACAAGGCAGGACTGGGATGCCTCAGCCTGCCTATATTGTCTTTGGATTCTTCTTCTGTAGAAGATGTACATCCCTCACTGTGAAAAGGAATATGCTTCCCTCAGCTTGCTGCCATTCAAACGTTCCTGGTGTGTACAGCATGTGCAAAGCAGCATGGTCTGACACAAGGGTCAACAACTTTCCCTGAGTGACATGCCAGACTGTTTTTCTTTCATAAATTAGAGATGAGATGAGATGAGATGAGATGAGATGAGATGAGATGAGATGAGATGAGATGAGATGAGATGAGATGAGATGAGATGAGATAAGATGGAAAAAATTCAGCAGAGGCCAACAAATGTAAAATGATAAAGGTATGGTTGGTCTACTGGTGGCTAGAACTTGCTCTTCTGTGAAACGGTGGCTTCTGTTGAGTTTGGAGGTCCACAGGAGCTGGTGCAGATATCTGTTCAGATGCTGTGGCTGCCAGCCCAACGTCACTTGTGCTGTAGGCTGCAGCTATACTTTATGAAGCTCTCCAGAGAGTGGTGACTGTTCCTCACACAAGTGTTATGGCCTTATTCATATATGTCTATTGCCTCTAGGTTATGGACTGTAGAGGCAGATATGCCTGTTTCCATGGCTGGGCTTCCTCAGCAGGGGAACTATTTGCTTTTCTCCAAATTTGAGATTTCTGAAAAAAAACCCTCAGAGAACAAACAAGGGTACCCAAAAGTATGGTCTAATGCCTAGATCACCACACTGGGATGTAGGTTTTCCCTCTAGGTCTCTGGCATGCATGATCTTCATCAAGTCACACCATCTTCCTGGTGCAGAAAAAATGAAGGTAAAACATTATATTGAAAAGAGATTACTTTCTGTGTTTTTCTACAAGAGTATCCTTCTCTGCTGGATTTATTCTAATCCAGGGGCATGAAGACCACAGGTCTGATTCAGTATGGCAAATCTTACCTTGGTTTGAGAGTGATTATACTTTCTGGTTTTATTTTCCCCATGGAGGAGAGCTGGGGGCACTCACTAAGTTTCTGTATGATGGCATTTTATAGAAATTCTGTCACTGGAGGTCCAACAGTCATGATGTTGTCAGTGGTTGTGATGGAAGATCCACCACACAAACAAAGACCTTACCAATACACTGATGTGCAAAAATACCAGCTGCCTGCATCCAAGTAATTTCTGCTCTTCGAAATTTGGAAATAAAAAGACTAGTTTTTAATTTTTGAATGCCAGTCACACAAGGGCAGGGTCACCTAGTAACATGCCAGAAGACAATCCCATTGAGCATAAACTGGAACTTAACAAAGAAGGAGATGACAAAATGGTTGAAACCACACACCAAGAGAAAATCGACAAACAAACAAAACCAACCGGAGAGAGAAGCTCAGGCATTTTTTCTGTTGAGAATGGTCGTAAGCAGTACTTTTTTCACATTTCTGTGACTGGATTTGAGCAGCGGAGACGGAAAGAAGAATGTAGGTTGATTTTGGAGAACTGTTAGCATAGTGAATCAATTATTGAGGATTCTTTTGTAATAGTAGTGAGTGCTTTTTCCATCCTTAGATTTCAAAAGTGTTCAGTGCATGTAAGAAAAACCCCAGCATTTTAAGAGGCTCACAATGGAATTTTAAACTGTGATGCCCTGGATCTATCACTTGATCTTACAGTTCACATCCCTGTTGCGTTTCTCCATCAAATCCTTGAATAACTTCTGCTAATAAGGGAATAGTCTTCTGTTATACTCCATGATGCTTTTACTTCAGGTACTTTTTACCCCTGAAATGAGCATCAGGGAACCATGTTTCCTCTTGTCCCTAACTGTTTTTAACCACACTTCAAAGTCAGATCAGGTACAGCCAACCTATTATCTTTCCCTTGTCCAGAGTAATTGCATCTTTTACTTCAATCTGTGTTTAACAGCATATCACAGATGAACTTGGAAATGTAAAACAGAACGCCCTTCTACTATAACAACTATTATTTTAGCATTGGTGGGTAGGGGCATTCAAGTTGCTAAACTGGCAAGCAGATCCAATATGGATCTTGACCACAAAACACAGAAATTTAAAGCCACTCATTTCTCATAGCATTCAGTCTCTACACCACACACACACACACACACACACAAATAAGGCTGATAATGTCTATAATCTACAGAAGATCCATGTAAACTCCAGGAGCTCCAGGTGTAACATGTAATATGGTGATGGATCACCCAAACATCCTAAGATTGTACTAATCTGGTCATAAGAGCAAAAGAGTGTCAATTAATCACTTTACAGACAAATGAGATGATTCTGCCCCTCTACTCCGCTCTCGTGAGACCCCACCTGGAGTACTGCATCCAGCTCTGGAGTCCCCAACATAAGAAGGACATGGACCTGCTGGAGCGTGTCCAGAGGAGAGCTACAAGGATGATCCGAGGGCTGGAGCACCTCTCCTATGAGGAGAGGCTGAGAGAGTTGGGGCTGTTCAGCCTGGAGAAGAGAAGGCTCTGGGGAGATCTTATTGTGGTCTTCCAGTACCTAAAGGGGGCCTACAGGAGAGCTGGGGAGGGACTTTTTACAAGGGCATGTAGTGACAGGACGAGGGGGAATGGCTTTAAAGTGGAAGAGGGCAAATTTAGATTAACATTAGGAAGAAGTTTTTCACTTTAATGGTGATGAGGCAGTGGAACAGGTTGCCCGGAGAGGTTGTTGAAGCCCTGGAGGTGTTCAAGGCCAGGCTGGACGTGGCCTTGGGCAACCTGGTCTAGTGGGAGGTGTCCCTGCCTGTGGCAGGGGGGTTGGAACTCGATGATCTTCAAGGTCCCTTCCAACCTAAACCATTCTATGATTCTATGATTCTATGATTCTATGAAATAATCAAATTAAAGAGATTTAAAAAATGCTGCTTATGTACTCTGTGGCAGAGATAAGAACTTCTACTTCATGCATTCCAGATCCAGGAGGACCATAAAGCCATCTGCCATACTTTTTCCTTTTTCTAGCCTATTTGATGGCAGATTTTATTGGCCTGCATATGTTCCTTGATATTTACCTGATCTGATTTTGTATAAGTCGGTGTTCTCCATGGCAATTTTCTAGGGAAAGTCACCCTTGATCACATTTTTTTTTTCTTCTCCTGTACTTTCTCTTAAAGAAGGAGATTGCATGGCAATCCTCTGTTTAGTACTAATAATTCCCCAAAGAAGCACATATTTTGAGAAAAAACATACTGCACAGATGTTGACAAGCAGATTTCTCAGTGTATCCTGCACATGACTGAACACAATTGGCAGTCATCACGCAGCAGTATTTGCCTATTCTTACCCATATTGAATTATTTCTTTCTGGTGTCAACAGCATGTCTTCATCAATTCTAACATCTTCTCTGTTCATTTTTAAATTCATTGAGATTAAACAAGACTCAAATGGAGTTTGAAGGTGCACGTTGAACATATGCACTGAAAGTGCTTTGACATACTGAGCTCTCAGTGTTACCTGCACCACATCCCTTGCCAGCAAACCCAGCCCAGACTGTATGTTTATTCATGAGCTTTGCCTATCCACAGTCGGCTACTGGTTAGGTAGTAGTGTTTCTTCTTTCCGTTTAGATCGCAGAATGTCTTCTTTTCAAGATAAATCAGAAAAAAACCAGTAGCATTTTGAGACTAGGAAAGTAGGACGTGGAAATGGCTGAAACATCCCAGTGTCTGGACTTTGAAGTCTGTAAAATTTGTACTTTGGCACACTTCTAGACATCACTGTTTTCACATCACTACAGACAATCTTTTCGGGAATAGAAATATTCACAGGTAAACAGGAAATACTTCTGCAGAGACATCAGCCAAGCCACTGCAAATGTCTATTGGCACAAACATCCCAAATTCACTTAAATGAGGACTTTCACTAATACTTGGAGGTATTTATGGCTTGCTCCAGTTTCAGACCTGAAGGAAATGAAAGCAAAGACTGAGTATGACGTTGCTTTGGCTCTGATAGGTGACTTCGGAAGTGGCCCCACCTTCACATTGAGAGTCCTGATGCAGGTCCCGCTGAAATCGATGGAAACCTTTCCATCCAATTAACTGCACTTTGTGGCAGACTCAAAGGCCTTTGTTACAGACAGGTCAGTGCTTGGCAATAGTGTTAATACACCTGGGCTAGCAGCCAACGATTCCTGCTTTTGCTACTGTTGTGTTGAAACCTTTTCCCTGCTGTAGTCAATATATTCCTTACCTCAGTGATTTTCCAAGCCCCCAGTGCATGGATCCACCACCTATAATAATGTACAGATGCTCTTCTATGTCACCATCTAAATTTAAGGTTCACCAGAGCACTATGGTCCTCACTGGATACATGAATAGCATGAAAGTGCTTGTGCTTTTTAACATGGGAGAAATTATGCCAATAGGTCTTGGAGGTTCATTCTTGACAGTATCGTCTTCCACATTGCCTGAGTAGGTTGAGATGGAGACAAGTGCACAAATGCTTTTTGCCTGTTTATTTTCTTTTGTCTAGAAAACTGAGGCTGGAGACCTTAGTGATAGCGGTTCACTTCAAAAATCTGTTTACGTCTCAGTCACACCTGATACCCTCATCTTGCTTGTTTCTCTTGACCAGGTGGTGTCTTCCAGGTGGTAGATCACATCCAAAATGCAAAGCTCATTAGCCTTGCTCAGATCTGATGTCAAGGTCTGCTCTGAGGGGGGTGGTATCAGATGTTGTACATGATGTTCTTGGGACATGTAGGGGAACTTTTCTCCCATAGTGTTTTATGATGGTTTATACATTGATTCCAAACCATATTTGCTATTCTTAAAACCCAGGATAAATTTCACTTCTGGGAAAGTACTCAGTGCTCTCGGGACCTTGCTACACTGCTGAGATTTCTTGAACTCAGTGTAATTTTGCCCTTCTCTTTGCCCTTAGGCCAGAGCACCTATGAAGAGATGATACAGATAAAACCATCGACTGACAAAAGAATCTTTGTTTCAGGTTGGCAGCAATGACTTGGCTGAGTTCAGTTGGTTGCTGGCATGTCGTCCTATCTACCTGAGCAGTCATTTCCTTT
This sequence comes from Pluvialis apricaria, assembly GCA_017639485.1. Taxonomy (NCBI): domain Eukaryota; kingdom Metazoa; phylum Chordata; class Aves; order Charadriiformes; family Charadriidae; genus Pluvialis; species Pluvialis apricaria. The sequence goes on from CM030008.1 coordinate 168,316,165, forward strand.
GACTCACCTTGGACTTTGGCAATTGAAGCACTTCTATATATTAAGTAGCAAGACTCTATGCAGCTATTTCTTTTTAAGTATGAGTTCGACTGAATGACCTTAATAGAAAACTGCCAACAAAAGCACAAAAAAGTTTAATTGAATTAAATCTAAATAATATGATCTTGAAGTTTTAACACACACTTATCTATTGACATTGTCTCGCAGTTAGAATAAAAGAACAAAGTCCTTGTTCTGCTCTTCTGCAGAGCAGGCAAATTTATAATATACAGCAAAAGGAATCTGGAAGGCAAAGTCTTCATATAATCTTTTACCCAGTATTAGAAAGTGAACATCAAAGGTGCTGCTAGTGAAGTGTGGAAACACTCATATTATGGAGAGTTTGGAGTCCAGCAAGGTAGGGCACAGGGCACACGTTCTTTATTTTTTCCTTTACGCAGGAGGGAGAGATAGTTTGGATTTTTTGAAGGCTATGGGAAGCAGGCAATAAGAAAAGAAGTCTCAGTCTGCTAAGTACCCCCTTGCATATTGGAGCAACTTCAAATGTCCTCCTTGTTTAGACAGGCCATTGCATGATGTATGCATGGTACAGCCTACCTGAACCATTCCAAGTATTACATATGACAACCTTTAACCACGCTCTTCAGCTGCATGCATCTCATCTTTCTAGTCTTTTCCATGAGAGATGTGTGTCCCTCTTTTTACTGTTATAGGATCGTAAGACTTTAGGGAAATTAGATGAGGGTATCCTGTTCACCATCTCTTCTGTTAGACTCAGGTGAATAAACAAAATGACTGGAAGCTAGATTCAAAATAAACAAAAGGAGGTCAGCCCTGAGGAGAAGGACCTGGGTGTGCTGATTGATGAGAAGCTCAACATGAGCCAGCAATGTGCGATCGCAGCCCAGAAGGCCAACCGTATCCTGGGCTGCATCAAAAGCTGCGTGGCCAGCAGGTCAAGGGAGGGGATTCTGCCCCTCTGCTCCGCTCTTGTGAGACCCCACCTGGAGTACTGCATCCAGCTCTGGAGTCCCCAACATAAGAAGGACATGGACCTGCTGGAGCGCATCCAGAGGAGAGCCACGAGGATGATCAGAGGCATGGAGCACCTCTCCTATGAGGAGAGGCTGAGAGAGTTGGGGCTGTTCAGCCTGGAGAAGAGAAGGCTCTGGGGAGATCTTATTGTGGTCTTCCAGTACCTAAAGGGGGCCTACAGGAGAGCTGGGGAAGGACTTTTTACTAGGACTTGTAGTGATAGGATGAAGGGGAATGGCTTTAAAGTGGAAGAGGGCAGGTTTAGATTAAACATTAGGAAGAAGTTTTTCACTTTAAGGGTGGTAAGGAACTGGAACAGGTTGCCCAGAGAGGTTGTTGAAGCCCTGTCCCTGGAGGTGTTCAAGGCCAGGCTGGATGTGGCCTTGGGCAACCTGGTCTAGTGGGAGGTGTCCCTGCCCATGGCAGGGGGGTTGGAACTCGATGATCTTCAAGGTCCTTTCCAACCTAAACCATTCTATGATTCTATGATTCTTAACAAAAGAAGCTGCTGTTGTGGTTTAACCCTAGCCAGCAGCTAAGTAACACATAGCTGCTTGCTCACTCCCTCTCCGTGGGATGGGGGAGAAAATTGGAAGGGTAAAAGTCTGGAAACTCATGAGTTGAGACAAAGACAGTTAAATAGGTAAAGCAAAAGCTGCATACAAAAGCAAGCGAAATAAGAAATTGATTCACTCCTTCCCATTAGCAGGCAGATGTTTAGCTCTTTCCAGTCAAGCAGGACTTCCTCACATGTTACTTGGGAAGACAAATGACATCACTCTGAACATCTCCTTCTTCTTCCTGCATCTATTGCAGAGCATGACTTCATATGGTATTGAATATCCCTTTGGGGTCCAAAATATCCCAGTTGGGGTCGTTTGTTCTAGGTATATCTCCTTCCAACTTCTCGTGCATGCCGTCTACTTGCTGCTGGGGCACTGTGAGAAGCAGAAAACTCTTCCACGTTGTCTAAGCACTGTTCAGCAATAACTAAAACATTGGTGAGGTATCATCAACACTGTTTTCCTCACAAAACCAAAACATAAAACAACCTAAGTTACTATGAAGAAATTAACTCTATCTCTGCCAAAACCGGTGCAGCCATAGATCTGAAAAGTTTCTTGAAGGGATTTTTTTTGCTTGCAAGACGGCTGTTTGGGTTCAAGCCAGCCTTTGAGGCTGCATGAACACTCAGAAAAGTTTTCTGTTGCAGCTTAATAAATAGACAAGCTACAACAGGCTGACGTGTGGAACTGAAAATGGTTGGAGGACGGAAGAAAATTGAGTACGTATCATCTCTGCCTCCTCTGTTCTTATTCTTTTCCAGACATCCAGATTTGACTGATGCTGGAGACGGGTTACTGTACTTGGTCTGAACGAGTTCCTCTGCTCTTATGTTCTCATGACTCCAACCCAGGCTGATAGAAACATACCTATGTGAATACTGCTGCCTTGATGAGATAGTTGAAATGTATCCTTTTTTGATGATTATTTTCAGTAGCAATTGCTGGGAGCTGCTATTTGTTAATACACATATTCCCCCATGCAGTTGCTTCAGAGATGAAGAAGATGGAAATCAAATAATAAAAGTTAACATGAAGGGATTATTACAGTCCTTATAAGGACTTGGGGGAAATTATTATGCAAAGAGATGTTACTCTAAAAAAGTGTTAGAAATACTTCAGATTAGTTTGCCTGCATGATGAAAAGAACTGATATTAAAGGAATAGAGAGATATAATGACGTTAGAGAGAAATGAACCAATTTTTTAAAATTCCTCATGGAGCTGCAGCATTCCCAACTTCTTTCTGCTTTTTGCTCTGCTTTTTCGTTTAAGATCGCAGACTGCACTAATAATGGACAAATTGCTGAAGTTTTATTACACAATGGGGATCTCAGCTATCAGAACAGGGTCTGCTTACTCCCTGTCTGTAATTTCAGCCGTTAGGTTTTACGTGTTATTTTGCCCTCTGTGCTTTTCTACAATCAGCTTTCCTTGCTTGCCTGTGTTCTTGTACACGGCTTGAGTAGTCATCTGTAACAGCCCCTGTTAATACTTGGCTATCAGTCTAAAACCATTTGCAACAGCTCATGGGTGTGATGTCGAATTGCAACGGGTAATCCCTGGTTTCAGCTGTAATCCTGGACTCCTTCATCTCCTACTTCCATTTTTCACCTTTTCAACAGGGAAAATGGAATGGAGGAGGACAGAGCTCTCCTTCCCCCATTGGGGTGTGCCAAGGATGGGACTCAACAGGGAAATTATCTGGCCAGAGAGTTTCCCCTCATATTGATCTTCTAGTGGTATAAAAACAGAAGAATAAATAAAGTAAAAGTCTATTCCCACTCAGGTTATAATAGAGTGAATCTCAAGCAGATATGTTTGACATTCCCTGGTCAGCGCTATCTTACCTGCACAAACTGGTGGAGGAAGGAAGGCCAAAGTCAAGACTCCTACTAACTACAAGGAAAATCAAGTTTTCTTACTATTAAACCCAAATCTGCAACCCAGTAGGAGTGGTTTTTTACTGAGCTGGCTCAGTCAGGCGTAATCCTTTAGCCTTATTGAGTTCTCTGTCTTGCAGCACGCTGCTGATGAACTCTCTTTCCTTCCATGTAACCTTCATTTTATTTCTCTTCCATGCTTTCTAGCTGAGCTCACCTCCTTTACCTACCTCCTAGCACTTCCAACTCAAAAGAAGATTCACGTGCACCCTTCCGCATCTATATGTGCACATCTTTCCCATCACCAGGCATCATAGACAATTACTTTCATGGGCAAACAATGTCCACCTTTAATCAATTTCCACTGAATTAATTTCTACAAGTGTTGTGTTATTACCAGGGAGGGAGATGAACAAAGGGAATGAAGACAGACAGAAAATCCCAGGACACCAATGCCTTGCTCTGAGAGGCAAACATAATTAATTGTAGTGGTTTAATTTCTGCACCTTCTGCTTGCTCCCATGTCAAAGCCCAGGTGCCTTAACTGGCATGTTAATTAGTTCTGTGTTAGCAAACGGCAACGCCACGATTGTTAAAGGCATAAAATTACAAACGCAAAATGCTGCTGCCCTGGGCCAGCTGACAATTACCTGCCATATTTAAACAGATCTATCAGTAATACAGAGATCTGATGAGAATAAATGTCACGGGGTCCAGGACTCACTTGTTCCTTTGGGTTCATGTCACAACTCATTAGTCACGACCTGATGTTATCTCAGAACATCACGAGGGGAACTTCCCCATCACTGATCTGGCATTGATTTGACTTATAGCTGTTTCCTAAATCCATGTAGACTGAGTGGGAGTGGAGGCAGCATGACCAATGTGCGTATATAAGAAGATTTACTTGTTTTTTAATTAGACTCCACCATCTGTCCCATTTGATGGATTCACCCAATTTCCCATTGAATCCTCTTCAGGATGTGACAGATATGAAACAGGGAAAGGCATTTCTGTAATTCTCTTTATCCTCATCATATCCTCACAAGTTGGAGAAATATCACTTTTGTTAACAGCTGGGGAACTGGGGCAGCAAGATTCTCAGGTTTGTTTAGACACTGTTCCTACAAGGATTCTCTGGCAAGGCGATGAACTTGTTTACTCTTGATAACCTCTGAAATACAAATCCATTGATCCTCCCTTACCTTGCACTGGAGGAGCCATTCACAACAGCATCCATTCCTAAGCACAGGCAAATAAAACAAATAAAAAAATTTGTTGGGGATGACATCGACCAGCTGAATTTTATTTTAATTCGAGGGTACACTGGCGAAAACCAAGAGCACCTACTACAATGTTGAAATACATTTTCCTAAAGTATGGGTTTAATTAGAAAAGCTGAACAGACATACATGGTATGAAAAAGGAATCTTAACCAGTTCCCAAGTTTATGGATAGAGTAAAATAAACTGAGAAACTTATTCACAGGTTGTAATATCTCTGCTTTTCATGCAACCCACTGACCATTCTTCAAATAAAAATATAATTGAAAAGGAGAAACTTCTTTCTATTTTCATACTGATGATGGAATAAAACCCATAGGTTTTAAGGCGGCCTATACTGAGACCCTACAGGGTTTTTCATGGTGAACTCTCCCATCAGTATGGAAATGAAAACTTTAAATTCATTTTGTTTTCACAATGGGAAAAAGTCCGTCTCGTGGCATTGAGGCTTTATGAAGTATGCAGAAATTTACTAGCTGAAAGTAAAACAGGAACGATATTATATATGTTCCAAGGATAAAACATCCCCTTGGAAATGAGCAATTCAGCCCTTTGAAAATCCAAGCAAGGGCAGGAGGTATCGTATGGAAATCTAGCATTGTAGTAAAAAATAGAGAAAATGCTAGTGCCATCTATTGGCATGAAAGTATAAAGGTGAAAAAGAAGCCGGGCTCATCTGCGTATACCCAAACAAGGATAGAGGAGGCTGTTTGTTTTAATCACATCAAGTTAAGATATTTGTAAATATGCAGTTTTATGTTTAGTCTTTTTAATGATGTTGTATTTTGGGTAAATATGTTGACTTTAAAATTAATCACCGTTGTAATCAAGCTGCAGCGAAAGATGGGGATTTGAATGTAATGGGAATTAAGAGTCATTGCTGAGTGGATAAATGCTGGCATACTGTCTAATGCTCTTAAGCAGGTTTGCAATGTCATCACAGACGGTATCCAGGCTAGTAAAGCAGATTTAAATTTCCCATGGCATAAAAGGTGAAGGAATCTTTAGTTCCTCGATCTTTCCTGGCTTCCCTGATCAGCTGCAACTGGAAAATATTTTCATGCCTGTATCTGGACTGAAGCAAAGAGGGATTTCGATTCACAGAGAGTCAGCAGGAGGCAACCAGCCAAGATGGGTATCTGACATTCAAGTTCACGGTGAATATCTCGTTTTAGTATCAGGCAGGCTAGATTAGTATCAAACGATCCTCAAATTTTCAAATTCAAATTAATCTCTCTGCCTGCATTCCCTCTGTCAATAGGGCAAATTAGACTCCAGGTACCTGGGTTGTCATTTGGCTACTCAGGGCCTTCCCAAGGCAGCACGAAGGACCTTATTTAGGGTATGGGACTGTTGAGCTCTCTGCTGTTGGAACACCAACATTTAGACCTGCCCTCATAACTCATTTCGATGTGATAACAGGATGAGAGGCAATAAGTGAATGATCCACGTAACACTGAGGTCAGGTTTGCTAAAGGCAGCAGCACTTTCTTCACTCTGAGGGTGGTGAGGCACTGGGCCAGGTTGCCCAGAGAAGCTGTGGATGCCCGATCCCTGGAGGTGTTCAAGGCCAGGTTGGATGGGGCTTTGAGCAACCTGGTCTGGTGAAAGGTGTCCCTACCCATGGCAGGGGCGGGTGGAACTAGATGATATTCAAGGTCCCTTCCAACCTAAACCATTTTATGATTCTACTTTTCTCACAGGTGGACAGTGTGTCTCTGTAGAGCAGGAGAATGGGGACAGAGAGGCATTCCTCAAGTTCACCTTCTTCATTATACTGTCAAAAGCAACACAAAGAAGCACACAGCCAGACCCCCTGAAGAAACAAAAACCTCTTTGAAGGACCTCTAACACCTGTAATGCATATCAATGGTGGGATATCCCTGCAACCACTGCGTTATATCAGGAATTATCGTGTCTGCAAACAATTCCTTTCTGCATAAAACTACAGTGTGTTTTACCAAAATCCTTTGGTTTTGGAGAAACAACTTCATCTCAATTATTGTGTCCATTACTAATGAAAAGCTAATTAAGTACTACAGCTTAAAGCTTGAAAGGACTTTGGGGCATAGCGTGGAACACTGAAGTAATCCATGAGTTTTTTATATGAAGCCACTACCTTCCAATGGAGACAAAATTTAATTTTTAAGAGTGGCTTAGCCTGAAAAATTCTGAGCAATGCTGAACTTCTTTTCCTTAGACAGGCTTTTCCAATGAATGGCTGCCTTCATGGTTAGAAATACAAAACTGATCTCTAGGCCACATATATCCAACTTCAGTATCCATCTGTTTAACCCTTTTCTATTCTACACTAGATGCAAACTTTCTAATCTTTGTTAGCTTGCACACACCTTCAGGGTTTTTTCCCAGTGGACACTCAGAGCTCCCTCCTCTACACTTAATGTCATATAAAGTTGATCTTCTGGGTCATGTGGCATGAATCCCTTAGATATGAAACCCTCTGAGTCAAAAGTGTAGCTTTGTTGCAGTTTAGGCTGGGCTGGCCAACAAATGAACTACAGATGTTCTCTTTAACCTCTCTCCCTTCAGAGAAGGGAGAAAGAATGAGAGAGAGAGAACTTATGGGTTGAAAAACAAACTAAACTATTTTAATGAAATATTAATAATAAAATAATACAAAGAAAAGATAATATTAGTGTGAGCTCCCAGGATAATGATCACATCACCGGCTGGCACTGGGAAAGTGCCACACTGGACTCAGTGATGGACGGGAACCCATTCTGGATCTGGATTCAGGAACACACGGATCAGGATCAAAGGCAGACGAACAGACAGTCTCCTCCTCAGACACCAGCTGTTGAAGGGCTGAACCTTTGATCCACCAGCTTTCATACTGAGCATGAGGCAGATGGGATGGAATACCCTGTTGGTTAGTTTTGGTCACCTGTCCTGTCCGCTCCTCCCCACAGCTGGGACCACTCTCTGCTTTTCGCTGCTGACCCTCCAATGGAGCAAATAACAAAATGAGTTGACCTTGGGTGTTATAGCAATAAGTATAAGCAGGAATGTCTCTGCATACCATGCCTTAGTATTAACTATAAACTTTAGGTCTCAGCACTCCTAGAAGCCAACACTGTCTGAAAAATATGCCCTTCATTTCAGAGAGTTAGAAGAGGCTTAACTGAAAAGTAAAATCACCGAAAATTGGTTCTGTTTTACCACAAACCAGAACAAAGGCACTCAGCCAGGCTCAACAATCAACTCTATTGGGTCGCTGCATATTTATACCCAAGGAGCAACCCTCACCCAGCAACGTCAACGCTAGCAAACTCTCCAAAGGCCTTATCAGGTGATAATACCGCAGTCCTCAGACCTGCACCAGTCCCACTGCAGGATTAAGCCAGTGGCTTTCAGTGTCTTCTCTCTCACGTCAATTGTGTATAGCAGAGCAGAAATAACATGTTTCAACCGGCGCAGAAAAGTGGCCATCCCATAGATATAAGCTCTGCCAGACATTTCGTTTTTTGTTGGGTGCCTTTTTCTGTTTGTCTGTGTGTGCATGTTGGTTTTCATAGTTTTGTGTGGTTTTGGGGTTGGTTTTGTTCTTTTTTAATAATTTTTTTGTGTTACTTCACATGTGATGGCAGCTGTAAGTGCTCAGTCCCAGAGAGAGCACACCATGAGCTCGCAAGACTTCCTCCTGCATGCTACGCTCATACAGATCTTAATTTTCTTACTAGAGTTTTCTTTCATGTGCTGCCTTTATAATTTTCTTTTTGTCTTCTTCTCCCTTCTTTTCCTGGAGAGGCATGTTGCACATAAGACATTGGTGTAAAACTCATTCAAGTCTGAAAAATATTCTTCCGTTCTGTCCCTTTGTTTATTCTGATGGAGGAAATTAGTGTTAAAATAAAGGAATGTGTAGGAGACCACTAAGATGTCTTGATCAAAATGTCTCAAAACTCACTTACTATAAGCAGACCAGCCACATCCTGTTCATAACAGGAGCAAGGAGCACCTGAAACTCGCTGAGTTAAGCTGCAAGCTGTGCTACCGCGATCAACAATAGCATCCTGTTTACCACAGGAGTACATCAGGAGCGACCATCCTCCAAGAAAGATTGGCTGAGCAGAAGTGGCTTCTATACTGATTGGTCAAGTATTGAGCAGACTTTGAGTATTAGTTCATGCCGTGTCCCTCTACAATCAGGCCTCCAGACTCCCCATCATCTTTGTGAGCCAAGGATCGTGAGTCAACGGGATGCCACTGATGATTAGGTGACCATCAGGAAGCTGTGGGTCAGTGGGGGTGGTTATACTTTTGCTGTGCTCCGTAATACTGCTTCTCTCTTCTGCCTTTCCTTTACTTCCTCCTTTACTCTATCACTCGATTCAGTAATCAAGGCTGGGAGATAACAATAAAGCTTAGCAGACAGCATCTGACCTCGTTTGTGTCTTAATCTCACACGTGGAATCATTACGGGTCCTTCCCAGATCCCCCCACATCTTGGACTGGGAGGTGGCAGAATGTAAAACAGATTTCTCCCTCTGTCTCTCTCCTAAATATTAATGTACCCCGAGGGAAAATATCTTGCAAGAGGATCTTTTCTATCACAGAATTTTAAAAAAAAAAAAAAAAAAAAGAAGTTTATTCTGTTGTATTCTTCCTTTGGTCAAAGCTTATCACTGGAAGGGGAGTGGGAATACAGGGGACGAGTTCTGCAGGGACTTTTGATAACCTTAAGGAAGAGATTTGCAGCACATGATCCTGAATATTATCATAGTCATCTTTTCATGTCAGCAGTGCACATGACAGGTTACTGTGGCACCCATTAGTCAATGCTGGGGAATCCCAGGTAATGATGGATCCTCTCAATATATCTTGCATGGTTTTTAAATTGTAATGCAGTCCGATGATTATCTTCCTGTAGCTCCTTCTTAATAAATCAGAATAAAGGCCTGATACTGACTTCAGCTAGCATGATGAAGACCTTCCCTTTAGCACCTGAAAAACTAGGGCACTATTGGGCCTTTTTGAGGAGTTATTCTGTAAGAGCTTGTAAGTACAGAAGCACAGAAGCAGATGTAAAGCTGTACACTGAGCTATGAGATGTGTCTGATGGATAAGTACCTGTGAAATTAGCCAAGGTTTTCATCAAGAAGTCGGAAAATTTAGTCATTACCCAGCCTGCACGATGTTTCAAACCTGGTCTGAAGCTCTAAAAACAATAAGCCTCCTCTCTGTGTATTTCATTCGTTGGATGAAAGCCGTTTCTAATTTTCCCAGCAGCTGCTGTAATACTATTAAAGGCAAAGTTTGTGAGATGAGCGAGCGTCTCCCTCACTTTGCTGATTTAAAAATATTTTGATCAAGCGTTTCACAAAGATTGTGGTAGATACCTTGAATCAGCAGTGGTCACCTGCCTGATCCGGGTGTCCTGTGGACCAGGCTGAGCAGAGAAGGTCCTGCCCTGTCTCATATCTCTCCCCAGCCTTTGCAGAATAGAAAGAACAGTGCATTTTTATGTATCAAGTTTCTTACCAGCATTACATTCCCAAGATACTGAAGTGGCCAAGAATCATGGGAGCACTGGAGAGACTCTACATGCTTATACACGATTGCCAAGTCTTACAAGCAAGAAGGATGATGGGTAGGAAGATAATTCTCCATAGAGGCAGTCTTGGAAGGGGTATACGCTGTCAGACCAGTACAGCAGCGCTAGAGAGACTTGGAGTATATTCAGAAGAAAGAGGTTCTCAAGAAAAACCTTGCTATCAAAGGCTGATGCCTGGCACAACTTTGTGATAGGAAAATATTAGGGACCAACCTGTGGCACTTCTTTACCTGTGTGGTAAAAGATGCACTCCTGACTCCAGTGTAGGTGACTTGTAATATTCTATACCTACCTCCAAAACATAGAAGTGCTGGAAGTAACTCTTTTTTTTTTTTCCTTTTTTTCTTTCCCCTGCTTTTACATCAGCAAAACACCAATCCTTAAAAATAAATTCTACAGTTCCGTTGCAATTTTCCAAACAAAACCAATGAACCTTTGTTAAGAGAGAAAAGGAGAGAGAGGGGAAAACAAGCCTGAGAGCAAAACATGGCAAGAAAGCCTGCATGTTATTTCAATATTGACATTATTTTAAAACTTCCATGGAAGGAGGTAAAAACTCTGTCAGGACATTAGGAAGGAGGAATCAGGAGTCTCCATTTTCATGAAACTCATGCTGATTACTGGTATGCTGTTGAAGCTAGTCACTTTGAACAAGTCTGAGCTCCCATTTCCCAGTCCAGAAATGGTTGCAGTAATAACTCACTTTGCAGGAGTGATGTGGTGTTTGCTGTCATTTGTACCGTGCTTTGCCAGAGGGCTTGATGGAAGGACAAAGATTTTTATCCACCAAAATGCTGTGATATTTTCACACTGTTTAAGCACACTCTCTTAGGTACTTCAAGTTCAGTACCTACTTGAAGAAAACCTTAAAATTATTCTTGCAGAGATATTTGAGGCTGTGTATCAGCACCTTCCAATCATCTTCTTGGCTCCTATGATCCCAAGACCACCACTCAGTGGTCTGTGCCTCTTTGTGCATTGATCCCGGCAAATCCAGGAGGAAATATTGTCACTTCCCCAGTGAGCAGAAGCACAGAGGAGAGGATCTAACCAGCAACGTCATGCACACACAAAACCACTTTTACCTCCTGCAAGCCAATGTTGTGCATCCAGCTAAAGAAGAATAAAGGTGTTCCTCTCTGAGAGGCAGGTTTTCTGTCATATCAATCCTTTTAGTCTTTTTTATCTACTTTAGAAGAAATTAAGGCAATAGATCACACTCCAGAGTTGTAAATAAATAGCCTTAAAGACAAAGGAGGGATAACATAAAGAAGCATATGGGTCATTGCCTGAGTAGAAAATGTAAATCAGAGTTGATGAAGAAAATAAATTGTGTCATCCAAAAGAAACCTTGGCAAAACAAAGAAGAACTTTTAAAATAAATCATGTGAAGAATGTAGAGGGCAAAACCTCCTCCTCCAGGGGAAACACCAACCAAGATGATTCATCTTGAACCATTCCAACTACATAACCAAGAAAAAGATAGCTGAGTCCATCTCTCAGGACCATCCACCCACCTACTGAGCTCTTAAGGTCCTGAGACCATCGCATGCATTACCCTGACATGTTCCATGGCTGTGCTTCTGTAACTCCAAATGAAGAAGCACCACTATTTCTCTGCAGCTTTTTTATGAGTCACAGAGAGGATGTCTCAGTGTCAGCTGCACCTTCCTTCCCTCGTTGTCCCCCACTGTCTGTCCCACTCTCCCGTCCAATTTTGACTTTGAGTATGATTGAACACATTTTGAATGAGTTGATTTTCCATAGCCTCAGAGCCAGGAACTAAGTTTGATTGGTCTCTTCTGCCCGCATTTCCCTTCCCAGTGAGCCAGTCTTTCTCTTTACTCTTGCCAATGTGTAGACTTTATGAACTAGTGAGGTGTTTTGGCTTGATGGACGCAAGCTGAACCTTAAATAAACATAACAATAAAGATATATCCTTCTACAGGGTACATGTAGCAAACAACCTTCTATAATGTGATAGACAGACATAAGTACTTGTGATGGTGAGTTCCAGAGAGCAAGGTGACAACGCATCCAGAGTTACCTCTGTACTGACAATGGAAAGAGAAAGATGAGCTACATTCCAAGTACCTTGAAGAGAAGGACACCTTTGGAAGAGTGTGGATAATCAAAGCCCAAATGGAGATCAGAAGTAAATCAGATGACTCTTGGGCTGGGGATTGGGGAAGGACAGTCAGGCAGTGAGGGCAAATAAGTAAGGCTGGTATAAAACTCCCTGTGTTGTACTCACTTCGATGCAAGACATCATTGAGTGTTGCTTGCAAGTGCCCTCAGCATACAAGTGGCAGGAGAAAGCCCACAATGCCGTGTGTGTGCTGAGAGAGAGACAAAATGAACACTGTTATCATGAGTGGACCGTGCCATGAAGGTCAACCCACAAAGCATTTCCTGTCCATGGTAACCTTCTCCTCTGGAAGGTGGGTGGTGTAAAGGGAGAGCTACAGAGGTGATGGAGCCATCCCTTGAACCATGGGAAAGTACCTTGAGTCTGTCTGAGTCTGTGTTACCTCTTTATTAAGCAAGGAAGCTGCCACCTGGGACTGTGCATGAGTAGAGTTTCTTGAAGGATTGTAGTCTGTTTTCTTCACCCATTCCCCCAGAGCACACTGCATATCCGGTGTGGTAAGAAAGCGGGCAGAAAATATCTAGATAAAAGATGGAAAATGCCCTGGAGCAAAACAACTGTGACGTATGCAGATGAGTATTTTGGCAAGTGCCTTTAGCATAACTTCAGACCACCAAACTTTGTGTTTGAAGAACACCTTTGTTGCAGCTCAGCTTTTTCTTGCATCTGCTCTTTGGTGTCTCTGTCTCTCATGCTCTCCAACTCAGTCTGCCCTCTATCTCTTTGTCATCCACATTTGCACATCTCACTTACCATGATCTCCATGCCTGGTGAGCACCTAAATAGAAATTATCGCTGAAAGCAGCTGGGATGCAGATTGCCGGTGTTTACACACTGAAGCTTAAGTGACCTTTTGAAATCTGTGGACATGAATTTTCTATCTCATTTCCTGTGGGAAAATATTTACATATTGTTGAATGGGCTGAGCTTGCTGTTATCATGTTGCTACTGTGATTTAAAAAACATTACCCGGAAATAAAATAATAATAATAACAACAAACCCCAGTGTTTGTCTGAATTGGAGCCTGAGAGATGAGCCATGGGAGCCCGGGGCACTAACATCAGAGTACATGAGAGTGTGCATGTGGCATTCACCTCCCACTCACGGGTACCCGTCTGCTGCCTGCTCCATCTCAGGTTGTGGTAATTTATTCATACACCTTTGGAAAATAAGATTAAACCTCCTAATAGTTTGTGAACATCCAGTTTTAAACAAGGCAGCTGATAACTCCCTAAGGAAAGGAGGTTACTGGTAAACAAGAGTCCTTAATTTATGGATGAGGGAGAGATTTATAATGCATTTCTTGGTACAGAAGTGAAGGTGGGAGAGAGGAAGGGAGGATGACCTTTGTGCTATCTTTCCAGCACCGTAAAATTTCATATGTTCACAGCACCAAAATGGCCTGAACATCATCGTGTTTTTCTGTCCTATTCTTCACCCTGGTTTCTGTCAAGTGTTAGAAGGAGGAGAGATAACACTGAAAGGGGGAAAAAGAAATTACAAACATAACACATTCCGTGACCCTCCGTCTGCTGCTCTTGACAAGATCTCTCAGATCAGAGTGTGTCTGTTTGGTTATACCAAGTGGTGAAAGGGAAAGAGTGGGAGGAGTTTTTCTGGATATACCAAGACAGGATATGGCTTGCACTATTAACTGGAATTTGAGAGTAACATGTGAAACAGAGGGCATGAAGGTAGAGAAATTTTCCGATGAGGTGGCTATAAAAACCACCAGTAGATGCTGACCCATTTTGCCAGTATTGTTTTTTTGTTTCTTTGCTTAGCACCCACCTGATAGCAAGTTTGTGGTCACATCTTTAAGGTAGGAATATCTTTATGTTCTGTATTATAAATACAAAGCATTATGAAATCCTGGAGCTGCAAGGTGCTGCTGTATTATAGGTATCAAATACCCATTTGTTAACTAATAATTACTACATTTTTAGTATTCCTCACTTAGTGGGACCATGAAGCCTAACTGATCTGGAGACTTTGGGACGACAGGACCATTCAGAGGAGAGAAGCCTGTGCTACAGCACTAAATGGTTGCTGCAGCTAGGGTGTATTACTTGATCCTGCTGTTTAGTTCATTTCTTTTTTTCTGTTCCACGCAAAATGCATATTTTAGCATAACCTAAAATAAAGCAAAAGAGGCCTTTATAGTATAGGCACTGTACATGATGTTTTGAAAGCGCAAGTTAACAATCTACAAAGTCATGCAGACGATTCAGTTTCCAAAAAGTGGGGTCCTGCTTGAGCGGGTCACATCTGCAGTAGATGAATCATAAATCACACAGATTTCCCCATATGTCAAGGCATAAATTACTGTCAGAGAGGACTGAGCCTCCTGCTTCTTCCAGCTGCTGTGCTGCCTTAAGTATGAAACATGAGATGGGCTGGGGGTTGACAGAGGCTGGTTTACAGGGTCTCCATGCTATGGCCAGTCTGAACAAAACCCTGTGTTTTATAACTTTTCGTATCTCCTGGTTGGGGGATACTGCTTGAATCTGCTGAAAAGTAAGTAGATACCCTTCAGTTCTTGGGAACATTCAGCTCCCTCTGCTTACACCCTTTGACAAAACGAGGTATACCCCCACCAACTGTCTCATCAGCTTCAGCATTCAGTCAATGTGACCACACGGGCTTCAAGTAACTGTGATTAGTCCCTGAGGGCTGTTTGGTGGGACCCTTCTAGCTGCTGGTTGGGTTTGTTACCACCAGGCTTATTCCTTACATCTTCTGCCTGCTGGCTCACAACCCAAGAGTCAATCTGTCCAGGAGGGTTATGTATGAAAAATGGGGCCATGAATAATCCAGAGAAGAGTTTGCTGATGTCCTCTCCTAGAGCTCCTGCAATTCCTGTGGTCCTCCCTGGTGACAAAGAATTGCTTCTTTCCTCTCTATCTAGGTAATCCAAAGATGACTGATATCTGTAGAAAAAAGAAATAGTAATGTTCCATCTTGAATAGGGCCCCATCATGTTCAAGTGGAAAGAGCAGGAACTACAAGAACCATCACAATTCCTGAAGGAGCCCCCTTTGTCCTGCTTTTCACAGGCAAGGTTTCTTAAAAGGCAACATCCACATCTCACATAAATGAAACAGGGAAGGAAGTCAAGGGCTTCTGGCATGTCATGAGTGGAGGTCAGGAGAAGAGGTCTTTTCCTTTACTTGTCACTGGGCTCAAGAATGGAAAGGGTGTGCTTTCAACTCCCAGCTCAGCTCTGAACCAACTGAAGGGCCTGATCCCTATTCTTTGCTGACACTGAGCTCAGAGAGTGAAACTGTGCGTGCATGAAGGCACGGTGGGTGGGAAGAGAAAACTCCTAGGGCTGTGGTGGAAGCCAGCAATTCAAATCCTGCAGCAGATTTAGTCCTGGTCAACCCATCTGCAGTCAACAGGATCCCTGCAGGAACAAGAGAAGCCTAGTTTGTCGACAAGTCCTTTCTGGACCCTGAACATGGGGAAGATAACCTTTTGTCAGCAGAAGACAGTTCTACAAGTAACTGTACAGTCAGTCCTACTTGATCTGCCATTTGATTCTCCAAAGTTGCAGCCTTCAGGTGGTTTACACTGACTCTTTTACTCAAGCAAGCAGAGAGATACATGCTTTTCGCTTTCCACAGCAGATAAATACCTAATGTACATCGGCACTTCACCTGGCTATTTCTCCAGCAACACTTGAGTAGGCAGCACGAGATCCACCTAACTACCCATTTCAGGAGGTTATTTGACAAACGCAAGTTAGGTGTTTAAGTTATACACAGACCATGTTGTGGGCAGCCCCTCCCTATGGCCAGAGCTGGGAAGTATGCTCTGTGCCTCGAACACGAGGCTGAAGAGCAAGACTTTAAGGGTGGGAATTTATTCAGTTTAACAAGGTGCCCATCACACACAGAGATTACATGCATACAGCAAATCACTCCTTGTAGCCAACAGAGAGCAAATCAGTGGAGAAGATGGATTTTAGGGCATGATTTGTCTTATCCTGAAACAGACGGCAACTCTTGGATCAGCCTAAGGAAGCACACAGTGAATCGCTCTGACTCTGTTGACTTCATCTCCATTGCCTGTACTGGGAACCTTATCAGCTGGTTCAGATGAAGACAAACCTGCTGTAGACACCTGAAGTCAAGTGTCTACATGGGGATCCTACCCTGGAAAGTCTCAGGACTTACACAACCGGTGGCATCTGCCCAAAGGAGGGTGTAACCTAAAAGGAAGAAGGCAGGCTGAAGGTGTACGGGGGCATCCAGGACGCACAGTGTGTCTAAACTCAGGGCAGAGCTGTGAATACGCTCAGCGGCTCTCCTCCTCAAAGAATTTGGAGTGGTGGAGGCTGAATGAGGTTAAGCTGCACTAAATCTGGGTTTGAACCAGATATTCTGCCTAAATTATACAGACTTTTCATGCACTCCAACAAATGAAAGCAGAAACAGCAGCATCGAAGAGCAGCTTTTGGAGACAGCCCATATTTAAGACCTTAAATAAAATGAGGACCTATCCCATGTATCATACCCAGTGAGTGACAACAGAGGCACAAGCAGAGCAATCAAAAGAGAAAATGATAAATCACATTCTCTATTTGTCAGCGCTCACAAGTATTTCAAATTAAGCTAGGTCCCCAGATTTGGGGCTTGACTTCTTCCTATTCGGAAAGAATGCTTAAACACTTGTTCATTTCTCATTGAAGGCAACACAATGTAGGTACCCACTTTAAGTTAAAAATAAGATTAAATGAGTATGTGGCACTTTGCACCTCTCCAGAGGAAATAAGTGGGGCAATCACCATTCCTGTTAGTAAATGCAACCATGCATCTTGCATGAGCTGAATGTCTCTGTCTCTTTCTTTCTGCCTTTGCAAGCTATTGTGGAAGTATCTAAATAGGGCAGAGAAGACTCTAAATAGGGCACAGGAAAAGTTTCACCTGGGGAAGGTTTGATGTAAATGGTCCCATGTAGTTTTCTTGCACTAACTGTGGTGCTACAGCCAAACCATCTGGAAGCTGAAGGGCATCTGCAGCTTTCTGACTAAGAAATGCCAGAGTGGGGAGGCAAACCTGCCCGCGCACTCATACCTTTCACCTTGCTCCAGGGTCCAAAAAGTGTATAGTGGTTCAAAGTCCCCTCTTTGCTTTGGAGACTTACCTGGGAAGGACTACAGTGAGGATCTTTTGCTTTCTGAAGCTCAAACAGTTCTGTTACCCTGGGCTATAGCTGAACCCAGCAACAAACTGAAAAGCCATTTCTCCATAAGCACTGTTTTGAAGCCTTGTGGAGAGAGAGGGTTTTGTTTTCCTTTGAGGAAAATGGGCCTGTGATGAGTAATATGGGGAACAAGTAACTAATTCGCACAAAAATCATCCATT
The DNA here is from genome assembly GCA_017639485.1 of Pluvialis apricaria. NCBI lineage: Eukaryota > Metazoa > Chordata > Aves > Charadriiformes > Charadriidae > Pluvialis > Pluvialis apricaria. The sequence goes on from CM030008.1 coordinate 168,334,022, forward strand.
TTGAGAACATTTATGCCGAAGAATAATGACTTCTAATAGGAAAAAACCTCAAAAATTTGACTTAATACCCATTTTAAATTTAATGGCAATAGCACAGGCAGGGTTCCTGGATCTGGCGAGCCAGGTATTAAACAGCATTTGCAATCTGCTCAAAACCAATTTTTTCTTAAAATCACTTTCCTGAAGGCCTTGTAGGAGGAAGGAAAAACAGAAGCAAAGCACTTACAGAAGTGTGAACCTTTATGTTATACATGGCATTCCACAAAATGTAACTTCCTTTTTTCTTGTAGTGGCTGTTTGCTTTTATTTCCTAAGAAAAAGTCTTTGCAGACTGTTAGAAGGATTTTTTCCCCAAACAACTGGCCAAGAGACCACACTGGGCTCAGAGAATTCCCCAAGATGAAACCAACAACCCAGTGCCAACTCTAAAACTCCCTCAAGAAAAAGAAAAATATAATCTAATAGTTATTTTGGGGGAAATCATTTGACTTCTCTGGGGATCCTGCTTTTCACGGTGGATCTCTGGGATGCTCAGCTCTCCATAGCAGGAAACCCTTTACTTTGGGGGCTTTGCAGTTCAGGCTTGTTATCTGAGCTCAAGAAGGACTTACCTACAGCTTAGACCAACCTCATGAACTAATGAAGGCAGCAGTGCTGATGGAGCTACCTGTGACAACTTACATGGACTCCTGTTTCTGCCGATGGTTGGCCATGAGAAGATCTGCTTTGTGAATCACTTTCTCTCTCTTTTAAATAGAATAATTCAGTCCAGACTCTCCTGATCAAAGACTGACATACACTTGCAAGAGTCCAGTCCAAGCTCTCAGTGTAATTATTTTAAGGAATTAAGCATTCTCTGCCACTCATTCTGTTGCCAGCTTCCTTATCCCTTCCTGGTGTATGTTGCTGGAAAGACAAATTGGTTTTAGCTCCCCTGTTCAAGATTCAGGCGGAGCCAGTAGTCGACAAGGAGCTAATTAGCCTTTCCAAGGTGAACACAACGAAGTCAGTGGAGGAGAAGAGACATGACGGGCTATTTTGAATGACAGCTTGAAGTGACAAGACAACTGAACAGGGAAAGGCTGCAGCACTTTCTTATTGTCCACAAATTGTACTCCCATCTAATTCTTCAATATTCCGGTGCTGAGTTCAGAAAGTTACTGTCAATTAAACCACACCTTGGCGATGCGTTAAATTGCAAATACTGCTGACGGCTGCTTAATTCAAACTTTATAGCAGATAGAAACATAGCTATCTGGGATCAGCAATCATTAAGTATCTCAGGAAACAAAACATGCCCTCTCAAGGCTGAATTTCAAAGAGGGCAGCATCTGTAAAGCAGTCAAAGTAAGAGTTATGGGGGATTGTGGGAATCTAACTTGAAGGAAACCAATAAACACTTTCAGTTCCTGCATCAGGCTTAACACAATGCACCGATACTTTGGAGAGATGTATTTGTTTACCAGTAATTTTCCTCATCTCTTCTGAACATTAAGACAACTGGGGAATAAAACTCAGGAAAAAATTGGTAAGGTGAAATCTCCACTTTCTCCCAAGATGGTGGAGAAACATAAAAATGCTTCCATGAATATTGTCAGAACAAAACCTGATTTGTTTGAAAGATTTTCACTAAATCTATTGTCACTATCATTCCCATTAGTGCAGAGATGAAGTGTGGAGCAGTGGTCAGCACACAGGGCCACAAGTAAGGAGACCTGGGGTCATTTCCCAGTTCAGACCATTGTGCCTCTGTGGCTGAATGTCATCTTTTCCTCCCTACTTTGAGATGGAGAACACAGTTTGTACGAGTTCCTATCCCATAGGCACAAAGTGAAAAAGTGTTGCAGGATAAAGTCTGTACCATTGACTTCTCCGTTCTGAATAATGGTATAACAGATGTCACTTGGTGATCATACTGTCTTCTAAGATCTTTTTATTGGAAATTATTTTATGATATCTAAAGAAATTTCTCTGTGACTACTAGGTTAGACAAGGTTCTGCAGAAAGGGAACCTGTGAGCAACGGGAAACATTTCTTGGCATTGGGAATTTTTCATTTCATAAAGTGAAATCGTTCTGTTGAAAGGCTTTATTAATATTGGACCGCAGTCATTCTTGTGGATCCATGTCCTTCTTATGTTGGGGGCCCAGTCCTTCTTTCTTCCATGCCTCACTGTTGTTTTTACATCCTCTCATTTTCACATTTTCTTTTCTTCTCAGTAGTTTACCACCTAAGTTTTATTATTTTACAATTCCTCACCTTTTTATGTCTGGATTGGTACCTTGCTCATAAAACAATATTTTATGTTTAGACACTTCCATGCAACCCTGCCATATACAAAGCATTGCTTTTTTTTCCACAAAGAAATGTACTGATCTCTGGGATAGGATGGGATCATCACCTTGCGGTAATAGTATTTCAGGAAAAAAAAATATTGGGAAAAACTGTATTGCTGATTTTGGAGGAAGTTATAAACTGATTTTTATTTTTTTTTAAATTAACTACACGGTGTGGCTTCATGGTGTGCTATTTTTTAGCCAGCCCTATGTAAAAGAGCCTATTAGCTGGTTGTCTCCTGGCCTGAATCCAAATATAGTTTGTTGCACAAATAGTTGAGGATAATGTCTCTGTGGAATAGACCTTTAGCTGGGGTAAATTGGCATGACTGCACCAGCCAGCCAGAGTGTTGGTCAGGGTCTTTCACCTCCAGCAGAACTTCATTTTGAGCCCTTCCTGCTGGAGAACACCTCCTCACAGTGCTAGTATGGCCCAACTTCGATGCATCACAAGTCCCATGCAATTACATCCTGGGCTGAGGCAGCCAACAACCTACTCACTTGCTTTCCTGAGATGGATGGTGTGAGATCTGAGAGCCTTGTTGGCATATGCTGCAAAATACTTTAGTAGGTTGGGTAGGTTGGACGGGGCTTTGAGCAACCTGGTCTGGTGGAAGGTGTCCCTGCCCATGGCAGGGAGGGTTGGAACTAGATGACCTTCAAGGTCCCTTCCAACCCAAACTATTCTATGATTCTGTGATTTGCTCTGAGGATAACGACAGTCTCTTTCCTCTTTCACCCATTAGGTCTTGTTTCTGAATTAGTTACTGCCATGAAAGGTCTTGGAGATCTACCTATCACTGTGCCTCCAAGATCTTCTAGAGACAAAGCATGCTTTTATTCATCTGAGATGCGAGCTAAAAGGTCACGTCTGAGTAATATTTCCTCATAAGTAAGACCACAAGTTCCCTGAATCATCCTGTTTACCCTTATACGTGCACTTGAGCAATCACCATTATCCTTTCGCTGTTCTCAATGGAAGCCTTCACTTTTCAGCACAGAAGCTCCTGGAATCCTCAAATAATGCCTTTATGACTCCCAAAACATATCATAGCCAAATGAACACACCAGCCAGATTACGGAAGAATTTAATGGAAAATCGTGCTGTGAGATTTTTGATGCCTCTATGTGCCCAGTTTGTCTGTTGGTCTTCACAGTGGCATCGAAGAACAGGTTGTAAATAGTTTGGAATCAAAGTTTGACCCCCAAAGTGTCACTTTTCCACAGGAAACTCCATTTGATATCTTTCAATCCCCCTCAGACAGTTGTATCCCTTGTGCACTCTGCTGCTGCTCTGTCTGCCAGACTGGATTTCCACATTTGTCTGCAAGTTACCAGCTCATCCTTTAAAACACCTGAGCAAATGTGCCTGAGCTTTTCTCTGTCTCCTGGCAAAGAAAGGTAGGAGCGTTCAACAACTGGCACAGAACCTGCATCCACAGGTTGTGTCCACTCGTTCATTCTCATTTGGGCCAAATGAAGAGAAAAAGGAGAGGTTTTGAAAAAAACCCAACATCCTTATCCTTTAACTGGCTGTTATTTCTCTGCTGTATTGTCATTCTTTGACTATTTCACTGATCCAAGGGAGTTTGTCTCTCAGCTATAAAAAAGTAGGGGGGCACCATCTTCATCCACATTGATCCTCAGTGCCCACAAAGCAATAAACATAGTAAATCAAGGCCAGAGTGGATATGCATTCAAGCTGCCTGGTCCTCAGGAGGTAAGGGTCCTCATCTCATCACCAATGTCACAGGTGACACAGCCCTTAGGATCCAGCAGCCCCAACAGAGAGCTGTTTAATCTTTTCTGTGGTATGTGACAGAGAAACACAAACACAGAGGATGTCTGGCCGGCCGCCAGCCCACTTCAGATGACAGGACGCATATGGAACTGAGGGTGACCATACTGAACGCTGCAGCATAGCTGCTCTCCCTAATTGCACCATCTGTGCAAGTGCCTTGCAAGCCTGAGTACGCTCGTTCCTTGGTTGCTGCGCAGGGTCAGTTTTCAAGCTCTGCTTGGACAACTTGAGGAACTGTTCTGGTCCAGACACACCTGTAAGACTCACAAGGCTGGAAGCACACAGCTTGGATTGGTGCATAGCCTGGGGTTAAGAACAGGGATAGAGAGGACTGTGTAGCTGAATTGGTTGCTCCCTGGATTTCTACCACATATCTATGAAGAAGAGCTTGGGGATGTGGTTTCAGGCACTTATCCTGGTCCCGTCAACCCAGAGGGTAGAAAGGTGAGTGAAGAGGTCAAGTGGCCTTGTTCAATTTATTGTGTCTTGATGCTCTCCACAGGCTTAACAAGGTATATGTCTATTTGTATGTATACATATGTATATATGTTTGTCTCAGGGAGTTTTTATTTTCCCCTTACAAACCTATAAATTAATTACATAGAGAACAACAAAAGATGACATCTAACCAGAGGCCTTTTCAAGGGGGAGAGAATGTTTTTGTTGGAGTCCTGGTTCTACATCCTTCCTCGAAGAAACGTTCAGGGCAACAGCCCTGTAGCTTGTTTAGGCCTGGAGCTTCACAGAGCTTCTGAGAACCCATCCCATCCTTAACAGCCCTGAGACCTGGCAAAACTGACCCTCTGTAAAAGGGTCTTCTTCCTGTACAGACAGTCGTAAAGGGACAGTATTTGACCCACTCTATTAAAGCAGGCAGCAGTACTACATCTAGATGTACAAAAATCAAGCCTTGTCTTTCCTCACTCATATTAGATGACAACAATCACCAATTCATGTCCTTGTATTTGTCTTCAGACTGCTGCTCCTTACCCTGCAGAATTCATTCCCCAGTCTCCTATCACCTCTTATTTATTGTGAGAGGACAGAATAACTCCCCGTTGTTAATGGAGAAAACTGGTTGGAGAAGAGACGCGACTTCCCCATGCTGTAATTAAAATGAGCTGGAACCATACAGTGCCTCTACCCAGACCTCAGAGTACACGGGAGTTACAGTCACTCATACACGTAAAAAAAAACAAGGCAATATCATGCCCAAGATGCTCCCAAACTTGCTGTATATCTGGTTCTGCCCCTTAAGGTCTGAAGCATGTCTGGACTTTCTCCATGCTTCAGATCTGATAATCATTCCCCAGTCCTGCACAGTCTGCTTTCTCTTTAAGTACGGCACTCCACATGGTGCACATTTGCAGTTTCATTTCTAACTGCATTCATCATCTTTCAATGTCTGTCTTTCACCTGCTCTAAAAACGCCTTTGTGGTCTTTCTGTCTCCTTCAGATAGCATTTTTTCTTTCTTTCATCTCCTCACTACCAGGAATGGATTTCCCTTTCTTGTCTTCTACTTCTTAATGTCTTTCACTAGTCTCTTATTCTGAGTTCAAGCTCTTACTGACTATTGCAATTCCTATGGATGCTCACAGTGTAAGTAGCGTCCTTGTGCCAATCTCCACAGGCACCTGTAACTGCTTTGGTTATACCCTCTAGAATACAAACCTTTGTTTTCCTTAAAATCCCTGAAGACCTAAGAAATCGCAAGGTTTATGGTATCTCCCCATCTTTACACTATAGGTCTTGGAAATGACTTTTCCTGATAATAAACTCTTCTAATCACAGGGATAAACACAGGGTTATTGGTCACACATCATAGCTACATCAGGGAGTATTGTATATCATGTATTTCTGATTATCTCTGTTGCATGCACGCAGAATAAACCAAAAGCCGCTACCGCAAACACCTTTCAAACCAGGTCCACGACAGAAAAGATGACAGATGCTGGTAGATGGCTAGAGAGCACAATAAAAAAGCAAACATATTGGTCAGCCATTAACCGCTCTTCCAAGCCCATCAGCTGCTAGTACTGTTGGCAAGTCCCCTTCCCCGTGGGGAAGAACGAACTCTCCTCTTCCAATTTCATACACTTGAAAAATCTCAAACAGAGGCCGAATTTAGATGTATAATTCTCCTTGTTTCCGAGTCACTTTTTATTCAAGGTCCCATCAAAGGCAAGGAATTTTGGGGGAAATGTACTTTAAAAGATGCTTTAATACCCTTCGCTAGTAGGCTGCCTAAGGCACACTGTGAATGGAACAACTGTAACGCTCATTTTAAGATGCAAACTAGGGAATATTTACTAGCTGTTACAAGCTGTCAATGCCAAGGTGACACTTGTCTGTTTTGTTCCAACATGATACTCCTTGACTTTCCTTGGTTACACCTGTACATCACAACTACTCCCTGAAAATGTCAGGTGTCCTCCTTTGCTGAAGCTGTATTATTCAAAATCTTAGTAAAGTGTTCATATTGTTTACACAGAGCGCTTTGCCTGATTTTATTCCCATAAAGAAAGACTTCTGCTCATAGCCAATGATTAGTCTGCCTTGGTATGGACCTGAAGGAATCAACCTAAGATTTTTAGACACCTGCATAGCTCCAAGCCAGCTGGTCCTGCTAAATAACAGATTCATAAACATTTAGATAGATGGCTGATAGACCCTGCTGTCCATTTCGTAAGGCAGTTCAGCTTCTTACACTCATCACTTAATCCTAATAGATTTTTGTTACAGTTCAGTATAAATATCTTGAGAAACCCTTATGACTTGCATGGAGCTCAGAAGGAGAAGTGATTGCAGTTTGGATCAGCCCAGGGAGGCATCAGTCTGTTCACTGCCAAAATGAGACTCTTGAAGAAGCTCCATAAATAGTTGCCTTCACGAAGAAGTTTGGTTTCACAAGAGCAGAAAATCAGCACAAACTGCACAAACCACTAGTGTCTCTAGCCAGTAGGAGAACATCTCACAGTCTGAGAGATCTTCATTTTCACTGTAATGTTAGAAATATATTTCATCTTATTGGGGCCATTCCACCACTTTCACTTCAGGTCATTCCCCTTGATGGTGCTCACCTCCAAAACTCCCGGTTTCTGGGAGTTAGGAGGACCAGAGTTGCAAAATCTGTTCAAACTTATCCATGCATTGCGTCTCTGCAGGCTTGAAGCGTCTTACCCACATTCAGGTCAGAGCAAGTTCCAGCTGTCTGTAGGGTATCTACTTAGTTCCACTCCTCTTATTAGACGGTCTCCTCCCTATCCGGGCAGGGTAACATCTGCAAAAACATGTAAATCCAATTGGATTTTAGGGGAAGATTAAAAGGATTTAGAGCACCTCAAGTTAGTAGGAGCAAGACAACAAATCCTGAGAAAGATTAGTTTAAAGAACGGTAATTGAAGGTTTTCAAGTCATGCTACTCGTCCATCTTTCTTGTTTCCAATAGACAAGTGATACCTGAAAAAAAAAAAAAAAAATCATGTTTTTCAAATAGATTTTCTTCATTTAGCCACCCTTGGAATCTCTTCTTTTGGTGAGGACTACCCGAATAACATTTGTAACTCCATTTTCAACTGCTGCTTTTACCCACTAGATGAATTTGGCCAAATGAACCAAAACTTTCTCCCGTTTAAACCAAGGCTGCTGGTGCCTCCATCTCTCCATGCAATATTGCAGGTGTGGAGGGAGAGAGAGGAGGAATCTGACCACACATCAGTCGCTAGAGTTCTAGAGGCCAATGCAGTTTAGGCGCTGTTAGGAGCACAGTATCACAGACCTCGACATGCATTGACAACCCAAGAGTGCATTCTCATTTTCAAGCAATTCAACAAAGTTTGTTCAGCTGTTCTGTTCCCGAGCAACTGTCTCAGCAGCCTGTTCAGTCCAGCGCAAGCACATATCACGTTTCTGTCAAAGCAGCCCAAGATGCTTCTCCCTCCTCATGTCTTCTCATTCTCTGCTGCAGGAGATGGCAACTATAGGGCTGCATTCCTGGCCAAAAAAAAAAGCTTTGGAGCAAGATAACCACTAAATCAGCAGGTTTTTAGCACACCTGCAGATGGAACAGCGCCAGCTATTGGCAACTGCTATTATTTAATGAAGCAAGGAGTTTCTATTGATTTTGTGACTCCAGATGGAAATTAGAAGGCCTGTTATAATTAGCCCTAAATTCTCCTGTTTATTATTGAAAACAGCCGTGCTAGTTAGAATCTCCGTGGCTGGAAATGATGGTGCAGCTGCCGCCTTGCACTCTGTGTGTTGATAATTCAGATTCAAACCTACATCGGGGTAACAGGGTGGGGTAGAGCGATCATTTTTTTCTCTGCCGAATGCTCTTATGACAGAAGCAGATGCCTCGTACCAGGAAATATTAACTGCTTGTAGCATGGCAACACACATGTGCAGGATGCTGTAAAATTGGTGCAAGTGATGATTCCAAGGGATCATAGCTAGATCCCTAGGAGGATTTGAAAGATACTCAGAAAGGATACAGGCCTTTCATGGTCTCTGCTGCATGACCTGACCTGGAAGACCAAAATACTTTAGAACATTGACTGAGATGGATGTTAGGGAGCAGCTCAAACCTTTATCCCAAACCACTTGTTTAAGCAATCTGACTACACACGGAACCTGCTGTAAGAACAACATCAGGTTGGAAGGGACCTCAAGGACCATCTGGTCCAACCTGTCTTGGTAAAAGCACAGTCTAGAAAAAATGGCCCAGCACCCTGTCGAGCTGAATCTTAAAGTGACCACAGATCACTTTAAACAGTGTTGGGCCTAATATCGAATCCCGGGGGACCCGACTTGTGACAGGTTGCCTGACTGAAAAAGAGCTATTTACAACCATGGTAAGATGCCTGTCATGGGCTTGTGGTTTGTTTTTGCAATGCTGTCTCTGGCAACAGAGGCAAGGCTTGGTTTTGTGATGTCTTTCTCATTGAAAGAAATTCATATGTTAGGCCCGAGTTCTGGAGACAGATGTCTTTAAGGGGGAAATAAATGCACAAACTCTAAGGTGGTTGTGTAGACTCTGTCATCAGTGGAGATGAAGATGATCTTTCAGAGCAAGATACATGGAAACACTCTTCTTTGCAGCTCCAAATCACCCCTGGCTTTGGCTGCCTCTTGCCCTTAACTATGGGACACCAGGCTTCCAAATTAGGAGTGTGGAGATCTACAAGGGGAACGCTCTACATCTGTTCACTATCTAAACAGGAGACATTTCCCTTAGCTGTTTTTAGATAGGGCTGGTAAAAAAGCCAGTGTTAACAGCTGGGATTTAAAACAGGAGTTGACAGGGTGTAGGCCAAGGTATTCATTTGTAGCCAAGGTCTGAGGCGATGTGAACTGGATCTGAATCTCAATGGTCCGTGAAACAGAAGAAAACATGGGAAAGCCTGGAGTGGGAGCTGTGCGGTGATAAACCAGGGTTTCAGGATACATGAATAATTCGATATCTAGCCAAAGGCTCAACCCTGACACTGAATTACTTAGGATCCTTATAGGGAAGTTTAGAATTTGCTATCCCAAAAGTACTGGCTGGACAAGATGCCTTGAAGTCCCTCATCCAGCCTCCTACTTGAAGCAGGACTGTTGCCGATGCTAGGTCAGGTCAGACATGGCTTTTTTCAGTCAAATCCTTAAGATCTCCAAGGAATGAGATTTCACGAGATCTCTGGGTGATGTGTTGCACTGCTGCCTTACCCCTCTAGGGAAAAGAACTTTCCCTCCGCTAATATCTGGCTTGAATATTTCTAATGTAGAACTAGAGGTTTCTCATGCTATCTGGAGTGGGAGGGTTGACTGTTTTTAAACCAGCGTTAGTCTGTATCTGGTGCTCAAAGAAATAGAACAGTTGCAAAACTATAAGTGCAGTTAATATTTCTCATCATATTAAGGTTAAGTTTTATCAATCTGTTGTCAGAGAGCTGTGAGAGTAGAAGCCAACCAAGTGGAGAGAAAGTGTAAATTAAATTATGTGCTACAAATGTCAATTAAAGAGGAGAAAAGGGAAGGAAAAAGAGCTCCTCCCCCATGCTTAGTGTGTGATGTCCCTGTGTCCACCACATAGGAAGAAGGGTCAGGTGAACAGAAGAGTGTGGTGAGAGGGAGACATGTCACTTTGACCTAAGAAAGGAGCACAGTTTGGTGCCAGAATCATTTTTTGTAAGGTGAAGAGGAAGATGTATATCTAAGAAATCTTCAGGGCACACTTATAGGTCATGCAGGTTAATTACCCAGCCTCAGAAAACAGCTGAGATACTGGAGGTATCAAATAATCAACAAAATGTTGAATTACTGATAAATACATTTTCCTAAAGATGTTTCACTGCTTTAGTTTTCTTTAAATCTTCCATTATTCCAAAATGGTGTCAATAAATGTTGTCTGGTGATAAAGTTTACTCTGATCAGTGTGATTGCACCAGCCCTGGTATGCCTTGGTGGTGACAAATCTGTTCTCATGGTTCAACTGACATGCTTTTGGAGCAGCTAGTGGGAGGTACACTCCCATGAATTTCCCCCACTGAGTAGCCAGAACCTGGTCCAGAAAATTGCTAAATCTCTTTGGCAAACAGCAAGATGCTGATGACAGAGGAAGATGCTGATCCTAGCATGCAACTCAAGCTCCTATTGCATGGAAACACCAAACTCTCATGCCACCATGACATCTCCAAGCAACCTCAACTCAGGCCTAGGAAGAAACCAGCACACTTGAAGAAAGTTGTTGCTCTCAGGGGCCTGAGTTTGTCCTCAGTTCATCCCATGACATCCACAGTTTCACAGGCACTGTGACAGTATCTTCTTGGGCAAGAAAATTTAAAATTTTACAGTGCATCATGTAACTAGACAGAAAGAAGAAAAGAGCGATTGTGCAGATGCAATTTAATACTGAACTCTATTTAATCACTTGTTTTTTGTGCATGCACAAATGCCGAAGGATTCTGACATTATACTTTGAGATTAGGATATGATTACTGTGGGGGGAAAAATGATTTAGCTGAATTCTTGTAATTTATACAGCCACATGAGAGATTTCTCAGCGACCTGAATAGTGGCACTTTTCTGGACAGCACAGGAACCCTCTCAGATGTCTGGGAGGTGAGTCAGGTGAGACGGTAAAGGGGCTATTTGTCAGGTCAGCAAGAAAGATGAGGATAAACTCTTCTTAGGAAAAAAAGATGAAAAATAGGAAACAAATGTCCTCACACTAAAAGAAAGTCTCCTAGCTCTTCTCATTCCTCAGCACATTGTGCTCAGGCATTTTTTCTCTAGGTCAAAGGCTGTCATTAATTAGCACTATCCCACATTCTTCCTTCTCCCTTTTCTTCACCAAAGGTGTGTGATTTTTTCCTGCTTTAAAAAAAAAAAATCAGGAGAGCTTGCAGAATAGAAAACATGGCCAGAGAAGAGATATAAATAGCTGTCTTTTTTCTTTTCTTTTCTTCAAAAAGTAACAAAAAAAACAGTAAAGTTTTTGGCATTTGTTTCATTTTTAGAATATTTTAACCATCTGGTTTTCTTTGAGTGCAGTTATGTCCAATTTTGCAATGACATGGTTTTGAACTGGAAACTGAACGTTGTTATTTAAATATTTTAAAATTAAGTACTACGGATTCCAACATTTTCTCCTCCTTCTTAAAAAAAAATTATAAACCATGTAGTAATATCTGTCCAAATGGATGGGGGAAGAAGGGCAGAGGACAGAGCCCAACTGCAATAGGTAGTCTCTGTTTTATGTATGGCTCACGAAGCCAGCTTGTACAGAGCATCTCAGAGGATGTGCCTTTGGCTGGAATGAAAACACACCATTTAGAGGTGTTTAGCAATAATTCCTTGGGGACTCCCTTTCCACACCAGCCTGTAACCATTGCCAAACCTTAGGAATTAGTTTTGTCCCACAATACTTTTCCTTCTGTAACGCGCTGCCTCCAACATCTCCTTTCTTTCTGTGGATCTCCTTTTCCAGTCCCTTCCTCATTCCTCACTGTCCATGGTGAAACCTCTGCCATCCTTTGTGTTTCGGTGCCTAGCACTCGGAGCAGCAGACATGCAGCCTCTGAAAAGTCCATCCATTACATCTGTGACACACTGGGAGAAGAGTGGAGGAGCCAAGAGCATAAATTAGTGGATGCAGCACTTGAATGAACGTACTAAGATGTCCAAAGCTCTCTCAGAGCAATAAATTGCTAATCGCAGCATTAGCAGTTTCAGCCACTTTAGAACATTTTGCTTTGGTTATTTCCCAGTGAATGCTCACAAAAATCAAGTTGGCGGTAGTGGTCAGCATCAGAGTCAGGTGAACTTTTCCTTGGCTTGCCCCTCACCCAGCCTTCAGTGTGTTCCCTGCCAAGAGACACACTCCCCACCAGCACCAAGAAGTCTCCGGCTGAAATCTTTTTTAGAAGAACTGTGTAATTTCTGTCTTCTCTTTGACATCATTTTAGACAGGCATTGTATTGTGACAGGAAGATCAGCTGGAGAAGTGGCCTAGTCCATATGCCAGCACAAGGGCAGGATCAGACCCCCCCAGTCTCAGCAGGTGTCTGTCTAACCTGCTTTTGAACATGCGGGTGACAGAGATATTCTTCCCAGGAAATTCATCCCAGGGTTTCACTTCCCTGGGATTAGAAAGCTTTTCCTAACTCAAATCTTCCATGTTGAAGTTTAAGTCCATGCCTTCCCATGTTATATATACCATATATATATATATATATACACCATGGATATAGAAAAACCCATTTTTTCCCTTCCTTTATACAACAACATAAAAACTTGAATCTTTTTCTTTCATCCCCTTCAGTCTCAGTTTGAAGCCGAAAGCAAAATGCTTCACCATGATTTCTTTTTTATACTAGTGAACGTAGTGCAAATAAATTTGGGTTTTGGAGAACCCCATTCAGTTTTGGTCTCTTCCCTTCAGGGTGTTGTGGGAAAGAGCTTAGAGACGCAACGGGAGAAATACATGAAGTTGAAAGATAAGGTCTTCAGTGACAGACAATCAGGAACATGATTTCTTTAGTGAAGCGAAACAGAGCTTAACAGATGACTAGATTACAGGTTCTAATTACTTATCAGATACTTGCTCATGAGTCAAGCAAAAAAAGGGCATAGCAAGTTCCAGTGGTTGCAAATTTAAGTCAGCAAAATTAGAATTGAAGTCAAGTTGCACATCTTTAATCATTAAGTTAAATCAACCTTCGGAACAGACAATGAGTGGACATGATAAATTTTCCTATCACTTAGCCTCTTTAGGGGAAGATTATTCATTTCTCTAAAAAAAAAAAAAAAAAAAGAAAAGAAAGAAAAGAAAAGAAAAGAAAGAAGAAAAAAGAAAAAAGCTTTCAATATGGTTTAAGCAGAAATAAGTAGGATAGCTCCTGGATAGTGCTGAGGCAAAATTTCATGCTCTGAACTATGTAGGTCAGACAAGTTTCTCAGAAGGTTTCTTTAAGTTTGAAACCAAATCTGGGTTGTTTTGCTTTCTCGCCATTGTTCTTGAAAGGAAGTTCCTATTTAACAGCATTCAGCTTTCAGCAGTAGCCCTTAATTTGTTACGAACAGAGAAAGCTGTGACTGCCCTTTCCTCTTGAGGTTGTACACTGCAGTGTGGTCTGCCCTGACTACAACCACCCAAGGCTGCAAGCTGCCTGGTGAGACATGAATAAGAGAGGGTAGGCCACTTGTCTTGATAGGACAAGAGGAAATGGCCCCAAGTCACACCAGGAGAGGTTTAGATTGGATATTAGGGAAAATTTCTTCACCAAAAGGGTTGTCAAGCATTGGAAGAGGCTGCCCAGGGAAGTGGTGGAGTCACCATCCCCAGAGATATTTAAAATATGGGTAGACGTGGTGCTGAGGCACATGGTTTAGTGGTGGTTTTGGCAGTGTTAGGTTGATGGTTGGACTCAATGATCTTAAAGGTCCCTTCCAGCCTGGAAAATTCTATGATTCTATGAAGTCTCTGCCAAAGCCTTTTCTGTGTTAAAGATGGTGAGGGGTGAATGAGAACTTTAACTCTGAATCTGTCCTCTAAACCACTGCCTCTTTTCAACCCCAGTCCCCCTGAAGTCCCCCTACCTCATTACAAGGAGCTTGAATGAATTGTCTAACCAACTCCAATGGTCTTCTACAAGCAGCACTCAGTGGATAAGCCACCAGGTTATGGATCTGCACCTCGAGTTTGTCATTATAGCATGGATTCAGGGAAGTGTCCATGTGCACATCCAATGGAAATGAGGACTGAAAGGGAAATGTTCTGGGACCTGCCAACCACCAGACCCCAGAGAAAGGATGAGGCCTGTGTTCTATGGATGATGTGGACCTGGAGCATGGTTGCAGAAGGGTGTCTTCAAGGTTTAACCTCCTAGAACTCATTGTGACCTTTAGTTCCAAAAACATAGTTAATTCTGGCTGGCTTTGCATAGAAGATCATGTGAAATAAACTGGGCAGACTCCAAGAATGAGTAGTGGGGCAACACTATGCAAGAAATATATGAACTTGTTATTCTCCTCTGGTGTTCATGTTTCATTGACATTGGTGGATGTTACCAAAAAGAGTGCTAGAAGTGCCCGTGCTGAAGTTAGAGCACCAGGGTTGTTCAATGACTGTCAAAGAATTATAGTTCAAAACTGAGATGGTGAGCAAAGAACAAGCAGTGAAAACGATCTGTGAAAGGAAGCTGTCTTCCTCTGAAGTTCCTGTGCTGAATTTAGCAAGTAGATTTTTGAAAGAAGCAATAGATGAGGTGCTAGAAAGATCTTAAAAACAAGATTAGGAAAAAAAAAAGATTAGGGCAGAAGGAGGAACGAATGGGAGTCAATGAATCTGCCAGGAAGTTACACACAAAAACACAAAGGACCAGTTGTCTCCTCAATGAAGCAGCCTCTATTGTCTTTATAAATCACTTTGCTCTGTGATATATTAGTCTCAGAAATCCAGAAAAGCATTTGCACACCTAATTCCAATTGAAGGAGCTAAATGCCCTTTGAAATCTTTTATCTAGTAAACGCTTCTGTGGATCTGAGCCTTCTGGTTCTAATATAAGAGGGGGAAAAACAAGAAGCACACGTGTTACTTGCTGCTGTGTAAGAGTACAGGATGAAGGATAAGCTAGAAGGGGAATACTGAACTATCCCAATGGCTTTGTAGGTTATTTTTGACAAGTTACCTGGAAAAGTCACTATGGGTCTGCATTGTATCTAAATGAAGGAAGAACCTCATAAAACCAGGAATCCATGAGGTCCTGCATTTTGGTCCATAGCCTACCCTTTCCATACATATTACGCACACGGTGACAGAATTTAGGGCTACCTGCTGTGATGGAGGTGGAAGCAGCTGTGAAAGGGGATTAGATTGTCCAAAGCCAAATTTTTTTTCTCCCTAATGCAGAATGGGCTTTAAGCCACCTACTTCCCATACAACCAGCTCCTTTCTCCACTGGTGTCAGTGCTGTGGACAGAAATGTGCTGCTCCGAAAGACACTGCCCAAGGGTGAGACCTACTCCCTACACCGGAGGGACTGCAATCACACACAAGGTGAGGGCTAGACTTTCTCCTATGGAATGGCCTTGCTCATCTGCACCACCACAACCCTGCAGAAGCCTTCTTTGGTAATAGGTTGTCTGTTCTGAACTCCTCCATGGGTTCACCCTTGCTCTACAGTGGGGAGACATGCCTATACTGGGCTCTCCAAGGACAAATATTGGATCTGGATGAGTGAGGAAAACCCACAAGACCCTGACTCAAAGAGTGCCTTTTGCCCAATCAGGTTGACATTCAATTCAATGTTGTTTTCCAAAATCATCTCTGTTTCAGCTCATGCCTGTGCTGTACGGTTGGACCTCACTTCTGGTCGCATGTTTGTACAGAACTTTGTACAACAGAAATCTTGTCCAAGGTGGCCCTGAGGCCACCTAGTAAGAAATAATTACTACAAATCTGTCTCCTTACCATATTAATCATTTCTGTACCCACCACATTGCTCTTAGTACAGCACAGCTCATTATAAGTAGTCAAATGCTAATAGCTTTCTAACAGAAAATGAGTTACATTGATAATGAGTGTTAGACCAAAAGAAATGTGAGATTCTGGCATGAGGAGGAATGAATGTGATTTACAATCTTTATCTGATCCCATAAAGTGGGTGAGTCTTCAGCAGCAGAGAACATTTTCCCCACCTTAACATACATATAGTACGCAGCTAAAAGATTTTAGGGAGACCTTCAAAACCCTGTTAATCTGTCCAATTTGGTTGGAGGAAATCTGAGGCTATCTAATTGTCATTAATATTTTGATACTCTCCATGAAAAATACTTTTTCTAACACATGAGAATCTAATTAAACCCGCACATTTTAGCATTATTTCATTTTGGATGGTGTAATCTTGAGCTCACTAATTTGCAAAACTAATGAGAACAGTCTGACCCAGAGTTTCTTTTTACACTGTCAATTTACCCAGCAACTCTAGGAAGCTGGAGCTCTTTATTTTTCTTTTTTTCGGTATTTGATTTGGATGTGGTGAGCTCAAACCCCAATTAAAAACCTGCAAAGCAAAAGGATTCCAGAATTCTGCAAAAGCATAGCTAAGTTTTCAAAGCCTTTATAAAAAATGTTTCAGGAAATCCTTTTTTTTCTCCCACCCTGCTTTTCTGAAAGACACACTATGGAGTTTAATTCAACTCCTAGCTTTGTAAGATTTCATTCAAGAGTAGGAAGAAAGAGGAAGAAAGTAAACAAAGCATGTATATCACTGCATGAAGGAAATAAAGCTAAAGGAAACAAACTACAGACATAATTTGCAATTTTCCTGAGTCATCACAAGACACATCTCCTAACTGAAAACAGAGTTCAATTCACTTTCTGCTACAGCTTTCCTTGGCTAAATAGTTTTCTTTTTTCAAATTTTACAGAAACCAGGAACTGTCATGTGCATACTACTCTCCCTCCACACCTTCCTGAAAAAAATATTCCCCCAAAATCCACTTTTTCTTCTATGCCCATCCCTATACCTGTTGATGCCCACCTTCCTGCAGAGTGACCCCACCTGACCTCCCCAGCGTCTTACTATAGGATTAACTATTGGGTAGGAAAGCGATGCTGAGGAGCAAGGGGGCAGTCTGGGATGTCTGCTGTCCAACAATGTCCAGTGGTCAATTTTCTTGCTTTTGCCTAAAGTGATTTACTCCAAAGGTTGTCCCATTTTTATATGCCAGGAGTTCAAGGAGCAAGGCCACGTCTGCCTTAGGGACAACAACATAACGGGGGCCACCACATTGATGTTGGGCAGGCAAGTTGGTTTCCTCCCGCAGAGCCTTTTCTCATGACCAGCTCAAAAACCTTCCTATCACAACAGCTTTGTTCTCTCAGGAATATTTCCTATGGGCCATAGTTGTCTAGTTTTGAAATATAAAAAAGCATCCTGTAACACAGCATCGTATGCCTGCGCAGTGTCTCCAGCAGGAAAGGAGAGTGCAAGAAAACAGTGATGACTTTCAAGAAGTGTCGATCCTTGCAATTATTGTTTGCATTTTGCAGCTAAAGTTGTGAAATCCACACCATAGGGCAACTGTCTTTCATCACCCTTTTTCCTTCCTACTATTCATCACAGATGACTAACCTCTTGAGCTAGTAAAGGGTGTGAAACTGGCTTGTAGGAGTCACAGAGACCAGAAAGAAGAGAAACCTCACCAATTCCATTCCTAATTGCGTGGTGTATTTTGCTTCTTTATTTCAGTCAGTCTGAGCCTGAAAAAATCCAAGTCAAGCAGTGCAGATTTCTCTGCCTTTTTGGCTCCTGCAAAGTCTGGAAAATTGAGAAGTCGTTTGTACAGTACTATCAGCACTCACTTGATTCTTTTCTCCCCTGTTGCCATAAGGTGAGGCAGATCTTTTCCCTAAAAGAACAAACACTATTTCTTACAATGCTCAAGAATGATGCTTTTTCTGTTTTGCTCCCCAGAGCACTCTAAGTGGAGCTACTTGAAGAAAATTTGATTTGAGTAATTTCCATCTGAAATTGTTGTTTCATCAATATTGAAGTGTTTTGCAGGACTACTTTATTTTCAATGATTTCTAGCGATTTTTTAAAGAAACAATTTCAGATGGAATTATTTTTCTTTCGGTGCTTTCAGATGTTCCCATTTTGTTTTATCTGTACATTACATTGTATTAAACATGTCATAATATACATCTTATAGAACTGTAATGTTTCTTTCAGGCCATCATTGTGTTTCTGAGTTAAGTTTTCAAAGTCTGGTCCAGTTAGTGAAGAAAAATATATATATATATAAATTTTGGAGTGTATAGAAACGTCACCTTTCAACCAACAGTAAATGGGAGCATAAAGAAAAATAGGAGTCCCGAATGCAATTCATTTTGTGCAACTTTAATCTAACATCTCAACTAGTTCTCTGAGTCAGTGGAGAGAAATAAGCTTTTCTAGACAGTTCACATTGTATTATTTTCTGTATCTAATTTAAGAGAAGACAAATCATTCACAAGGGAACTTCCATATAAGTCAAATGAGATGAGTCTATTTCTTAAATCTGCTGACGAACAGACTCCAGTCTAATATCCCTGGAGCAGCACCAGCTGGGACATCAAATGGTGCAAGTACACACCAGACCTCTTAATTTCCCTAGCAAGCAGGGGAATGAGTGCAGCTCTCTATAAATGAATTCACATGCACAAGGAGCGGGAGACACATTTCTCCGCGTTAGCAATGATCATGCTGAAAACCTTTGAGGGAGGATGGTCTACTGACAGGGTACAAATATCAACCCAGTTTCATTTTCAAAATGCTCAAATAACTTTCCTTTTATCCTCAACTCTGGTCTTCAAGAGACAGGAGCAGAGAGAGGTGGTGGAGGGCAGCCCTGAATATTTGGCCAACACGGTGTCTGTGCTCTTCACGGACCTGAACATTCAGGTTGGATTTGGCAAGCCCTAATCACGGCTGAATCTGATTTCGCCCTGCACCATTCACAGCAGCTCAGGAAAAACAATTTCAGGCAATAGGCTGTCAAGACAGAAAGCATCATAAAACATAAGAATGTGGGGCTGGAAGTAACCTCGTGGGTCAACATGTGTAAAATGACTCTTTCAACAGGAATATGTGGGAGGAAAATGATGCATCAATGGCAGCGTTATAGAGAGGTATATCAAGGGCTACTAATTTGACCTAGAGAGAAACATATTCAAGAAAGCTAAATAAAACCTCTCTGGCACTAATTAAACTTTGACCTGATTTTCAGGGATGAATTTTAATTGCAATACACTGCATAGCTTTGATTTAATTTCCTTCTGTTGAATGCAATTGCATTTAACCAAATCGCATTGCATCGATTGTTGTTTGTTTTGAGCAAATACTATTTATTTCCTCTGCAGCAAATTATTTTTAATGAAATTCTTGGAATTGCATTTAACTGTGTTGTAGTTAGTTGAAATAGATTGAATTAGGGCAAGTTGAATGAAAAACCACTGAAAACAGACCTGAATTAAGTTGCATTGAATTTTGTTAAATTTAATGGGACAGTGAATTGCATTTGCACTGAAGTAAGGACAGGGAGGCAAGAAGAGCAAAATAAAGTCTGAAGGGAAGTCATCAGAGAAGGTAGCAAACTGGAATCAGCTGGACAACAGGGAATAAGAAGCTGAAGGCAACAGTGCTACTGAAGTGCTGGAATATAGAGATACGTATCACACATTACTACACTAAACCCATCTAAATACTTCCCTGTATGCCTTCAGTAGACCCAACCCATCTCCATCCACTGTCTGAGGGTACCTCGGTCTCCTCAGTGGACCTCTCAGGATGCAGTCACGCAGGGCTGCTGAACGTCTGACGGTGAATGGAGGCTTTAACAGTATCTGCACAAAAGCACTATCCTTGTCTGTACTCCAGGCAACCGGATGAAAAATGAGGTGGACTTCTCACAGGTATCTCCCCATCCAGAATGTGCTCTTGCAAGGCTTGGACTTCCCACGGAAATTCATTGGGAAACAATGAGAATGAATCACACTTTTCATCTGCAACGTGTCAAGGAGGGAAGTGTCAAGGAATGGATGGAAATACACTTTTTGCATAGGAGTAATATCTGGCAAAGGAAAGTGAGCATTCCAAGGTCACTCAGAGAACCCAGGGCTGTCCAAGCCCAGGGTTAAAATTCGTATTTTGCTATAATTACTTTACATACCTGCTCTTTCCGGTACTTTTTGGAATTGGTTTTAAATGCAAATTTCATAGGGTAGGATTTGATGACCCAGTCAGTCCCTGCTAATCTTTCTTTCTCCTATCTGGCATTATACTGGCAGGAAAAAATCAGTCAATGCACTTTCTCAAAGCAGAGTTTGTCACATTAAAGCCACATTGTCCTGAATGCACAGTCACTGGAATCTCATCTTGAAGCAAATTAAAATCTGTGTTCAATGACTAGAGCACAGTGGTGACACCAGGTTATATGCAGATGTGATCTTTTCCTTTCTGGGACACTGTGGGAACAAGGATTATGATTTGTGGAGCAGAAACCAGACATGAGCTTCTAGTGACATCTTGGCCAGGGGAAGCAGAGCAGCTGAAAGCAGAACAACTGCAGCTCAAAACCAAGGATGGAGATGTCAGCAGATATCCATGTCAGCCTGATGCTTCACAGCCTACGGGAGGTTGAGACAAGGCAGAGAGGTTTGCAAGGAAGTACAGAACTTTTTTTTTAATCTTTCTTTCTGAGCACAGAAGGGCAAAACCAAGAGGGAAAGCAGAGGCAAGAAAGGCAGGAGAGCTGCAGAGGTACAGCTTTACCTTTCAACCACCAAGACTCCGTGTGTTGCTTTCTGTGTACTCTGCCCTGGTGAGGCCACATCTGGAGCACTGTGTCCAGTTCTGGGCTCCCCGGGTCAAGAAGGACAGGGAACTGCTGGAGAGGGTCCAGCAAAGGGCTACAAAAATGATGAGGGGTTTGGAGCATCTCTCTGATGAGGAAAGGCTGAGGGACTTGGGGCTTTTTAGTCTGGAGAAAAGAAGACTGTGGGGGGATCTTATCAATACTTATAAATACCTAAGGGGAGGGTGCCAGGTAGATGGGAACAGTCTTTTTTCAGTGGTGCCCGGTGACAGGACAAGAGGTAATGGGCACAAACTTGAGCATAGGAAGTTCCATCTTAACATGAGGAGGGACTTCTTTCCTTCGCGGGTGGCAGAGCACTGGCACAGGCTGCCCAGAGAGGTGGGGGCGTCTCCCACACTGGAGACATTCCAAACCCACCTGGACGCCGTCCTGTGCCACTGCTGTAGGTGTCCCTGCTGTGGCAGGGGGGTTGGACTTAGATGATCTCCAGAGGTCCCTTCCAATTCTGACCATTCTGTGATTCTGTGATTCTTCATCCATTTCCCTGTCTTAGAAAGAGGGATAATGGCGTGTGGGGAACATCTGTATCATCAAGCCTCCAACTGACCTGTCCACATTCTGGGGATGGCTCTCCCTGTGCTGGCAGTGGGAAGGGCTTTGAAACCTTTGGAGAAACCCACCTCTAGCAGCTGTGAAGTCTCCAATTCTAATTCAGAGAGCAGCTAGACAGCTGATCTATCTCCTGCTGATGTGGCTTCTTTTGTATACCAGCTAATTAACTGTTTTGTTAATGATTTAGTTAAATATATAAATTGATCGGACTTAGCTAGTCTTCCAGAACCACTTACTTCAACAAAGACATCCATCTTCCTTCTGGTAGGGTGGAGTGCAGCCATACACGGACAATTTCTTGCAGTGACAATATTTTCTGCCCATGTGATGCAAGACTGATCACTGTTCATGCTATTTCCTTGCCTTTGTTAAGTCAAATTCCGCATGGCTCAGGAAACAGGAGCTTTGAACTCTTCCTTTGGAAAAGTGATTTGTTTTTGTGAATCTCTCTGGAAAGACCGTCCTCTGTGACATCTCAAACACAAGACCATGCATTTAAGCACGGGACCTTTCAAGCTATGGTTGAAACCTCTGCCCACCAGCTGGAGAAATGGCTTTGCTCACTGATGGCCAGGAGAAACTTGCCTATTATTGCAGAAGGTATCAGTTGCAGGGGAACCATGAGCTATCTGCTGGGCAAATTACGGACACGGATGTTGGTTTTGGAGCTGCGTCTTGCTTCCATCGTTTGAACAGTACCCACTTTCCCCAACAGACCATGCCTCATAGCTAGTAAAGAAGAGGAGTGATTACACTACTTTGACATCCAAAATTGGCAGACCGTGTTCCTCTGCCATCTGCCAGTACCAGGTGAGAACCAGGCACCTCTGCCAGGATTTGCAGACACATTTCACCAGCAGAGAGTTTGCAAGCGAGCAGCTAAATTGAAATCTATGTCATAACATTTCAAAAGCTTCAGGAGGCTTTTTTTATTATTATTATTTGCTGTGGTTAAACTTTTTCTCTGCCACCTTGTCCTTGTTCATGAAATTAATTGCTTTGAAGGGGAAAAAAAAAAAGTACACTCTGCATTTCTTACAGGTCAATTTGAGCTGTGTGATTCCTAAACAGAAGTATTTCATTTTTGCTCATAGATTTATTCAGTTAGTACTATTTTTTTTTTTTATGTAAATGGCATCTCCTTCTTTTCTACCCTTTTCTTCCACTATGGTAGCATTTCTGCTTAAAACCTGCCAGTTCTGACAAGCTGTACATCACGGGCGAATAGAGAAAAAGTTCAGCCAGGCTCTCTTGTCAGCAAAGGGTGATCTTCCCTCCTCGCCCAAGCATCACTCGTTAGCTTCCCTGTGTTTAATTCTCCCATTTTGCACATTGTGCCAATTTTGGAGTACTCGAAATGTCAGCATAATATAACAGTAACAGTTAATATCATAATTAACTGCAAGGCTTAAGGGAATAGGAATCATAGAGTAGCAATTATTTCTTGCTGGTAAACAGGGTTTCTCTCTGTACAGCTCATTTTAATGGTGAAGGGAGTGGCCCTCATAAAAATACTCCTTTAACCCTAAAAATTAGGAAATATGAGAGCACTTGTTACTCTCACTTTGGCCTCTCAGAAACAGAGTGTCTGAATAGCTCCTGGTGATATCTTCTCCAAAGCCCCTAGGAGATAAACAGCCTTCCACGTCCTCAAATTTAACATTAGACACAGCACCTGCCTGGAGCCAAAGCATCACTTCAAATCCATTTGCATTCAAAGAGGTGGTCAAGGCTAGTCAGAAAGACTTGTTTATCTGCAACATTCCTTTAAAAAAAAAAAAAAAAAAGAGGAAGAAAGCTTCAAATGTACCCGAAAGCTGTTCTTTATGCAGAAAGCTCAGTAGGAGAACAACAGCAACACCAGCTTTGGAGTCAAATCCCAGTGGAACGAGCAGGCAGGCAAACAGATGGTAGGAAATAATTTTGTTTAAATAATTAGGAATATTAATAGGTAAGTTGATAGAATAAGAGCTTTGGAGGACATGGATAGATGCATGGATGGTCGCATGGATGGACAGGAATGAGAGATGTGTCTAAAATAAGAAAGATGTTCCTTTGTTTCTGGCCCATGAGACACTGCCTCACACAAATGTGGGTGTTTTTTTTAATGTGCCACAGACTCTGCTTGATGTCATCCAATCTCTGCCTGCAATGCCACCTTGGACACACATAGCAAAGGTTTCTGGCTGACATTTTAAGAAATGAAGTAAGGAAATACTTAAAACAGTTTTTTTAAAAAAAAAAATAAAAAAGAGTTTGTTTGCATAACTGCAGGAGCACAAGGAGTAAATGAAGTTTCTATGTGTAGATCACTGCACATTGCACAAGCTTTGCTTTTCCAGCCCTCTAGTGGAAATGCAGCTAGTAGGAGGACAGGTTTCTTGTCCTGGTAAAAACGGTATTTGATAGGATCTGCCTGAATAGCTCAGCGCACGTTGCCACTCCTTCCCACTTCTCACCTCCAAAGCTACACCAGAAAACTTCACAAAGGGGTCTGGGCTTTTCGTGCTGGCGAATTGCACGCTCACATTCCCTTCTGCAGGCGTGCATCACCGTGATCACAACGTGTCTTGTGGATCCACGTGCATGCCAACAGGTGGATGTGTTGGCAGGTGTGTCCATGCAGCTGGGTCCATGCGAGAGGCTGTGTGATTTGGGATTGAGCAAAGCTCCTAGTGAAGTTTCCTATAAATCTCTGGTAGCAGCTGTTCACAGGAGCAGCACTATGTAAAACAGTTTTGATGTTTAATCTTCTTAGAAGTTATACGAGGGCCTCAGTAATAATTAGAATATAAATATCTTTTATAGAGGCTGCAAAATACTGGGGGGGGGCAAAATGTAAAAATTGAGTTAGTGTTGTAGGGAAAATCAAAGAATTAGTTATACGATGAGGAGGAAACAGGGAAAGAATGAAAATCAAAGGACTCTGCTTCTCAGTTAATAGTGCTGATGGATGAAATGCCACTGGCCTAACGCATCCCATCTCGTTATGCCTCTGCTGTAAGGCATGAACAGCCTCCCTCCCCTAGAGAGCAAATAAAAGAGATTTAACTCAAACAAAAGCTGCTGAGGACAAACAAGGGGAAGAGATACAGTGGAAACTGGGGAAGGAAAAACAAAAGGAGATAGGCAGGCAGCGTTAAATGAACAAACAACACACTGGCAGTGGGATACTTGTGCAGGGGCTAATTACTGGGAGAACAGGGAAGGAGGAGTCTCTGAACGGGAATGGCAGCCAAGAATTGACTTTGCTGGCAGATACAATTGTCCCCAGGCTGTTCTGCTTCCATTTCACCATTGTGAGAAGATCAGAAGCATCACCTGAACCTGCCAGCACCTCCTTCCTTCCACCTTGATCTCTGGCCATCTCTCTTTTTCTTAACTTTGGGCTGTGTTTGATTACACAAGGGCAGAAGACGTGGAATGTTTGGTGGTTTTCTGCACGGGGAATGTAGGCAGGAATCTCTTCTGGTCTCAGACAGTCCCTGATCAGCCCTGAAGCTTGCGGAAAATTATTGTGTTTAAGTCCAATCCACTTCACTGTGTTTCCTCCCCTTATTGTTCACTGGCAGCATATGAATAGTCCAACACAGACTGTGTATTAGAAAATTGAGTTTGCATTTTTGTTCTCTTATAAACCATAAAAAAAATCTAACTGTTATGAATTTGTTTTTCCTTACTTCTACCTTATCGCTCCATTTCTTTGAGAAGCGCAATTCACTTTGCATGCAACCTCTAGATTTTTGTCTTTGAGCAGTTTCACCAGACAGTTTTACAGATAAGCAAGTAGAAGTGGGTGAAAAACAAATCAGTCGCAACTTATTCAAGCCTGAGAATGGAAGCGAGTGAGCAGGGGAATGACAGAGGTTCATCAGCAAGCCGCAGACCCACAGCTCAGTGGGTGTTGGCTGTCTGTGTGTGACAGGGGTGGCACAGTACTTTTCCAGGAAATGGCCCAAGTGATGCTGACTGTCGCCCCTCCTTCTGGGAGATGACAACCTTTTCTGAGGTTTGGCTGTGTTCTCAGGAGTGCAACAGGAAGGGATCCATGCAGCAAAAGCCTGAAGGGACCACAGCATATCTCCACAAAACAAGGGAAAATTACAGAAGCAGAGGGAGGTCGCTCATGCATCCTGAAAGAAACTGCTAGAATATGACTTTGGAGGTCAGGACCAGGTCTTTGTTCTCACTCTTGTTGAAAAACGTGTCTAAAAGTAATAAAGGTGAAGAATTTAATTACACTCTCATAAAGCCTGAGAGAGACTGGAATGAGATCTTTCCTCCCAGGCTATTCCTTTGTCTGCTGGGTAGCTGGTGAACAAGAGGTCCCTTCAGGACCTCCATGACACACCTCCGAGAGCAAGGTGACTCATACCAGACATCCATAACCCATTGAACCAGGACTCCCCTTTCTTTTCAGGCCTTGGGCTGGACTCCAGACTCCAGGGAGACATTGGAGTGAATTCAAGCTGTTGTGGTGAATTCCAGCTCACGGGGGCATGGGTATGATTTCCTGAAATGGTGCGGGTAGAGGATCCCAGTTCTCTTGTGGGGAAAAAGATGGAAAAGGAGGGAGTCCTGACTCATTCATAGATGTCCTGCAGAATCATCAGTTGCTGGAATGGAGGCAGGGGATGTAATCTGGTGACCTTTCGTGCTTTGATGATAATGGCGATAGAATCACTTGGTGAAGTATGGTTTTGAGGGACTTGTGAGAGACCCAAGATGCTGGTGAAAAAGAAAAAAAACAAAAAAAGGATCGAGGTACTTACCAGGGAAGGCTCTAGGAAAGGTTTGGGGGTCCTAATATATTTTACTGAGGGCTCTTGCTTCCTCTTTCCCTTTGTGTGTCACTTCAGACACACTGGACACTGGGTTCTACCATGCGGGCAACTCAGGGAACTGGGGTAACAACCGTCTTTTTCTACTTTTTTACAAGACACTCCATGGAGAGTCGATTGGCTACGGGAGATCCAAGGCATCACCTCAACACAAGAAATGACCAGGATTTGTGTTTGAAATACACATTTTATCCAAAACAAGCCACACAGGTTAAACTCTAGGCATTCCAGGAAAAATACCAAAAAATGATGTCTGAAGAAATAATATTGCTGATAATGACATCTTGTCATGGCATCACTGCTGCAGATGTTGTTTGTTTCAGAGAGCAGAGTCTTGTTTCATTCCACCAAACATCTGGCACATGCCATGGTCTGTCTGCAACACAACGTGAAGGTGGGAGTTAGGAGGAGGAGGATGTTAGCTTTTTCTACACACACACACACTCTGAAAAGAACCAACGAATTTTCCTGTTGCCTAAGGGAAAAAAAAATTGTCCATATTGCAGGTTCTTTCGCTGACCTGCCTGTGTCTCTTGCAGAACCTATTTTTAATGCAAGCTCAATGAAACCCTTCTTTTTAATTGTAAATTGACAGCAGTCTTGGCAGAAATGAGCATAAATGAGATAGTTTCCCTCTGTGCAACCGTCAGGGATTTAAAAACCGGGGCACTTGTGTCACTAGCACCCACCAGGTCTGTTTTCCTCCCAGACAGATCTGTGTCCAGGCAGGCTGTAAACAGTAGCTAATTGGCACCGTTAACTCAAACACTGATCTATCCCAGCAAGCCAGCACGGAGTCTGTCAACAGCCTAATAACGGTGGAAGATATTTTGATACCAGCTTAGAGCAACAGTGCAGATGCCATAGGTGTTATTTTTTGTGGTTTTTTTTAAATTCCTTTCCTTTTTTTTTTTTTTTTTCTGTTATGAGACTCTGTCTCCCATTGTTCTTTTGTTGTTTTAGGCACTTTCTTTTGTTTTAATTTGAACCACCTGTCTATGGATCTTCTGTCCCTTTCCACCACAGCTTGCCTTTAAATGAGATGCTGACGTTTTGGGCATCTATGCCAGGGCTCCTGGAACAAGAGCTTAATTCAAACCTCAGCCCTTGGTTTAAAGATGAAGGTTTTCCCAGTGCAAAGGCAGAAGATAGTTCACAGTCTATGTTTCCACTAAAGGGTTTGGGGAAAATGGCTCTTTGCAGGGTGGACAACTCAGACTGTGGCACAGCAGGGAAACATTAGGTCAAGGAGTATCCTCCAAGAAGGAATTTAGAAAAACTTACAAGCTGTGAGTTTCCTTCCTTTTCTCTCTAGCAGTCCAGCCCCGGCAAAGACTGGGTACAGCACTCTAATGTTGGAGATACTCAACAGTGGTCTGCACATTGTCCTGGGCAACTTGCCCTAGATGGCCCTGTCTGAGCAGGGGGTTGGACAAGATAACCTCCAGAGGTTTCTACCAACCTCAACCATTCTCTGAGTCTGTCACCTCTGCTGATGCCACAGCCTTATCTATTCTTCAGTAGCACACTGGTGTAAGAGACTGAGCTGCTGCCCTTTTGCCTCTCTTACCCATCTTCAAACAAAGCTCATGAAGGCTCAATTTAGTAGTAGATAAAGGGATGGGGTTTAAAGGGTACTACACATCTTTCAGCAAGTCTATCCATCCTTAACCCAGAAGGAACCAGATGTCCAGAGGAGAACAATGAAGCTGGTGAGGGATCTGGAGAACAAGTCTTATTAGTAGAGGCTGAGGGAACTGGGGTTGTTCAGCCTGGAGAAAAGGAGGCTGAGGGGAGACGTTATCACTCTCTACAAGTACCTGAAAGGAGGGTGTAGCAAGGTGGGGGTCAGTCTCTTCTCCCAAGTAACAAGTGATAGGACAAGAGGAAATGGCCTCAGGTTGAGCCAGAGGAGGTTTAGATTGGATATTAGGAAAAATTTCTTCACCAAAAGGGTTGTCAAGCATTGGAACAGGCTGCCCAGGGAAGTGGTGGAATTGCCATTGCTGGAGGTATTTAGAAGGCAGGTAGATGTAGTGCTGAGGGAAGCGGTTCAGTGGTGGTTTTGGCAGTGTTAGGTTGATGGTTGGACTTCATCTTAAATGTCCCTTCCAATGTAGACAATTTAAAGATTCTATGATTCTATGAAGAAGTTGGTTTGAGAAAGGAGAAGGTGCAGCTTGAGTCTTAGAGAAGCTGGGGTCTTCCTGTCACTTTTGGTTGATGTCTCACCTCAGAAATGACCTAAAAGAACTTACAAAGAGAAGTCATGTGCCTCTTTCTTCCTCCCCTCCTGTACCTCTGATAGGATAAACTGGACTTTAGCAAAAGAAAAATAACTTGCTGACTTGTCGTGGACAACTGTGATAGAAATGGTCTGAATGGAGAACGGTTGGGAATATCAATTGTGGAGGCAACAGAAGTAGCAAAGAACAGAAGAAAGGCTGTAAGGATGGCAAGTGTTGGTGACACCTCGGTTTCCAGCTCATTTAGATCCTAGGCTTAAACACACAGCTTCTCTGGAAACCCACGTGAAGAGATCAAGGAGTGAGTAAATCCTGATGACTTGGACCCTGATGGCCCTCACATCCTGCAGGGGACAAAAAGGCATATCTAAACCCAACGTGTGGAAGTAAGAAGGACCCAGGAAGTGAGAGCTGTGCAAAAGACTGATGTCTCTTGTCTTTCTTGTTGTCATGGGCAGAGCAGCTGGATGCAAACACCTTTGTGTCTTGCATGCTGGACAGCTTACAGGGACAAGATGCTTATGTATATGTGTGTACAAGAGTGTAAATGAGTGAAATTGGCTTCTTGTTTTTTTCTTCACCTCTCCTCTCCCGTTCAGGCCGACCTTGAGCCTTTTTAATACTTGCAATCTAATGACCCGCAGTTGGGGGCACCACTCATGACCTCTCATTCCCATCTAGTCACTGAAGGGGCAGGAGATGAGTACAGCAGTGTGTCGCTGTACTTTCAGAGCCTATACATATTTCCAAAACATTTAGGCATTGGTGAAGGCTTAAGAAAACTCGAAAGAGCACCAGGTAAATATCCATTTTGGGAACCGGCCATCAACTCTGAACACACCACCAGTTCTCCACTATGGCTTGGTTAATCTGTGTCTCTGATTCAGTTATGAAACCAGTTACTTTCTTATTTATCTTGAAGCATTATCTGCTCTTTACTGAGTACCCAAGCACACTGCTGATGTACAGTTTATTCTCACAGTGCTGTATTGAAAAAAGTGCCAGTATACCCATTTATAGAGGGAAAATCGAAACACGGAGAGGCACTTGGTTGCACAGGGTGTCTTTCAGAGAGCTAAAAAGTGGAACCAGGTCTACAAATCCCAGAGCATTCGAGATGCATTCAAGTTTATTTTAAATTCATTAAGTCAAGTATCAGAGTATTAACTGAGCCAGGATGGAATGAAGCATGAGCTAATTTATCCTTCTTGTGGGATTTTGCAGATACTGTTAGCTTTGTGCTGCATGGCTGGTTTAAGCTAGCTCTGATATCTTTGTGCACCGTGACAGTCCTGCAGCTTTTATCTATTGCTCCATCCAGCGCTCATCTGTCTCTTCTTCAAGGCATGGCTGTGATCTTGGAGACCTATGCAGCAAGAAATTAATTCTGTTTAGGATCTTTCCTGACATTTCTTAAGAGTAGTTATCCCTGTTTCAGCTGAATATCCCTCACAATTCTAAAGAATCAGGGTTTTATTGTTTCTAAAAAACCAGTAAAATCGTAGAATCATAGAATGGTTTGGGTTGGAAAGGACTTTAAAGATCATCTTGTTCCAACCCCCCTGCCATGGGCAGGGACACCTCCCACCAGCCCAGGTTGCTCGAACAGCAAACCAGTCCAGCCTGGCCTTGAACACCTCCAAGGATGGGGCATCCACAACTTCTCTAAGCAAGGGTAGAATAATAGTTAAAAAAATGGTAGAAATTGTAAAAAGGGTAGAATAATAGTAAAAAACAATTAGAGGTGTTACACTAGTCAGGGTAACAATATTATTCAAGCATGGAGGGAAGTAGGTATGTAAGTGGCTGTTCAGCCAGCTGCTAATTCTGACAGTGCAACTTTCCTAAAAATAATTAAAAAAAAAGAAGTGCTAAAGCGGAGAGTTTTAAATTAATTGATCATGCAGAGAAAGAATGAGGATGACAGAATTATGTTATCGTCCCTCCCAAAATAAGGAAAAACCCAAGCAATTTTGAAATTTGAAATTTAGTGGATATGTCTGGTTTACCAGTTCAACTAATCATCACAATATATCAGCAAAGTAATACAATTACTAAGAGGTAGCCAATTATTAAAAGCAATCATTAAAACCAAAAATGTTGGGATAAAAGCTGATGAGTTTTGGGTGATGTGGTTTCTAATTAACATCCACCAGTACGTCTTTAAACTCAGATCTTGTCAAGTATATGAGAAAAAAATATTTGTACCAAGTTAACACACAAAGATGAGGAATTCTGCACAGCTAATGACACTGTACCTCAGAGGCAACA
The DNA here is from genome assembly GCA_017639485.1 of Pluvialis apricaria. Lineage (NCBI taxonomy): Eukaryota > Metazoa > Chordata > Aves > Charadriiformes > Charadriidae > Pluvialis > Pluvialis apricaria. The sequence continues at coordinate 168,364,979 of CM030008.1, forward strand.
TTAATTCATAACTGTAAAGTAATCTGAGATCCAGAAGTGGAAGGCATCATGTAAGTGTGTAAGTACTAGTGTGTGTCCAAAATATGTAGATAAGCATACAATTTTGAAAAGATCAATAGTAAATCAAAGTGAACCTATTCTGAACTGAATCGTGACATTGATTTGAATCTAAAACATGCCAAAATCAGAGGGAATCTCTCCAGAGGGCTTTGGACCCTGTACCTTCAAAAGTCCACAGAAGAATTAAACCTAGAGCAAGTCTTTTCCACTAAAGTACGAAAGTGTTAGGTTCCTTGTCCAACCTAGGGTCAAAGATTTCAGGGTTAGCAAGAATGATTGGTTTAATCTCATTTGACTCTCTGAGAATCCTCTCTTTCTTTCTGTGTATACACATATATCTAGTATCTCTTTTTCTTTTATTTTTTGGGGGGTTTAGGTCATTACATCTTGATGAAATCAAATGATAGGGAAACTATCATCTCCCCACGTAGCTGTTCAAACATCTAATTATTGTGTCTGTAAAATGAAAAGAAATACGCATTTTGAGCTTGTGTGCATGTATTTTGCCTGTGTGAAGCACCATTCTGATATCAAAGACAACTCATTGCAATTCTAGCGAGGTCAGGAGAAATGTGGCAGCTTTACATCACGGAAAGTGAGAGGAGGATTTTACCTCACCCAGTGAAATGTATTTCCCTCCATAAGGTTGTTTTGACGTTATTCATACTAGCCGCGGGATATAAACTGGATGTGTAAACATTTACATTTAATAAATCAGTCAGTGAAAGCTAGTTTAAGCACTATCTTTACGCAAAGTGCATCTTCTTATTAAGTCAAAACATATTATGCAATGACTATAATATGCCTCAGGTGCACTTTAAAATGTATATATATGTTTTCAGCCCATGCTCTGTTATTTATTACATGTAGCAATTGCCGGTATTTCACAACCACGGGTGCCTGATGCATTTTGATATAATTTATAAACAGCTAATAAAACTAAAATGTTTATAGAGGCTGCCTGGGAGGAATCCGAGGTCTAACAACTGCTCTCAGTCAGCTGGTCGGCGGGAGAAGACAAACAGTGCAGTTTGATGAGTCATTAAGAAGCAATTTTGCATAGATGTGGCTTGATTATATAAGCGCAAGAAATTCCAGCCTGTATTTTCAGCCTTTCTGCTTGGTGGCCAATGTAGACAGCATCGAGAAAGAAAAGCTGTTTCCACTTCATTGGAACAAAATGACCAATTCCTCAATGCACAGAACCTTTCATCTTCTCAGGTACTGCTTCTCACTCCAAGAGTTTCCTAAAACACTCCTTAAACTGCTGGCAGAAGATACTTTGGTCTTCCCAGGAAAGGAAACCAAGGAGTGGAAGTTTTGTTCTATATGGGATATCCACAGCATCAATGCATTGCTGAGCAGAGATCTCCATGTTTCCTACCAGTCTGACACTGGAAGCTGCTCAGCCCCATCACACCGGAGCTGTATTCAAAGCGACCAGATTTCCCACATTGGCACAGGTAGTTGTGGGTACAGACCTGATGTCACCAACACTTTTGAGACACATTTCACAGAGCCCTAGGTGATTTTATCAGCTTGTTTAGGCTTAACTGGATGATCTGTGAACTGTTTCATACTGATCTTAAATTACAGACTTCCTAAAACAGAGTCAGGAGCAGATGCAGGCAGGCATGGACATTGGCCACGCAGTTACTGCCTTATCGAAGGGCAGCTGTTGAAGTGCCCTGGTCTCATGGACACTGCGGCTCTCAACTGGGGAAAGTAGTCTTTCCTTCCCCCCTGGAGTCACTGACAGAGCAAATAGGAGGAGATGAGATGCTCTGATATCACATCAATGTGGGACAAGCCCAGGGACTGGTTTGACTATTTTCCCACTCAAGACAAAAGTCTATAGCATGCAAATAGTTAACAACAGAGACAGTTAAGCAGCAGGAATTTCATCCGTCATCTTGAGCTTTCATCTTGTCACTGTTTTTTCTTCTTGCCTCTCTTTGTTTTTGAATCACACAGAGAAGAAAACATTCACCCTTCACTGGTCAGAAAAGGAAAGTTTGGCAGAGAGGCTGTGTGAAATACACCGTGAGTTCTCCCGGACCAGTTGTCACGGATAGGAGTTAGCCAAGGTTGGGATAAACAAGCAGCCTAGATACTTCAGAGCGGTTGAAAGAGCAATATGAATGTGCCCGCTTCTGTCCCACTGGAGAATAGACAAGCGTTTCTTCTTCCCTGAGTGCACACTAGAGCGGATGCCTGCTCCTTTGAAGCCACTGGAAAAGCATTGATTGACGTCAATGGAGTCAGGCTATCACCTCCTGGATATGGTAGTTCGGGAACAGAGCATGAACAAAGCTTTGTAAACTTCTTTACTCATTAGATTTATTTAAGGCTGTATATACATGCACACATTTACATATATATATCCATGAAAGTAAAAGAAAAACACCAAACATACCTCGATTACTGAATAACTCAGCAGACTGTACCTTCAAACATGAAATCAAATTATTTTGTTCTGCATTCAAGTTTCAAGCTGAGAAAGAACCCACCTCTTCCTTTCTTTGTAATGTGCCTTTTAAGTATATTGAATTGGAAGTTTAAAGTGTGAACTTTTTCTTCCCTCTCTTTCATGGTGTGAAGGAAACTGCTTCTGACGCATCCTGTGGCTTCTGCTGATCGGCGATGAATGGTACTTAGACCATCCATTAATTTCAACTCACCCAGGCTTTAACCTATATCAGAGGGGCCAAGTGATAATGAATGTGTATTAAAGTGACTAACAGTACTACCACCAAGTTAATTATTATAAACACATTTAAAAAGGTATTTGGCCTTTCTGATGACACTATCAACAAAAGTTGGCATTCATTGCCAAGCATTCAAGAAGGGACATAAGGGCGGGGAAGACACCAAGAACTGGTCATAACTTCTACCTTTGCAGTCCTTACTCACTGAATATGAATAACCCTTCAGAGACTCAGGCGCATTACTGACCTGCTGCTGCTTATGGATCAAGTGATGAGCTGTAACCACCTATGCACAGCCTTGTAGGTAATAGCAGTTATGAAGTAGGTCATCGTAGTTTATGTGGTGCAAACAGAAGACCATAATTTTCACTAGCATTCATAGCAAGTTCTGCAATGTCATCAATGCCTTCATGGTTGCTGTAGTGGATATTTTTGAGTAGCACAAGGCATGGATGAACATATATATCAGCATGTCCCTTCTGTTTAGACACTTGTAGAATGGCATCAAGGTAGTGTGTCCTATTTAGGACTTCAAAAGAAATGATAGCATACTGGAATGGGCCCACCAGGATGGTTGGAGGAGCTGGATGACAGAATATACATGGGGAAGCTGGGAGAGAAAGGCTTGTTCAGACAAAAGGTGAAGGGAGATCTTATTGCTGTCTGAAACTACCTGAGGAGATGATGTAGAGAAGATGGATCCCAACTCTCATCTGGACAGCAAAAGAACAAGAGGCAGCAAACTTAAGCTGTGGCAAGGGACATTCATGTAAGTTAACTGGGGGAAAAAAGCACTTCACATTGGGGGAGGTTGAACAGTGGAACAGGTCATCCAGAGAGACTGTAGAGTCTCCATCCTTGGAGATATTAAAAATTTGGCAGGAAAAGTCATTAGGCGACCTGAACTGATTTGCCCTAATTGGAACAGGGTACCTCAAAAAGTGAGGTTTTGAACTAGATACCTCAAAAAGTGATATCCAACCTAAATTATTCTGAAGTCTTATGTAGAGGTCTCCATCTGAACTAGTCACCAAAAGCTTTCTTTAGAGCCAGTGAATGTTGAATTTTGGACATAAAATCATAGAATCATAAAATGGTTTAGGTTGGAAGGGCCATTAAAGATCATCGAGTTCCAACCCCCCTGCCCTGGGCAGGGACACCTCCCACCAGCCCAGGTTGCTCCAAGCCCCATCCAACCCAGCCTTGAACACCTCCAGGGATGGGGCAGCCACAGCTTCTCGGGGCAACCTGCGCCAGGGGCTCACCACCCTCAGAGTTAAAAATTTCTTCCTAATATCTATTCCAAATCTCCCCTCTTGCAGTTTGAGGCCATTACCCCTTGTCCTATCACTACATGCTTTTGCAAAAAGTCCCTCTCCAGCTTTCTTGTAGGCCCCCTTTAGGTACTGGAAGGGGTTATAAGGTCTCCTCAGAGCCTTCTCTTCTCCAGGCTGAACAACCCCAACAATCCACTGGCTGCACTGAAAAACCCTCCATTTTTGGGGACTCTAGGTGTTTAAATCAAACAAAGGCAGAAAGGCTACACAGTAGATACCAAATCTTAAAGAATAGAAACCCCATCCTCTATTTTTCTGTTTCTTCATTCTCCCTACTCTCACTCTGCCATCCTTTATTTTTCCAGGGATTTCTCAGCAATCTTTCTCTCCTTATCCAGTACCGCATACCTTCCTCTCTCCACAGACATGTTTACGCTTTTTTTGTCCCAGGGTTAACATGTGCTTTGGTTTAGGGGTCCAGGACACGCACTCATGAAGATTACAAAATTAGCTTGTGCTTGCTACTGCTGTCTCCTGGAATGATTTCTCTACAGCAACAGCTGTAACAGTTTATGTAAAAACATTTATTATCCATTTGCTGTTGTCACTCTGCTCCTGATACAATGATTCTTTCTTTACACATATGGATGAAGTAACAGTGTCCTCTCTGAGGGGACAGAAGAGAAGGAAAACTCTGCTCTGAACCTCCATCCAGGTGAGTATGTGAGGAGGAAGAAATACCTGAAATACCTTGCTACTTGCTGAATCTTAGCCAGACCCAGGGTGTTCTCCCAACTAGTCATTTGAGTCCATGAAGCCATGACACAGGAGAGCTATCACATCTTGATCTTGTTCTCCTAGTCTTTGAATACCTTGGCATTTTTATTTAACCTTACAAGATAAGAAAGAGCTATTAATCTCTTACTGGTAAGAAGCCGAGGCACAGGGATTCTGTGTAATTTTGGGGGTCTGCAACTTAGTTGTCTCCGTTTGGCTCTTTATCTTCATTCTTATTATAGTTAATGACAATCCAGTCAACACACTGAATGGCGTTTAGGGCATGAATCACCCAACAAAGTGCATGTCTAGTTTAGGATGAGATAAATCTCTACAGTCTACTGAGTGCGATTCAGTTGCTCAGGCACCAGCATTTACTGAAGCTTTAGGCAACCAAGGATGTCTAATACATTTACATATTGGCGGTTAACAGGACAGAGAACCAAGAAATGACCCATTCCTTCCAATCAAGGACACCTGAAAACACCTAAAATAGTGCCAGGGACATGTCATCAGGCCAACTAACCAACTGAATAGGTGACTGCCACAATAACAATACAGTCCTGTGAAGTTAACTCAAAACTGCCCTAAATAACTTTCCCAAGGTTAACTTCAGTACCAGAAGAAACTAAACCATGTCTTCTAGCACTGAGAATAGGGTGCTGTTACCTGGCCTCTGTGATACTTGAAGGGTCTCTGAAAAGAGAGATATACATCTGAAAAAGGAATGGCCCATACCTTCGTCACTCATTACTGTACTGGCTTGAGGAAGGTCTCAAGAGCAAAACTGCTCGAAAGCCTTCAGCTTTCTGGCAGGGTGTCAATCAGTGTGTGGCTGTCTAGACTGCTAGCACAAGACACTTGGATGTCTGTTTATTTGTATTATTTATTAAGCAAATTATTTCTATGCATGGCATCTGGAAACATGCTATAAATAAAACACAGCGGAGCCTTAAATTTAACTGTTATCCACAGACAACCATACAGATGTCCCTCAGCCTTCCCTGCACTGCCACAACTAACTTCCGTAAATAACATCTAGAGCTTACTGTCAGTGCCAAGGGACAGATGTATTGCAGAGCAAGTCCTGCCTCCTGCCATCTTCTGAAGGAGACTTGGCAGAAGTCATTGACACTAAAAAACCCGTCTCTGCACCTCCAGGAAAAACTTTCTAATAATGAGGAGCACGGAGCACAGGATGAGTAGATCCTATCTTACTTGGGGATTGATCAGATGACCTCTTAAGACTCCTTCCATCTATCTTGGTTTATCTTCCCAATGGCATTGAGCAAGGCTCTGAAAGTGAACTATTCAGATGGCGGTGGTTTCCTAAGGAACTGAGATGTCTCATGACCTACAGCACAAAATCTATATCCACACATCTGGTGAGTTGGTTTAAGGTCCAGGCTGAGGTCCAGACTCATCCACTCTACACCAGCGTTCACTGGAATATTTAATAATCAGAGCCAGGGAGCTTTCCAGAATGGGGAGAGCTTGAATATTTTTCACTGCCACAAAATGACGCTAAGCATTTGTTCACATGGATGAACCAAGGAGCGTCAAGCAGACTGTGGGCTAGTTCATCCCAAGCTACGCTTCATAAGAAGAGTTCGGGTCATGTTCCCAAAGTGTAGAAGTCAATTCTGCCATATTATGTTCTTGGATATGTTTCATGGGTGTTTGGGTTTTTTTTTGCCTTGATGAGCTAACACTCTCCTAGACAATTCCAGGGTACGACATGGGTAAAGGAATTTTGTAAACAATCACCCTGTTTTTCAGGAAAAAAAAAAGGTTTAACATAAGGCCATTCTGTGCCAGCGGTCCTCAGAGCTAGAGAACAGAGCTGGCAGTTTTTAATGGACCAGCCCAGATGTAACTTCTGAGCCTGAGCAACTGCAGGGTGGGCACCCTGATACGTGGGTAAAAAATAGAAATATTACAGTGAGGTTTAAACCTGCTTTCAAAACCATTCCTCAGCTTACAGTGGAGCCCAGAAAATACAAACCTAAGGAGGGTGATCTGCACCGCAAGAAAAAAAGTAAGATTTTTCCTCACTGGGCAAATTCTTCAGAAGTTTTGGACACATATAACATGACACAAAAGGTGATTGCTGATATAACATGATACAACGGATCAGATAACAAACAGTCACCAGCACTGGAATATGGGAAACCACATCTGAAACAGTGCATGAGGCCACCAACACCACAGATGCAGTAACCGGGATCACTTCTTGCCTGCACTAAGAAAACTCAAATTATTTACCTTGGGCCAATTTATGGGAAAAATAGTGTTCTGCATTTCACCTCTCAGTGCGGTGGAAGGCCTGGGTGAGAGAAGAGGTGCTCGAGGCACTTTACGTTAGGGTCTTATCAGCCCTTTGCCATGGCAGTGGTGCACACAGCCAAAAGGAGACATGGGCTGGAGTTCTGAATCGAGTGACTCCGGGCTTTGTGGGACGGGCAGTCTGGGACAGGATTAGGGCACTTCAATAAGCCCTAATAACCCACTAAGACACTTGTTCTGTCCCTCTCACAGTCACACCTTCTCCTAAACTGGGGTTGGTGCTGTGTGATTCGTCCCCTTCCCACTACCCCTCCTCTCTCCCCACCCAATGCCCAAGGGAGGCATTGCTCATTCCTGAGCTCATTATGTTCAGGTATAGTTCAATAGGCTCAATAATTAACGACCCTCTGAGGAACCAGGACTGAAGTCAGACTGAGACTCCTAGTCAGTGCAGGAGTATCGGGGCTTGAAGTGAAAGGACTTGTAATTAATGTCCTCTAAAATATGCAAATGAGATTTCCTTGCCCTTAGACCAAAGGCGACTGAATTAGTCAAATAAAAAGGGAAGAAAGGAGACAGTGTTTAAATTAGAGAACAGAGTGGGGATGATGCTTTTATTCCACAGTAATTTAGATTACAAATCCACTCTCCCCTGGACCAGTGACCATTTCTGTCTGCTCAGTTGCCTAATTTGTGCTTGGCTTAAAGGAGAAAGTTATTTTGTTTCATTTTTCTTTTTCTTTTCCTCTACAACTCAGGAAGCCTGGAACAGAACCAGCTCTGGGAAGCAACAGCCAGGTTCAGAAAGCAAAGCAAGACAGCACAGCAGCAACCAGCAAGGTGATCTCTGAAAGCAAACACGAGCTCCTGGGGTTCTTTCAAGTAGGTTGTTTGGGGAAAATCTTTGGGCAGAGGTAAAAACTTGTCTTTTGCAACTTGAATAAATTCTCGTTGCTCCTAAGTCCTCACAGGAGGATGAAGAATGAGATAAGTAATTCTTTGAGAAGAAAAGGAAAGAAGGTGGATGCATATTAAAGCACCTGGAAAGGGAAAGAGGGTATTTAGAGATACTTAGAGAGACAAAAGGAGACAGAAAAAAGAAGGAGCACAGAATCATAGAATGGTTTAGGTTGGAAGGGACCTTAAAGATCATCCAGTTTCAACCCCCCTGCCATGGGCAGGGACACCTCCCACCAGCCCAGGTTGCTCAAAGCCCCATCCAACCTGGCCTTGAACACCTCCAGGGATGGAGCTTCCACGACTTCTCTGGGCAACCTGTTCCAGTGCCTCACCACTCTCATAGTGAAAAATTTCTTCCTAATATCTAATCTAAATCTCCCTTCTTCCAGTTTCAAGCCATTCCCCCTCATCCTATCACTCCATGCCCTTGTAAAAAGTCCTTCCCCAGCTCTCCTGGAGCCCCTTTAGGTACTGGAAAGCTGCTATAAGGTCTCCCTGGAGCCTTCTCTTCTCCAGGCTGAACAACCCCAACTCTCTCAGCCTGTCCTTATAGGAGAGGTGTTCCAGCTCTCTTATCCTCAAGGCAGGAGGTGATGTCCACACAGTGGGGTCCTTAAAGAATGAAACTGGACCTCTCTCGCTTCGTTGTATTGCCTTATCACTGGTTTCATCCTTCATGTCTTCAGAATTCTGCAAAACTGCTGATTTACTCTAAGAATAAGGCTCAGCTAGCAGCATCAGGGTTAGTTTCTCCCCTTCCTCCACTCCACTGCAAAACACTGAAGGACCACAGACCTGCAAATCCATCTTGCATTCAGTCATTTTCTTTTTCATCTGTTGAGTTCAGTAAACAGCTCAGTAAAAGGTAGCATGACCTTACACTAAAGCTTGCAGAGATCTTAAGCAGGTAGGTCTGTATGCTCTGGTCCATAGAGATGAGTTTCACCTCAACTGAGATTTGAGTTTCATCTAAATGGCCAGTTGTTGACATGTTCATCCAAATAAATGGCTAGAGGTGGGTTATTTTAAGGAGATGGAGAGAATTAGGCACTTTTAGGAAATGAAGCACCTCAGCCTAAGGAAATGGTCTAAACTAAGGCGATCAATCTAAAATGGTTTACAAACATATGAGTGGGCAAGTGATTTTAGTTCTTTCCAATCTATCTCTAATGCCTGATGCAGGAACATTGCACACTTCGGTGATGTCTTCCAATGTCACACCCCGCCTGTAGGGTAACACTCCTGTTTTCTCTCTCTGATCACGTAAAATAGGTCTATAAGACTCTCTCGGGAAATTTTTTCCTTTCTCTGGCACTTCTGGGTGATGTCCCTGTTCAGAGAGCTCAGTTTTCCTTCCAATCAGGAGATGGGACAGTCTGCTGAAGAGGGCTGAGGCTGAATGTCATTGGCTCTGCTAACCTGATGTGTGGTCTTTCTCAAATCACCTGCCCTCTCCATATTGCTGCTTTCCTTCCCTGTCTCCACCCGGAGTGATTACTGAGGCTGTAACTCTTTCAAAGGAGCAAAACCTGCTTTTTTTTCTTTTTCTTTTTCTTTCCTTTTTTTTCTGGGGATCCGTACAGCAATGCCCATTTAAACCTATACCTGTTTTTCTCTGGCCCCAGTTTATTCGGTGTGGTTTGAAGGATTTCTTTCCGCAAAAGTCACTGTGCCTGGCTTGCCCACTAGGTGTCATGAAATCATGAGCTCTCAGAGCAGTGGGCGAAGGGGACTTTTAGCTGTTTTGTAGCGAATTGCTGGAGTTCCTCCCTGGCCATCTGCTTTCTGTAGGTAGCCCACTCAGTTGGGAACTGTGAGCAAAAGCATCAGCTGCTGCCAGCATCGGCCTATTTTCAGCTCCAAGGAATCACGATTGTTGGCTGCGCTGCCAGGAACAGAAGCACTTGGCATTTTCTGTGTGTTGGTGGGTAAAGAAGCAAACCCAGGGAGAGATGGGTTTGGCTTCAGCTGACCCACCGTTAGACATGGACTGTTCTGCATCCCTTCCAAATCTTCATATCTGCAGCAAGAAGAAATTTGCTCCCCTTATTTACAAACTTCTTGAAGAAGCAAGTGTGCTGGAAGAAAAGAAGTTGCATTTGGGATCAGTGAAGAAACCTTCCTGGAAAGGCACACTTGACTCAAAGAGAAAAAATATTAAGTTTGCAGGCTAGGGACGTGACTCATACTCAGAGCAAGAGATGCAGGCTCTATACAGCTTCATATACAAAGGTCTTCAGAATATAAGCATTCCTTAATGGGTTTTGGATGCTTTTCTTATTTTTCAGACCTGTCCTTTCATTTTTCTTTCATTCTTCATGTGATTAGCTACCATTGATCCACTCGCCTCTCTTCTTTTTTAAAGAACTGTCTTCTCTTTTGACTGGCCTTCACTCAGGGGGGTTCAAGTGTGTGTAGGATGCTTTGTGTTAGTTGCTTGACTTAAGATAAAATGGTTGTTAGCACAGCTGATTGTTTATTTCCAAATGTTAGTTTTATTCCTTTCCTCACAAAGGAAAGGAGAGGGAGAGGATTTCAGCTCTTTTGTTTTCATCTGAGGAGTTTCCAGGATGGAGTTAATCATGTTGCCTTCCACAGAGATAAGCTTTGTTAAGGTGAAAGCCAACTTTGTAAAGATTTGGACATTCCCATACCAACTAACATCAGGGACAGACTGCCAAAGGATAGTGTGTCACCACAACAGGACACTTTCACCCCCCTCCCTCATGATGCACTGATGCACAAGCACCAGGTAACTTTGCTCCCTTGGTTGGGAAGATCTTCTTCCAGAGACGATGCCATGTGAGTTGGAGAGCACGCACATCTTCCCAGAGACTCGTGTTAACAGTTCAGAAAATGTACGATTTTTCTGAGCCAACAGCTTGTCAGACCCAAATAAGACTTCCACATTTCTTCTTACAGCATTGGAAGCAAATCCCTCAGGATGTTTTGCAAAGGTTTTTCCCTGCCAACCACTCTCTGTTGATGTTCTGGCCTAGTTTGTAAGTTAGTTCAGGCCAGAGACAAGTCCAGGGAGGTGCTAGGGATGTGACCTCCTGATTTGAGGGTGAAAAGGAGAGCGAGAATTTGTCCATATGAACCAAGTCTCTGTTAAGACACTTTCATTTGGGGATTGAGAACAGATGCTTGCTTATTTTATTTGGTCTTCTAGACCATGGCCTGCAGTTGTAGAGACTCAGCAACAGAGGAAGACAAGCCCAGAGAGGAGAGGAGATGTTCTACAGCAGAGAGTGGTTGCTGGCAGCAGAAAGCCTCTAAACCCCTTGCTGCATGCTTGTGAAATCATTATGAAGCCCCACTGCTTGACAGCTGGGCAAAACCTCGTGCAAACCTGTGCAGGGCAAAAGTCCCACCTTCATGAGGAACCACCTGCAGCCCCAGTTTCCCCATCTCACATGAGCCTGGGAGACCTCTGCAGATATATCCTGCCATTCTTATGGAGCTACAGAACCACTAGGAAACAAGAGCTGGTCGGCAGGAACCCCGTGGCTGCAGGAGTGGATGAGCCCATTTCCCTGAAAAGCAGCAGCAGGTTGGGCATCACCCATCTGCCCTGCATCCCTGCATACTTTGCTGCCGTCCTCGTCCTTCCTGAGCCGATTTCCTTTTGGTTTTATCTGCTTTGAAGCCAGGAGAGGGCAGCAACGCTCATAGACAGGCAAGCCAGTCTCGGTGCTGTCCCTCGCTCCTTGTCTGGGTGTCTGGCAGTGGCATCCCAGCACCCTGGTCACGTTCGGGTGGGCAGCAGTGTAGACAGGTGGCTCTGGCACTTCTAGCTCAGGTGGAGCCATGTGGTAAAAAACCCTTTTTATTGCAAAGGGAAACTTCTCCTCTACATCTTGTTCTGCACAGGGCTGTGATTTAAAGACCCCGTCCAACATTACATGTTGAGGCCAAGCAGCCTCTCCCCTGTCTTCTTGTGCAGATAAGACCCCGGAGACCTGTAAATCAGTGTCTTTGACTTACATCTCTTGATGAACACTTAAAGCCCTCCATGTCCTACAAAATTAAATAAATAAACCTCCTGCTCCTCCTTCCCCCAAATAATGAAGGAAAAAATAAGGGACCTTGCTGAAAATTTCTTTCTCTTAATAAGCATTATGCAGAATCACAGAATCAGAGAATGGTGGGGGTTGGAAGGGCCCTCTGGAGCTCACCCATTCCAACCCCCTGCCAGAGCAGGCCCACCTCCAGCAGTTGCACAGGACAGCATCCAGGCAGGTTTGGAATGTCTCCAGAGTGCGAGACTCCCCCGCCTCTCTGGGCAGCCTGTGCCACTGCTCTGCCACCTCAAAGGAAAGAAGTTCCTCCTCATGTTAAGATGGAACTTCCTATGCTCAAGTTTGTGCCCGTTACCTCTTGTCCTGTCACTGGGCACCACTGAAAAAAAGACTCTTCTCATCTACCTGGCACCCTCCCCTTAAGTATTTATAAGCATTGATAAGATCCCCCCTCAGTCTTTTCTCTACAGTAAAAAGACCCAAGTGCCTCAGCCTTTCCTCATAAGAAAGACACTCCAATCCCCTAATCATCTTTGTAGCTCTAATTAACTAATTAATGTTACATATCTCTGCCTAGCAGTGGTAGCATGAGTTGAATGTGGACATGTCAGAAGAGAGACCTAGACAAGCTGGAAGAGTGGGCAAGCTAGGACTGTGCGAAGTTTAACAGACAAATGCAAGGTCCTATATCTGGGATGACATAACTGAAGAGTGCAGTACAGGCTAGGATCTACGTGGCTGGGAGCAGCCTTGCTGAAAGGGTCCTGCTAGTCCTGGAGAACAACCAGCTGATCAAGAATGAGCAGTGCACTGCTGAAGCAAGAAAGGCAAATTGGATCCTGGGCTGCATCTGCAGGAGCATTGCTAGCAGAGATGGAGATGTGATCATCCCACTCTATTCAGCACTTGTCAGGCTGTAGTTGGTGTACTGTGTGCAGCTGCGGTCCTCACAATTCAAGACAGACGTGGACAGTCTGGAGAGGGTCAATAAGGTGATCAAAGGGCTGGAGAACCTGCCCTGTGCGGAAAGACTGAAGGAGTAAGGTCTATCCTCCCTTGAAAAGGCTTGAGGGGACCTCATCACAGTATTCCAGTACTTAAAGGACAGCTACAAAAAGGACAAAGGCTCTCTCTTCACAAGGAGTCACATGGAGAAGACAAGAGGCAACAGGTACAATTTACACCAGAACAGGTTTCATCTTGATATAAGAAAGAATTTTTTTACAGTGAGAACAATCAATCACTGCAACAACCTCCTCAAGGATGTGGTGGAGTCCCCATCGCTGGAGGTTTTCAAGACGCAATAGGACCGGGTGTTAGACATTCTCATCTAGGCTCCCTTTCCCACAAAAGATTGGACCAGATCATCTTTCAAAGTGCCTTCCAAACTGGGCTCTTCTATGATTCTATGGATATGACTAAAAACTTCCCTACAAGCCACATGGTCCTTATGAATGGTCCTTGGCCCTGTCATCACCAAATGGGCTTTCTTTGACTTGTTCATCATTGGCTTTCCACTTGCAGCTGAGCAGCTTGGTTGAAGATACTTCACTGGTAGGAATAGGATATTTTTGATCATCAAAATTAATTTAAAGACCAGCACACACCTGTGTTGGTTTAGGTTAACTTTTGGGGTTCCTTCAAAAGTACAATTCAATAGAACCTACACCTAAAATGGTAGTCTCTTGCTTGGACCTTCCCAAGCTGATAGAGAGTAACAGTCTGACACCCTCAGACTTGCAAAATCCCAGTCACTGAAAGAGAACCCCAGGCAGCTGCTGCCTCCTGATCAGCCCCAGCCAGCATGGATCTCACATGGGAGATGAGAGCTATGTCCTCTCTCCTGCTTTAAGATCCCACTTGCTGGACGTGGGATGAGTATTTAGCACATGTTCTGATTTTTGTACTGATTGGTGTGGTACGTAGGACCCTGGAGATGTCCCTCTGAACGAGTGCCCTTTTGTGGAGGAGCTCTCCTGCAAGGTGCCTGACCTTGGACTCTAGCTCTGCCCTTGCTCTTTTTTAGTAGGCGGTAGTTGCCCCTATCCTCTAAAATCTCCTTTTGAGTTCATGACTCATCTGCCAGGATGGGCACCAGAGACTTCCCTGCCCCCTCTCCTTTCTCCAGCCAGGATGAGCCGAAGTGGCATTTGCTTTTGTGATCCAGCAAGACAGATCCATAGGCATAAAACCTGAGCTGTGGAGCTGTGCCAATCCAAAGGCGGGCAAGGTGAGAGGGAAATGGCAAATGCCTCATTGATTTCAAAACTGCTACACGATCCTGCCTAGAAGCATGTGAAGCTGTTAAAACAAAAAAGTAATGCTTTAAAAGGACACAGTGTTGATGGGAAGTTGGCAGGTTCTTTTGTGCCGGCTGTTTACTCTCATAAAAAGCAATCCAAACGTAGACCTGTTACCCAATGGAAACTCCTTGGCATTGTATCTGCTACACTGAGCCTCACGCAGCTCATTCCTCACCAGCTGGAGCTCAGCAAAACACCTTTCTTAGTCACCAGTGTCCACCCACATCCAGATGCCACCGGTCCTCGAAGAGCTCAAGGAGCAGGAGTTGACCAGCTTACCTTTCAAGTCAACATCTAGGGCCCCTGACTTGCCCTCCTGCTCTTTTTCTCCATACCTGTCTTTAAGCTAATAAAAGGCAGGAAGAACATTGGTTTGGTGTCAGGTTAGTACTCAGTTCCCTTGTGTATGCTTCCCTTCTCTGGCACTGTTGTCTCCCATGACAACAGGTCATGTCGTTAAGGCCATATCCCTGTGATGGACAGTGACAAAACAATGCTTTGCATCCATCAAAAGCACGAGGTCGTGCATTTACAGTGCCAAGCTTGAGCAGATCTCCTCTGTCTCTCAACATGGTCCATTAGCCAGGGCTTAGGACCATATGAACCACAGCCATGTAATGGCTTTTCATCATCCAGGAATGTGGGCAGAAGCAGCTGATAATTATAGACATCCTGAACCTATCTCCTTACCAGTTTGGGAAAGTCTTTAGCAGGATAAAGTTATTAAGGATGCTGAAATGCTCCTCTATAATGATATATTTATAATAGCATAACTATAAATCCTCTATAATGAAGTATATATACATATATATGTATATAAAAATAATCAGGTGAGGGATGAGAGAGAACCCAGGCTAGATCAGGCCACCAGGTCTACCTCCAAACCTTCAGCCGTGCCCCTACAATTCCTTAGCACGTTGTTTTCTTTCTTTGTCTCTCAGCCCCTCTCTTTTGGGCTTTGCTTTTGGACTGAGATACTCAGGGTGGCCATACTTACCTATCAGCCCTCTTACCCTCTGCCTTGGGTTCCCTTCTCTAAATATTTCCTCTTCTTGCATCAGCCTGTGAAGACCCTCACCAGTGCCAAGGACCATGCAATAGCTTGTTACCACTGAATCTCCTTAAAATATGATGCATAAAGGGGAAATTTTAGTTTGCATGGCTTTTTCTTTCTCAGATACATTTTATTAGCCACTCTTGCTACTCTAAAAGATTTATCGCTTTCCTCAATTTTGCTTTCTCTGGGAATAAAATCTCCTCTCAATTCATTTGAAACTGAATTTCCTCAGCCCCCTCTCTTGCCCCAGCTAAGCCCCGCTGTTCCCCAGCTGCCTCTCCCAAAGCCAACAGATGACCTTCCTCAGAGCATCTCTGGGGAGTTGCTCCCTCCTGCACTGAGCTTTAGATGAAAGGAAAGCTACGTTGCTTCACACAGACATCAGCTCCTGCATATGTCAGTGTCGATTCATCCAAAGACTGTTGGACAAATTCCAGCACTTTATGCAGGGAATAAAAAGAAAAAGAAAGGAGGTGGTAGGGGGAAATGCCAGAAACTATTGTCTCTCTTCTTTTTTCTGACTCTAATGCTTCTTTTTTTTTTTTTTTTTTTTGCTGCTTCATTCTGTTGGTTTGTGGTATTACACTTACTGATGGGTAAGCAAGCAGAGAACTGCCAACCTTATGCCTGCCTTGCAAAGCTCTCACCACTGACTTCATTGCTGAGTTCGTACAACCGACCCATAACTGGTCAGGCTGTTCATTGCTACCCAAGGACTGCAGAGGAGAGCCCCGGCTGCCCAAGGAAGTGCTCCTCACACTTGAAGGACACACTTGATGGAAGGCAACTTGCTAGCCTCATGCTGTTCCCAGTAACATGCAGGCCAATAAAGCGCAGAAGTCCTCTTCAAACCTAAACAAGGCAAAAAGGCAAAAACACAGCAGCAGCAGCAGCAATTAAACCCAGAACAATCTTTTTAAATTATTACTTTTCTAATGCATCTGTGACTTCATAACTTTTATGCTGCAAATTCTTTGAGATTATGTCCTTTATTGATAGCCTTTTATATGGCACTGCAGTGTTAGTGTGTTGTTGGTAGTGGAAGTGTTATCCTCATATCTCACAGCAGTAGCTGCCAGTGGCAACTGCTTCATTTCCCTTTGGGTTCAGTTCGATGAGATGAACTGAGACAATTTATCGGCTCTCAGTCTCCAAAAAACATCCTGAAACCTTCCACATCCCCTTGCTTCCTCCCACTGCTCCTACAGACTCCTTTGAACTAGCAATGGTGCTCTCCAGTCCCCTTGGTGATCTCATTTAGCTCACTCAACTGCCAGAAAAAAAAAGGGGTTATTAAAACAGCTGCAGGTTTTTCTGCCAAGTGAGTGAGCTGCGTCATTGCACTTTGTCTAGGTACAGTCCGAGCAATGTTACCGTGATTGGAAACATTATACACGTTTGCCCAGCTAAGCCGGGGAGTGAAAGGTGGCCACATGTACACCCAGTCTGTTGGAAAGGGGAATACAAGTAGATAATTTAAACCACATTAAAGGTTTTCTTTACCATTTAAAGGACAACAAGCATCCACCCAGTCAGCTGCTGTGTCTCAGGTGAAAAGTGGTAACCAGATGAGAAGTGACAACTTTTACGTAGCTCTCAGAGTCACAAGCTCCTTTTTGGCCATAGCTTATCACCATTGCAATCAAATCCCAGGTCCTGGATTTCTTTCACCATTCATTTTGAAAAACAGCAGCAAGTTCTTGAGACCCCTATTCCTCCCAGACAAGGAGGGGAGTCCAGCAAACAAAGGTGCTTACTGCTGCATAAAAGGAGCAAGAAAACCAGTTTTTCTTGAAAGGCGAGGAAACTGAACCAGATGAATCATCCCATCTTTACTTTCTTAATAAATACAATGCAGCAGCACTTTGTGCCTTCTCAACATGCACCTCCCATTAGATAGCATTACCAAATGACCTTTTCTGCTGAGGGGAAGGGGAAAAAAAAAAATAGCCCAGAGCTCATGTCAGGAGAGTGGTGAATTTCAAGCTTTGAATTAAAAAAAAAGTAAAAAAAGTCTTCCTTTGGACCAAAAGCATTACTACATGGAAAGAAAGATTGCTGGCTGCTTGCAAGAGCCCAAGTCAAAAGTGCAAATACAAAAGATATGTCTCGATGTCACAATCAGGCTACAGCAGGAATACTGTTGTTGTCCCTGCCTTCTTATCTGATGACGCATCCAGACACACTGCATCTACCTAATTTCAAAGACAGAGGCCAGATCACGCCCTTGATTCTCCCCCTTGCAGACCTCTTCACTCAAACACCAGCCCTTTGCCAGGAATCACCTATGCCCCAAGCCTTGTCTCTAATTAGAGATCTATTTGCAACAGCTCTCTCAAAATTGTAGGCTTTGGTGCAAACAGCAATGAGATACTTCTCCCAAAACTGCTGCTGAACAGAAAGGACTGAGTGTACCGGTGTCATCTGACTCCCACTGTGGAATCGTGCTAGTTCTGCACATCAAAATATCAAGCAAGTATTGGTAAACTGCAGAGGATGGTGTAGAACAACTAGAAGTATTCAAAAAGTCAGGAGGGAGACGAGATTAAAAGGAAACAATATGCACAATTTGTCTAATCTATGACTAAGGGGACCAGAACTGTCTACAAGCATTTGCAGAATGTAAAAACAACAAAGAATGAGAAAGATTGGTTTAGAGTGGAACAAAGAATATTATTAGGAGCAGTGGGAAGTGAAAGCAAGTATAGCCTGAATTGCTTAAGAGTTTAATGTATTCCACTGTAGACATTCATATTATATAATGGCCTTTTTAAACACTTTATCTTTTTGTGGAGAACTCTGGCCTTTTCCAGAAATATCTTTTTTTTTTTTTTTTCAGAATATCTGATCATAATTCATCATCCTTTTTTTTTTTAAAATAGAAATGATTAAAAAAAATAGTTCTGGCTTTCAGTGGCTGACTTGGAAAGCAACACCATCTGTAGTCTTATTTTTAATAAAAACAATTATATGGCAAAAGGCTTGTGGCTGGAGCCCAGTCTGACGCCTGGGAAAGGCAGGAGGGCTCCAAGAGCTCCTCTGGACACCCTGAATCCATTTTAGAGACACCTCAGAAACAGATCCATGAAGGCCAAATGCCAGGGAGTTAATGGCAGAGAAGAAATTGATCAAACTCCCCAGAGTTCACTGCAAGAGAAAGCCATCCTCCCCAAAATTTTATTCAGCGCCTTCTTGACTTTATATATATATGTATGTATGTGAGTATATATATATACAGACGCACAAAAAATATATATTTATACACACACACACACACACACACACACAGAGGTAACTGGCGCTTTTTGCAGGGACTTTTATAGGAAATTAATACCATACTTGCCAAATCTGGGTGGCAGGAGGCTGCATCATCGGGGAGGGGATATTGCTTTTCTGGTGGTATGACGTGTGAGGTTCCCCCAACCTAGCTGATGCAAAGTGCTCCAGAAGTCTTTCTAAAGGTCTTGAGGAAAAATAGCTGCACAGACAGGTAGGTAGGTAGACAGCCAAACACATGGAATATGCTTGTTCCAACACTTTTTAAACAGATACCACCTTGAAACACTCCACAGAAAAAGTTGTTCCTTTTCTGATTAACATTTGGCTTCACAGGAATTTTGTGGTTTCCCTGAAGTCAAAATGAAGTCAGCAGCTGATTCGTGCTGCACGGCCAGCACTTTGAATGAAGTCAAAATACACTGAGAAAGGTATCCCCTCTCGACCAAAAGACTTCAGGACAGCCTTGTGTCCAAGTGAAGTTCAGTTAATGGTCTGTTTTTCTCACTTAAAATGATGTAGTTAGCATATGGCATGAACACTTTCATCTTAAAAACTTAAAACATTGGGCACTTAGATAATACTTGAGAATGTATTTCCTAGATAGTCAGATCCCTGTAGTGGCAAACAAGCCTGGTCCTGCTCCCCTGAAGACAGTGAAAACCTCTTTAAACCACAAAGAAGTTAACAGTCCTCTTCCAATATAATGGTCATCCAGCAGGTAATTAACTACAGGTAATGCTGGAGGGAGATAATCACTGCTATCCACAAATTCAGCTCTTGTGAAAACATTGCAAGGTGAACTTTGCTCCTGAGCAGTGCTCTCTCCAGCTCTTCGGTTCTGTTCCTGTTGACTCTACAGAAAATCCCAGGACAAAAGATGCCTCTGTTTTCTCTCTCCTCTGCTCAGAGACAGGCTTTTCTAACCTCTTCCCCGTGAGCCCAGTCCAACTTTAGGAAAAAATAACCTCTGCCATAGCATGCTCCTTCAGACTTTCCCAACGGTCTCCCCCAGCCATGAGATGGGACTTAGATTTAGGCCAGATTTGGGTCATATCACCCTTTGCATCAGCCTGTGGTAGGAGCAACCCAAAGTACCCCATCATCCCACAGCCACACATGCCCGTATGACACGCCGTAACACAAGGCAGCTGTTTTCTTCATGTTGTGTGTGTATGTGCAATCACAGGACAGGCTACATGTGTGCAATCCCATCATACGGTCTGATAGACACATGTAATCTCATAGTACATTCAGAAGAGATCCTTCTTTTTTTTTTTTTCCCTGGAAAATGTCTGTTTTTTTCAAATGGGTGGCAATACTTCCACTCACGTGAGAAGGAATGATCTGGGGGGAAGAAAATACCACAAAATTCAGGTGTTTACAGTGCTGGCGTTGCTGTTTGAACCAGTTGTCCAGCCAACTAAGGGGAGTTCATATGGTCTGCTCGAGCCTCTCTGCCTTATGTGATCTTTTCCCTCAGCTCTCCGTGGTGGTATCCAGACAAATCACCTCCCACACACACTGACTAATTACTGTTCTTTGCCCAATTACCGCACACCAGTCCTCCAAGCAAAAGCAAAACATCTGCACCCACTGAAATTATGGCCATGAGCTGAATCCAGAATGTGTCTCCTGTTTCCAGTTCTCCTTGTAGTAAATCTGTGCTAGTCAGAGCTGTGCTTTCCTGTTCGAGTGCATAATCAAACAAGAGCTGACAATAAACACACCCAACTGTGTTTCAGCTAATGCAGCCCCCTGAAACACAGTGTGGAGCAGAGGAGCTGACACAAGAAAGCCAAAGTGATTTCAGTCCCAAGGTTTATTATATGCCCTGCTTAATTGCTTATAATTCACACGAGGAAAATAATCATTTCTCCTTTCTTTCTTAATTGCACTCAAGTATTATGAATTCAAATGCATTTTCCCCCTTTCAATCATTGGACCCAACTGTTATTATGACAGGGCTTATTTCACTATTTTTTTGCTATTGATTTGCATGGTGGATGGTTTACATTGCTAATTAGCATCTATTAAAGCTGGTATCCCATTCAAGCCTTGATGAATGGAGATGAAAAGGAATAAGGCATCAGAATAAATCAGAGCATGAGAAACTGAGTTCTCTTTTACTGCCCATTGGGAAAAATTTCAGAGTTGAACTTGAATGTGTCAGTATGTGTGCATGTGAGTATTACCTATGCACCTTCTGTCATTTTTATTATGGTAGTTAACGTGTCTCTCAAGCATATCATCCAAGGTCAGGGTACTACAGAACATTAAAGTCATCATACTGGGTTCAACTGGGTACAGCATCTCCAGGATCCAACGAGCGACTGCAGATTTCCAGGGAGAAACATAAGCACTGAGCAAAAATAGGAGTAACATATGACCAGTGTCCAGCAATCTTAAGTTCAGGGATTTTCCAAGCTAGAGGTGTTAACAGTCCTTGCTAGAAGTCCTGTAAGTATAGTTACTGGGAAAATATATCTTGGGAAAGGAGAAAAAATACAGCCCGTGTAAATGGGAGAAGCAAAGGAAAAACCCTTCTGCCTCCTCATGTAGACGGGGAACTAAATGTTGGGAATACTAAAGGCCAGTACTTCAAAAGTGGTGATTATTATGTATGAAAGTGCTCTGCAAGTGGTATCAGTACTGAGGGGAAAATGGTTTTCAGGGCCAACCTGTCAGGTGGACTCTGAGAAGCTTCACATGACTGAGCCTTGTAGCATAGAAGAACAGTTTATTTGACAAACCTAGAAGGGTAAAGCTGTAGTGGCTCTCTTTGGTTTCACAGTGTATTCTCAAATCAGTGCTTAAATACCCTGAACACTTTGCTAAGACATAGGTACCCTTAACGATACAGCCCTGATGCCCTGGAGGCCATGGAGAGAGAGATGACAGATCCAGTAAGCCCAAGTCAACCCAAAGCTCCAGGTTTGGCTGGCAGACTTTAACATCTTCACTCCAGCACCCTTTGCTGACATTCTCACGGCTCAGAGCACTGATGTGAAGAGTTACATGCTGGAAAGTGTTGCAATATGATGGAAGGTGAGAGGACAAGATGATGAAGCTGAAAACTAAATTAGGTTGGTGATGCTTTTGGCCAGGAAAAGATTCAGGACAATAGTAAAGCATGACTGTCTCCCGATACAGGAATCTTTCCCCACAAAAAATGTGAAACGGAAGTTTCTCTTTGACAAGATATTTCAAAAGAAAACGAAGGGAAATATCCTACTCCTTCAATTTCCCAACTCTTCCTCTGAGACCTCCATTTCTGGGGGTGCAGGGTGGCACAGGTATCTTTCCTGTTATATATGAGACGGCATAAAACCCAGCAGGTCTCTTATATAAACACTCACCCAGAACAAACCACTCTTGTTATTCCATCCCTTGGTGAAAAATAGACTCCAGCCCTTACCCTTCATCTATTCTTTTTTCTTTAAGTATTTGACTTCTTGGTGGGATATGTCAAAAATGATTTTGCCTCCCAGCTGCATGCCGTGAGGTTTCCTGCCTTTATTTGAACAAAACATTTCCATGTTTTCACATGGAAGAAGACTCCATATGCGGTGTAAGCTGGCATAGCTGCAAAAAAGCCGGTGAGCTGGGCCATCAAATATGAGCCCTGGTGCTGGAGCAGTGTTCCCCTATGTTGGAGATCTCCATGTGGCTCTGTTTGCAGAAGAAATCAACAAAATAGAGATAATGAATGCAGTGAAAGTGGAGGGGAAATATGGAGGCACTGGTAGAGCGTGCAGGGATAGAGTTAGGAAAATCAAAGCCCATCTGGAGTTAAATCTGGTGAGGGACATGAAGGGCAACAAGAACATTTTCTACAGGCATATCAGCAGCAAAAGGAAGACTAGGGAAAATGTGGGCCTGCTGCTGAACAGGGCAGGGGCCCTGGTAACAAAGAGCATGGAAAAGACCAAGGTACTTCAAGGGCTTCTTCAGCTGTCTTTACTGGTAACACTGGCCTTCAGGAATGCCTGTCTCCTGAGACTAGAGCAAGGAAGACTTGCCCTCGGTGGAGGAGGATCAGGTTAGGGAACACTTAGACAAACCGGACATACACAAGTGTACAGGCCTTGACTGGACACACCCATGAGTACTGATGTCATTGCAAGGTCACTCTTACTCACCTTTGAAAGGTCATGGTGAACAGGGGAAGTTCCTAGGAGCGGAAGAAAGCAAATGTCACTCCTGTCTTTAAGAAGGACAAGCGGGGTGACTCAGGCCGGTGAGTCTCACCTCAGCCCTTGGGAAGATGATGGAGCAGCTAAGCCTGGAAACTGTTTTGAAGCACATGAAGGACAAGAACTGTTCCATCTACCTCTATCCATGAAGCCTAGTCTACACCTCCTCAGTTTGTCTGTGGAGATGTTATGGGAGACAGTGTCAAAAGCCTTTCTAAAGCCAGAATAAAAAATATCTACTTGTCCCCCCTCATCTACCAAGCTAGTCATCACTCTGTAGAAGGCTATCAGGTTGGTAAGTCACAACTTCCCCTTCATAAATCCAAGCTGACTAATCCTGATCATCCTTCTTGTTCTTCATGTATTTGGATACTATTTGGATTTGCTCCATCGCCTTCCCAGTGATTACTGCTCTTTATTTGACACATATGAGAGTATATCTGGAGCTCTCTGTCCAGTTTTGGACTCCCCACTACAAGAAAGACCATGAACATAATTAAACAACTGGAGGCCACTGAGATGCTGGAGGGCCAGAGCAAATGCTTTGGGAAGAGAGTCTAAGAGAACAGGCTTTGTTCATCCTGGAAAAGTAAAGGTTAAGGGACGTTCTTACTGTCTATAACTACCTTCCAGGTTGCTATAGAAAAGAAGGAGCCAAACTCTCCCTGCAGGTGAATGCCAAAAGGTCAAGAGGCAACATACATCAAGGAACACTCCAGCTGGATATAAGGAAAAAAATGTACAGGTCAAACACTGAAACAGAGCACCCGGAGAGGCTGTGGAATCTCCTTCATTTGAGATATTAAGAACTCAGGCAACTCTGAGCTACCTGATTCAATGCCAAAGTATCTTGGGGGGGTGGAGGGTGGGAGGGGGTTGGACCCAGTAGCTTCCAGAGGCTCCTTTCAACCTGAATTATTCAGCAATCCCATGGAGAATAGGATTACTGGGCAGCTTCAAGAGGTCCTTTAGTCCCTGCTTTGCTCCAAGGCGTGGTCAATTCTCTGTACTCCTTTCCTGACAGACTTTCTACTAACATGCTTCTAAGACTCTCTAATGGTGGAGATTGTGACCAGTGTTGAAACAACAATTCTAGCACTTCATCGTCCTCTGTGTTAGTAGTGTTTTCTTAATATTGAACCATAATTTCACTGGCTGGAACATAAATTTAGGATGTCCTCCCCTATCCCTCATAGATACGGAGAATAGACATTACCTTCCTCTTTGCATAAGCATTTTGCATTTTAGAAGATTCCGTCATGCAGACTTTGCACGTCTTTCCCCTTGCCCACCCTAAATAAGCACAAGAACAGTCAAAGCCATTAAAAGATTCAAACGCAAAGTGGATACACAAGGGAGGGGTTAGATGACTTTGGCAACCACCCATTCTTTTAGAATGTTATAATGAAAAAATTGCTCTTTCGCATGCTCAGTAACGAGGCTGTGAAACTCCCCACCACAGCATGTCTGTGGTGACGATTCCACTAAAGCTTAGACCTGCTGGATGCTGATGCCATCAAGCAGAGTTTCAAATACTAATATTAGGAAGTCTAACATGGCTTCAGGAAATGCTGTTAGACCTCTTCCTTTGTCACAAATCTATCTCAGACTCTTATCAACATTTTAGAGTTGAAGTAATGCCACACACCTACCAATCACAAGAATGTTTGCATCTTCTTGCTAAAGACCTGGCACCCTTTGAATTTCGGTGAGGGGACTTAATGGTCATCATGGCCAATACCTGCAGAAGACCGTACCAGAGGGGGAATTGATGGTGAGCTGAGATCACTGCTTTTCATGCTAACATAGCTTTCTGCTTGTCTGTGTCTTTTAACACTGTTTGCAAACTGCTTTATGCAGGAACAATCTGTTCGTTCAGTACTTACTGCAGTGGGGCTTTGCTCCAAGTCTGGATGCTTTTGTAACTAAAATGACATGCATTCCAAATCAGAATAATTTGGATAGATTACAGACTCCAAGGGCTTGAACAGCTGAATTTAAGAGGGGTTGAATGACCCACTGGAGAGGCTATTTTTATGATGAATGTAGAGAGAACTTGGACAGCTCCATCTAAAGCTCAAGGCATTGCTGTCCGTACTGACAAGATCTCCACTAACTGTGGTTGGCATGTACATCAGGACATCAGATTATAGGTGTTTTGATCTAGACACAAATCTCTCTAGTCTTACTACAGTCCTGGGCCCTCCAGCAAGGACTGCAAACCACAGCTCGGATATCCTGGTGGAAGACAGGCAGGCAGAGCAGGAGGTCATCTTTTCTCACAGCCTGCTCCAAGAATGTTCTTTAAGCCCATTCCTGAGGGTCTGATCTCTCCTAAAGTTGGTTTGAGCTGGATTTCCTGTGGGTTGACATGGTCATCCTATGTTTGTGTCTGTTGCCCTTTCTGTGTGTCCTCCCAGTAACTTTTGAACTCATTGCCTGAATTAAAACCCGTCCTGCAAAAGAGCAGAAATCTCAAAGGTTCTCAGATGTTGCATTTACACATGCTTCAAAATCAAGACAACTCAAGTCTGTAGGGAAATAAGCTTCATTAACTCAGATACTCATGATACCACTGTTTTTCTCTCTTTACTACCTCAGAAAAAGTTCAGTAAGATCATTTACCTCTTCAAATAAGGATAACAAATCCTACTTTGCATTCTGCCAGTCAAGGATAGGAGACAAAAGCTATGACACTAATCTTGGTTCTATTCAATGGAGGACTAAGAAAGAACCGTATTTTCTTCAACAGACATGTCCCTAAAATGAAAGACAAGTCTCTAGTCTCTTTTTGGAAATCCTAGTGGAATCATAACTGCATATTGAGGGTAAAGCAAGTGTTTATGAATGTAACAGTAGATAGTTTCTAGGTCTGGATGATTGGTAGATCAGTGTTGTCCAACCTGTGGTGTGTTAACCACTGGGTATTCTGCAAAAACATGAAACGGTACTTGGGAAATGATTGCAAGAAAATCCATCAATGAGGAGGAAGGATGATACACCTGTCTGCATGACAGTGAATAAGCCAAAACTGTGGGGATATAAACCAGTACATGGATAGTTAAAACCGAGACTCATATTTAGGTGCCTAACAAACAAAAACCACTGTAGCACCGCTATGCAAAATTTCTGTTCTGAAAAGCTGTCTGGCTGTTATGTTAAAGAAGGTTATGAGTCCCTGGTGTGAAAGAGCAATTCTTGTGTTCCTTTGTTTGCAGTGCTTACGCTTCTGAGAAAGTTTTGGGCAGAGAAGCTGGAAGAAAACCAGTTTGTTTGAATAATCATCTGCTGAACACTCTGTCAAAGGAATCTTCCACTTCCATCTGCGGAACGAAAACAGAGATAAAACAGGGGACACCTGGCCAGGTGGGAAAGAATGAGCAGAAACTAGGAAACTCACAGAAAACTTGACCAAGCATCATGAAATATGGAAGGTCCCTTCTCTGGCACCCCAAAATGCAATTTTGTTGAAATCCAGAAAATATTGGACGCCGTTGGACTAATGATAGAAGAAAAGGACCTGCTTTCTAAGACAATGGTCAAAGGACATCTTTGTTTCAAAAACCTATTTTTTTCCCTTTTCCACAGAAGACCCAAAGATCTTTCTTAAAACAACACATTTACGTAGCTTGAATTCAGGAAAGCATACCTTTAGGGATGCAAAGACAGCTTAATGCTTTTTTTTTTTTTGTGTGCTCACTTTAATTCCAGTTTGGGGAAGATCAGATTCAAAACTCTGTCTGGTTCTGGGGTCCATCACATCAGTACTAAAAGGCCTCTCCAAGCCCTTCCAGCCATCTTGCCACCAGTTCTACTATGTTCTAGTGATGGTCAGCAGGTTGCCCCTCCTTGCTCAGCCAGACAAGTCTCATGGTCTGAGACGTTATCAGAATACGTGATGTCTGTCTATTACCATTCAAGTCAACTGTGCCACAGTTGTTCTTTATAGCTGTGAGTCAAGAGGCAAAACAGGAGGTGTATGGGGGTTTTAAGTAAGTGGCAGGATAGGAATCCAGTTTTAATAGCTCAAGGATAACTGTCAGCATTGTGGAGTAGGGAAGATTGAGGAATAGCTGGAAAAGTCTGCAGGGATAGTGTTGATACAGGCACTGGACTGTGCCTAAAAGTTTCTAACAAAAGGTATATGTTTGTGAGTTTATTTATATAAATATCTCCATGGCTCCCCAATCATTTGAATAGCTTCGTACATTTGTGTTGACTCTTAATTGGTAGATCTTGTGAGCTTTGCTTTTTCTTTTTTTCATTTTCTTTTGTGTTGTAGTAGAGACTCATATGTTACATGCTCCAACCCCTGTGAGACACCAGCAGGTGAAATCTGCTCTTTGGTCTAATGCAAAAATAATTATGCACTGGAGTAATTGCTTTGGTTCCTACAGTATTATAGAGCCAACCTTTCATTCTATCCATAATTTTCTTTCTTTTCTTTCTTTCTTTCTTTCTTTCTTTCTTTCTTTCTTTCTTTCTTTCTTTCTTTCTTTCTTTCTTTCTTTCTTTCTTTCTTTCTTTCTCTCTCTCTCTCTTTCTCTCTTTCTCTCTTTGTCTCTTTCTCTCTTTCTTTCTCTCTTTATTTCCCTCTTTCTCTCTTTCTCTCTTTCTCTCTTTCTTTCCCTTTTTTCTTTCTTCCTTCCTTTCTTTCTTCCTTCCTTTCTTTCTTTCTTCCTTCCTTCCTTTCTTCCTTCCTTCCCTCCTTCCCTCTCCCCTTCCATCTCCCTCCTTCCTCCCTCCCTCCCTCCCTTCTTTCCTTCCTTCCTTCCTTCCTTCCTTCCTTCCTTCCTTCCTTCCTTCCTTCCTTCCTTCCTTCCTTCCCTCCTTCCTTCCTTCTGTTCTCTCTTTCTTTCTCTTGTTTTCTCTTTCTTCTTTCCCTCCTTCCCTCCCTCCCGCCCGCCCTCCCTCCTTCCTCCCTCCCTCCCTCCCTTCCTTCCTTCCTTCCTTCCTTCCCTCCTTCCTTCCTTCTTTCTTTCCTTCCTCCCTTTCCTCTCTTCCCCTCTTCTTTTGCTAATAGCAGAGTTAAGATAATCCACCATCTGCATTCCTTTAAACGTGACATCTCCTTGTAAACTAGCACATTGTTCTTCGATGGTGACAGTATCCCTGCAACAGACTGGCAAGAATGGCTGAAAACTACATAAAAACATGGCGGAATACCGACCATATCCAGTCCATGTCAAATAACCAAATCACCTCCTGGAGAGTTGTACATAGGGAGAACAAATGTGTGGAAAGGGGGAGACTACCTGCACTTCTGAACACAAGGTTGCGTCTACCAGGATTCTTTCTCCGTCCCTAAGGACACTGCTTAGCTAAGCTCACGCGCATTCCCAAACACCATTCCTCCCAAAAGAAGGGAACTATATCCAAAACATCTACTGGACACAGTTCTTAGCCTGTGCTGTTCCCTAAACCACACCTTGGATTTGTGCTGAGAGAACAGGCCAAAGCATCCCAGAATGAAACAGGATGGATCACCACAGGCCAGTATTTGCACTTATGTGCACCTCCCTATACTGAGCTCACGCAAAAAGTTCTGTGGAGCTGTTCATAGGCTGTATCGGTCTCAGTGAGTACAGTGTTCAAAGAACTACCTTCTCTAAGCTCGTTGTTGTAGCATCTTCCAAATGCAAGGAAGAAAGGTCATGCTTTTTGAAGTCTAACAGTTTTAAAAATCAAAGACCATATCCAAGAGTAATTCACACAAATAACAAGATATAGCACGCTCAAAAAAGCATCTATTTCTTATGCTCTCATATTGTTGCATCTCTCTAACCATGCCCTCTGTCAAAACAAGCAGCAGGGTTCCTACTCCAACTTCTTTTTGTTTCTTCTTTGGTCTATCAAAACAAACAAAAATATCCAACTGGTTGTTTTGCACAAAGGACTAAGAAGGATGGTAACCTCAGAGCCTTGCTGTGTCCTTCCTGCAAAGAAAAGAAATCTGGCATTTAAAGGAGACTGCTATTTTTAGGATCCCAATGCTGTTTACTCTTCTTTGAGTGTCATTGACACTGCTGGGGTGCTATCACTGAGTGGCAGTTCTGGCTGTCTGCACAGCAGCATAAAACATATGACCACGGTAACCGCTGTACCTCAAAATGTCTTGGTTTACCAACTCAACTCGTATTTGGTTGCTTTCACAGTACTCGGTGTACCCAAAGGTGTACATACCAGAGTGACTGCTTACAGAAAATGAACTTCTATATATATTTTTAGTGGCTTGATGCTTTACAGTCTTCTCTGGTATATGCCAGTGAATTGAAGCAGAACAGCCTGAATTAAACATAGACAGTCTAGGAAATGTGCCAGCTAATAAACGCTACAGTAAACAGGGAATCCCACCTGCTTGCAGGTGTCTGTCTTGTTTCCTGGGACAAGAGCAATGTGTTTAGTACTATTATACCATTATAAGTCATTTTAATGAATTCTCAAAGTAGAAAATTGCTATGGTGCAATCAATATTGGCACAGATTTCTCCCAGTAGAGTTCAAAGGGGAACAGAAGGATATGAATAGATATGCATACAAGCTGAGAAACTCAGGTTAAATTGTGCTTTGGAATAAACTCAGCATACAAGAAATTAGATTCCCTGAACTATTTTTTTCCACTGTTCATAAAAAAAGAACCCCAAAACATAAAAAAGTTTATTCTTAACATCTTTGAGGGAGATACGGAGAGAGGGTTGCTTAGCCACTGCCAGATTTTGAGAAAATGAGAAACGCAAAATGATTGTTGTTTTGAAACTTCACAATATTTCTAGTTACCTCCAAAGGAGAGTTTCAGGCTGAGCTGAAGGCATTTAACCCCAACTGCCAAAAACTGTAGGTACAGATACTAGGAAATGTTAACACCTTTGAGAGTTGAGAGAGAGCAAGCAATAGAAATCTTCCTGACGACGGATAAACAAACCTAAAATATTGTATCTACAACAAACACCCACCATTAGTTAATGGAAGGAAGCTATCTTACTATTTTCCAGATATGGGTTATTGATTTCTTAGGCTGGGAGAGCTAAAAATATGAAGCATTTGAGCTCTATTATACCCCTGTGATTGGTCTGCTTTCACATGTACTGTGCATACTTGCAGTGACTTTAGACTGGATTCCTCTGCCTGAACAAGAACAACAGCCCGAGGGGAAAATCCATAATCCAGAGCCTTAACTGACAAAAAAAATTAAGTAACATCGTTAGTTTTGGTGAGGAAAATGGGCCTTGCTGAGTGTCAATATGAACTTCTGCACCTATCAGTTCTTCATTGGGAAGGAGGGAATTAAATCTCTCAGCTTTCATGGGGGCACAATATGGAAAAGTATTTTGGAAGACTGAGAGTGACGAAAACCCTGGGGAAATCAAAGCTCGAATTTGATAATAAAATTCACAGAGATGGAAAGGACTTCCTGAGGTCAGTTATTCCAGGCTTCGCTGTGAAGTGTGGTCAGTTCCACTTAAGTCCACCCTGATCCACTTGTGTAGGATGTGCTGTTATTCTTCCTGCACTAAGCACTTCCCACCCTTTCTGACAATCAATTCCTCTGTTTCATTAGCCTTCCTGACGAAAGGATTCTCATAATTTCTAGACTTGTCTCACATGCTTGAATGTGAAGTCTTTCATTTCCTCGGTCCCTGTGGACCCGCACTCCGGACTGTTCCCTTTGTCTTAACAAAAGGCTTTTACATACCTGAAGACTATTTTATAAACTCCTCCTTTTATTAAGCCTCACCACTAATGACACATCTGAGTGCTCTCCTTTACGTATTTATTGGCTAGGATTTTTGTGAGGGTTTGAACTGCAAATGGTGGTGGGTGAGCAGTTAATATAACATAACATAACATAACAGCCTCCAGCATGCTTCTTACAGGCCTGGAAATCTGCTCTTGTGTCTCACCTCCAGATAACTTTTTAATAGCATGGGCTGAGCATTCAAAGGAATTCAGATATTTTTTTGGTAGCCCTTGGTGACATAAAATGAAAAGTCTGGGCCATCAGTCCCTAAATCTCTGGCGGACCATTGCTAGACTCTTGGCACCTATTTCAAGAGCAGATAAAATGACCCTGGTGAAACCGAAGACATGGTCCAAAGCACCGATACTGATTAACCCAGAGCACTTCAGAATGACACCTTCCCATTACAAACCCACTAAACCTGGTATATACAACCTGCTTTAAATGCAACTCCTTGAAGGGAGATCCTTGCAGACAGCAAAGCTGTACTTTCAGGACACGGAGGGAGGGAATTAAAGGGTCAAAGCCAACCACACTAGGGTCTAAGTTCAATCAGTTGATCCTTTTTCCACATTAAAGTAAAAGGGACAGATGTTGGAGGAAAAGCATTAGAGAAAAGGACAATGTTGCTACTGAAGCAGTTGCTCTGGTGGTTCCTGGGATGATGGTTCATACTACCTGTTAATTTTACACTTACTTCCAATTACTTCTTCCTTTTTTTTTCTCTTCGCAGCCTGTTTAGGTATTCAACACATTTTTAATACTTTCACCATTCAGAAAACTCCTTCTCGCTCTCTAGTTTCAATGAGAGGATTTCTCTTCCAATGTGATTTTCAGACACTTCACATTAATATCCCATAATAATCCTCACCAGAAAGGTAGTCTGTTAAATGACAATGTGCACAAGCGACATTTCAACATGACTGCTCTTCATTAACACACTGAGATTTTTCAAATCCTAATTAGCAGCCAGAAGAGGAATCCGTTCCAGTCCTTGCAAGACTTCCCTTCCCCCACAACTTCTGCTATAATTTTTAAATACCTTTCCCTCTGCCATATTATCCTACGCAAGTGGACCACGTCAGGTTTTCTGGATATCCTTTGCATTTTCAGAGCTTATGGGGCATGGAGGTATCTAAATCATCTTCCATATGGTCAAGAAGTGAAAGGTGTTGAGAGCAGGTCAAGGAATCGGTGTGAGGCATGGATGACGGTGACGTCTACAGCTGCACACTGGACCTCATTTTGCAATGTATCATCACTTGCACAGTCCCCAGGAGCTACTTTCCACAGTCTTGAAGCACTTTTCATCTTGGCTATTTCTTCTTATACAAGAAAGGGAAATTCCAGCAACACAGGGTAGGAAATGGAACTGGGAAACCTGCCATTTTCCTTGAGCTTAAACAGAAATATATATTATATTGTGTATTGTATCTTCTATTAATATGCCACGTCATAGCGCATTGTAACAAACTGCATTGCATCCAATTATATTGTAGTGCACTGTGTTAGACTGTTGTGGACTGGACTGGAATGTAGTCTATTTTGTGGCAATATTTTATGTCGTAGAGTACCCTCATTTCATCTTACATACCAGACTGCATTCTCCCCTGGCTGAACTGATTAACCAGGCACCCCCCATAACCCCATGCTAGAAAGTGTTATTCATTTGTTTGCACAATCTGGACTCACTTGTCTCACTGCCAGGTTTGGGGAAGACAAAACTTTGTGCTCTGGCTTCTCTCTGTTGTTCAGATGGGATCACAACCACGGTTGCTGTGACGGCTTCTGGCAGGCATTCAGGGGTTCAGAGAAAATCAGGAAGAATATTGCAACCATCTGGAAAATGGGTCTTTTCTGTGATGAAAAGAGAAAAGGGGATAATGACCATTTTTGGTGTTCCAGGCCAGCAAAACTGGGTAAAGTCCACGGTGGTCAAGTTCGAATTAGGTGAGTTGCACCTGCTCTTAATGACAGCCTCATGCATTACAAATAAAGATCTTGAGAAAGTTCAGGCTGCCTTCTGCTCTGGGGAGGAGGTCAAGAACTGACTTGATCGGTGCGTGCAGAGTAGGGTCTCTAGGGAGGAGGTGGCTCTCTAACCAGTAGCAAGTGGCTCTCTAACAACAAAGACTGTGTGATATCTAGTAACTGAAAGTGGAAGCCAGATGTTATCAGGTCAGTGTTAAGCATATACTTTTGCCCTCCCACCCTCTGCAAGGAGATAAACATAGAGGAGGTATGGAGACACAGAAGATAAGGAGACGGGGACAAACCCCAGGAGGGACAGATCCTTCCCCCATTTTCAGGACTTGGGTGAAGCTTCATGTATGAAACCATAATACCTATTTTTAAAATCATAAGAGCAGCCTGTGTGCTGCAGCCATAGACAGGAGAAGCTATGCATCAGGTTGGCATGATACGCCAGGGGGACAGAGGGCATATCTAGAAACCAGCCATCCCTGCTGCCTTTCCTCTGCAGCGGACAGTTGCATGAGATGCATGGAGACTGCAGCAGCAGACGGGTCACACAACTGGACTGCAGAGAGGTGGGAAGTCCAGGCACAGCTGCAGAAAAGCTGGTGCATGAGTCAGGGTGAGCTGCGCAAAACCCAACACATTAAGCAAAGCGTAATTTCAGCCTAAGGGGTAAATGGTAGGTGGGTAGGTGAACCTCCTGTGGCTCAAGGAGATCTTGTACTTGCTGTTCAAACTCAGTTTCAGGCTGATCTCAACATTCATCACGGAAAAAAATGTGTTCTTTGGCTGGTTTTGAAGAAGTGATATTTCTATGAGAAATGTCTTCTTTCAGGGGATTTGTCTTTTTTAATAAACAAAACAAACAGCCCTCCTTCCCCTTCACTCCAATCCCAAACCATCGCTTGACATTTTTCAGCCTTCTACCAAAGCCCTTAAATTTTTACATTTCAGCTGAAATACATGCCAGTTCTGAAGAAACCCTGAAATGTTCTATGAGAAAAAAATAAAGAAGTGTTGTGACCATTTTCCATGCAGTCTCGCTTTTTCTTCTAGGTTCTGTTACAATAAAATTAATGAGTTTTTCTTGGTGCTGGTTCTTGGGAATTTTAATTATGTGGCTGTCAGGATCCCAGTTCCCCACTCTAGTTTGTTAAACAGTTCTCTGTGTAGGAGCATCGGCTGTTCCAGTGTTGCTCCTCACTTGTACCACTGAGAGAAGAGCCAGCCCTTGGGTTTTGTACATCACAGTGGTCTTGGAGTGATCATGGTGCTTTCATACAGCTCCAGGCATGCATTTGTCTGTGCATGGGGATGAGCGTCTGAATCTGTGTGAATCTGAGAATCTCCTCAAAAGTAATTTTGGAAGGTTAGAAATCTTGTGCCATGTTCCTGTGCGCTGTCCTGTGTGTTTGCGTGTTGGCACACTAAATACTTAAAGCCTCCATGCGGGACGGCTCACCTTCCATGTGATTTATACACTCCAACCTTGTCAGAGATAGGCATCGTTTTAAAAGCATGTGGGACCCCTGAATTCAACTTTCTTCCATAAATTCTGTTGAATTAGCAATTTGTACACTGGAGAAACACGGTGCAGGTCATGATTTGGCATGTCATAGCAGCGCTCGTGTCTTTATAGAAACATTATTCATGGCTACTGTGCTTCTCATTACAGAATTAATACATTAATCTGCTACGGGAAGAGGATTTTGCAAAACCTGGTGTCATGGCAATTCAGTATGTCTCTGTATTTATGCTGCATTATATTACAGAGCATTTTAACGTATGTCAGGGTGTCATTATGTTTACGGTGAGTTACAGTTAAGGCTGGTTTTGCTTAGCATGAGTGGCTTACCAGGGAGACCTGTCACTGCGCACATGGTAGATTATAACTAAGTCTTCCTTTATGTTCACTGCCCTGTACTTTCTCTTACAGCAAATGTTACCACAGATTTCCATTCCATATCTTAGGGATTTATTTATATAGAGAGTGGAAAGAACATTGGTTTATTTTCTTTACTAATTTGTTGCTTTTAATGCTTGTCAGCTAAATTTTCATTTTGCAAATAAGCAAAAGAAGGAATATGCAAATCCAGCTTATATTTCTGGAGGTTTCCCCATATCAAAAGGATTCAGATCTAAAAAAAAAAAAAAAAAGAGAGAAAAGCTGAATGAATTTGATTTGGAAGGAACTCAATTATACTTCAGTATTTCTTTACATAGACTTCCTGATTTTCCAACAAAAAAAATCTCATTCTGTAACTCCTTACATTTTTCACCTGGAATGCCTTCAGGTGTTGGAAAAACAAAGTAGGTTTTTGGATATAGCTGCCAAAAATAAAAGCTGCTCACTTCTGAAACTTGAAAATTATTTTCTTCCAAAATCTTTTAAATCAAATTCTCAGGCTTTCCTGTTTTTAATTACAACTTGAAGAGTTCTGTCAGATATGAACTGTTTGCCTGAAAACTTTTGTTTGATGAAAAAAGGTATTTTCCATCCCTGAATGCTTGTCATTTCTTGCAGCAGTGCTTTGGGGTTGTAGGTGAGGCAGGATCCCTCTTACTCAGTATCGTGCAAAAGCAAAGACATTTTCTAGAGAGTTTGGTCAAGTTAATATTTCTTGTTTGCAAATAGGGAATGTAATATGACTTCCTGCAGCATGTATGGTAGCAAAGGGCCTCGTTGCACTAGGTATTTTATACCACATTGCAAGAGTTACTCATGCACCTTAGAAGTGTACACCCTAAATAGAAAGAACAGACAAAGCATCTCTTTGCCTTTTTCCTTCCCCTATTTCATGATGATGAACGCGAAGCTTTGGGCAATGAAAGACCCTATCCATAACATTTTTTTCCCCTCAGTAAACAGCAAGTAGATTTAGGAATATAAATTTTCTTCACCTCCCTGCAAGCATACTTTTGAATAACAGTGGTGGATGCAATATTTGCACAGAAGACAATGACAACCAAATTACAGAGGTTTTTCACACAGTGAGAGACTCTTGCTCGTTCCACCCTATCTTTTAACTGTCCAGGTTTTGCTTTTTTAGCTCTTGCAGAGGCTTAACAAACCCGTCTGATGAATTGCAAAAGACTTCTTGTCCTTCTGTAAGCACTGTGATTGAAAAGCCAATTTACCTATGGAAACGGGACAGTGTATTAACCGTCTCCACCTTCCCCAGATTGGACTCTTGTTCTTTGGGGTGATGCAGGTCCAGCGTGCAGATGAGTCACCTTAAATGAGAGTCACTTTTACCTTTATCTTCCCTGGAGGAACTTTAAAACTGTTCAGTTTGCAGAATTTGTTTAAGTTTGCTAGTTAGATTAGAGAGTGTGCTGAGACTTATTTCGATACTCTCCAAAGAGACATACCTGCTGTGCTTCTGAGCAGCAGGAAAATGTTTACCCAGACCTTACACAAATAAGAGGGGTTTATCGCAGTCATTGCTAATAGCCTGCTTAAAATTTATAAATGGACTTTAGATTACATTTTTAAAAAAATATGAAAAAGCAACATTATAAGAATACGAATATGAAACGGTGAAAACACTGTTGTAATATTTGTTTCCTGTAAACACAGGCGAGTTTGTGAATGGGGTAACTGTGGACTCCAAATGTTTATCATCTACTACAAAGAAACCCCTATTTGTATTTGCACATCTCCAGGACATTTTGCAAAGGAAATTCTTAATCTTCACATATACCCACCCAGCACTGAAATGCAGCCAACTCTGGGGAAGGATTCATGTTATTGTGGAACAGGACCCACAATGAATAAAAAGAAAGAGAGCAGGAATGATACAAAAGAGAATTCCCAAATCCTTGAGCATTCCTGCAATGTATTTCCAGAGACATTTAGCTTACACGTCTTTCTCAGACAGGTGTACAACTGGTCCAAGTCTTCTGCTCCTTGAACTCTATGGTCTTTTCATAGTCCTGCTCACAAGCGGATCACATACCACCCCAAACCTTCTGGGTACTTTGGGAGGCTGTTCCAAAACCTCCTTTGGCTTCGATGCTTAGAAACGTTTGCATTTCCAGCCAACATTCATTTGAGATGAGTTTTTAGCTCTTTGTCCTGGCGCCAGCTTTATCCTGCAGCTAAAATAACTCTTCCTCCTCCCTGCTGCTTGTCTAGAGGAAGAGTCTGTAGACCAGGCATACTCCTACTCAGCTTTCAGTTCAAGCCAGGCTCTTCTAGTCTTTTCTATTAAAAGAAGCTCTTCTTAGCTCTGACAGTTCTTGCAGGCTTTTCCTGCATGCCTTTCATGTCACACTCATCTTGCCTGAGTGAAGGTGAACAGGCTGGTTTGTAACATTCGTGTAAGCTCTCAGCTTACACAAATACAAAAGCTTTTCTCTCTCTACAACAATTATCTCTCCTAATATGTTAGCATCACATTCATCTTTTACACGCCTTCAACACACTTATGGTTATAACCACCCCATGATTAATTTGTAAATTCAGGTTATTTTTCTTTTTCTCCTTTTTCCCAGCTTGTGAGTCACAGAAATAAGGCAAGGAAGAACTCAAAGGAGTGGCTTAACCTGCTGGTTCTTGAACAGATTCGTAAGGTTCAGAAGGGGATCTGCAAAAGGACTGCAGGAGAGAAACCCTCTGACTTCTCCCTCTCACCTTACCACACACGCTCGCACACATACACACACACTGCACTCACACTAATATGCAAATACATAGGTGGAGGGAAATAAAAACAAGCGACCACCATGCTTAAGCCTAATTTACTTGACAGTAAATTAAGTCAGCGCCTTACAGGCCAACTCCTGATTTCACTGCAAAGCTTGTCTTCTGTTTTAAAACCATCCCGAAACTTGAAGGGTCATCCTTGCAGTTCAGAGAAGGTCACATCTTCCCACTCTGGCACGAGAGCTTTTAGCCCAATCTTTTCCTGAAATTCTTCGCCCATGGAAGCTCATCTCCTTACCCACCCGTGCAGTGGCTGGCTGCCTTGCAGGGTGTTTCTCCTCATGTCTACATCTCCCTTGCTGCAGTTGCGGCTCAGGACTTCTTCTTCTGTCCCCATGGGACTTGCCCATTTAGGATATAGAGATGGCAGTTAGATGGCAGCCGTGGTGATGGCAATATAATTTACTGAGAGCTTTGTTTTGTGACGCTATCTCAAGACATTGATAAATTTATGATCTGAAAATGGATAGAGAATCAACAGAAAGGAATAATCCTTGTTATTCACCCAAGAGATGCTCCTTCCTGTGGCGCTGTTTTGAGGCACTTTCCTTTGTGCTGTATCAGTCTCACCTTAACTCCTACCTATGCATTATAGAAATATTTCCTTTTTGTGTTTGAATGTGTGTCTGTATATGCCTCCATGTTTTGGATTAACGAACTCTAACCCTTTGGACTAACAAACTCTTAAAAGAAGACTAAGAAACGCTGGTAGGAATTGCAGATGTTTTTTAGGATGGTGTTTGTTGATGCAGGTAGCTTGCCAGCCATTAGTGAATCCTCTTTTCTCTTTTAACACATCTGCAATTAGCCGGCACACACTATTTCAGTGAGAAGAGAGGTTCTCAGGATGTGGAGTCACACAATCATCTCACCTTAGGCCCGAGGTCCCACGTTGCCCACTTACACTAGGTGTATGAGCCAGCTCCCAAGTCCTCCTGGCTCCCTGTTTACAGTATAATAAAAACTAATTGCTGTGGTTAACGACCACCTATCTGCCAACCTCTTTTGCATGGAGGTCACTACACTGTGGCCACTGAAAATAGGTGGAAAAGGAGAAAGGGATGAGTTTCCGACAGACTGGTGTGTGTCAGACACCCCAACAAATCCCAGGGCAGCGAGGTAGAGATCTCTTCCCAAGGCTTGTCACTTGGCAGCAGGGCAGTGGGACTGTCTGTCCCCAAACAGATGAACCCATGACTCTAGCTTATGTGAAACCTCCCCTTTTAATTAGACGAGCATTTTTACAGAGCTGTTGTGGTTGCTGTGTGTATAAGGCTGAGTTAAGTTATGATTTTTTAATGCCACAAGAGGAAAAAGAAGCCTTTCGCTCAGAAGTGACATTTTCTTTTCATTTTGTCTTTTGCAACTACAATAAATAAAACAAGCATTCCAATTTGAGACTAAAGTTTGTTGTTTTGAACTCCTTTCCTCTAAAAATAAGCCTGGAAGAGATTTTTTTTTTTCCTCCAGACAGTTCAATTTCTGTGAAAACAAAGGTCTTGGGAAAAGAAAAAAGGAAAGTCATTTAATTTTTGTCTTTTATCAGCTGGTCACATGAGATATGACTGTGCAGTCACTGCTGTTCCTCAGTGCCATCCCTCAGAAGGCTCAAATGCCTCATGAAACTCAAACTTATTACCAATACAGGAGCATTTCATCTGGGTCCCATCTAACATGGTTGGTTCTTTCAGTTCTCATTAGCTCAGGATTAGGTGAATAATGAACTGTAGACACCAGAACCAAAGTACTAAGACATTTCAAGCAAGCCTTTTTTAAAAAAGATTCTTGAATATAGGTGTCTAAATTCTGCTTACTTGGCTCTTTAGACAGATATCTGTTATTTTTTATCTTGTTCTTTAACTAATCAGTGACTCAGTTTCCTCTCAAGTTAAATGAGGATAAATAAGGTCATCACTTCAGAGGAGGAGGGAGGGAGGGAAAAGGATCTTGCCAAAATTCTCTGAGGTCCACAGAGATAAAAATTCTCATTTTATCCATTGTCCAAGAGTTTTTGTGATCAAGAAAGCTTGTCCCAAGCTCAGGTTTTTGTTCTATGTGATTCTTCAGCCACAGAGAATAAAACTCCTGCGGTCAAGCACAGTCTAGAGACTCCAGCCCTCCAGGGTAACGCTGTAGAACCAGGAAAGAAAGGTAAGTCTGAACATCAGTAATCACTGATTGTTCACTGAAGTGAACATCAATAATTTCATACTCTTTCCAGGAAAAGCTGAGGAGAAAACACACAGCTCGTTCCTGCTTTCTGTTGGTGTCACCACGGGGAGAAGAGAAAGTTCAAGGGCAAGCCCAAGCAGAGGAGGGAGGAGCTGGGAGGACAAAGGAAGATGCAGCAAGAGCAGACCTAGTGTGGGAAAAGACATGCCCTGACTCAGTCCTCCAAGACACTCATTGTTCCCAGCTGACTATCTTTCGGCCAGTAAGGAAGAGGCATGGCTAGTTCGTAAATAAAATTTGATGGTGAAAATCTTACCCCATCCCCTCTTTCCAGCTCTCATTCACCCCTGTGTAAGAGGTGTGGGAAACGCCCAGGGCTTTGTAATGTAGAGAAGGGGAGATCTGCGTGCTTTTCCCAGCAGGAAGAGACCTGAGATGGGTCTAAATTTGCATTTAGAAATGCTTTTTTGACAGCAATGTTTTCTACTGGGTGTCGAGAGACCCCTCTGGGCTTGGATTATTTTTTAGGGGAAAAGAGCCAACAGCAGCTATTTCATAACCAGAAAGGAGAGATGCTCTGAGGGTGTGCTGTAAAGACTTGAAGGGGCTGTAAATACTGGGGGACATAAGCCAGGGCTGCAAGATGCTTCACAAGCTGCATCCTCTGCTAGGGGAAGGAAGAGTAGAGCGTTTGCATGGGCGTAAGGCAAGAAGAGTCTGTACCCATGTGCTGTGGGAGGCTGCACACACCCTCAACACTCAATAAATGGCAGCGATGGGACATGGCCAAGGACTTGTGTTATTCCTCCTGGCTAAGTCAGAAATGGAAATCCAAAAGAGCTGTCATGGCAGGCTGGAGCTGTGATCTGCCTTCTTCAGGGGCTGCCACAGGAACACGGGAAGATGAAATGTGGTCCTGAGCCATCAAGGATAACATCCTGCTGGAGGAAGTTTTCTTAGGTGCTACAGATTCCTCTAGAGTGTGAAAGCCTGGAAAATATACTTGTTGTGTATGATGGTATTGACTATTTATAAATGCACTGTTGTCAACAGGAATATCTGTGCTGTCTCATGGTTTTGATTTTAATGACAGCCCATGGCTAGGGCATCCATATTTGCGGGATCAAGCTAGTTTAATTTCCTATTACCTGCAATAAGTAGGTATTGTTACAATAAGTATTTCCTTAGCCTACAAATTCAGTGTCTGGTCTGCAGAAGTCATCCATGGTCTTTCCATCATCATTGGTGAGAGGGGTGTACTGCAAGAGACCAGTTCAGCCTACTGTGATGAGGACTCATCTTAGGACAAGGGAGCTGCTGGTCCTTCTGCGTGGATGACAGAGGGAGTCTACAGTATTTATTCTAACATTAACTCTCCTCAAACTAAAGGCACTGCACACAAATTCCCTTTCCCACTGTATTTCATATATCCATTGCTGTATTTGTGTTCAAGAAAAAACAAAAGAAAAAAAAAAACAAATCAGAGACACTCAAAGAGTTAAAAATTAACCTGCTCTTCATTAGGTACCACATTAATAAGTGAACTAATGTTGGATGCTTGAAGTAACAGACCTCAACCCACAAAGTGAGTAATCCCCATTGTAAAAACCTTTTTTTCTTCCCTGTCTCTTATTTTTTGAAGATGCAGGCTGGGAGAAGAGACGAAACCCAAAGAAATATGCTGATGTGAATGCTTGGGCTAATGAGGATCAGAGACTGGGAGGGTGGATCAAGTGGGAAGACATGATGATAAGCCTCATTCCTACCTGTCTTCCTCCAGCCTGGACACAAAGCAAAGATTAGCAGATGGGATAGATAGCATCTGGGATGACTGGATGTACTAGCACTGGTGGGTCCTGGAGGAGCACATTCAACCTGCAGACCTCATGATCAAGTTTGTTTTGACCCTGTGCATTGGATCCTTGTGTCAACAACAGGCATCTTCCCTTAGGAGGTGAATGTCATGAGCTGAGGAGCACGTTTCTTCAAGACATGCTCTTCAGGGCGTAAGAACACGCAGAAAAACCACTCCCCATTTACAGCACTCCAACAAGGAGTCTCTCTGGCTCTGTGATGACTCTTCAGGGACCAAGGGACAGACACACAGTGGGTGATGCATAATTACCCATATGTAAACTCTCAGTGCAATCTGCTGATGACCACTACAACGCCTGCCTGGAAGGTATTAGGCTCTAAGAAGTCAATGGCAGTGGGTTTTTACAGCTCGGGATAGAAAGAACATGTGTTT
Organism: Pluvialis apricaria; assembly: GCA_017639485.1. NCBI lineage: Eukaryota > Metazoa > Chordata > Aves > Charadriiformes > Charadriidae > Pluvialis > Pluvialis apricaria. Next base: position 168,406,743 of record CM030008.1, read on the forward strand.
TTAGCTCTGGATGTACTTTCATTGTTCAGGTCCAGGAACCTACAGACTTGTAAGTCCTCAGCATCAGTGCTGTTCTGGTCTATATGTAGTACTAAAATGGTGCTAAATTGTATATTGACCTCGAACTTCCTCCTAGCAAAGGACAGGGGGAAATTTGTTCAAATTCTCCTGCACCTCTGCTCCCATTCACAAAGTGAAATACCACTGTGCACAGGGCAACAGTACACTCTGATCAGCAACGAGATGAAGATCTGCCTGGCAAAACTCAGCTGCTAATGTGTAAGTAAGATAAAATGAACAGTAAGCAACCTGATATCTCTAGAAGATTGAAAAGGACAGTGGATTTCCTGGACAGGCTCTAAGGTGAAGTGATGAAATATTGACTGACCTCAGACATGGCACCGCAGCACTGAGTGTAAAGCGAGCTGTCAGGGCAGTCAGGGATAGATGAAACAGCAAAGCACAGTGAGGCAAAGCTGGAGTGCTTGGTGGGACCAAGCGGACTTTCATCTGACAGTGGGTAGCATGAAGCTGGGTGAATCTTTGTTAAATATTAAATGAAACACAGATCAGATCTTTAGGAGTAAAAGACAAGGAGATCAAGGGTGGTTCTGGAACACTGAAACGATGGCAGACAGCATTGTCTGAAATTCTTGTCTCTACTTGTTTACTAGCAAATGCAAAATTAAATAGCTCTGTACCAGACTGACATGATGATATCAGAGATGGTATTCTCAAAGGTGAATTTCAGTGAAAAAGGATCCATAAAAGAATGGGACATCAAGAGATGTGCCCTGGAATAATACATAGCACCCTTTGCCTCATACAAATCATACAAGTCATACAAATCAATAGTCGGGGCGTGTCACCCAGTGCATTGCTGAGTTACCATCTGTCAGCTGGGCTGGCATGGATGGTTTTGTGAGGTTCACCTCAACTGAAACACCTTGAAGATGGTTTAAGCTATTACATTTTACTTCATACCTTGGGTCTGACTCAGAGCGTAAATAGAGTTGGGTACCTGGGTTCAGTCAAATTTGGGCTGTTAGACTATGGTGAAGTGATCACCATGGAGCACCTGATGACCCGCTGTCAAACTAGGCATGAAATTACCTCGGTCATTTCACTCATTACTGTGAGTCATTTCCAGCTCTTTTCTACTGCCAAAGGTTTTGGTTCAGTCATTTGTGAAGGGGTGTAAATCGCTCATAGATGAACGGTATCACATCATTTTCCATAGTCGGAACTGAAATGGACACTGACCTAAAGTAGTTCAACCAGAACAGGTCTGAACTTGGCTCTTCTATCCATGTTGTGACCTCTGCTTCTAGATACACAGCTTTACTATCCATATATGCTGATCTCATGTTCCCTGCCGGAATTTAATGCACTTTATGTTTAAGACCGTACTAAGACCACGTATTGCAAATGGCTAATAGATGTGCAAGCACCTACTACTGTGTGTAAAGATTGAGACTGATGAATGAGCCTGCTAACAGGAGAGACCAGACCTTGGATCCCTACTCAGTACAGACAGGCACCCCACGGCAAACAATTTGAATCCAGCCCTTACTGTTCCCCCTGGTTGTATAGTGCAGAGAAGAGGGTTCAAGTTTGCCAGTGCTCTCCTGATCAGCTTTTGCAGCTGTTAAAATTGTGTTTCACTGAAAGACATTGGTTTATTGAAGCCAAAATACTTCTCATACATCCTTTTTGATAGGAAGGTGTTTAAGCAGATTGTCTGATTAGGCTGAGAGAGGAACACCTGAATCAAAAGTCGGCCATTCATCACTCCAGTTTCTGAAAACAGAGATGGTTTTTGGAAGTCTAAAATTCTCCTGATTATGATTCCAGAGGTAATAACCAATCATCTGTGCAGGAGAGCAGAGGAGAGCTGGCAGGACAGAGAGGTGTCATATGCCAAAGACAGACACAAGTTTGGTCTTGCTGGCTTTTTTATTTAATCTTAAAGCTTGTAAATTTTCCATTTCTTTTTAAAGCCTGACTTATAGCTTGGGAATTCAGGGGGAAAAAAAAAAGGGCCGGGGAGGGGGAAGCTTCTGCTCCTTTTCTCACAGAAAGCAAATAAACAAAACAAGCTGGAGTACAAGCAAGTGATTTGGTTGGAGATATGAGAGAGCAGAGGTGAAGCTCTTCAGGTCTCGGCGCAGAAATGCTAGGTCTACCATCATTCCCTTGGACCCAAAGCTAATTTCCAGTTGGACAGCTGTTGGGATAACTGGTCTTTACGCTGTGTCATTGAAGGCGGGTGATGTAGCGCTATCTGTGTCCTTTCCTAGCAGACTATTGCTCATAGCCTGTGACTGATACAATTTCAAGGAGTTTCTCTAGGCTTGGGGTACAGGCGTTGTTTGGAATCCTCCAGGCTTAACAAACGAAAGGTAGAGTCAATATTTCCTCAATTTGTTTTCAGATCTTATCATTTGTGGATGTAGGGGGATAGCAGACTGACTGATGACTGGTTGAGCCCAGCAGTACTGCAGCCCAATGCTTATCACTTCATTTGATAGAATCATAGAATCGTCTAGGTTGGAAGGGACCTTTAAGATCATCAAGTCCAACCATCAACCTAACGCTGCCAAAATTAAACCGTGTGTCTAAGCACGACTTTTCATCGCAGCCTGCTGCTGTGTCCCTTGCTGTACTGTTTATATTTTGAGGTATTACTGCTGTGGTACCTAGCATGCAACAGGCACCTTATTATTCATCGCTTTTGTAGGGGGAGTAATATTAAGCCTGAAAATTTTTTGGTGGGAATGATAAGTGAAATCCCTCTTTACCACTGAAAAATCAGAAACGTCATAATCTGTGAGTGAGGGTTGTTCTGAAACAACCCATCTCTGGGTGTAATTACAGATGAAGGCTGGAACGCGGCTTGGCAGCAGCTGCTGACTGGCACTGTAGTCTTGCTATATAGTTCGTGAGCGGTCGCTGAGCCCATGCATATTCATAAGCAGTGTGTTGGGAGTGGTGATAAGAGGTTCAGAGAGATTCATTCAATAAAGTCCAGACCACACATCCACCAGCCCAAGTGAGTGGGTCTGATCTTGAGTGAAAGAATCACAATGGGGGAGTAGAGGGAGAGCTAAAGTGAGATAACTTGGCGTGGAGAACAATGCAGTAAAAGAGTGTTTTACTTCATGCCATGAAGCAAATCCTGGAGCACAGGAGTGATGGCAGTGCTGCAGTTAAACACCCCAGTTGCTTGTAAATAAATAGTCGTTCAAGGAGGACTTTCAAAGGCACGAGCAAGTAAAAGAGAGGGAGTTTGGCTCAGTTCGTGGAGCAAGCTCACATGGGAAGACAGAAGCTGATACAAGCCAGCAACAAATGTCTATGTCTTCATCTCCCACTAAGGAGTAGTTGAGCCCACACAGTGATATGTGGCAATGCCTGTTGTTGGTACAACATAAACACAAGTGCTTGCTCCGGGCTGCTCTTTACACTCTTGTCCTGCAGATGGGACCCTACAGAGAGATGCACCCCACCAAGTCAATGCAAAGACAGCGCAGAGCCATCAACAACTCTTTTAATCATTCAAAACTGAGGGCGAAAGAGTCACCCACTTCTAACTTGGCTCCTCGGCAGCAGGGAGTAGTGAATCCTGGTTGTCACCCATGGGTAAGATCCTTGTATCCGGACACAGGTTGTCTGCTGACGTCTGCTGTGGACAAAAGCCTTTGGAGAGAGAATGTGGTGGTGCCCACTTGCCCTGGAGAAGTTCTGTAGAGTTCTAATGAATTTTTTTTTAATGCAGGCTCTAAACCATGCCCATATATTGTGTGTGGTTCATGTTACACGCTCTCCTAGGTTTTCTGTGAAGACTACTTTGGTGGTAAACAAGGGGAACGCAAACAGGAACAACCACAGCATTGAGATACCAGTCTGCCACACAGGGAAGCCAAATACACAGCTTGCACCCAGCAGTAGCTTCTCTTTATTATCATAGATATTACAGTCGCATTTAGCTCTGACTGAGGCCCTGTTGTGCTGGGCTCTGCGTACACACGTAATGAGGCGGTTTAGGAGAGATTCGTCAGGCAAATGCAGCCATCTGTGACAGTCACCCTGAACTCCCTTTGCAATCAACAGGCCCTTCCAGAGGGTAATTCCTCTCGTCCTAAAGTAGCCAGCCAAACAACGAGAGATGAATCATGTTTTAAAATGCCTAGTTTTCTCCCTCTATCAAGGGGTGGTAGAACAGTAGAGGTCTAAAATGCATTTCTTTACATGTATTAGAGATGAATCACATATCCTTCTCCTTTCACAGGTGCTGAACTTGGGTGCGACAGCATTTGCTATAGGCCACACAGTGAGTAAGTGCCAGATGACTGTTTTGCTGCCTGTTCCCAAGGTGTTAAATTCATCCAAGGCTGCTTTCCTTCTTCCCAGGAAATATTGTCCATTCAGGCATTCAAAGCAGTCTCTTTGTATAAAAAAATTATGCCCTGTTCCTCTGGGGTAGGCACTTGGTACAGACCCACAAGGAGATTTTGGCTCTGTCCATTCTTGGAGACAGTAGGCAGAAACGGTCATTTCCTAGAGTCCATCTCTCTATGCGAGCACCAGAAAAAGCAAACAGTGCAACTGTGGGTCTCTCTGTGCCCTCAGGTATCCGAAAAGCTGCAAGATCCTGACGTGCAGATGGCTCAACAGTGTGGTTAGCTGTTGTTCTGAAAGGAGACAGGGTGGTGTATTGGAGGTCAAGAATTTAAGAGTAATGTCCTGGAAGGCAAAGACAGAGAAACAGCTCTGAGCATTGTCTTCCCAAGGGGCAAATCAGGAATAAAAACCAGGCACTGGGCTTGGAGAGGATGGCTGGGAGAGAGAATTGCAAAATGCCCACTGGAGCTTTGAGCAAGAGCTTGGCGTGGGCAATAAGTACTGCTACCACCTTGGCAATCCCCTTGCCTTGCTGGTAGGGCTGAGGCTCCCTTTTATTGCATTCAAGTGGCACATTTTAATGAGAAGTAGCTATGTTAATTGCTTGGGATGTTCCTTCCCGATAAGTCCCTTCCAGAGCTGCTTGGTAAATGGGTCCCTTTTCAGGCCACACAAGCACTTTAAAATATCTCCAGACACTCACTTGCTGCCTGAGAAGAAATCCACTACCCCAGCTGCATGCTAAAGAAAGGCTGCACACTCTCATGTCTAACACGATTGCAACCCAGAGCCCAGTTACACAGCAAAACAATCACGGAAGTATCTACAGTAGTGCAAGGGAATCTCACCTGGGGATAAGTCTTTGCCCGAGGACCCTGTGATTTGATGTGAGCCTGCTGAAGTCGAGAGGAAGAACTTGAAAATTTTGCTTGGCTTGATTTATTGGGTTGACCTGATTAGCCTGGCCAGTTTTGGACCCTTGCCTTTCCAGAGCAGGAGAGGTTTCCTTGAAATTCTCCAATATATAAGTTTAAAGAATGCAGCGTTATCCACAGGATCTCTTAGATCATATACACGTATAATTTTCTCTTTCCTTAACACTTCTTAATAGCATCACAGGCTATTTGCGCTCAGACTTCGCTGTAACCGGAAAGAGAAGTACCTCCTCCAGAAGCAGTTATGGCTCACTGTCTCTTCCTGCCCTTTTAAAAAATAGGCTTTCAGTCTGGAAAGTCCAGAGGAATGTCAAAGCATGGTGCCATTTCAGCTGCTGAGTCCTACCTTTTTGCAAACCAGCAATTGAGTTACAATTTACTTTCATCTTCATTTCAGAGCCTGGGGACGGTGCTGCGCTGTGCTTAGAGTCTGAGACTTACTGTAACAAGGAAAAAAAAAAGAAAAATCACATCAAAGCTGTCATTCCCTTTGGCGAGCGATTGTATTATAGGTGCATGAGGTGTGCTCTAAAGTCTCTCCCCATTTACTTCTCTATCTTCTGCCTGCTGCAGATTTCTCTATTGCTCATTCATAATGAATTCTGCTGTTTCATGGAATAGACCCACATTGGGCTGCACCAGGATGGCGGTGTCTGTTTGGATTACCTTTGGGAAGGTGTTAATGAGAGGTGGCAGGGCTATTACAGAGACAAGCAGCTCTGGGGAAGAGCTATGTTTCAGCTGAACACACCTGGGATGCCCAGAGCTGACAGTGATCACATTATGCAATTAAAAAGCGAAGTTCAGGAAGTGTCAGGCGGTGCAGCACTTGGTCTGCAAAGCATCCAGGAGAGCCTCCTTCACATCCCATTTATTGTGGGAGGGATACAGCTCAGAAGTGACATTGCTTTTTACCCATCTGCATTCCCCCATCAGAAACAGGATGCGCAAACTGAAAGCCCACTCTAACTAAGTACAAGTCCTGCTAAATACTTTCAACAAGGTTTAGAATCATAGAATCTTAGAATGGTTTAGGTTGGAAGGGACCTTGAAGATCATCTAGTTCCAACCACCCTGCCCCGGGCAGGGACACCTCCCACCAGCCCAGGTTGCTCCAAGCCCCATCCAACCCGGCCTTGAACACCTCCAGGGATGGGGCAGCCACAGCTTCTCTGGGAAACCTCTTCCAGTGTCTCACCACCCTCACAGAAAAATAATTTCTTCCCCATATTTAATTTAAATCTCCCCTCTTTCAGTTTAAAACCGTTACCCCTTGCCCTATTACTACACTCCCTGATCAAGAGTCCCTCCCCGTCTTTCCTGTAGGCCCCTTTATGTACTGGAGGGCTGCCATAAGGTCTCCCCAAGGTCTTCTTTTCTCCAGACTGAACAATCCCAACTCTCTCAGCCTGTCTTAATAGCAGAGGCGCTCCAGCCCTCTGATCATCTTCGTAGCCTCCTCTGGACCTGCTCCAACAGGTCCATGTCCTTCTGGTGTTGGGGTCTCCAGAGCTGGACGCAGTACTCCAGGAGGGGTCTATTGAGAGCAGAGCAGAGGGGCAGAGTCCCCTCCCTCACACTGCTGGCCACGCTTCTTTTGATGGAGCCCAGGATGCAGGTGGCTTTCTGGGCTGCGAGTGCACATCGTCGGCTTTAAATCCTGTACATAACCAGTAGGTTTTTCCAGTAAATTTTCACTCTGATTTGCTTGAGGAGGTGTTGGGAGGTGGGGCAATTGTCAATAATTCAATGCTAAACTGGACTTAAGTCAAGTCCCATGAGGAACCGAGGGAGCTAGTACAGCTCAATGGGGTGGGGGATCTTTCATTTGTTGGATCCAAATCCAGGGCCTGGGAGCCAAGTGTAGATACAAGCAGACTAAAAATATGGTGCAAACATAGATTATTAGGATAAGTGACCATGGGAATAGAACAGCTTTTCTATCAGCTAGGTCTTTCTGAAAAGGCTGGGAGTATTTCAAAAGATAATTATTACAGAAGCACTCTCTGTTGGGTAGATACAGGAATTGTTGGGAGAATTTAATAACCTGTATCATGAAGTAGGTCAGTCCAAAATTTGCAAAAGTTAGGAGAGGCTGTTAGAAGTCAGCAAGTCTTTTCTAGCTTTGCACTTTCCTCGGGCTGGATAAAAACTGCTCATATATGAAGCCTATGATGTGTAATGGTCTTCTGAATGAACCACTTCAAAACGACTCTGCACTTTGCCAAGAGCTCTGCTAGAGCAGATGAGTCAAATTTACCTCTTCGCTCATAAAATGAAAGTCAAGTCCACCTTTCCTTTTGTTTTTCTTGTTTGGCTTTTTTTGTTGGTGTAATTTTACACCGACACCCCGACTCAGCCCTACAGCGAATGAATTTACCGTTATTGAATTTTACAGCTGAGGTGAGCTTTGGCTGTATATTTTCATAAATGTTCTGTTACAGTCACTGAAGAGCAAACAGTTGATTCAGTTGTAGAATTCCATTTAAAATACCAAGGATATTGTGTTGTCCTGCATTTACCAGTCAAGAAGGTTATGGGTGGCAACTGAATTGACTCCCTGGAGTCAGCACAGAATATTTTTCACCAGAAAAGTCATGGATCAGGGACTCTTCTGTGGAGTTGCCAGCTAAGCTCACATTCATTCCTCCATTTGGAGTAAAAAATATTATATGAAGAGCTAGTGACAATGACATACGATCACCCAAAGTAAAATCAAATCCAGTTTTACAGCTGACTTTCTAGAAAGCTCACTAGTTAAAATAGGCATAAAATGATGGAGCATTATGTGGCAGAGAAAAATAATCAAACAAATTTTTAGGGAGGAAAATCCGATGTTCAGGTTGGAAACAGAATGAATGTTGTTTTATTAATTTTTATTCTGAGATCTGACAAATTTAAGAAGGCTGCAATAATAATAATCTGCTTTACCAACTTTCCTTCTACCAAACAGTCCCTATCTGTCCGTATGCATAAGATGCCAGCTGGAAGTGTGTGTTGGGTACTGACATACAAATTATTAGCACAACATGTATTTTTCTTTCCTTGAGAATGTCTATATCCAGCCTGGAACAGAGTGTATTATTCCTGTTCGTATTTATCTCATTAGTGCATTTACATGTTGTCTCCCCTTCCTCCTCAAGAAAACCAAGTAATGGAGAATTCCAGGGCCAGATTCTCATTCTTGTTTTCCTTGAATATAAACCTTACCCTTAAGCATATTTTTCTACAATTTACAAAAAAAATGAAAACCGTTTCATAAGTATGAATATCGATTGTCTTCAAAACATTTTAGTTCAATATTGAGTGCCTTTTCACTCTGTGCTGTGAATAACTTTCCTGAAAGGAGCTGAAAGAGAATATATATATAATATTGTGGAAGACTCACAAAAAGCTCAGGAAGCAACAACAGCTAGACTTAATTTTGATTTAAGATTCAACCAAAAAAGAACATTTTAGCTAACAACAGATGAGTTCGCACCTCCTGGCCACTGCTTCATTTCCGAGTTCCCATTTCTTTCCTTTTTCCCACCCATTAGACTGAAATGTCCTTTGCAAAACAGGGTCCCTTTGATATTATATTAACCATACCAATATCCAGCTGAGCCTGGCTACCTTGGCTGAACAAGGCAATATATACACATATGTATATACAAAAATTACATTCTGATTTAATCTAGATCTGCAGTCAGAATCAGGTACATGAAGGCTGTGGCACGCATTTGTGCTGCGATTTTAATTTTCTCCAGGAAGGTTGAGTAGGAACAGAAGACAAGTTAGGAGCTTTCTCTTAGCTTTCTTCTCCTCTCCACCAAAATCCCTTTCAAAACAATGTGAGCTCTTTAAGTATTGAGTATTGAGCTCTGCTTGGTTTCTGCTAGCTCACAGGCTGTCTACTCACTTTGCTGCTTCTAGGTAACCTCTGTACACATCCGTAATAAAGTCTAAATCTATTTTTGTTGTTGGTTGGGGTTGGTTTTTTTTTGCATTTTTGCCATTTCATACCAACATGTTCCGTTGGTGAGAAGCACCAGAACTGATGCATGTTCAGTCAAGGACCAAATGCTTTCCCTTATGAGCCCCAGATGGCAATTATTCCTTTGAACAAGGCACTGGAGGATAAGGCTGCACGAAAAACAGCCAACACTGGGTGTGAAGTTGAATGGTTCTGGGTCATACTCAAGGACAGCAAACCTACTTCTTTTTATTGCTTTTTACAGCCAGGGATTTTCTTTAGTTTTCCTTATCATAAAATTTAACCATCTCTGCTGTCTGTGACTGTCCTTCCACTTACGGACAGGGATAACGTTGCTGCTATCGGTGTTGCAGGACCACCCCATAGCCCAGTACAAAATCAAGGCTCTTCTGGATCAGGTTATGGGTAATGACAAGACCCTTTTTGCCCTGCACAGCCATCGAATAGACAAGATGAAGGGAGGAAATGGAGACCTGGGGAAGAAAGCAATTTTCCCAAGGTCTATGAGAAGCCTGGCAGCAGAACTAGCAAAGGAGGTAACCCCTTCAGGCACTCCGTTCATCTCCTGCTGTGGTGGCCCATATGCAACCTCATGCTCAGGGAAGATCTGCCTGCTCCCTCTACAGCTCCATCTGCTCCTATGCTGCTCTTTCTCCTGCCCGGTTGAGGGCCAGGCAAAACTGGGAGAAAAATAAGAAATTCTGGGTCTGGACCTTGGCCCACTGACATCCAAAGCTCTCAGATGGTATTGTTTAGCATCTGTTGTTGCTGCTCTGAGGCTTTTTTCTAAGGGATGTCCAACTTGAGGGCATCCATGGGGCTCTCCCTGTTTGGTTTTGGCCTCTATAATTTTTGGTGGGCAGCTGTGAAGGGAACAGAGACAGCAGTTAAAGATTCTAGGACTGGTGTAAGATCCCCTTTCTCTCCCTGGAAAGAGCATCCTGATCTCTTTTTCCCTTTTCTCCCCTGCTGGCCATGTTCCACACGCACATACCCAATTAAGTCCAGAGATGCTTTTTCATTAACAGAGCTGAACTAATGTCACCTGTTTTCCCCTTTATCATTTTGATAAGCTCCATCTGTCCCAGGGGGAGGGAGGGAAGAGTTTCAGAGTATAACGATGGACTGCTGGAGCCATCTGAGGAAGAAAACCAGAAAAAAGCAATGCACACACACAAAAAAGGGAAACAGAACTGTAAGGGGGGGTTGGTGGTTCAGCCATGGTGTTGGTACAGACAAGCTGGGTAATAGATTACTGACTGGTGCTCTGTCTTTGCAAAACGCCATTAATCATGACTATTCCCTGGCTTGATTTATTTTTAAAGACTGCAGTAAGCAGGCAGTATCTGGGAGGGAAAGTATTCAAGCTTCACATATGTCAGGCAGAGAGAGCAGAGCGCGATGGGAACAGGCAGCAGACGGTGAGCTTCAAAGGAACAGACAAATAAAAGCCCCCTGCAGCAAAGAATGCCTCAGAGACAAAATGGGAAGCCTACAGCCTACGATGCTATTCCGGAAGATTCTATTAGTAGGCTCTAAAACTCCAAGTAGGAGAGTTGGGCTGGTCTGTTTTAAAGGGACATGGAGGAGAGTTTTAGACTATCCTAGGCAATTCTTAATCCCTGCCAAAACTAAGTGTTTGTCATGTTGCAACCTCAATGATATTGGTTTTGTCTGGCAAGAAACACATCCATTCACACTGGAGAAACAATCTAACACAGTGAGAGTGAGATGCTTGTAGCCACCTTCCATTTCACAGTCCCATGTAGCCAGGCCTGGATATTAGGTATTTGTGGCGCAAACATAGAATCGTAGAATGGTTCCAGTTGGAAGGGACCTTAAAGATCACCTAATTCCACTCCCCCTGCCATAGGCAGGGACACCTCCCACTAGACCAGGTTGCTCAAAGCCCCATCCAGCCTGGCCTTGAACACCTCCAGGGATGGGGCAGCCACAGCTTCTCTGGGAAACCTCTTCCAGTGTCTCACCACCCTCACAGGAAAGAATTTCTTCCCCATATCTAATCTAAATTTCCCCTCTTTCAGTTTAAAACCGTTACCCCTTGTCATATCGCTCCACTCCCTGATCAAGAGTCCCTCCCCATCTTTCCTGTAGCCCCTTTAGGTATTGGAAGGGGCTATAAGGTCTCCCTGGAGCCTTCTCTTCTCCAGGCTGAACAATCCCAACCGTCTCAACCTGTCCTCACAGCAGAGGTGCTCCAGCCCTCAGATCATCTTCGTGGCCTCCTCTGTCCCCACTCCAACAGGTCCATGTCCTTCTTATGTAGGGGGCCCCAACACTGGACACGGTACTCCATCATGGACTCTCTTCTGTTTTTGGTGCCACCTGTTGACCTGATCTGGGACCTCTTCACCAACAGAGCCAAAGGCTGAGGACTCAGTCCTCTAATTAGGCCCTGTACCCGCTGAAAGCACACGATGTAGGGTATCTTTTGTTACAGGAGAGCTACAAAATGCAAGACACCTTTATGTGTATTACAGCTATGCTTGGAGGCCTGGCAGGCATAGAAGCCTCCTACCAAGTGGTAGTGTGTGTGTGTGTGTGTGTGTGTATAAGCACCTCAGGAGCTCACAGTCTGAATAGACGAAGGTATACGAAGATGAAAGATGGGTTTGTTTCAACAGGAACCAGCTCTAGGAATGGGATTTCATCCAGTTTTAGCTTCCAAAAAGCTGAGAAGACGATCCTTTTCAAAATTCACTGCATCCTTAAGCAAAATCATGAAATGGGACAAAAAGTCGTTGGGAGATACCTTTCTCTCTCTGTTGTCCAGACAGAAAACCAAGCTATCTTATTTGCATCAGGTGGTTAACTTCTAGAAAAATTTCAGCCTCTTTTTATGAGTTCTCAAGCTACTATTTCCTCTTTCCCCCCATGGTGGGTGAGGGGGAAGAAACCAATGGTCCTCTGGCTGCATGTGTTCCTTATGAGCTGTTCAAGTATGCCTGCAATGCAAGACCACCAATATTAGCTTTATATTTTCACAGTAACAACAGAGCTGAGTTGGCGTGTGATTAACACTGTAGTTCTGCCTGAGTGGCCAATCTGGGCCAAACCGTGACACAGGTCAACAAAGCAGCATCTCACATGAGGCTAAACAGGCAGCTAAGCCATTCAGGGACTGGTGGGGAACCTGGGGCTCTTAGACAAAAACACTCATCTAGAACTGAGTCATCATGACAGCATTAATGATAGGGGATAAAGTCAGGGAAATAATGAGAAAATGCTTTTACTACAGCATTACAGAAAAAGGGCAAAATGCAAATTAGGTCACTATTGCTGAGAATAAGAGGTGAAGGAATGGATGAATTTGATTAAAACTGGGAATCTAGGCAGGCTGAAGCTGCAGAATAATGCATTGTTTTCCCTTGAAAAATCCAAACCCAAAGTGATAAATACATATATTGGCGAGTTAAAAATGCTCTCTTCCAAGGACACATTTGGACTCACTTGTTAGAGACATTTTTAAATGCTCAGCATGTCACTCCAGATAAGTGGGAAAAAATCTAGGGAATAAACTACTAATCAGGATAGCTGCTTTTCTAGAAGACTCCTGAGCTGGCCTAAAGGCTGGTAACAGCCGCAGAGTGGGAAAAGACAACCCAATGAACTCCAGGGCCAAGATTCTTTTGGGGAAACCTCCTACAGAAATAGGTTCTCCAAGGTCTGAAAGCTCCTTGGGGTGCAATTTAAGGTCTCAGACCTTAAGTAACTTTTCTGCAGTCATGTTGTGTCATCTCTCTCTCGGCAGGCACAACCACACCTGTCCTACATCTCTACTGAGTCCTGAGCCGGCTATAGTCAGTCCCACATCTATAGCACATGTGTAATCACCTCCTCATTACAGGTATGAAGGAGCAGAGCCTTGACCCCAAAGCCTGTTTCACCCAGTGTGAATCTTTCTATTGATGTGTGTAAGGCTCTGGAGTGGAGGGTAAATGTGCGTGGAGACCTTTCCTCCTCCTTAGCCTCCTGAGTAGATTAGGGATGAGATGTCTTGCTGGGAAGAATACAAAATGCATGAACTCCACCTAGACACAGAAAGGCTCAGCTACTGACCTATATATTTGTTGCACGCAGAGAACAGTGGTTCAGCACCTCTCTTCATCATCCTCGCTCCACAACTTGACTCAGAGCCTCCATTGCATGACACCAGCACCAGTGTGGAAAACCTGCTTATTCAAAAGGATGTGAAAAGTGCTTTGGGTTTGTTTGCTTGTTGGAGTCTGTAAGGGTATTTTCCCTTTTAAAATTCTGGTTCTGTCTTTCTTTCTTCTCATCACTTAGTACCTGGGAGTCTAATTTTTAAAGTTAATGGTAGGGGAGTACTCATCATGCAGATGCTAAGGAAGCAGTCTCCTTAGCAACAGCAGCCATGGAAGCACTCAGATCTGATTAGCTCTTCAACCCATTCATGTCCCTTGCACTCCCAGCAGTGTCCTGCCTGAGGAGTAAGTTGGCCTCTGTATTATTTTACATGTCCTGGGGTATAGATAATTCCCTAGCGAACATTTAAGCTTAGCCTTATCAGAAATCTTTTAGCTTCATAATTGGAAAATGCACCTGTTGAAAACTCAGCTTCACTGTTCAGAAAAACAAGTCCCAGAAAAGATATGGAAAGAAGAATATTCTTGAATTATGCAGAGAACAGGTACAGGTGAAAGCTGAGGAATTTTCTTCAGTGGTGGTCCTCTGCAGTGATATAATTCACTCAGCGAAGTTCAGCTGTAGAAAGGGAGAAGCTTACTCTCTGAGGTCCATTTTTGCTTGAGGGGTGTTAGCTATTGCAACAGAGGGATTTGCTTGTAGGGTACAGGCAAGTACTCTCCAAAGCCATAGCTGCCAGATATTCTGGGAGCGAGCTGCATTTCCATGGCTGCTGCTGTCTCTGGCTAATGACCTACTGCAGAGACCTAGGGCAGGTCTCAGTGGAGTTGAGAGATTTATGTAATTCAAAAGAGGACATTACTGGGTGTAAAATAAGCCTGATGAGTGGGAGGACAGACTAGACAAGAAAGGGGTATGCAGTGAGAAAGTCCTGGTGCAGAAAGTATGTTTAATGAATTAATAAAATCCATACAAAGAAAACAGACTGGATCACAGCAGCAACTCTGTTTAAAGCATGGTCCTATGGACAGTTGTATGAGCAAACAAGGAAGGAGTCAAACTGAGCCTCCTGGATCTCAGAGGGTGTCAGTCATAGGAAGGAATGTGGGAAATTTTTACATCAATTTTTGCCACCCAATTTCCTTTATTCCGAAACTACACTCTGGGGGGTGACATAGAATCATAGAACAGTTTGGGTTGGAAAGGACCTTTAAAAATCACCTAGTCCAACCTCCCCTGCAACAAGGAGGGATTTCTTCAACTAGGTCAGGTTGCTCAGAGCCCAGTCCAACCCGATCTTGAACGTTTCCAGGGATGGGGTACTACCACCTCTCTGGGCAACCTGGGCCAGTGTTTTGCTACCCTCATCGTAAAACATTTCTTCCTTACATCTAGTCTAAATCTACCTTCTTTTAGTTTAAAACCATTAGTCCTTGTCCTATTGCTACAGGCCCTATTAAAAAGTTTGTTCCCATCTTTCTTATAAACCCCCTTTAAGTATTGAAAGGCCACAATAAGGTCTTCCTGGAATGTTCCCTTCTTCAGGCTAAACAAGCCCAACTCTCAGAGCCATGAGCCTGCATAGTAAGAGCATTTCAGTACAGAAAAGGATTCTGCAAGCAGGAAGGGGCTGTCTTGTTCTCTCTAGCCATTGGTAAAAAAGCCCTGAGTTTAATTGGTTGGAGAAAGTGTGAGGTCTCCACCACTAGAAGAGCTTTAAAAATGATGTAGAACATGATCTGTGCGTTGCAGCGTGGCAATAAATGTTCTCCTGAAGCAGGTGGGCAATATGATCCTGCAACTCTCTGTGGTTGCGTGATCCCCCAACAAATGAAGCAGAGTTTCCCAGATTTCCTTCTGCAATGCCACTGAATATGCCAGCACAAAACATCTGGCGCTCTTGCAGAAGACAGCACAGGAAATGGGTAAGTGGCCACTTCCCTTCTCATAGCATGGGATTAGTTACAGGAAAGTCTTCGCCAAGTTTTAGTGGGAGACAGGTTATGACTCATTGTGTTGCAGGACCAAAGAGCAGCAGGATTCATAGTTGACACCGTTATCAATGTTTCCTGCAGGGACACTTATTAAACCACTACCCCAGGAGTGGCAGCTCCTGCTTGACTTGCAATCAGTTTTGGCAGGGACTCACTGAGCCTGTGAGGAGCGGCGCCAAGGTCCTAGTGGACAGCCATTGCCACCGTCACTGCATGGTAGTCATAGCCACGTCACACTGCTTTTTATATCTTGCAAGTTTGTGAAGTCTGACGCTTGGTCCTTCACTATCTCCCCTTCATGCTCCCTTGGCACTCCACAGTCCTGCCCTCAGCATATTTACTGTGTCAGAGCTTTTTAATTTGAAGATTTCTCTCTAATCTTTCAATCTCGTGCATGGACAGGCTCCATTTCAGATCCCAGGCTCCACAATGGCGGGCACAGAACACTTCATGAACTTCTTCCAGTGGCGAGTTCATCCTTTCAGCTCCTCAGATTTAGTCAGGATGTTGAATAACCCAGCAATTTCTCTTCTTCTCTAGCCCAAGAACAAGCAACTGAGCAACAAAAGAGAAAGGGAAACCATCCACCTACAGAGCAGCTCTGATGGCTTTGTTTCCTGGCTGGCTTATGGGAAGAAAAGCACAGCAGCAACAAAGGAACCGTGAGAGGGATGCTTTTCTGGGGGATGTTCAAGATGAGTTGCTGGAGAGTCCTGAGATCACTTGCCTAACAGGCAAATCTGAGGCTTTGTTTCAGAGAAGTTAGGGCTGGATGCAGTCATGACATGATATTCTTTGTACTGGGGAGATTTCTTTATCACATTCCCCCACAAATATACATGCTGCACTGGGGGACCCTGTGTGTTCCCAAAGAGTCCCCTCTGCTTGTATCTCCCTGTTTAAATCCACCCTGGGAGGCTGCAAATCCTCTGTCTATCCTAAGAGACTTTATGGAGGGAAACTCATTAGATTGATTTTTTGCCTGCATCAATAATTTAATCATTTATAATATGATGGTAAATAAGTAAAAGCAGTCAAAGGGTATAGTTGCTTGACTGAGGCTAGAGGGAAGAGGGGAAAACAACAACGTCAGGGTCTGCAGTCCAGGGAAGCTAAAACATTTTTTATCTTTTCCAGAACTACACTGTTATTAATATCTTCAGCAAATGTAAACTGTCAGGACGGGAATCTATGCAGAAAGCCTCTCCATAGGCACCGTCACCTCCGTCTCGTTTCCATAGAGACTTGGGTCCCTTCTTCCAGCAGTGAAAATCCTGATTGACACTTTGTACCTTCTGAGAGGTACAGCGTCATAGAAACAAGCTCTGAATGTTTATTAAAGTCCCTCATGGCAGGGGGCTGAGCTTTTCAGGGTTTCCTTATTTTATTTATTTTAGAAAATAATCTAAAATATTTTTTTTTCTTTTTCCTTCTCTCATGCCATGGCAAAGGTGCTGGCTTGACAGCTTTGGAGTCTGTGATGACATCTTGATTTCAGCAACCAGGTAAAACTGCAGACAAATGGCTAATTTGCCCTCTGATTGTTAAAGAAAAAGACGAGTAGGAAGGAAAAACAAAAATTGCTTAGTTGCTTCTGATAATCAGAATTGTGAGGGAATGAGCTGTGGGTAGTTTTGGAAGGATCTTCCACAAAAGCAGAAAAAGGTGGTGACCTAAAGCCATGACAGTGTGGAATGGGTGAGACAATTTGGTGGTTTTTTTCTGTACCCTGAATACATTGCACTTTTTGGGGTGAACTGGGCCCATTGAGCGGAGCCACGTCTTTCTTTTCCTGGTCTCGTGACCCCCGTGTGATGCTGGGTTTGGACATTAGGCACTAAGTATGTTCAGTCCCCGAAGAGACATTTCTCGGTGAGCTGGGTGGGTAAAAGAGAAAAAAATTAGTATTGCCAAGCAGACATTTTTGTTCATTTTTGTTGCTTCTAGGCCTTATTTCACACTGCATGTTTTTAGCCAGCACAACTCCACTGTCTTGCTAGAAGCGTTGCCAGACAGTGATTTCTGCTGATACAGGTGACGAACGTCCCAGTTTTCTCGTGGGTGGTTCCAGGAGAAATCGGTTGTCCCCCTATTTTGCGTTGACCCTTGGTGGTTTCTTCTGGGGCCATCCAGCTTTGTCCCAGGAGATAAAGTCCAGCAGGGATGTTGGAAGGGTTCCGTCTCTTTATCTAGTCTGATTTAAGGTAAAAGCAACCAAAAATAGTCAAAAATTATTAGGAAAAATGGGGATTTTGCATGATCTTGATAGATTATATGTGACATATTCTACAAAATTACACTTGCTAGCTGTTCAAATCTTATGTACAAAAAGCCTGCAGGAAGCAAGATTTCCTGGATTTTCATGGCATTCTTCTGCAGTTCCAGATGCTTGGGTTGTACATACAACATGTGATGTTTCATCAGTCTGCGCGCGCTTGCTGATCTATGGTTGAAGCTGTATTTCATTCGTAATGACTGTGATGCGGTAGATGCCTTGTGCAAAGCAGAACCTGGGAGGATTTGAGTGATTTTGTCATGGAGAGGCACCCATGGCTCTGACCTTCAGTGGAGAAGAGGAAGAGAAGGTGCCTGCTCCCTCAGTATCAGAGTGTGGTTCCCAGGAGAGTGTCCATCATGTCATGGAGCAGAATTTGCTGGTGGTAGGTAGCCTGTTTTTCCAGCATTTTCTGTGCAAATTCATAGCCTTCCAGTCCCCTCAGCACTCGCTGTGACAGAGAAGGAAGCCATCTATGTAGGAAGGTGACTTACAGTGTCTCTTCTGTCCCACAGAAGGAGGTTTCAACGCTTCCATTTTACAGCTTGTTAGGATAGTCTAGGGATGTCTGCACCTCCCCATGGGACCATCACTTCTGCATGGACTGTCATTGATGACCTGAATGCCACTGCCTGTGGCTGAGACCCATGGCCCAGTCCATGGTGTTGGAGACAGCTTCCTGCAATTGCCACAGTTCCTATGAGCCTGTGCAGGATTATGGGATGCAACCAGCCCCAGAAATCATGCCCTCCTGCTGGGTCTGAGAGGCAGAGAAGTGCCAGACCCATTGTAGTATTTGTCTATGTGGAGATGTGCATAAAAGCTTATGGCGTTGACTTTTACGGTGGATAGCACGGGCTGGCATAAACGCCTGGTGTCTACAAACCTAATGAGGATCAAGGGAGGAGTTAATTCAACCAGACATGCCTCTCTGATCAAGCCAAAGGGAAGTAGCCGCATTGCATTAAGGTCACCTTAATTCTGAAACAGATTGAAGGCACAAGTCTTAAGTTGCCAAGTAATTTCCTATACAGCCATGCTTTGACTCAGTTTGGATTCACTTTGCTGAAAGTCTCTGTGTAGAGGAGGCCTCCAAGATGAGGGTCCTTGGAACAGGGTAAATTAGGGTCCAGTTTCTGCTTGACTGCAAAGAAACCTTAAACAGCTATGAGAAACAAGTGAGAGTGATTGCAGAGGAAACTGAAGCTGAGCAGTGAAAGCACAGAGCAGTGAGGGAGGTGCTGTCCTGGAAAACCCCACATTGTCCTCTGCTTCCAACACTTGCAAATAGTTCGGCTGTGTGCCTCCTTCTCCACACCTGTGAAATGAGAATGATCTGTTAGATGGATGCGTTTTATGGAAGCAGTATGTCAGTAGGGGTCCTACATGGGACAGAGCTGTCTGCAGCCAGTTTTCCTTCCTGCCTTCACCCTCAGACATTTAGTAAATCCCTCTCTCCAACCTCTGTCTCCTCTGGGAAAACCAGGACGCCCACATTCCAGATGTCCCCAGTGACGCTAGGACTGCAAAGCATACAGGTTGTAACAAAGAGCTGTTGGCCTTTCACTGGCTGGAGAAGTCACTCAATGTCTAAGTTCAGCCTGAACATGCACAGCAACTCAGCAGTTGTTCTCATCACCATAAGAGCATGTCGTCTGCATAAGATGAGTAGTCACAGGTACACAGTGGTTAGGTCTTGCTCCAGGCTTGTCAAATGTTATTCTGTAACCAGGAAGAGGATTATTTACTTGGAAAATTTATCCAGCTACCATGTCAGATGGACATGCCAGTGTCCATCAAGTCCTTTGGGTACCTTTGGCAGCTGTTATAGGGGTACTCTAACCATGTTAGCCACAAAAACTGCCTAGGCATAGGGCAGTTCTTGGGGTGAATTTGTCTCTGGTTTCCTAGTAGAGCATGGCAGGTCAGGACCGGGTCTGAAAAATGTGGTTTTGGATGGGGCGCTGACTGCAAGAGAGACAGATTTTCTCCACAGTTTTGGGTACTGTCAGGTTGCTGACAGGTCTGCTATGCTACGGGGACCAGGGCAGAAGGGTGACTGCTGCAGGTTGTAACAAGTCCAGGAGCCAGCTAGCTACATGAACGGGGACAGAGTGACCCCAGGATTTCCTCTGCTGCCCTGGATATGGTTGGTACATAAAGTCCCTCTCAGGACTTCCTCCACCGGAAGAGTCCTAAAGGAACCCCTGTACTATCTAGAAAGTCTGTTTTGGTATTGCCCTCCCCTCAGCAGGTTTCCAGGGTCAATTACTCCATATGGTGTGAAAAAATCCCCATAGTGTTTGTGAGTCTCTAAAGAGAATTTTTGGGCAAGGCAGGGGTAATTGCGGAGCCAGAAGTGCTTTACTTGGTATCTATGGTGCCTGCCTTCATTGAGGTCTCTTTTATACTATTGTCATCTTCGCCTTAACCATGGTTGTGATGCAGGGACACAACATGGCCAGCTGGGCAGAGGGCTAGATGAGTGCAGGGAGTGGATAGGAAATAATTGAGATCCTGAGGTGGTGGGAGATGACAATACAAACCACAATCTTCCCCTCTTCACCGTTAGTCTACATCTGCCTCCACCGCACAACATGTACGTCTTTGCCATCCAGAGCCTCTTGGAAATCCCAATTGTTCTTGTTCACTTTGTTTCTACTTCGAGATGAAGCAAGTACAAATGGGCCCTGAACTCCAGGGCAGGCTATAACTGAGCATCAGCATAGACTACCTCGAGTACGGCACTAATATCACTGCCTAAACTGAAGACAGCCTTTAAGGTAACAACTTTAAGTTTGGTTTCTGCTGGTGTCAAAAGTGGCAATGAATTTGGGTGCTCCAGTTAGTGGATTTGTAATTTTTCAAGTGTGTAACAGGCTCTGTAATCCCAGTCACAAAGAGGAATTGTACTTCAACCCTGTTGGGAAAATAAAGATTTTTTTCTTGCACCAACTCAGCACATACCTCTTAGTCCCAAAACAGATCATTCCAATGTTTTTTTGAGTTTTCTAACCTTTCTCTTCCCTCTTTTTTTTTTTTCCTTTTTTCTTTTGTGGTTTTTCAACTTGAAGTCATTTTTCAAATGATGATTTTTTAGAAACAAAAAGTCAAAAAGGTTCATTTTGAAAATGTCAAGATTCTATTCCATTAGAAAAAAAGAAACACTTTATGCCAGCAAGTGGTTCTGTAAGCTTCAGGACTAAATGAAATATGATTTTCTAGGGACTAACGGCTTGTGTTTCAATTCTTTTATCTAATATTGGCTGAGCACTTTCAGTCTGTTCCTATGTGGAAGCAATGGAAATATGGTCCTCTGTAATTTAACTTTCAGAAACAGGATCCTAAAAGTTCCTAACAGTAGCCTAAAAAGTAATGAAAATGCCTGCCCCTTCGATAATTATCACCCACATCTTTTTCACCTAAAATTGTTTGCTGAATTGAGCCTGATTTTGCATATAGCAATCCTCCTTTCTGTTTTAAATGGTCAGATATTAGCTGTAAAAAAGCATGTCACCTGCTTGCAATTTGTATGAATTAGTATTTGAGGGAATAGATCTAAGATAGCATCCTGCTCTGTGATCAGAGTGAGCACCCAGAGCTCACCAGAGCATCATATCGACGTGATAAGTGGAGCCATTATAGCCGATTGTGTCAATAATGAAAGTTTCACAGCCTCCCTAATTACACATTGCTTTGCTGGCAAAAGTGGCTCCAGGGGAGCAGTTAGGCTGCGCACAAACACAACCTGCCTGAAAAGTCAATAAATATGATTTACGTGACTGACCAGTGCAATCACTTTGATTAAAACAGATGGAGATAAAAGGGGGGGGGGGGGGGGGGAAGGGGGGAGATAACAAAAATTTCGTGTATGAATGCAATATGCTTAGAAGGTCCATCTTAGCACTTTCTTTAAGCTGTCCTGAATAAGCAAATTAAGGAGCTTATCAGTGTAGCCACAACAAAGAAAGAAGAAGGAGATGAAGAAAAAAAAGAATTATCAAGTAAGAGTGAATTAATGACTTTTTCTTAATTCTGTAAGTGCCACGTGACTTCTCCACTAGTGGAAGGAAGGAAGGATGCCTGTGAATATCCCTGCATTTGGATCATGCCCCAGCAAACACAGGGATAGTTCCCACTTTGATTTTGGAGAGGGTTTCAACTAGTTTGGGGGATTAATCCATTGCTGGGCTGTATCTATCCCAGGTGACTGCCTACTGATAGACCCAGGAGTAGTAATAAAGCATTTCTTCATTAAATGAAGGTATAGGCCCAGTGATTCTTAAGGGATTTTCATCCAGAACTGTCAGAAAAAAAGTAAATAACAATTATTAGATTCAAATCCGCAAGGCTCTGGAACAAAATTGGAAACCTTCTGAGTTTATCTGGCACAGTCGGGTGTTTCCAAGTCTCATTCAGCTTTCACACCTTCCTCAGCAGGGCATCCCCATCCCATCCATCTTCCTCCACCAGAACTTGACCATCAGTCCTTGTCACTGCTCCATATTGACCCTTCATCGCACCTTCTCTCCTTGCCCTCAGACCTCCTCCACTGAAGAAACCACTGATCTTGTATTGCTGAAGCTGTGGGAGTGGGCCGTGTGGGGCTGGATGATGATGAGGACAGTTTTTTCTCTTCATTGCATATTTTAATTTTAATTCCCACAGTGTACAGTGGAGTTCTGCCCCCCTCTGCTGGAAGAGCTCAGCACCTCCAGCTGAGCAGCTCTTGCTTTTCGCTCTGCAAGGCACTGGGTAGGTCCTTGCAGAAGACCCAGCCCTTTGGCCATGTCCATAGACCATGTAAAGTCTAACCCTGCTTTCCTGCCTAGTTTCTCCTATACTGTTCCAGGATGACAGTGGCTGCACCCCTTTTGCTGGGGTGTCCCCTCAGTGCTTGTTTTTCACCTCTTTACTGGTGACTAGTTGAGGGCACAAAGGCAGAGTCCAGCTATGGACCCAAATTGCATCTCCAAGCTTTCTTTCTCACTCTTGACAAGAGTTTGTGGTTGAATGAGTTGTAAAGAGCTGAAGACACAAAGGTTACCATCTGTCCATTAGGCGTCTTTGGCCATCAGACCATGTTCTGCTTTTCTAACCTGAGCCCAAAAAGGATATCTGGGAGCTGCATTTGGTAATGGACCTTTAATGCCGGTTGTGAAAGGAATGAGTCTGTTTGTTTTTCCAGATGACCTACCCAAGTGCACGTTATTACCAGTTGCATCACACCCTGGACTGTTAGTCCTAACACCCTCCTCGTTGGAGAGACCGGGGACGGAGCAGGGAACAGGAGCTAAATCCACCTTAGTGCAAAACCTTTTTAGAAGAGGAGGGATTTGCGGAGTCCTCTGTCCCCATGGGCTGAAGGTCTTTGGGGTCAGAACATTGAGCCCAACCTATTGCAAAATTACTCATTTCAATTCAAAAGACTCTGAGCTCCATCCCCTGCTATGTTCCCTTCCTCCAGCTCCAGTGACCCAGAGGTGTTTTATAGGTAACAATCCCAAAGAATGGAGAATTACCCTGCTGCAGGGGTATCAGGAAGCAAAGCACCAGCCTGATGGTAGCTCCTGGGTCTCTGTGCTGCTGAGTGCTGGCTCTTCTGACCCCTGAAGTCTCTTTGGGTATCAAGTAGAGCTGATTCAGGCTTAGCGATTTTTTTTACCTTCCCCTGACTTGCCTCAGCTCTTCCATGCGTATTACCTCTCAAGCACGGGTGGGAATGTGATTGCACTCTGTTTCGTTAGCCTTTCTCTTAGCTGTAGCCAACAAGAGCCCTGCACAATCCACAGTCCCACAAGGGACCGTTTCTCCCAGCCTCATGGGCTACATTTGACTCAATCTGAGATGCTAAACAGCCCCCTTAAAACACCTCCATATTTTCTATATCCAACCCCTCTTCTTCAAAGGCCCAGTACATTTCAGTTTTATGTCAACCATCTGCTTTTGCCTAGAAGGAAGATTTCATGAGTCTAATAAGCCCAAACAGCTGACAAGACCAAATCTTCAGGGGGCAATAGATACTTGAGTCTCCCATGAACCAAGGAAGAAAGACCACAAAGTAAGGCACAAAGCAATTGAAGCAGATATTTCAAAGTTTTATTGTATAAATCTACAAAAGGCTTTGCTACAATAGCAAATAGAGTGTAGCACTATTCTATTGACAGGTTCTAGTGGCTTGGTGTGATCTTGTAACTCCAACATGACACATGAGGAATAAACTGCCTGATACAGTCAGATCTAGGGCAAGTGATGTCGGCTTACAAAGACCTTTTGGCTTCAACCTCTATAACCTGTAGTGATTCAATGAGTTTGCCTTTTGTACAAGGTTTTTTGAATTAATAATAACTCTAGTAAAAATAAAAACTCTGAAGTAGTTTTGCCAGAGTCAAATGTAAAATTTCCTAAGGAAAAAAAAGAAATCCAGTGGTTGCAATTCGCTAAAGTTTCACAGACACAACACATACACACTTCTTCATTCACATGACTCTGCCCCAGGAAAATAAATTACCAGTCCTTCCTGGAGAGGCTAGTAATATAAACCAGGGTGCTACAAGTACAGCTCCAAGCTGCTAGGAGCAATAATTCAAACAAAATCAGTCCGGGAGATTCAGTTCTGCACAGTCCAAAAAGTCAGCTGAAAATGTATAAACCTCAGGACCAAATGATCAAGTAACACAGCTTGGCTAATTCATTAAAAAGGCAGCAAAGTCTATGGAAAATATAAAATGCCTATTGAGGCAGTCAGATCCCTTGAAAGGGGCTGTGGAAATTAAGCACCTCAAAATCAAACATAATTTTGACTTTGGGATGATGCCTACGAAGTCTGCCTTTACATGGTTTTACAGAATTTTCCAGTCCTGGACATTTTTTGCTGAGCATTATTGGAATGCACATCAGGTCTCATTGGCTTATGTCAAATGCAAGAAAACACCACAGGATTTGGTTAGGTGGATTTGATTGCTCAACACACATACACCCGCACTGACACACACACATGCATACCCGGGACAGTTGGCTCTGGAAGAGAGAGGAACCAACTGGACCTCTTCAGCTGAGATGTGAACCAAAACTGTCTTGTTCAACTCACTTGAGCTCTTGTCTTTTGCACACCTTTTGTGCTCCCTGGGTCTGGATGGAAACAGTCACGCCAAAGCCAGCACAAGAACCCCAGTTC
The DNA here is from genome assembly GCA_017639485.1 of Pluvialis apricaria. Lineage (NCBI taxonomy): Eukaryota > Metazoa > Chordata > Aves > Charadriiformes > Charadriidae > Pluvialis > Pluvialis apricaria. Next base: position 168,431,632 of record CM030008.1, read on the forward strand.
TTGCAGTCACTCTGGCCCATGCAGATCCAGGAAGCACCTACTGTCTCACAAGACTCTCCTTTCTGGCAAGACAGCTGGCTCAGTTATGCAGGCTCAAGCAGTTCAGACAAGCATCTGGACCATAGGATGCTTCTCCGAACCTCCAGAGCCCTTTGAGGTTTGAAAACTGATACCCGCATGAAATGAAGCTACCCTCAACTCAGGAAAAATGAGTTACAGCATTAATAGCATGGAGGGTTCGTAGCCTAGGTAGGGTCAGTCATTTGGCAAAGTTAATCAGGAAAGTTTTTTAAACTCATAATCTAGTGAAGATGTCTTTAGGTGAGTCCCAGTGGCCCCGAATTGCAGAGGTATGGTATCGTCTCAACAGACAGTCAGTACAAGCCCAGCATCCTTGCTGTCCCCAAAGCCCACGTTTGGTTCTTCTGTTCTGCCTCTTGGTTTCTCAATGCTTTCTTCTGTGCTTGAAATACCTGGCCCAGCTCAGACTTCTTTGTCTTGTTGGAAGTGGCTTCCCCCTTTCATTCTGGCTCTCAGCACCTTGAACATGGCATTTGCACTGCATGGGAGGCTCTTTGGTGCATGATTTGCCTTCTGTCTTCCTGCAGCACCATCTTCTCCCCTGGGAAAGCAGGACTTTTGGACACAGAGATGGAAACTCGGCAACAGCAGCAGGAATTTCTGTAAAAGAAAAAAAACATAGCAGCTCGGGTTAGATATCTAAAGTGAAGAGTACAGGGGATTTCTCAGGAGATGGGGTTAAATTCAGCTGTGCCTACTAGATGTCTGCAGCCTGGAGGTCCCACTAGGTACTGGTGTCTAAGCATTTGCCAATGGTCCAGGAGAAAGAAAGGTGTGATATGCACTGTCCCCAGAGTATTAATCATTGGGGCTGGTGCTTGGGTTCCTACATTAAGAAGCTGAAATCCCGCCTGTCTGGTGGTGCCAGCCTCTTGCAACCATTGGGGCTGAGGTCTCAAGAGCAGGTATTGGCACCTGGGCTATTCAATGTCTCAAATCAGGGCACTGGGAAGGCTAAGAAAGGCCCACAAGGGTAAGATGAGAGGTAATTACCTGTGTCAGTCTTTCCTTCAGTGGGCAGTGGATCCAGCAATCGGTGGCCGTGGATCCTGAGAGCAGGTCTGAGGCTGAATTCTTGGTTTTGAAGCTTTTTCTCTTTGGCTTTCCTTCCAAATCCTGAGCACTGTGAAGTGATTCCTTCTCAGAGGAGGATCTGAGTGAGTCACTGTAAGCAAGAGAAGATAATGCTTGTAATGCACGGCCAGCTCATCCTCAGCAATGACACCCACTCCCCCACCACTCATCCCAGGTCATTAGTGAGAAATGCTCCCTTCTCTCTGCAGACACAGCCATTGCCAAACTCACTCACTCTGAACAAGTGAGAGGAGACCCCCTGCTGTTCCTGAGACCAACTCACTTCTAGCCAGGGTGCGAAGCAGACCTGCATCTCCTTTGGGCTGTGCATGGACCTGTGATGTATTGCCACAGCTGAGGACTCAAGCCCAGGGTTTCACGTGGCAGGTCCTTGGGCTGGGCTAACGAAGAAGCTTCCCATTTCCTCCCCAAGTAAACCAGCAAGTGTAAGATACTGTCCTGGTTAGAAACTTTTGCCACTCACTGTACTTTATTTCCCTTCGGCTGGCGCTCCCTTTCCCTTTCTCCCAACCCTAATCTGTCACTTCCAATGCTTCATGTCCCATTTCAGATTTTTTTTTTTTTTTTTTTATCCCAGTGCAAGGTACCTACTGGGGAGGCTATGGCTAATTTAGGTCTGAGGAGTGCAGAGGAGAGAATGTCAGAGAGTCGCCTTACCTTCAGCCCCTTGGAAGGAGGCCTGCCAAAGGCCTTCTGAGCCACCGGTGCCACCTGTCACTGCCGTAGCAGGTGAGCATCTCAGATGCTCAGGAGCATCTCAGGGGCATTCCTGTTGCTGCATCCCTCTTGCATCTCTTGCAGAGGTGTTGCTTATTTGGTCTGGTGGTGAATGCAGATGATGCTCAAGATGTGTCCAACGTCGAGAAGTTCTGAAGAGCCAGACTTCCTGGATATGTCTTACAGCAGTTTGATCTCAAAGTCCTGTCATCAGGTGTTAGCCGAAGCAAGGTGAAGGCTGAGCATTACCGTCTCAATATGGAAAATGTCACAGAGTCCAAGTCCGTCTCCATCCATGGCAAGGAGATGTTGTAGAAAGTTCTTTGTGAATAGACAACACTCTGTCCTCAGGTGCTCGAGGACAGGGGTGCCAGGCTTTCCAAGAGCATTTTCAGTCTGTCTGTGTGAGTAGAAGCTCTTTGTTGAGATGCACAGGCTGAAACTGTGCTGGGACACACAGCTCCTCTCTTCACTTCTTTTTGCTTTTACATGGCAAAAGCTCCTGGTGTCTCCACACATCAGCATGGACATGATTTGCTGCTCTGGGGATATTTTGCTTTGGATTTAGGATGTGTTTGTTTGCTTCATTCAAAGTATGAGGATTTATTTCCCTTACCTCCCCCCACCCTCTCGAAATAGCTCTGGTGTCTCCTCTCTCCACGGTTACAGTCTCTCTTCTCTGAAAGTAAGCAGACTGCCCCTTCAATAAATGAGCTCTGAATTTAATTTGAAACTCTGTTTCCTGCTAGATGCACAGTATAATGTGCAGAGAAATGGTGAAATTTGCCTCTGCACTGCAGTGGCCGTGATTAGAGTAAACCAGTAAGAGCCTCTTGAGAGGAAAAACATTAAAGCAGGTATTAGGTGCAGTGAAACGAAAAACACTAAAAATAATTCAGATTCTTAAAGTTTTCAGTTCCTCAAGTCATAGGATTTCTTCTAAAAAAAAAAATTAAAAAAATTATTTAATCCTTTGGAGGAAATAAGAACAGGAGATTGCCCAGTGAACAGAAGCCCAGTGGTAAATCAGAGATGGGCAAAGGTCAAAAGAAAGATGTCTCCTCAGGACAGGGACACCTATTCAGAAGAGGGAGGAGAGAAGGAGAAGGAGAGATCCAGGTGGGTAGGAACCCTCAGCCAATTGCTGCACTCGTATGAAATCCTTGAAAGCTGACAGTGCTAAGCGGCTGCCTCTGAAGTTGGGAATTGTCTCTAGTTTCTTGTCAGGGATCTCATAAAATTGTCCGTTCCCCACAGTGGTGCAAGCAGTATCTCCAGCACCACCGTATTGCATGGCTCAGGTGAGGTGGGCAACCACATCCTAAGGTGCCTTTCCCCCATCGCCTCCCTCCCCCCACAAGCAAAGTTAATTCCTCTGCTATGGGCTGTTGGACTGAGCACCTCATGTCTCGTCTCAGCCAGAACCTCTCTCCAAGGAGAAGCTTCCTAAATATGCCCCCTTCTCCCTTTCATGTAACCCAGACTGCTGCCTCCCTTGGACTAGCTCATATGACAGTAGCTGGTGGGCTAGGGGGCTGCTCAGGTTGAGTCCCATTGCTCGGCACAGGACTAACAGTGGTTGAGGGAGGCACAGTCTCCACAGAATCTCCCGATTGAATCTCAGGGGTCCTCTGTGGGCTGGGCTCCTCGGAGTGGTCCATGGTGCCTTGGACTTCCTTCCCTCTTTGGATCAGCTGCTCTAGGGTCTTGGGCAAGGGGTAACTCAAGAAGCGCTTCAGTTTGGGCTGGAGGGTGCCTACCACATACTGGATAATTTCCTCCTCATCTGCATCAACATAGAGGGTCTGGTATAAGTCTCTCTTGCGCCAAAGGAACTGGTCCAGCGGCTCTCCCTCTTTCTGAGGCAAATCCAGCTCCCTTTTGATCGCATCCCTAGTCAGAGTCCCCTCGCTATACTGCAGGAACTCCTTCTTGAACTCGACCCAGTTCTTGACAGAGTCCTGCTTGTATTCCCACCACTTTTTAGCTGGGCCGTTCATGTGGTTTTGGATCTGAGACAGCCAGTACTCCTCTGTTCCACCCACCTGCTTTAAGTATTCCTCCAAGTGGCTCAAGAACTCCCGGGGATCCTCAAAGACCTGGGTCTCCACTGGGGAGGCTGGAGCATCCTCTGAAACAGACACCCACTGGTAGGAATCGTGGGCCTGGGGGATGCTGGGCACCTCCCCAGGAGGAGGGGTCAGTGCATACATTTGGCTCATATCAAGGGCATAGTCATAAATCTCACCCTCACTTGGCCTTATCTCTGGGCCTCCCACCCCAACGGACACGGTCTGCTTGCCATGGTCCCCAGGGCAATATTTGCCTCCCATGGACTCCAGACGGTCCGCCCACTTCTCCAGACGGAAAAAGACCTCCTTCCAAACATTCATCTCCCTCTTGACCCACCTCTCCAGATGGGCAATGGTCTCCTGGCACCTGGCCAGGCAGGCCTTGATGGACTTCTTCCATCTTTGGTTATCAGTTGGGACATGGTCCTCTAAGTTATTCTCTAACTTCCCCACTGATTTCTGCAAGCCTTTCAGTTCGCGCTCCACCTGCTTGGAGACCTCAGACAGGAGGTGCCGGTGGGTCCTCCTGACATGCTCCAACATTTCTGCCCTGCATTTCCCTATCTGCAAGATCACATTGGGCTTGTTGGCAACTCCACGGTGCCCCTGGAAGGAGTGGATGCCCGCATTGGTGACATTATCCAGCTGCATGGCTCCGACCGTGCGAGTGTCAAACACAGAAAGAACTGGGTTGTAAGCCCTGGCGCTAGAGCTTGCTCTCAAAAACCCCACCACAACACTTCGCGAAAGACACACAGAGACTTCTAAACCCCCCTCAAAGGACTTTTCAACACAAACACAACCAAATCAGATATCACCGCAGAGCGAGCTGTTCGGTCCCCGTGGATCCCAGAGAGAGTTGTAGGCAAATTTCTCCCAGTGCCCAGCTGGAAACGCCGGTCTCACGTGTTCAGGGTGTCCCAGAGAGAGCCAAGATCCTCCAGGAACAAGGAGAGGAGTTGGCTAAGACGTCCAGCCCCGCACGCGTTCCCGCTACCTGCTCGTCCGGAGCTGAGAATCTCAAACAGCAGAGAGTCCCCGCAGGAGAAAAACACACAGAGATGCACACAGAAGCTGGAAGCTGCTGCAAAAAAAATCCCGGTGATTTCTCCTCTGGTAAACTTGGCGAGTCAAAAGCGCTTTCACTAGAGATGCAAAGAGCTGCTTCTCTTCCCTGGCTGAACTGCCACTAGTCCAGGCTCTTCCATCTACTTATACCCCACACAGCTCAACATGTGGGTGGTGCCCTGCCTCCTCTCGCACTCTCAGCGCAGCGTTCATTGGAGGAAAAGCGAGGCCGGTGTCTGTGGCAACCCAGATCTTGGCAGCCTCCCCTCGCTTCCCACCCCCTCGCGCACGCCCCCAGACTCGACGCGAGAAGCACTTGAAAGGTGCTGGAGACAGTTGGATAGATGGATGAGTAATCGCACCTTCCGCCTTTCAGATTGCAGGAAAAACACTTATTCATTCCACAACTATTTACTCAGCAAGGTCATCATTAGCATGCTTCCCCTGGCAGGACTCGCAGAGGGGGAGATGAGGAGGAATTCTGTGTGTCACACCAAGACAGACGCCCACGGGCCCCCCGCACAGCCTCCCATGCGTGTACACACACACACAGTGTGCTCACTCCTAATGCAAATGCTTTGGAAACGGTGGTAAATCAGCGGAGGGCGGTGGGGGGGAGAAAAAAAAAAAGAGGAGGGGGGAAGGAGAGGGGGAAACACTCAAAGGAGTCACTTCAGCACAAACTGGAGCACTCTGGACTTTCTAAAGCATTGTTAGGTGGGAGTCATCCCCACTGCTTAATTGCACCAGACCAACCACTATCTTGGGAATATTCGGTAAGGGAGGGGGATGGCATCCTGGTTTTTACACCAAATTAAATCCGCCCATCAAAAGCCTGTTCCGTACTTAGCTTGAATCAGATGCTTAATCAGTTAGCCAACCCACAAGCGCAGATGAAGCTACATTTGTTCTCTGCTCTTGACAAAGCAGGAAAAGCCAACCATAAAAGGAGTCCCCGGGTCTTATATAAGCCAGAGATAAAGGATTCCCTAATCCGAGAGAATTCCCCGCCGGAACACCCTCCGAGAGGTTCTAAGGACATCCGGGGCTTCTCATCCCTTCTCAGTGACAGTGGCCGGAGGCAGTGGGATGCTGATTCATGAATATCACCTAAAAAGGGGTTTCAAGCCTGTTGCCAGCGGGGAGGTGCCTTGCCTCCGCTCTAGGTGGTGGGCAGCGTGCCAGGGAGGCTTAGGATGGGTCCCCGCTCCCGTGGCTCGTGGCCACGCGTTTCCTGGTGGGACTGCAGCCAGCCTAGTAAGAGCGAAATGCGGAGGAGATGGATGGTCTTTCAGTGAAGTCCTGCTGAAAGGAGGTCTCAGTGACCCCATGCATTTGGTTAAAGCAGAGTCCTCTTGGAGCAAACCAGGGGTGATTGAGCTGAAGGGCATGAGGGAGAGGGGTCAGGACTCTCTTTCTGCCCCATATCTATATGCTGCAGGAAGGCACATGTCTGTTCCCCACAAGGTGATGACACATGGACAAATGCTTCTGCCATACAGCTCTCAGGGGAAACAGGAGGGTTATTTAGGGCAGCAGCAGCCTGACATAGAAGGGCTGCATGGTTTGGTTGAAGGTGGGGAGAGCCAGTGAGTGAGGAAGGGGACAAAAGCCTGAGGGTGTAAATCAGGGTTCCTAACTCAGCAGACCCTCCCAATGCCACTTTATCCCCCCCACAGTAATATGACTGGCAGAGAGCTTGCTTACTTTTCTGCTTTCACCCAGCTTCCTTGAGCATGAGATTTTTGTGCATCTGTGTTTGTGTTTAGAAAGGGTCAAATGTCAATCCTCTGAGGGTTTGGGAGAGATATGGAAACTTTTATGCTGTGGTCTGTATACCCCAGAGAGTCCACCTTAAACCTTCCTTGCCAGTAACAGATCACGTGAACTGGGAGAGACTGTGCTATCTATCTCTGGATTAATGCAAAGTTATTCTCCAGAAAGGTTTTCACCCAAGATCCCCAGCAATTGCCCTTAGGAGATTGCCAGTGGATGGGGACAGGTTACAGACTTTGCAAGGTGACCCGATTTCAGCCTCACCTTGTCCCATCAAATGCCAGAGTCTGGGATGAACTGGCTGTAAAACCTACTCCATCATACTTGCGTCTTTCCAGCTCCTGCTACCTCTCTTTCCTTTTCCCTTAGTTTTCAGTGTGTGGAGATTCATCAGAGTCTGAATTACCTCATTTGGTCACAGGGTCTCAAGACTATTAAGGCTGGAAGGAACCTCAGGAGGTTTCTGGCTCAACCTCCTACTCTACGTTGGATCAGCTGCTGAGTCAGATGAGGTGGTTCAGGTTTCATATATTGAAAATCCCAGGGATGGGGACTACAAAATACTCTTCAGGCAACCTGCTTCACTGTCCTTAGAGGGAAAACCTTTTTCCTTATACCCAGACTAAGTGTCTTGTTTCAGTTTATGCCCTCTGTCTCTTGGCCTCTCACCAGTCACATCTGTGAAGACCCTGGCTCTAACTTCTTGATAACCTCCCCACAGGTAGGGGAGACTGCTGTTAGGTCCTGCCAAAGCCATCACCTCTCCAGGATGGGCAAGCCCTGGTCCCACACCAGGCACCAGGCAAGCGCTGTAGCCCTGACCATCTCAATGGCCTGTGCTGAACTCATTCCAGTTGACCAATGTCTTGTACTAAGGAGCCTAAACCTGGTTGCAGCAGCTAGATATGGTCTAATAGGTCCTGAATAGAGGGGGATAATCACTTCCATTGATCTCCTGGCTGCGTTCATGCTCCCACAGTCCAGGATACCTTTTTTGTTGCCAGGACACACTGCTGGATCATGCTCAGCCTGCTGTCCCCCAGCACTCCCAGGTCCATTTCTGAGCCCCAGCCAGTCAGTTGCTGCCAGAGACTCTTTCTTCCCAGACATGGCATTTGTCCTTGTTGAATATCATAAGGTTTCTGTTGGCCCTTTCCTCCAGCTTGCCCAGGTCTCCAGCTTCATCTCATTCAGCAGCCTTTCCACAGAGCTCTCCTCCTAATCTGTGTGCTCTCCTTCTGTGGAGGTGGTGGGGGAGACAGGAGAGAGGCGAGGAGGAACGGGGGTTTTCCTTCTGGACCTGCTGGGGAATGACTTGCTGATTAAGACATAGTGATGAGCATTTTCATTGTATTTCTAATTAAAGTAAGGTGCGTGGGTAGAGGAGGAGGAGATGGGAGCCGGAAGCAAAGGGAGGAGGGAGACATAGAGTACTGGGAGCTGACGGGGAGAGGCAATTTGAGGCAGACAGACATTTTCCAGGAACAGAGAGACAGACAGGCATGGAAGGACAGGAGCTGTGGACTGGGGCAGACTGGGAAGGAGGTTCTCATGGCCTCAGCAGCTTTATCCCAGGGCTTCACAAAGAGGCAGCCAGAGTCCTGTTGAAATTAGCTGCGTGGCCTTGGGGAAACTGGCAATGGGATGGATGGAGGAGACTGCAAGGTGTGTGGTGCTCTGGGTGGCCACAGGATGTCCAAGATAAGAATGGTGCAAGAAGAGAAGAGAGGGAAGTGAGAAGTGAGTATGAGGGAGGAATAAAAAGGGTGAGCAGTGAGCAGCAGTATTTTCCTCCAAAACAGCTGAGCAGGAGCACAGAGGGGAGAGAAAACAACAAAAGCCACATCTCATAGCTCAGTGGGGATGGTGTCAAAGTGAGCTGTCTCCCTAGAGCTTCCTGAACAGTTTTAAACCACAGTAGATTAGGATCATACCCCCCAAAAAAATGAGGGGCGAGAAAGAGAAAAGCCAACAGACAAATTACAGGCAGAGAAAAGGAGGGCATGGCAGCAAACATCAACAGAAATCCCCACTGCGGGGAAGGGGACCAGATGAAAGGGACACTGGGTTGTAGCCAGCACTGACAATTTCCCCAGTGCTGTCACAATCGTGCTTTGCTGAGGACAGGACGACCCAGAGCCTGGTGGCACTTCCCCCTTGCACCCATTCAGGATGTGGGCTTTCTCTGCACCTCGCCTTAAAGCAAACTTCATGGGGTTTGGGTTTTTTTTTTTTTTGGTTGACATCCCTTTGCCACCTCAACTGGATGAGTGTTTTGCTCAGATCTACCTTATGGCAAGACATGCCACTTCTTGGAGATGAGCCTGAGCTGTCAGCCAGATGAACCTGGTGGGCGAGTGAGAAGGGGGAGATCCCAGGGCTTGGGGAAGTTTATGGTGCAGCCGAGTTGTGCTGTCTTTTAGTGTCTTATGCTCAGAAGTGCTCTGCTAGATGCTATATTACCCTACTGTGATGCCAGGGTCCCTCCCCAATTATGCATTGTGATGTGCATTGCATTCTTCTCTGAATCACTGTCTGGAGGACCCTGTCTTTCACCAAGGACTCTACGAAGTGCCTAAAGTTAGAAATGTGAAGGCCATTGTGCAATTAATCCCATACTCTTGCAGGAACTAATTTTTTTCTACTGGTAAACAAGGGATTTTCTGTGTTATCCTACATCTGCTGTGCTAGAATTTTCCCTTTCACTTCCAGAATTGCTGCTTCCTTCTACAAGAAAAAAGAAAAGAAAAGAAAGGGAAAAAAAAACACCCAAAAAAGGAACCACAATCCCTCCCCTACACCTCTATGCTCTTTCAATCCCTATTGATTCTCCTATAGGTTACCAGACAAAGCTGGCCAGTCATTTGTTTGGTAACAAAACCCCCAAGAAGGGAATACAATTAAGAGAAACCAAGGTGTTGGGCTTTTGAATTTACTTTTAAAAAAAAAGAAAAGAGAAGAAAAAGAATAACACGTTTAATTTACACCATGCGTCTCTATTCATCCATCTCCAGCCCCGGAACACTTTATTGCATTGAAGCTGGCACTCACAACGCAGAGTTTCGCATTCAAAACACGGTTCGCGTCAGTGGCTGCATTGTTCCTGGCCACCCATTGTCCTCCACCGCTGGGGCCCACACGTCACGTGCTGGGAGGGTGGGGAAGTAAGCAGGACACTGAGGGCGGCCTGCTATCAGTATTAAGAATAATAATAATAATTATTATTATTGATATTAGTGCCACTCCTTCTGGTGCGGAGGAGCCTGCAAGTTCTCTCCTTATTTTCTTTTCATCTGAAAAGCCCTACTTTGCGGGGAAGATAGAGTGCTTTGTTTTCCAGCTAAAAATATCTTCCGTATTTTAGAGGTTTTTTCTCCCCTTATTTAATGGGATGTTTGTTATTTTCGTTTCCTCACTGGGCAGAGGAAATGTTAATGAGTGCCTCCTTGTGCTGCGTTTGCCTCCTCAAGCCTGCCTGAGGCTAAATCAAGAAAGTCAGAGGAGGTGTCAGTATTTTTCACAGCAATAACCTGAACTCTGGTGTTGGCTGTTATGACCCTCAAGAGGTCAACACAAATAGACAGACATCTCCAAATGAACTTCATTTTCCTCCTGTGCACATCACTGACGAGCTGGCAGAGTATATTTGTTGCCAGCAAAACAAGCAAGCCCCATGTCGAAGGGCCTGATTCACACCTGGTTTATGAAATTTCATCTGCCTTTATGGCACAGGGCAGAGAGCTGAATCTGGCCCACGTTTGACCGCACGCTTGACTCTTCCCCCAGCTGCCCCCCTTTAGGGTGCTCCCCTAAATGTTCTAGCAAAAGTTTCTGAGTTTAGTGCTTTTTTACTCCTCCTCAGCAGTAAGCACTGAAAATCACAGGTCTGCTAAATAAGGAAAAGCGGTGGGGTGGCTGTGAAGTGCACAGCCCTGGTTCATCTCCTGGTGTGGCTTGGCTGACAGAGTCCCACCGGTCCAGGAGAGCTGTGCTCCTCATCGTCTGCCAGGATCATGTGCCCACGCTGATCTGAGGATTATCTATGGTCCACAGAACCAGTCCCACCCTCCCCTGCAGTCCTGGCTCTGCTTTGTCATTTCGAGTTGGGTTTCATGTTAACACAGTGTCCTGGTTTGAGGTATGTGGTAGTGTGAGACGAGGTCCAGTGGTGATGGTAGAGGAGCACTGGGAGATCACAGCCACACAGGGAAAATGGGACATTGTCCTTTTTGGTGGCAGATTGACAGCCATCAGACCATACATCGGACCACCAGATCATGTGGTAAGCCAGAGGAAGCTGTGCAGCCACATGTCTTTGCAGTACCAGCTACTCACATGATGAGGAGAAAGTGGCTCAGAATGCCCCATGGCTTATCTGCTCCTGCTCCTCAGACACATCATGCTGTTCCCATGGGTGAGACTGTGTTAAGCCTCTCCTTCACTTTCTCGTCACCTACACGGATTTTTTTCTCCTGAACTAGGGAATGTGGGAAGGGCATTAGGGGTGGTGGGAGCCTGATTTTCCATCAGTGAAACTGGACTGGCTCATGGGAAGATTTTCGAGCCGCAGACTCCCTGCTCCAGGCTGTGTGGAGGAGGAATTAATGGGGCAATCCTGTGGCAAGCTTGACTTCACCTGCTGCTGGACTCTCTCCTCCACACAAACCCAACACTCAACCACTGTGTCCTCCTGGGTGCCTTTCAGAGGAGGAGAGGCCATAACAGAAATATTGCCTTGCTGTGGTTGTTAGTAGCCAATCACAGTCCCATGGACAATCCACCACAGCCCCTTTTCCCCATCAGATTACATAGTCCTACCCTTCCTGTGAGTGGCAACAGCTCTGTTCCTTTGAGGGGAAGTGTCAGAGGAGTGCTCAGAGTGGTCCAGATTTGGAGGGGATGCAGAAGCCTCTTTGCACATGGTATTGTAGGTATCCTCCAAGATGTGCAACAGCAACAAAAGCCATGTTTGTTTGGACACCTCCATGCTAACCTCATTCTCAAATTGCCTATTAACATCCTTCTGGCTGATGCCCCTAACCTGGGTTAGAGAACTCCAGAGTCATAAAGGGGACATGCTAAGCAGGAATTTTTTTTCTGTATTCAGGTCCTGATCCCTTCACCTGTAAATGTGTACAGTCTAGTCTTCTGTTCATCCAAAAATACTCTTCTCTGCCTGAACCATGGATCAATTGTTGCCTTGCTGAATAGATGGGTAGGTTGCTTTTTTTTTTCTCTTCAGGTACACATAAATCCCTTTTAAATGCTTTATTTGTTCTCATTCAGGCTGAAAGCATAAAACACGTTCAACCCTACCTACACCAACCTGGATAGGATTTGGCCACGTAGATGCCTTCAGACAACACCCCAGTCAGGTTCAAAGCCATGTTCTGCCTAATTTAGCACTAGGGTTTCAACTCAGGACTCCTCAGTGCTGGGACATTCCTAAAGGTAAAAAAAAAACACCCACTAAACTCATTATTATAACTCATTTTGTGCACATTATTTACTTGCTTGTTTCTTGTAATGTTTGGACAGTGATTTCCTTGCCCACGGACCACGAACATCCTCCTTTGATGGTGGGGTACAGGATGCTCTGCCTCTCTCTTATTAGGAATGTGTGTCTGGCTCTTTGCAGTGGGCTCCATTAAAGCATCACAAAGGGCACCAAAGGGACAAAGGGCCTTTCCGTGGTTGCAGTAAAGCACAAGACTGCTGCTCCCAGCCAAACCGATGTCTCCAGAGCTGTGTGTGCTGATGTCTGCCAGTTCTCAGCTAGCTGCTCTCACAGCCATCATCAATGTGAAGCCACAAACTAGGCCACTGATCACCCATTTCTGGCAATTGTATCACTCAGTGGTTACGCGATTTACCTTTTTTCAAACTTCTCCTTTTGCTTCTCCTTCTTCTAAGCTATTTCTCTTATTTTCTTCTCCCCCAGGCATCGTTGTTAACAAAGGATTTCCTCTAAGCATCCTTGCTTTCTGTTGCTAATCTCTCCTAGCCACAGGGAGCCACAGCTTGAGTCAGTGCAGGAGTTGCGTCCCCTCGGCTCAAGATAACAACAGAGCAGCTGCCTCACGTGGTAATGGGGAGCCTGCATCACTAATAACAGATAGGGTAATGTTAGGTCACTTCTGAAGGAAAGGGAGCCTCATTCAGCGCATCCTCATTCTCGTCTAATTCCACCACTTTTTCCATTTCCATTATTTAAGTCCCTGTAAATGAGAGATGGATAATTGGGGACAGTGGGGAAGCTCAGGGGAAACAGAGAAATGTAAGAAGCATGCAGCAGACTGTACTAATTTCTTCTTTCCAAATGTATGAGGCCCCAAACATCACTAAAAGACATATTAGTTCAGGGCTGGCAGGGACTGGGGAGTGAGCTGCTGTATAAAGCTCTCCAGGAGCTTTCCCTTCACCAAAAAAAACGTTTGCATAGTACCACAGCTCACGGGTACATCACTACCCCCACACTGAACACAACTGCTTGGTGGTCTTGGGCTGGAGATCCACAGGTCCAGGGGAGAAAAGCACTGCAGAGGCTTCAGATCTCTACACTGAGAAATGTGTGCATTAAAAGCATGTAAAAAAACGGGGGTGTTAGGTTGAGGTGCGTGTGTAGGTCCTATTTAGAGCTTGAGACCTGGAAGGTCCATGGGGCAAGGGCTGCAGGTCCCACACGAGGTGCAGCCTGCCCTGAGGCAGCACGAGGAGGACAAGGACAGGGAAGGAGGCACTCTTTACGGGCAGAGGATTTAGAAGGATACATCTGGGACAGAAGTAATCCTGACACCGGTGTTTTCCTTGCTAGTGCCTCCCCACATGATTATAGGAATTTACTCAGTCTCCCTTCTCCTCGTGAAAGTTGTCCCTCAGAAGGGCTGGTCCCATCTGGACAGAAGACTGCTGAGAAGAAGATTTTTCCCCACAGATCTGTTCGGCCTCAGCAAGGCCAAAATTGGGGGGAAAAAAAGAAAAAAGAAAAAAAGGGGAAAAATAATCAGAAGCTGGAATTATAGGCAGGGTTATTTATGCATTATTTTAATGAAGGGTCCCTAAGGATTGAGGAATGATTTTTTTAATGTCCTTCCAGCATGACCTGGGGAGAGATGGTCCTGCTGTAGGGCTATGGGGATGCGACAGGGAGCACTGCTCTGTTCCGTGGCTCCTGATTACAGACCAGTGGATGCTGGGGAGGCAGCAGCAGCTCGCTCCCAGTACAATAGGATTTAGCTTTCCATGGGTCCTCACAGGAATGTTGCAACAGAGAGAGGGAAGGATCTGGGGGGAGATGCAGGGGTGTCTGGCCAACCAAACCAATGCTTCTATGCCTATTACCGCCGTTTCTCCCCGCTTGACACAGACAGCGGCCTCACCATTGACCTTTTCAAAGAAACCCCAGCCCACGCTGTGGGGGAGGATGCAGCGTCCTGGATTTCCCACCTCACACCCCCATTTTCTGTTTTTCAGCAGTCGGGGTTGGCTGCGGGGAGGAAGGGGAGGGAAAGGCAGCAGCTCCGTATTAATGGGTTCCTTAACGAGAAGCCTGATAGAGGTTAGTATCCATCCCCGCGGTTACCTGAAGCGTCCCGAGCCACCCCTGAATGAGACACCGAGGTGGGTGGGTGTGTGGGGGAGAAGGGGTGAGTGGGAGCAGGGAGAGGGGAAGACAAAAGGGATGAGCAGTGTGTGTGCCGGAGACATCCGATCTGCCGCACGCTCCTGCCTTTCCCCCACCTGCCTGCAAACAGGGAAGGGAGACAGTCTGCTGGGTGAGCTTTTCAGGGAGTGAAAATGGACCAGGACAGTGCCCCCAGGGCACTGCTAAAACAGGCATGCGGTGGGCATGGCTCCCCAAATGTGGTGCCTGGGCCAGGGGGGGTTATAGTTATTTTTCCTCCTCCCCAGGCTCTGCATCGGTGAGGGGGAGAAGGTGCCTGCAGTGCTGCTTAGCTCAGAGCCGAGCCTGGAAGGCTCTCTGGAGTGATGCTAGTGCTTAAGGTCTTTGTGAAGGAAGCAGAAACCCTGACATTTGGAGTTTTATGCCCCCCCAACAATGAATGCATGCAGACCTCTCCTTCCCATCCGCTACTTGCTCTCCAAAATCCTCCAACTCTCTCCCCAGGTTTTGCGTGTAATGGATGTGCACCATTTGGCTGCTATGTCAAGTCTTGTGACGGCAGCGCAATCTCATCAGGTACCCCCATGTTTCTGCAAGAAGTCGTGTGGGAAGTTGACTGAACATCAGCCTCGACCTAAAGCTCTAGTTCCGGACACAAGGGGTCTTAAAATCATATTTATCACTTACATTGTTAACTAGGAGGCCTTCACTGTCCAGAATAGTCATGGGATAGGGTGCCCTTCCCATAATCTGCAGAAAACCATGTTCAAAACACCTTTCTTTTAACAAGGACATGAATTGGGATTTCTTCACAGCTGGAGGGCTCTGACCTCCACATAGCTAACTGGTCATCTTCTGCAAGAACTTTATCGTTTTGGATAACTGATGAAATATCCACCAGGCCAGATCAAGGTATAGACGTGCCAGTCTTAAATTTTGGAATATATATGCCAGGATATGCAACCCATATCTCACAGGAAAGCTAAAACCATCTCCCTGCTTGTGCATATTCAGTTACACATGAAGCATAGGGATCCCACGAGGAGCAACTAAATCTTGTCCCGTCCCAGAAGTTCCTCATCAGGTGTTCACCTAAGACGCAAGGGTCCAGACCAAGAAGTGATCTGAATTCACATCATTCAGGCTGGCTACCCCTGTTCACCCACCCTGAGAGTGCCCTATTTCTTTGCTCGGCCCCATAAACAGAGGGTTTTCCGTCAGGCCCTGTTAGCCCTGGATGAGTTTGTGTTGTGGCCTGGTAGAGTGCAGAGAAGACCATGGAGGTTCAAATGGCAATTACCCAAAAGCTGCCAGGTAGGGTCCTGCTCAGTCTCTGAAAAGACACCTTCCTCCCCTTAACCTCGGGACTTAACAACCAGCAAAGAACTTTTTCTTTCTCCTTCCTCATCTCCTCCCTCCAGATATTTGTTCAGATTGCCTGTGGCATTTAGAACAGCTAAAATTATCTCAATTAAATATCTCCACTCTTTTCCTTTGTTCTCTTTTTCTTTCTGGCTCTTTCCTTCCAGGCAGCTGGGACACATTCTTTAGACACTTTTTAAAAACAAAAGAAAAAAAAATCCCTACCCTAAACACCCAACAGCTAAGACTCATGTAGCTTCAGTTAGGCTTTATTTAGAAACATGCACGAAATAGATGATGTGAAAAATGTGAAAAGATCCATTGCCCCAGTCCTCATCAACAGGAAACAGGGCAGCAGTTTTACTCACCTAGTCCACCAAAGTCATCCCTTTGTGGATTACAGCTCTACTGGAGCTGTGGGAGAAAGGGCTAAAAGGTTGTGCACTGATTTTTGGGGCATGCTCGGTACCATGAGGCAGAAACAAGATAGTGCTGTTGTGCTCCAGGATGTTCCCCCCGACTGTCCACATGTTCATCACAACTGTATCTGGCCCTTTTTATTGACCCCTCAGCTTTGCAAATTCCCTGCCAGTCTGTTCTGGGAGAGAAAATTCCTTCCCAGCATCAAATTTGGCAGCTGCCTCATCTCTGTGCCTGACAGCATGAATCACCAGAGTTAAGTAACAAACCCATTTATACATCAAGATACCATCACTGTCCAAGCAATCATTCGTATGCTTTTCAACGTGAAGCTGATTACCGTGCATTCTGCCTATACTCATCTTATTCCCCCTCCTTTGTTCCCTAATGTTCTTCCCAATAACTTCTGGATGTTTTGCAAAACAGAGAAAAAAACTTCAGAAGGGGGCTGGGATGCTCAGCAGAGTCAGAAAATATTTTCCAGCCCCCAAGAAGGGTTGTTTACTACTAATTTTATGAGTTTCTGGGAAACCTCTCAGGGAATCTCACCAAAGCCTGTTTGGCAAGAAAAAGTGGATTGCTAATGAGGTGGTATGCCACCTGGTTTGTGTATTATTGTCTTACAAATATACCTACATACCCCCACACACTTTAACGCACCTGTTATTTTTACAAGGGTTTTCTTGGTGCTTTTTTTCTGTCTTCTTAGTACCCATTTTATTGCTCTGGTCTATTGACAGTTATTAAAAAAGTGATTCCCGAATGCATTTGGTTTATCCTTCTGAAAATGAAGTTTTGATGGGTTGAAATGGCAGTGGGCGATCCATCTTGAAAGAAAGATCTGGGGAAAGCAGAGTGCATTGTGAGTTTGTGGAGGCAGAGCGGGATTTGCAAATGTTATTAAGCCTGGGAAAAGCAACAGGACTTGTATGTTGAGCATAACTGCAGGATTGCAATATTCAGTGATCGGCACAAACCAAATGTATGCCAAGACTTGTGTCTCTCAGTGCTTAGCTTCAAGAAAAAACTCTCAGACTAGGTGTTCTCTTGTTGTCTGGTCAGCCTGGGTCTATGCGGGACACAATCAAGGACATGGCCATTGCTTTCTCTTTTCTGCACGGCAGCTGAGGTGCCTTCATAAAGCTCAGAAAGTTCTGCCTCAAATACCTTCCTTTGTCTGATTTGAAACAAGAATTTGATGAGCACAGACCTCTGCTTTTCCAAACTGCCCCATCACTCTGAGTGAAATACATCCAAGATCTCTCAGGTCTCTCTCTCTGTATAAAAGGGTCACTAGAGC
Organism: Pluvialis apricaria; assembly: GCA_017639485.1. NCBI lineage: Eukaryota > Metazoa > Chordata > Aves > Charadriiformes > Charadriidae > Pluvialis > Pluvialis apricaria. The sequence continues at coordinate 168,449,147 of CM030008.1, forward strand.
AAACACTAAACCATAGCTTTCTCGGAAAAGAGTGATTCAGACTTGGCGACAACCTAAATGTCAGGTCTGGGATTTTTCTTGCTGTGTCTCCTTATCCGTGAGTGTGTGGGTATTTCACTACAGGGCAGACTGAAAATATTCATAGAATCATAGAATGGTTTAGGTTGGAAGGGACCTTGAAGATCATCGAGTTCCACCCACCCTGCCATAGGCAGGGACACCTCCCACCAGCCCAGGTTGCCCAAGGCCCCATCCAGCCTGGCCTTAAACACCTCCAGGGATGGGGCCTCAACAACTTCTCTGCGCAACCTGTTCCAGTGCCTCACCACCCTCAAAGTGAGAAATTTCTTCCTAATGTTTAATCTAAATCTGCCCTCTTCCAGTTTAAAGCCATTCCGCCTTGTCCTATCACTCTATGCCCTTGTAAAAAGTCCTTCCCCAGCTCTCCTGTAGCCCCTTTAGGTACTGGAAGGCCGCAGTAAGGTCTCCCAGAGCCTTCTCTTCTCCAGGCTGAACAACCCCAAATCTCTCAGCCTTCACCTGGATCCAGATGATTTCTCTTAGGCAGCAGCAGCACCACAGTCTGCAGCCCTCCATCCAAGGCACATGCTTCAAGCATGGGGATACTACACATAAGGACAGCAGTGCTGTTATTCATAGCCTGGATTCCTAAGAGCCAAACCTCAAATGAAAATTTTAAAGAACGCCCGGTGACACCACACCACACACCCCCCCCCCAACGGATGGGCTAACAAACTCAGCATCTTTTAGACATGAGATTTAAGGAGGGAGAAGGAAAGGGCTAAGTGACAGGCAGCTGGGCTTCATTAACTCTGGTTTTCAAAGATGCATTTATCTCTCCAGAATAACAATTGAGCTATCTCAGGCTCCATATTCCATCCGCTTTAGTACGTCCCCCCACAGCTATTGCAGTAGGTAGCAAGCACCCACAGTCCCCTTTATGCTATTATCTCCTTCTTTCCCTAACATATTAAACTGCCATCAAAGATGAGGTTTGCAAACATAGTTTGTTGCCTACTGGAGCCTTACATTTCAGAGCCATTGCTGCTGCTGTTGCGTATTTTGTAGATTTTTTTCCAAGCAGTCCGTTTTTGCTAACGGGCTCACTTGGGGGTCTTCTGAACTGCAGGGAAAATGGAGACAAGCAACCTTCCTGCTGGGAGACCTTTGCAAACCTCAAGGAACCTTTCTCAGAAACAGGAGTTCCATGTTCTTAATGAGATCATTTTCAGAAAAGTCTGGAAAAAAGCGAAAGAAGAGAAAACAGCGACAGCAAAATAGAGATAATCGCTAAAAATGTTTTTCAAGTAAACCAGAAGCCCACTCAGTGTAATGAGACAGAAAAATTTCAAGAAACCTAAAGGAGGAACGTGTGCTTTATTCGACACATCAGAGCAAAGTCAGTATGTGAAAAGCAATAGCATCTCAACCCTGCAGTTGTCTGTCACTCCCCTGGTGCGGATAGCTGCGGTAACAGTAGGACAAAATCCCATCAGTGGCATAGTTTGGTGCCAGGAAGTCTGCAATGAAAACTAAGATTTATGACAAATCTGATGTGCTGAGTTGGGTAGAAAAGGTCAGGTCTCTGCACTTCCATCTGGTTGATGCATTGACCCCCATTATAAAACAAAAACTGTGAATTCAGCAAGGGATGATGAACCCACGCTGGCCCACAAAGGCCAGCTTCATGCCTCTCGGCATGTCCAGGCATGTCAGCTGTTGGGATAAGCTTTCAGTGGTAGCTTTCTGCACGGATGTAGCTCAATAACTTTTGAAAGGCTGCGTCTGGCTGATGCCAGATGGATATTTTAAAAAGCACAGACAGATCAGCCTTGAGTGATAGGAAAACTGGAAGAATGGGAGGAGAGAAACTGGGGACAGAGAGATCTCCTGTCATCTGACATGGCCAAAGCCTCAAACACCTGTGTGGGAGTGGTAGATCAAACAGTTGGTTGATGGCATGAAATGACACCTCCAGCACATCTCTGCCCGTTGTGCCACCATGGTTTAACAGGCTGACACTTTCCCAATGTCTCAAGAAGCCAGGGCACCAGTACAGGGAGGTGCAAGTTCCCTATGTACAAAAGAACATCTCGCTCAAAACCCAGTCTGCAACATCTTCCATGAGTTAATGCCTATAGAAGAGTATAATAACAGAAAAAAGAATGTAGTGTTGTATCGCCAGATGCTCTCCTAATCCCCAGAGTTTTGTGGCTCAGGCCCTACCAAAGTAGGGAGTTTCATATTTGCACGCTTTTCATGGAGTTTTTTCCTTCCATTAATCTGCTCGATTGAATGTCGATACACTTCGGGGATCTGTAATGTCCTACAGCAGGGAGTTGCACAGATAACCAGATACTGTGTGAAGAAACTCCTCGTTTTTCTTTGTTCTGAGCTTGGTGCTTGCTCATTTCAGCTGATAAACCTTCATCAGAAGACACAATAATCAGTCAACTGCTAATCTAACTCTCTAGAGCCTATAATATCCTTCCTTTTACCCTTTCTTTTTCCAGACTGAATAAACAAAGTTTATACAACCATTCCTTGTGCAAAAGTGACTTTATTACCCCTTTCCAATGGTTACTTTTCTTCCACATCCTTCTTGGGATGGGGACACCAAAACAAAACAGTCAGTGTTCAAGATATGAATGAAACAGGAGCTTTTGCAGGGGGAATGAGGACAGGTGAGAGAGGACAAGGGATTTGAATATGGAGAACCCACACTCTACAGAGCCCCAGGCTGTAGGACACACAAGTGACCTGAGGAAACCACCAGAAGGAAATCAAATGTAAAGTACTGGGCTACCTATTAGAAAGTTTCTGGCATAGAGGAGCAAAGTGGGGACAGAGATGGAACCGGGGATGGTCTCGCTAAGGGAAATAAGTGTCATGGGGACAGGGTATTTTCCCAGCCAGAGACCATGGTGGCTTTCTGTCTCTCTTTCGTGACAGTGGATAGGCTGTCAAAGCAGTTTTCCCAAAGCTCTGCATTTGCACAGTGCAGCACTGAGCTGGACACCTGTGTGGTAGGGAGAGGTGTCCACAGCTCTGGCTCAAAAAAAGCAGCATCTGCTAAAAACTGTGATTTTGGCCTTCCCACAAGGCAGCTAGAGCAATCATCTCAACTTCATTCCTCCTTCCACTTCATTCACTCCCAATAGCTGAGCTGTCTTTGGAGCTCCAGCCCTTAAGGTCTGAACTGAGCCAGAAGGACAGGTTTAATTTCTTTCTGTTCAATGAAGGAAAGTCTAAGTTTCCAGCTTCTTCCATATGACAAGTTAAACTGACAACAAAAGTCTTCCTTCTGACGACTTTGCTCATAGACTTTCAGTTGTGATGTTTCACCATCTGAATAAGCCAACTTCCCAGCAAGCCAGCTTCTCAAATTTCTAATTTAACTGCAATGTAGCACTTCCTTCAAGGCTTGTACTTTATCAGATCCTTCACTTCATCATTTCCACCAGCACTGCTAACATTTGCAACGTGGTAGCGGAGCTCATCTTGCAGTAGGAATTTTGTACCCAGCTGAAGCTTGAGTATTTCCAGAAAAGCAGAGTGGGTTGTCAAATACCACAGTTCCCATGTTGGGATCATTTCTTCCTGTCTGAGGAAAGCTGGTGAGAAACAGAACCGCTTTGGTTTCTGCAGTCCCTTTCCTTGACAAGGAGAAAGTCGGTGAAGCAAAAATGGGACATCTGGAAGAGCAGAGCTAAGTCACAAATGCGCCAGGCTTCCACACAAGCTGACCTGGCAGGTCTCCTTTTTCAAAGGAGAAACCTGCAGATGGTTCCTTGTCACCCACTTACTTAGAGCCAACAGGGCACGGATGATGTGGGCTCTGTGGAATGACAGCTTAGTCCAGCCTCTGAGAAAATCTGCTTGGAGGGGTGTTACCAGTGAAAATGTGGTTGTAAGAATTTTTCTTATCTTTTGTATTTATCCATGACAGCCATTCTCATTCGAAGATCTTTGATAATTGTAGACCTTATTGGTGTCTGATAATTGATGTTTGGGCTGGGTGTTTAAACATAGGCTTAAGCACTGGTGATAGATCCAGAGAGAGATGCTGAACAACTAGGTGGAGATGTTCCTTCCAACTTTTTGAATATGGCACAAGAGGACTGCAGCCACACCACAGGATCTCCTATGGAGCATCTCCCTGTGCTATTTTCAGAGAGGGAGAACTAGACTAGATGGACCATTGATCTGACCTAGGAGAGCACATTTTCTTTTCCTAGATGCCTGGTGCTTTTTAAGAAGCCCAAGAGCATTCAAGCTATCGTCACAGGGCTGAAAGTCGTGAGATGGGTCATGAAGAAAGTCTACAGTCATACGGAGTAGGAGCTGTGGGACAGCTGGTATACCCTAAGGTATCACAAACAGTACTGAATGTGTATATTTAGGCAACCAGACTGGAATTCTTGTGGTGGGACTGGTTTGAGATGAAAGGCATGGTTCAATTGCCTGCAGGACAACAGACAGGTCAAACTCCACCCAAATCCCAAAGACTAGGAGTTTTCCTACCCTGGGTGTCACTAATCCCTGGCTGCTTTATTTGTAGGGGCACTGCTTCTGCACAGCAGACTGAGAAGGGAGGCTGGGACAGTAGTGAACTCAGGAGAAATCATTACAATGTCAAGAAGAAAATCACAGAATAGTCTCTCTGCTGTATTCTCCCAGCTCCTAGCAATATGTAGATTAAAGACTTCTCAAACTGGGGTAGAAGAAAGGTTTTAGGGCAACCTGTGCATAACACTGATGAAACTCACTTGCTGCGTTTCTCTCATTGCTTCTGAAACCCTTAGTAGTTTAGCCATGAACAAAGTCCCATGGAACGGCTGGAGAGGAGAAGGCTCAGGCTGATCTCATCAATGTATGTATGTATCTGAAGGGAGGGTGTAAAGAAGATGGAATTAGGCTCTTTTCAGTGGTCCCCAGGGACAGGACAAGAGTCAAGTGTGCAGCAGGCCAGGTTGAATGACAAAAATCTGAAAGATAATTATATTCCAACAGGTTTTGTGAAATTAGTGCCACAGCAGAGCTGAAGTAGCTCAGCTGGGAGAGCGTTAGACTGAAGATCTAAAGGTCCCTGGTTCAATCCCGGGCTTCAGCAGTGTTTTCCTATAGTTTTCTGTGGCCAGCACTGGGTTCCCCAGTACAAGAGAGACCTGGACATACAGGACAGAGTCCAGTGAAGGGCCGTGATGATGACAAAGGGCCTAGAGCATCTCTGCTACGAGGAAAGGCTGGGAGCTCTTGGACTGTTCAGCCTGGAGAAGAGGAGGCTCAGAAGGTATTCTGTCCATGTATATGAATACCTGAAGGGAGGGCACAAAGAGCATGGACGCAGACTCTTTTTAGTAGTCTCCAGTGACAGGACAAGAGGTAACGAACACAAACTGAAACACAGGAGGTTCCCTCTGAACATCAGGAAACACTTTTTACTGTGACAGCGACTGAGCACTGGCATAGGTTGCACAGAGAGGTGGTGGAGTCTCCATCATTTGAGATATTCAAAAGACAGTCCTGGGCAACTGGCTGTGGGTGGCCCTGCTTGACCAGTGGGTTGGACCAGGTGACCTCCAGAGGTCCCATCCAACTTCAACGATTGTGAGTCTATGAAACAGAAACATAGTTTTGCAATTCAAGGGTTTCAGCAAAAATAGTGATATAAAAGGGTTTTTTGCTCCCTCAACCTTGAGCTGCCTATTCCTAGCCCTGTGTCACGGACTGCCCCATAAAAAGGTGATAATGTTGACCAACTGGTGTATGGGGCCAAGCAGGAAATCACAACTGTGATTTGGGAAAAGGAAAAATACCCTATCAAAAAAGAATTCATTTCAGTCTGCATCACAACTGACTCTGAAGCAAGTCCTCTCCCTAAAATTTGTCTTTTTCCAGGCTGAAGAGTTCTGGTGAGCCTACCTGTTGCTCACAGGGAAACAGCTCCAGATCTCTGATGAAGCTTTCTATCCTTTCCTGAACTTTTTCTACTCTTACACAGACCTTTATAAAATGGTAGTATTCAATGTGCAGGCACCCCAAGGAGTTCTACAACTGAGTAACTGTGTTTTGTTCTCCATCCCTTTCTGACTGATTCCTGATCTGTGGAGTCTTTCAGGCAAACAGCAGAGACAAGACCTCAATTGCCAATTGTCCAAAAAAAAAAAAAGAATTGAGAAGCAGTCAACCTTTGACTATTGATTTCTCAAAGATCAACCCTAATACTCATCTGGTCTCTCCTCCATAATAGGGCAGAGACCTCTTCTTTCTCACTTTCATTCTAGTGGTGCTCTTTAATCTCTGGGGGTAACCCTACCAGATCCTGCAGCACTTCCAGGAGATTACTTCCCTGACCAGGATGTGAATACTGACTTGTGCAGAAGTCAATGACATCATGACCTGCTTAAGCTTTGAAGAGATACCATGGGTCCCGCTGGGCAAATGCCTTTACCAACAGTCACCACCCACTAGCATGTAGGGCCAGAACATGCATTGCCTTCCTGCATACTTCAGGAAACCTGAGCAACATGATCTAGTTAGAATCATAGAATCACAGAATCTTCTAGGTTGGAAGGGACCTTTAACATCATTAAGTCCAACCATCCACCTAACACTGCCAAAACCACCACTGAACCGTGCACCTCAGCACCACGTCTACCTGTGTTTTCAATGCCCCCAGGGATGGTGACTCAACCATTTCCTTGGGCAGCCTGTTCCAATGCTTGACAACCGTTTTGGTGAAGAAATTTTTCCTAATATCCAATCTAAACCTCCCCTGGTGCAACTTGAGGCCATTTCCTCTTGTGCTATCGCTTGTTACTAGCGAGAAGAAACAGACCCCCACCCTGCTACAGCTTCCTTTCAGGTAGCTGTAGAGAGCAATAAGGCCTCATCTCAGAACAACCCCAGTTCCCTCAGCTGCTCCTCATAACACTTGTGCTCCAGACCCCTCACCAGCTTTGTTGCTCTTCTCTGGACTCGCTCCGGCACCTCAATGTCTTTCTTGTAGTGAGGGGCCCAAAACTGAACACAGTATTTGAGGTGGTGCCTTACCAGTGCCGAGTACAGGGGGACAATCACTGCCCTAGTCCTGCTGGCCACACTATTCCTGATACAGGCCAGGATGCTGTTGGCCTTCTTGGCCACCTGGGCACACCGCTGACTCATATTCAGCCGACTGTCCACCAACACCCCCAGGTCCTTTTCTGCCGGGCAGCTTTCCAGCCACTCTGCCCAAAGCCTGTAGCGCTGCATGGGGTTGTTGTGACACAGTGCAGGACACGGCACTTGACCTTGTAGTTTAAGACGTACTGATGATTGCAGGTGGGTTCGACTAGATGGCCTTTAAAGGTCCCTTTCGACCCAAACTATTCTATGATTCTATATAACAGCCACTCACCCATCACCACCCTTTGCAGACCTGATGTACTCAGGCAGGATCCTCTGGCTCAAGGATGCACCAAGTAGAAAAGGCCTTACCTTTGACCCTTTACTCCTACTGTCTATGTCTGCATCTAAATTGGGAATGAGCCTCCTGGTCCCCTAACTAGATGAGAGTAGGTCAGAGCCCCCTGCTTGGTCCGTGTGCGGGATTAAATTATATCAAACTTGGTGTATGCCTGGGACCTGATTTTGTTATGAAAACAGACCTCAGGCAGTTGTGCATGTACATCCCAGGCTTTGCCCTCAGGTTTAAGAACACCTTACACACTGTGGCTGTGCTGAACTGCTCTGACCTCACCTACCACACTGGAGAAATGCAGCCTCGGGCACTAAGGGCAGAAGAAAATCAGATACCAAACGCACAGATCATGAGTCAGAGAGCAGTGGGACAGCACGGGTTTAGTCTTCAAGCCATCCTGCCAAACAATATTTTGACCTGGTGCTAGACTCGGAGTTTAACAAGTGTGCTAGAAATCTAAATAAGTCCACTGCTTGAGCTTGAGCACTGCCCAGTGCTTCTCCACACCACTTAAATGTGCCAACTTGTGCCCTCCCAGGCAATGTCCAGACACAGTTCAGGGGATATCAGAGGGCAGGAACCCTCCCCAAGAGGGGGTTTGGACATAATGAATCTATTTCTGCTGAGGCAGTAGGGGGAAAAGATTTGGGCACCATGACAGATATGCCCCACCAGATGGCCTTAGTCCCATCTAGCCGGACAGATCAGTTGCGTTTGCTTTTGGCACTGTAACTCTCCCTGTAGAGGACTTGGTGTTTCCTCCTTACTGCCTCCTTACCTCAGGCAGCCTGGAAGGGCCTGCCACAACGAAGACAAGCACTTGGAGTAAAACTTTATTATGGGTTGTTGAACAGATAAACCACAGCCAGCTGAGGAAATCCCCTGAACTTAAAACAGTGAAAAGGTAAGAGAAATTTTTAGGGCTGGAAGAGATTTTTGGGCAGGATATCACATGCATTTGTCCTGTTCTTACTCCTTTCCGTGGATCCGTTCATTGACAGTACTGGAGGATGCGTGGTCTAAGCCGGCACTGTTGTTCACACAGAGGTGCTAGTGACTGCTGGGCTTGCTCACCTCTCACATGGCTGCAGTCCTGCACAAGGAGGTAACTGCAACCAAATTGTTTTGAAGCCTATCCCACAGCTGTGGGAAGGAAAAGCAAAGGCTCCCACTGATCACAGAATCACAGCATCACAGAATGGTGAGGGTTGGAAGGGACCTTCAGAGATCACCTGGTCCAACTCCCCTGCCAAAGCAGGGTCACTCAGAGCAGGTTGGACAGGAACGTGTCCAGGCAGGTTTGAAATATCTCCAGAGAAGGAGACTCCACAGCCTCTTTGGGCAGCCTGTGCCGGTACTCTGCCACCTGCAAAGGAAAGAAATTTTTTTCTCATGTTGAGATGGAATTTCCCATGTTCCAGTTTGTGCCCATTGCCCCTTGTCCTGTCGCTGAGCACCACTGAAAAAAGTGGCCCCATCCTCTTGTCACCCACCCTTTTGATATTGATAAGCATTGATGAGATCCCCTCTCAGCCTTCTCTTCTCCAGGCTGAACAACCCCAGGTCTCTCAGCTTTTCCTCATAAGAGAGATGCTCCAGTCCCCTGACCATCTTTGTAGCCTCTGCTGGACCCTCTCTGTCAGTTCCTTGTCTTTCTTGACCCGGGGAGCCCAGAACTGATCACAGTACTCCAGATGTGGCCTCAGTAGGGCAGAGTAGAGGCAGAGGATGACCTCCCTCGACCTGCTGGCAATGCTCTTTTAATGCAATCACCATCTGTTTAATGCACTCACCATCTGTATAATGCACTAATGCTAGCAATCAGGCCCCCATGTTCACCTTGCAGGACATAAAGAAATCCCCAGAGACCATAGCGCAGTGCTGCTAGAAGTGATGACAGCAGCTTATTTGCCTGCTCCTTTTTCCGATGACCTGGTCCCCTCTTGGCTGAAACAGCTTCGACTCAGGCTTTAGTGCCAAAAGTTGCCGAGTTTCCCTGTGTTTGGCTCAAAGAAGGGTTAAAAGCGGCCCCGTGCTCCGTGGTTCTTGCTCACCGCAAGGGAAGGTACAGGATGAATAACGGTGGTGGGCGGCAGGCAGCGCGGGGGCGGCTGCCCTGCCAGCACCTTCCCCCAGCCCACACACATGCAGCTCCCTCCTCTCATTGCCGTTCAGCTCCCTTCAGCACCGGGGCCCCCACATTGATCAATCAGCACATGTCGGACCCCGATAACTGTGCTTTCCTGAGCACAGCGCTGCTTTAGCCGGCAGCTCTCCCCCACAAATCCTCACAGCTCTGCCAGTGCCCTTCAGCTCTGATTTTCTGCTTTTTTCTAGTGATTTCTGCCTCTTTTTCTTAATGCTTTCAGTCTCAATTTGCTGCTGCTGTCCTTGTCCCCCATCCTTGTGACACCTCTCTCCACCTTTCCTACCAAGAGCGCTGTCACGGATCGGTCCGCACACGTCCACTCTGACCACACGGCACCAGAGCTGTATCTCACTGCTGCTGAGATGCAGGAGCCTGCACTGAAAGATCAGCCAGCTAAGTAAATGGGAAATCCTCAGCAGGAGCTTAAAACCTTTTCCTCCACAAAAAAAAAAAAAAAAAAAAAGAAAAAAAAAGCTCAACAACCACCCCCCCGCCCCCCCCCCCCCCCCCCCCCCCAAAAAAAAAAAAACAGAAACAAAACAACAAAAAAAGGGTAAATAGGAAAAAAACCCTGCAGGGCGTGTGGTCACTGTAGGAGCATGATGAGGTCTGTTAGTACACCTGGGAAAGTTCCCACTGGAACTACTGGATGCAGATCACACCAGGGGTTACCGCACACTGCAGACCCCCAGACCTCTGATTTGCAGTCGCGGTGAATCACTGCTGCAGTGTCAATATAGCTGCTCTGATGAAAAGATCACGGGGTGAGGCACGCGTGTTCCCGGCATCGCCTTCTCTACTTTGCTGATTGCTTTTGTGATAGTTGGAATTCCCCTGGAGTGCCTCTGCTATTGCTTTCTTTTTATGTTCTTGTAGGACCTACTGTAATATAGAGGGTAATTTGACCACGTCTGCTTTGTCCCTTGCTCTGCCAATGGCTAGCTTGAAGAGAAGGCAATTCTTTGATTCATGCCTCAGTTTCGCCCATCAGAAAATTGGGCAAAGTACTCCAGAATTGCTTTTCAAAGTGCTCTGAGATCTGACAGAGAGGGCTAGCCATGATGGAGATAGAGGCAGACAGCGCACACAGACAATAAAAGACATTGCCAGCCCTGAAGATTAATTTTCTAAATTACATGGCAGCTACAAGATGAGGAAAAGAAAGGATTATTATTTGCATGCCATGGGAGCAATAATCCTGCGATTACTACTCCAGGCATAAAGACATTAAGGCTTGGTTTGTGCTGCAGTGCAGAGCTCTTGGAGGTGTAGCAGCACTGTGCCACGAACAGGCAGCTTGTGTGCGGTCATAAGGGTGATACACGCTTTTGTGCACCTGCATAGAGTCCAGACTGTGATGAAGACCACCCATGCTCGCATTAAGAGATGCATCCTGCAGTCCTTGCATCAGTGGGTGCGCAGGAGCTGCCGTCCAGACCCTCTGACAGCAGATTAGGTCTGTGCAGATTCAACCCTGCCCTATCGCAGCCCATCTGAGCTGAGGTTGGCCTCAAACACCTTGGCAGCTGAAGTCTGAATCATGCTCTGAGGCACCGACTATCTCCACTGACTTCAGAGAGAGCCTGGGGTAACCACGGTCTTTCCTGCATTAAAAACCTGAAGTTGGAGAGAAGTTCTGCCCCAGAGAACCTCAGGCCGCAGCCCACGACCTGGGAGTCGACCTTTGGCCATCCATAGGGGAGTCCAGCTGCTCCTAAGAGCTCAGCTGAACAGTCAGCTTTTCCAAAAACTGAGCTTAGAGCTGCAAGTCCAACGCTGCTGCCTTTTGCAGTGTGAGCTGCTTGGATTTTGAAAGGCACAGGGTCCTAGTTCACCTGGTGAACATGATGTTGTGCATGACTTGTACAGTGCTGGTCTTTAGATAGCAGATCACAGAATCACAGCACCACAGGATGGTGGGGGGAGCGGTGGAAGGGACCTTCGGAGATCATCCAGTCCACCCCCCCTGCCACAGCAGGGACACATACAGCAGTGGCACAGGACGGCGTCCAGGTGGGTTTTGAATGTCTCCAGAGGAGACTCCAGAGCCTCTCTGGGCAGCCTGTGCCAGTGCTCTGCCACCCTCAAAGGAAAGAAGTTTTTCCTCATGTTGAGATGGAATTTCCCATGTTCCAGTTTGTGCCCGTTGCCCCTTGTCCTGTCACTGGGCACCATTGGAAAGAGTTTGGCCCCATCCTCTTGTCACTCACCCTTTAGATTTTGGTAAGCATTGATGAGATCCCCTCTCAGCCTTCTCTTCTCCAGGCTGAACAGCCCCAGGGCTCTCAGTCTTTCCTCATCAGAGAGATTCTCTCTCTTCCTATCTCTTTTCAGCTATGAGGATCAGGGCAGTTCTTCCATTCAGGTCATCCAGCAAGCCCCTGGAAAATTAGGATTTCTTCTCTCTGTCTAAGCAGTGTCCTAAAATGGGGTTTGATCATGTGTTATTTAAAAAAAAAAAAAAAAAAGGAAAAAGAGAAAATTTGTCTTTGTCTCTTTCAGATGCAGCAACTGTCCAGGGCCTGCTCTGAACACTGAACGCTACAACTGGAGAATAACAAAATACTTCTTGGATCCAGGTCAGTTCCTCAGAGGTACTAAGCTAAATAGGCAGACAAAATACCTTTGAAGGGTCTTGGCTTTAGTATCTATGGCTGATTAATTAATTGCAATTTAGATTGTTATTTGGGCTGTTAAGTATTTGGACTGTTAAATTTTGGGGCAATGGGCTGTCCTTTATTTTCGGTTTCAATAGCGAAGCCTAATTTTACTTGTGACTGCAGGGTGCTGGTGCAGGAAAAGGCAAGAACATGAAGCACTGCTCATTACAAGTGGAAGTAGGCTATTTAAATATGCAAATTGTGTTCCAAAAAGCCCAGAGAAAGAGGATTGTAGAGCTCCTGCTGTCGCTTATATGATACGGAGATTTTTTTCATTTCTCTGCCCAGGGTGGGATTCAGTATGGGGAAAGAGGGAATACTCTTCTGCCAGCCTTTGGGAGCACCCAGGAGGTGACAGACTGGGGAGAGTTCGGTAGTCCATGCAGGAGGGTGGGTGGATTTCTGTTTGGTTCCCAACAAACATTTTCAGCACAGAAAACATCCTCGGCAAAGCTCTGCAAATTCAGGAAAACCGTTCATGTAAAAACTAAAAGAATCCAGTACAGGACTGATTTTAACTACTAGATAGTATGTAAGGCTTTAAACTACGCTTAGGTCACCTTTTTAAGCTACTTGACTTGTGCCACATGGGTTGGAAACCTCTGTTGTCTTCGGTCTGCGGAAATTCAAATACATCACAAGGAATTGGAAATGTCTAGAAGAAAGCCTGCCCTGCTGAGTTTTTTCAGGGGAAAAAAAAAAAAAAGAAAAAAAAAAGCAGAGCTGGGAGTGCTGCAAGTCCCAGGCAAGCAGAAAACAGATAAAATTAAAAATGAACAGACAGCAGAAAAAAAATGCAAGAACGTCTTCCTAACAAGCAAGTTCACCAGCCGTGGTCATAACATGCTGGACAGGTCTCTTATCCCCCCAGGGATTTTGGTGGAGTCGATTCCAGGCTCCCATTTCTTTTACCCTGACACGGGGAAACTCCTCGAGTCAGTTTGAGTCAGTGTCTCTGCCTCCGATATTTTCATGCCAGCCTGGTTACGTGGGTGATTCTCTGCTCTAGTTTTCAAGCAGAAGTTCTCACAAATTGACGGAGGAGGCTTTGGCACCTCCGCAGGAGGAGCGAGAGAGAGGGAGAGAGAGAGAAGTATATGGAGGAGGAGAAGAAATGAAATGGGCTTTTGAAAACCATAAAATTAGCATAGAAAACGGCGGCAGCTTTTCTTTACTCGGACCGAGTGAGAGGCAGTACAGTTGCCTGCTGATTTTAAAGCCACCCCATTAAAGATCTTGATGGGTGGCCACAGATGTGTTGGATTGCCTGTTGCTTGAGGGAAGCTAGTTTTGCAGCTACAGCGCCAGCCCGAAAGCTTGCAAAAGCAGGGCTCAAACTTTGCCTTGGCTACGGATTTGCCGTACAAGGTCCCTAGCCTTGGAGCCAATGAGAAAAAATTAAAAAAGCACACATAAATAAAACCAGGACTAGAAGGTTTGTAAAGCCACTGAGGATGTGGATTTTTTTCAGCCCAGGGATTTTTAGGCCTTAAGGTCTCAGATCATCACCTCTAGCTTTAAACATTTAACCAAAGTTTCTAAGTTAAGCGCTCCTTTTTGTTCCCCAGCCTCTCAGTATAATCAGTAGAGATAAAAATCAACTCCTTTGCAATTTCAGTGCTTCCCTGGGGAGAGACCGGTTAGCTCAGGGTTTGGAGAGGCAGTTGGCTTTCCCCACTGAATAGATCAGCACCTCTCTGCTGCCTGATATTTCCAGAGCAAACGTGAGGTACCTGCACACAACCTTAGCCCCACCATGGGCTCAGGCAACACAAATTACCTTGGGTTTGTTACAGACTGCAGTTCATAGGCACACAGCTCTTGCAGTTCAGCTCAGCTCACGCGTCTGAGCACTTGGCTTGTAAACTTTGCATACCTGTACCTACACAACCCTTAGGGAAGGGTCCTGGCATCTAGGAAATATAGAATCATATAGAATGGTTTAGGTTGGAAAGGACCTTAAAGACCATCCAGTTCCAACCCCCCTGCCATGGGCAGGGACACCTCCCACCAGACCAGGTTTTTCAAAGCCCCATCCAACCTGGCCTTGAACACCTCCAGGGATGGGGTGGTCACAGCTTCTCTGGGCAAGCTGTTCCAGTGCCTCACTACCCTCAGAGGGAAAATTTTCTTCATAATATCTAATCTAAATCTACCTCTTCCAGTTTCAAGCCATTTCTCCTCATCCTATGACTACATGCTCTTGTAAAAAGTAGATTCTGAGGGTCTGATAACTCTCTGGAACTGAAATCACTGCAGGAGATGAGCTTCTAAAACCAGGCTTTCAGCTCTCTCAATCCTGGGCAACACCAGCTATCGAGCCTGCAACAGGACAGAGAGAGCATTTGCTTCTAGCTCAGGACCAAGTCCTTACCAAATTCAGGGACAGCATGTGGTCACCCACCAAGATGAGGGAGTTTTTCTTTTCTTGAGTCTTCTCAGTTGTGGCTGAGAAGTGGCAATATAGAAAAATCTTTTTCCTGCCAGCCCTGTAAAGGTTCCTGCGTTGGTGCGTGACAGGGGAAACACAGTGACACAGCACAGCAGGGCTGCTGGAGCCTGGAGCTGCATGCTAGGACCTTCCCAAAGATGATTTTCCAGGGCAGCAGGATCTAACATGACGACACCATACCTCTAGAAACTTGATTTACCAGCTTGTGCATGTGCTGATAAGGAATCCAAGTGACACATGTGGGAATCAGATGCCAGCATCCCTGGCATGACCTGTGAGAGCCTCAGCTATGAGCGGTGGTGTGAGAAGCGAGCCATGACTTCCCCAGATGGGTCAAACATGTCCTCTTGGAGGATATCGAACATAAACAAAGCAAAAAAAAAAAAAAAAGAATGAGACAGGAGATGTCAGGAGAAGGAGATAAAACACCACAAACATCTCAACATCTGCAAATATGCCTATAGCCATCTGCAGCATTAATCCTCCAGCAGCGCTGGGGGATTTGTCCCATTCCAGGGCTGGCGGCCGTCTAGATAAATAGTTAAAAGTTGGTCTTATACCCTGTAGCCAAGTCAAGCAGTGTTTGCAAATGTGGAATCCTGAGGAATATGCAATAGATTCATTAATCTAAATGAGCCAAACTTTCAGGATGAGCTGTTCCTGTCTGTACCACGTTAGTAAGGATGCTGACACTCCTCTTCAAGCCCCCCTTGCCCCCCGACCTTCTCCCATCTTCATACTCCCACATCAGGTTCAGGCCAGAAAGTCCCTCTTAAAATGCAGCCATGGTATTTCACAGGATACCCCCTCGGTCCTCCTCTCACCTCCTCCGGGGAGAGCTTGCTTTCCCCTCCAGGTGAACTTTTCCCTCGCTGCCGTTCAGGCTGGCTCCCTCTCGCAGGTGGGTGTACTCAGCCTGGAGCTGGCGGGCCAGCCGAGCTGAGGGGGCGGGCGGCACAGACAGCGAGCAAGTCAGTGCTCTGGAAATGTGTTACTAGTTATTCCTGTTCCCTGTTGGAGGGTTTCTGCTGTGACTCCCAGGGACCACGACCTCCCTACTGTGTCCTCCCCACCTCCCATAGCAGCCGCCTTTGCTACCACAAGGGCACCAGAAGTATTGGCAACCAGTAACAGACCCCATCAGCCAACAATTACCAAAATTATCAAGACAGAGTTTTAACTGCTTTAGACAAAGTCCCCATGGTCTGGTGTATCAAGGCTATAAAACATGGTACCACCAAAGCAACCAGCAGCGGAAGAAGTACCAGCACCTCTAGCATTGGGAATCGGGATAACCGAAGGAAAGGTTGTTCCACAGCTCCCTGTTCCACAGCTTTTCTCAAACCACCCTCTGCTGACCAACCCAAGGTTTGATGGACCTGTGGCTTTACCCAGTACTGCCATTCTTCTGTTCTGGTGACGCAGTTGAAATCGTCTCTGGATGCAGGCTGCAAAGTCAAAGTTGTCTCTCTCAATATTTTGTTATCAGCTGGAGAGCTGGAATGGCTGGAGAACAAAACTGCATTGTTCCCTAATGAATAATGCAACCAAGGTGGAAACAAGTGCTGTTTCTCACTTTGCCCTCCCTAGAGATAATGAGCTGGAGGTGAAGCAGAAGGTCAGAGCTACCTCCTTCCCTGTTCTCCTTGCTCATGGGATCAGACTCCCTCCTGACAGCTGGTTTTAGCTTGAATTATACCTATTCGGTAGGGATGGAGGTGTAGGTTACATCAAGGGACCTCCATCCCATGTCACTGTCTGCCATGGTCATGGGCTGATGCCAGTGAGAGTCAGGCATGATAGTCTCTTCTAAGCAAGACCAAAAATTTATAGACAGTAACACCCCATGTTGGTCCTACCTTCCCATATTCTCTAGTCTGCTGTTGTTCTCCAGATCCTTCATCTTTTCCAAGGAGAGTTGATGACATGACAGGCTTCACATGACATTTATTAGATGATGAAAACTGACATTGCTGGATGCTTTAAAGGTAAGCAAGCAGTGCCCAAATAGAGTTTTGGTTTACAATTTCAAAAGTAAAGAGGAATAAAACAACTCCAAAAGCAGGTTAAAGCGCAGGTCATTCCCTAGTATGTGTGGCTTGTACAATACCTCAGTTTTCTTAAAAAAAAAAAAAAAGGCTCAGGAGAAGGAGGATGAAGAAGAGAAGGTTTTGATTCATCATTGATTCATTCATCAAGAGGATTGTGAAGCAAAATGAAAGTTAAGGATGGGAATATAGTTCCCAGCCACCACACGTGGTACAACCCCTTTCCTAGGAGATCCTACAATACTTTTCTGGCAGCTGTTGCCCTTCCTGAAGGACAGCAAAGAACTTGCTGGGACCTGCTCTATTCTGGCTGGTAGAAACCTTTGAAGTTACGGCTAGCACATGTCATTAACCAGTTTAGACCCATTCCCCTCATGCACCCTTCTAGCTCAACCACATATTCTTCGTCCTTGGTGTTGACCTCCTTCAGATACACACAGACAACATTCAATCTCTCCTATCCTTTGCCTTTGATAGGTAAAATATTCCAAGTTTTTTCTCCTCTCCATTTATGTGATCGGGTCTCCATTTCCAGATGAATCCCAAAGTCCTTCTCGGACATTTAAAATGGTCTGTATCAATGATGACCCAGGTTTCTGTACTCTCTTACATCACCTCTAGTCTATCATTGTCTTTCTTACACTGTTTCCTCATTATTTACCTCATCTTTCACTGTTCTTCTGAGATGAGTGGTCCTTTTCTTCCCTATCTCCCCCCCCGCTCCCTCATTTTCAATAAAGCTTGAGGTAAATTCACCTGAAAGTCATAGGAGTTCCTAAGAAACAGTCTCCTGAGCACAGCTCAGTGACGCTGACACCAGCATTATGAAGGCTGTATTTTCCTGGATAGCATGACTGTTCGTAGTTCTTGCAAATAAAAGGAATTAGAGAAAAAGAGGACTTGAGAGGTGTGTGAGTAATACAGCATCATCCGTGGGGACACGTGCTGGGATAACACGCAAAAACAAGCTGAGAACACAGAGTAACCTGCAATTTAACACTCACCATGCTTGGGGAAGGTAAGGGAAGGTAGGTGTCACTGCTACAGCTAGAGAAACTGAGGCACAGCAATGCGCTTTGCACAGATTGTTCAGTTGGTTTGACAGCAAGCCTAAACTAAGGCTGTTTATGCTTTTTGGTAGATTGCAGCTCTCTGAATTGTTCAATAAAAATTACTTTAATTGCATAATAGGAAGACAAGACTATGAACTCTGTCAATTACTTGGTAAAAGGAACCAGAACAATTGGGCGTTCCAGTGCATTTGGAATTGTCCATGATGTCTCCAACTTGTTTTTTCCTCATCTCCCTGCTCTTGCCCTCATTAACAGCCAACGTCCCAGCGAAGCCTCTTCACCTTCTTGCAGCCAAATATGACATAGTGTTGGTTCTAGATCTTCTGTGTGTTGCCCTTGAGTCTGCTCTCGGGCCACCTGAGCAAGGGTCTACACCAAAAGCACCCTGCTGCCCAAGGACACTGTCAGAGGAAAGTGATCTCCATTTGCACAGAGCTGGCAACCGTTCCACCCGCTGACTTTCCCACCTCCAAAGAAGGCTGCAGCTCAGCGAGGGGAACAAACATACCATAGAAGGGAAGCGATCTCTGCCAAGCGCTGCAGAAATGGGACACAGATGGTGTCTTAAATGAGAACGGAAGTTTATTTGGGGGCTCTGCGCGTGACGTAGCGTTGCAGATCTTGCAACAGATGACAGACACTAGGATTTCAGAGCGGGCGATAAGATAATTTTGAAACAGACTCTGTCCACAGAGCTATTAACTTGTCTGAAAAAAAAAGAAGAAAAAAATGAACTCAATAAACAGTTCTGTAAGGATAAGAATGTATAAATTTGCTTTTATTTATATGTAGGTCTGATTCTTCGGATACCCTAAACTTAATAACAGCTGTTTGTTGGCTGGTTGGTCAGCCTCTATGGTTGTGCTAATTGGCTAGGTGGCCACTGCTAATGAAAATATATGAGGACGGCATTAGCCTTGCTTTTCTCTGCTGTAGACATAAACTTGTGTCTTTCTCCTCTACACACACAATGGTTGGAAGGGACCTCTGGAGGTCATCTTGTCCAACCCCCTGCTCTAGCAGAGCCACCTAGAGCCAGTTGCCCAGGACCACGTCCAGGCAGCTTTTGACTATTTCTAAGAACAGGAGACTCCACAACCCCCCAGGGCAACCAGTCCCAGGTCTCTCATCCTCTCTTCAATTGAAAGGTGTTCCAGTCCCTTCATCATCTTCCTGGTCTTTTGCTGGACTCTCTTCAGTCTCTCTTGTACTGAAGAGCCCAGCACTGGGCACAAAAAACTACAGGAAAACACTGCTGAAGCCCGGGATTGAACCAGGGACCTTTAGATCTTCAGTCTAACGCTCTCCCAGCTGAGCTACTTCAGCTCTCCTGTAGCACTTAATTACACAAAACCTGTTGCAATGTAATTGTCTTTCAGCTTTTTCAGATAAGGACAATTGACATCAGCTTGTGACTCAGAGAAGTTGTTTGAGGGAACAGGGTGCAGACAGGCTGGACTCAAAAGCAATGGTCCAAGGCACCAACACAGCTTCTTTGTCAATGTACGTGACCTCTGTATATGTGTATGACTTTAATACCAATATGATTCTGGAGGATGTATAGAAGTGGAGCAGGAAAGCAAAACAGGTGTTCCTGAAGGGCTGACAGAGAAGTACAGTTACCTTGAGATTAGAGAAGGGCTCTATCGCTTAGAAATCATTGCAAGGAAAATAAGGAGATGGAGCTAGATCTCTGTAGATACAAAGCTATAGAGGAAGCTGAATGTGAAGTGACAAGGGTGATGGAGGTTGAAGCGAAAGACAAATTGATTGTAGGGAAGGCTCAGGTGATGACTGTGAATGGGAAGAGAGTAAAAGAGACAATCAAACAGACTGCGCTCTCTGTTCTTCTGGTGTTAAAGACACCGTCTTGTCTCATTCTTCAGACCCTCTTTCTTTTTAGTGCTGTTTAGGATGTCAGGCTTGGATACCAGTTGTGTTGACTAATGCGGTTCTCTTCCACAGGGTTTTAGACTCGTCTGGGATGCCACAGCCATTCCTTGGTCCATGGCACATGCTGCTACTTGCAGAGCAGAGACCAGAACAGAGTGGAGCAGAGAGGTGTTTGCACCCCTGTCAATAAACCGAATAACAGCATCAGAGACAATGTGCTGGTTGCATTTCCAAACTGGTCTGACATATCCCAAACAGCAAAACCCCATCTCTGTAGGCAGAGGTTTGAGTGTGCCTGTAAGAAGAAAGCACGGCTCCATATCATAAAGACATGGAAAGACTAAGCTCCATATCACAAAACACAGCTAAAATCTGCAGTTAAACAGCAACCCTGATCTGAGGACCATCCAAGAGCATTAGCATAGAACAGACATTTCTAAGATCTTTTCACAGAGCCCGCTGAAGGATCTGGAATTATCCATGGAGCCTGGTTAATCTTTTCACATCAATTTCTCTCTCTCCAGCTAGGGAACGGGAGCCAGGCATATTCATGCAATGATATGGGAGATGTTTGCCCAGCCCACCAACTTATTCTACAAATAGAGGACTTTCGCTCCAAGGACAGAAAATCTACCATCTTAACACCAGCTCCAAATTCACATCTCCCCAAAATACATATGTGAAATGCACAATAAGTTTTCCATGTCTGCTAAAAAACTGGTAATGAAAGGTGTCAAAAATACATTTAATCTGGGCTTGAATGTTCATCTCAACAGCAACAGCAACTTCCTCACAGACATTTATTAGATAACAGTGCCTGATATCTAGGGCTCCTAAACTAGGCTATGGTACCTCTTGTAATATCCAGCCATCACGATCATATTCTAAGTGGGTTTAACAGCCCTAAGAGTTGTCAAGTATTGGGACAGGCTGCCCAGGGAAGTGGTGGAGTGACCACCCCTGGAGGTATTTAAAAGATGGGTAGATGTGGTGCTTTGGGACATGGTTTAGCAGTAGTTTTGGTAGCATTAGGTTAATGGTTGGACCCTTCCAACCTAGACAATTCTATAATTCTATGATTCCTTTCTTCAAAACTACTTCCACCCCTGGGTCCCAACAGTGATCCTACCCATGACCACTGAGGAGCTGATCACACATGCATGGCTGAGGGTCTCAGCATCTCTGTGCTTATGGGGTGGGGACCTTTCTGGACAGCTGAGCACAGCTACAGAGTTTCTGCTACTTCTCCATTATACTTATAAATTGCCTCCTGCATCTGACCTAGAAACATACCAGGTCTAGCCCTTGATGCTGCCGAGAACAAGTGCACCAAACAAATCCAGGGCATTGCTAAAGACCATGGCCACCAGATAACCCAACCCAAACCCCATAACTCTGTACATTATGTGTCTGGTAGGGATGCTGATATGAGAAGAACTTCTAATATTGCTCAGGGATTAGGAGCCTCAGAAGAATGATTAGGTCTCAGCCCTGAAGTGGAAATGAGCAATCCTTGTTATCTATCCTACTGAACGTCTCTCTCACCTCCACCTGGACCTCAGGATCCATAAGAAGAAAGTAGTTTGGGATTGGCCCCAGTAAAACTTTCCAATTGTCTTTGAAAGAGGATGAGAAAGAAATCTTGCAATCTGCCCACTGCAAAATCATCCACAAACCGAGGCTGTGTGTTCAGAACAGGTTTGGTTATATTTATCTACAGAAGATGCTTACAGGAGCAATTTCTTGAGCTCAGTGACTAAGGATCCTACAAATACAGCTTGGATCAGCCTTCAGGAACAGAAAACTGTTTCTGGCATATTTTTCCTCATTTGGATGCTGAAGAGAATTGCATAGCAAGATGATTTATTAGATGATTATTGTGGGGTCCATCAGAAGTGTTTACTTGCATGTAAAACTTTGCTTTGAAGGGTTACGAATATCTGGAGTGTGGACCCGCTCCAGGTTTATTTCTTTCTTTAAAGACTCTGTCTATTTTGAACCATCGGTGCCTCTGATTTTGTTGGAAGAACACTGTTTTGCTCTTCCCTTAAGAGCTGTGAGCTATTTAGCATTACCAGCACTGATGATGATTACCAATTTCCTAGAAGGTCAGAAGGGGACATCAGTATGACAGGCAAGGAAGACAACAAGAGAAGACCTGCTGAGCCTGGCAGGACTTTTTTTCTGCAAACCCCATCAGTTTGGAAAAGGTTCCTGGGGCGGGATTTATCTCACCTAACTTCTTAAAAGCCAACAAAGCAAACCTCTAAACCTGACCTAGTCACTACACAGAGCTTGTAGAAATGGGAGCACTGGTACTGAGTTCCCAAATTGAATCTCTTTCCAAAACCCAATCAAACCAAATGAAACCAAACACTTTGGATGTCAACTCTGGAGGGCTCTGTATGACACCTCGGACATTATCAGTGTGTGAGTCTGGCAAACTGAGCATCTGCTTTCTAGCCGCCGTTCGTATATGCATCGGGAACAGCACTGTTGTGAGATACAACTCCACTCCCTGCAGCCGCACCAAAAATGACCTTACCCAGTGACGATGAGAAAAGGTATTTCCACATACTGAGCTCAGTTGAAACATTGGCTTTCCTTAGAAATTACACTTGTGCACACACTGTCTGCTACACTGTATGAGAGTCATCGGCAGGGTGGCGGTGTCACCACTTGAGCATTTTGTTTTGCTGTCCACCAGCTGCTAGAAAGCCATGGTCTGCATTAGCTGTCTTGGAGCATACTGTGTGGCTCAGGGACCAGGGACCAGCTCAGCAGCTTTGGTACAGTTTTAATGAAGCCATAACACTCTTTTACCCAGATAAGCCAGGTTCCGGAGTCACTCCATGGTGTTTTTCAGAATCTGTGTTATGCCCATTGCAAAGGTAGGCTGGGTCCTATCAAAAGTTTTTCTCCAAATTTAATTAGAACTGACAGCCCGTGTCACTTCTGGTTCTGCACAAATCCCATTCCTCTTCCAACTCTTCCTGAGCTTTTGGGGTGGGGAGCGTCCATGCACTGGGATTGAGGTTTGTCTGGCATGAAAGAGCTAGAGCAGGGGAAAGCCTTCTCAAGGCCAGTGGTGCCACCTAATGGGAAAATTCCCAGGGAATCAATTTCTCGGAAGTTAAGTCCTTAACTGGAACGTTGCTAGGTGACGTAGAGATGGAAATCGGTAGCTCTGATGCAAGTCTCTCTTTTCTGCTGCTTTACGACCATCCCTCCGTCAGTCTATTCCCTATTCCCCAGCGTCTGAGCCACACGCATGAGACCGCCCCGGAAAATTCATTCTGCTTCCTGCTTAAATCCATTCTCAGCAATCCCTGAAGCTACTGAAACATTTTTTTTTACCTTCTTGATGCTCAGAGTCTGTCTGGAGTGGAAATTATCCCAGATTTTTGGATTATAAAGAGCCAGGCACAAAACAACAGAGAATGAGGGGCTGCCAGGGAGGGACCAGGACTCTGTGGGTTTTCTCCTTTGTTACACATTTTGCAAATGAGAGGTGAGACAGGCTCTCTGCCTTGCAACCTCCATGCACTATTGCAGCTCAGCAGCGTTTGGAATCAGATTGCGGATCTGCAAAAGAAGCGATAATGTCCCTAAAGCAGTGCCTGACAAAAGTTCCCACATGACAACCCCCTGCAGCAGCCTTGCATCATAAATAATCACAAGAGTGGGCAGGAATGAGCTGCAAAGCCTGTCCCGGTCTCAAGGGATTATTTTATTCCCTGATTTTGTCGTCTTCCCAGCACCTACACCTATTTTCTCATGACAATCTAGCTCACCACGGCACCCCTGCTGCCATCAGTTTGCAGCAGTGCGTTACCGTGGTTAGAGCAGGGTCTTGGTCTTTCTCAGATCTCAGCTCAGCTCTACCATCGATGAATCATAGGTTTTAAGCTGTATCAGTCAGGCTTTCTTTATTTCAGTTTCTCTGAGGTGGAAAAGGTATTTCCAAGATCCTTCCTCATTTCTTCCTAGGATGAAGGTGTTCACAAGGGCTGGCAGTTCTTATAGGTATCCAAAAACACCAAAGAAAATGATGCTATGTGATGTTGAAGTGTGGTTTCTGCTGTTCTTGGGGAGAGGGCACAAGTAAAGGTATGGGGAGGTATAGTCCCACTTTCAGCACCTCACTGAGCTGAAATGTCACCGTTACAGGCAAGATGGCAGCTCACAAAAGCCCTGTGCAATTTCATGGTTGAAGAAGGGACTAACATTTAGGGCAAAGGGGAGAAACTTGCAATTAAGCAGGCTTGAATCATTAATTCTAGCAAGGAGCTAAGCTCTGCTGGTAATGATGACTCTGCAGCTGTGGCTGGCCCTGCTCAAAGCCATGAACGCTGCCTGCCAGAGGTGACTGGGCACCAGTAATTGTCCTCAGAGCTCAGGGCATTGCCAGTGACTTTTCTTTTCATATCCCTTGCGTTGAACCCAAGAGATCCAGCAACCAGAAAGGAGTTCATCTATAGGAGTGTTGTGGCTGGGAATCATAGAATGGTTAGAGTTGGAAGGGACCTTAAAGATCATCGAGTTCCAACCCCCCTGCCATGGGCAGGGGCACCTCCCACTAGACCAGGTTGCTCAAAGTCCCATCCAGCCTGGCCTCGAACATCTCCAGGGAAGTGACATCCACAGCAACATGTTCCAGCGTCTCACAACCCCCATAGTGAAAAATTTCTTCCTGATATCTAATCTAAATCTACTTTCTTCCAGTTTAAAACCATTCCCCCTTGTCCTGTTGCTACTGTCCCTGATCAATAGTCCCTCCCCACTTTTCCTGTAGCCCCTTTAGGGACTGGAAGTGGCTATAAGGTCTCCCCAGAGCCTTCTCTTCTCCAGGCTGAACAACTGCAACTCTGTCTGTAGGTCCAAGGCATGATGCTCAGGGCTTTGGAGAAACACCCCAAGGCCATAAAGGGCTGAGCCCTAGAGTGCCATGGAGGAGTGATCATAAGGTGGGTGAGAGTCATGGGAAAGGAGGTCCAGCTCTCACTTTACCTTGCTGGGCTCTTTTTTTTTCTTTTTTAAATACTTCACTGTGTATTGAATCCAGGAGTATTAAAACCCTTAAAACCAAATCACCTGAGGAGTCCCGACCTCAGGCATGGGAGTTGGGGTGCAGAATGGGTATCCAGGAAGGACTAGAGAGGACAAGTTCAAGGCTCTTAGTTGTCACACGGGTAGCCTGCAGTCAGGATTTAACTCAATGAGTACTTTGCTCTGGCTCTTTCCTCCGCCCTGGGAGCTACGTGGTACTGGGCAAGGTGAACTGAGCACCTTCTATCTACACCCTCTCCACAGACCTTACTGCACCAGCTAGCTTGGGAGGAGAGCGTGGATGTATGGTGCTGTGGATGGGACTCCACAAGCCAAGCCAAGCGCAGCCTGGGGACCTGGTTTTTTTTGTCAGATGTTGGGATCATTAGCTGGAGTTTGAAACATGGGTGACATGTCCTCTTGTATCTGCCCCAAAAGTTGGCTGTTTAACCCTGTCTCTCCAAAAAATCCCAACACAACAAATAGCAACCATGTCTGAAGTGAAGTTCCTCCAAGTACCTCTGCTAGAGGAAAGGAGGAGTCGGTGTCATGGGAGACCATTCATAAGCTGATATCTCCTTTGCTTTAGTGTCCAGATGCTGTTCCTCTGCGCCCTCACTGCCATTTCAAGCAGAATGATACTAGCAGATGTCACCCTCTTCTGCTGTGATCACATCAGTCACTCACAGCAGAGTGATCGCACAGTCTTATTTCTCTGCATCCTTCTCCCTCAACCTGAAGCCGTTCAGCCCGCTCCCCATCCCTGGGGAGACCCTGCTGACACTCCTGTGGCTTGGACTTGTGTGTTTTGAGGCCATTTGGCCCACAGCCTACCCCTGATTTCACCTTTTCTACCCTGCTCCCATCCAGAGATCATGCAAGCCATACAAGCGTGTGTTTACCATCTCAGAGCTGCATTGCTTAATTCCTCTGCCTTTCCTGAACTGAATCTGCATGTAGAGAAGGGGCTGTTTCAAAGCCAAAGCTTTAGAGTAACAACTCTCTCGCCCTTTCTAGATGTAGACTTTTGAGAGGGGATCTCCTGACTTTATAGTAGGAATCTGTGATGTTCCAGATGGTTAAACTAAGCAAATACATTTTCAGGAGCCAGTCCAGTATTTGTTGTGTTTTTCCCAGAAGTGCTGAGCAGCAGCTCAGTAAAACTAGTAAAAGAAGAAAAAAAAAAAAAAAATCCATGGGTTCCCTTGTGCCCCAGTTCCCCCATCAGTAAAAGGACTAGCAGGTGAGAACTTTCAAGCATTTGAGGCTGGAAAGTGCTCAAATCTGAGAAGAACTATCAGCCCTCAGTCTGAGCAACAAGTGGCTCTTTAGCTATTCCCCATCCTCCAAAGCACCTCAAACAGATACGTCCCTCTAGTGCTGATAGGGGCTGATGTCCTGAAACATCAATGTCTCTTCCTGAACATCCCTTCCCAGCTCCCCTTACCTCTAGCCTGTTAAATGTAGCCTGCCCTGATTTCAACTCATGGTAAAAATTTTGGATAATGAATGAATAAAAATAAAAAGACTGCTGGCTAGACACTTGAAGGAGCTGAGCTGGGATGGTCAGTAAGACCAGCTCATCTGTTGGCTCATCTAATGGTGCAGACCCCTGGAGGAAACATCATGGGGTGAGCGACTGACCACAGTACAAAGCAAGAGAGAGCACATCAGGGAAACCCAGGCCAGGAGCAACCTCTCCCCAAATGACCGACCCTCACAGTTTCTCTGGTGGAGCACCAGCTGGGAAGCTGGCGAAGAAAACACACTGGAAAACTTTTCAATTCTCTTGGCCTATTATGTCATATATTGTATCATGATGTGCAATTGTTTAACTAGACTTAAATCACTCTAAACTACATAAATTACCCTCAATAATCCCCCTTCTCTCCAAATGCTGACACTTTTTTATTCCAAAACACAGCAATCTTGCTATCTTCCATATAATTGTATAACATATGTGGCTCATCACTGCCTGTTAAATAAATAGTTATGTTCTACAGTACGCACCTAGTTGCACATAATTTTCTCTGTCTTCAATTGTTTTAAATAGAAAGGCAGTTGAAAATGATTGGAGGGTATATCTGTGCTTAAATGTAAAGGGTTTGGGACCAAAAAAAAAGAACAATTCCCCAGTCTAAATGTTATTGTTTAACAACTTAACTTTTAATCACAGTCCCCCAAAGTGGAAAGAACACAGTGTACATTGTTTGGTTTTGCTACTGCTCGGTAAAGCAGCTCCAGCTCCTGGAGCAGCCTCTGTGCAAGAGCTGTTTCAGAGAGCGCATGGAGAGGGCCCTCAGCCAAAGCACTGGCAAAAGGTAGCTGCATGTAGATTGAGGATGGATCTGGGACTGTAGGCAATGGACATCATCAAGGTATTACACCCTCTGGGTATATTTGGCTTCCCTCAGCTCAGAAAGAAAGCAGAGACATCACAATATTTACCTATGTTTATACCAGGGTCCTGCAAAGCTCCAGAGCAAGCTTGTGGAGATGGAGGAAAAGACTGGAGCATCTTTAGCTCCCTCCACAGCAACCTCCTGCAACTGAAGGCCATCAGTTCACTCATCTGCTTCATCCTTTGCAAGAATCCCTCCTCCTACTAGTGTCTGGCTATTTCAATAGTGGGATCCAAAACCTCAACCCATCCTAAGTCTGGGTGCATGATTCAGCTTCATTCTTCGTCCATACAAAACAGGCAATCTCTATGATAAGGAAAACATGGACATGCAAGATGAAAAGGAACTACGGCATGTGGCAATGAAAAGTATGGCCTGTAGGGTGGGACATTCTGCATCCTCGTGGGTATGACAACTCTGACCCAGCCCTGAAGGCTAGACACGTGTCTCTCAGCATTGTAGAGTGCTTCTCTAACCTTGGCACACTTCTCCAGGTACCCATCCCTTTCACAGATGAGGTGTATGCTGCATCTTTTCAAGGTTCCTCCTTCAAAATTCCACTATTGTACATGGCTAAGCCTCAGCTGTTAATTTTGCAGCTCTTGCAAGGGCACAATACGCTTTCTTGGACAGACAGACATTTCCTGCCAAGAATTGAGGCTGTACGTGCCAGCTGGAGTTATTTCATAAGATACCTTGGGAAAGGGGAAATGTGAACTTCAAATCTGTTTGGGAGTCAGGTAGCTAACACCAGGCTATTGGGAGGTCTTCACTTAGGATCTAAGCCTGGAAACCTCTCTTGGAGGAAGGCAGCTAAGCAAGCCTACTCTCACAAAACTTTGCTGTTTGATGCATATATGAAGTAAATTTGCTATTGTACTTGGCAGTGAGAGAGGAGATGGAGGTTCAAGTCTCCAGTCTGTCTGAGAAGACCAGAACTTTCAGAGCCAAGACTCGTGCTCTGTTCACCAGGCTCTAGGTATCATGGAGAATTTCAGCTTGGCCAACTGAAGCTGGTTGACTGCTATTAAACACCCATTCATCATGTCAAGCTTGATGCCAGCGATAGCCAAATAATTGGTTTGGAGTCAAAACTATTTCATGAGTTTTCCAAATGCAGCTTCCATGGTGGGACTCATACTTCATGGACAGCTATGGGCTAAAAAAGGGTTTCCTGAAAATTCAAACTCACATCACCATTTAGTCTACAGCTTCAACAGGAAGGATCCCAGCCCTGTGCAGGATATCCTCTACCCTTGTCTAAGTGATTCCATCAAGTGGTTTCTGACAAGTGAGTTAGATTTTTGGGCAAGGTTTTGAGCCTTGAAAGTTATGAGTGACACTGGCCTTGAGCTTCTGCCTGTCAGAGACTTTCTCTTGTACCTGTGTGTAATGAGAGGCCCAGGCTGGAGGGTATCCCCAGAGAATGTAGACAGGATCAAGCCCTGCAGAAAACATAAGCATGGAGGAGCAAAGACCCTTAGTGAATCCATCTGCCCGTCGTCATTTTGACGTGTGAAACAGGGGAATAATTGACCTACCCTTTTACTAGGGTGTTAGAAGGGCATGCTTTGAAGCTAGGGAGAGCCACAAGCAGTAAACAAGATAATGGCACTAATAAGCCAGCCCCAAGCTATGCAATTGATTCACCACAGCTAATGCATCCAGCGTGAAACGGACCTGAGTGACAGCTGAGTTTGATGGGAAGATTGACAGGTTTGAGGGGGAGAAGCGTTGACGCAAAGGGACTCATGGTAGTTTATCTGGGTCCTGTGTGGCAGGACTGACATTGGCTGTGGTGACCGGGATCTAACATCTATTCAAGATCTGGAAACAAAGAAGTCTTGTTCTTCACCTTCCCCACATATCTCTCAAGTTGACATGTTACTACCCTTTAGTGCAAATAAACCCTCCAGACAAGCTGGACGCTGGGATGTAAAAGAGTATCCTGTTCATAACCCATCCCTGCCCTAAAGAAGTTTTTCCTTTTCCCTTTCCCCCCCTTCTCCATTTTCCAGTTTCTCCTTCAGACACCAAACTTTCAATCTTCTTCAGGAAAGGGAAAAAGAAATAAAAATGTTCTAGCCACAAAATGACTGCACTCTGGCTTTCAAAACCATGGTCCCCCAGGTGGGAAAAGACAGCGAGAAAAACCTGTAAACAGAAAATAGCAGAGCGTCTCCCACTCACCGAAGCTGCTGCCTCTCCCTCCGAAGGCAGCGCACAGATGAGTCATGGCAAAAAGCATCTCTCTCTCCCCACGGGGCCGGGGCTTTGCCTTGCCCACCTGCCTTCCCCCGCCGAGGAGGTGGGTAGCGCAGTCCCCCAGGCACTGCCTGTGAGTCAGGAAACCCTGAGGAGTCAGAAATGTCCCCGAGGAGTGAGGTAAAGTCACCTGCCAGCTCCTGCTCATCTGACATTCAAAGGGTATTTTATCCCAGCAGGGTACAGCAGTTTCAGAGGGGCGAAACATGGGGGAGAAGCCCCCATCAGTCTCCCTGTGGCCCTGGAAAGTCTGTGATCCTGAGCCCTTTTGGGGATGCTGAAAATTTGAGCCACCTGCGGTTTGCAGGAGGGTGGTCAGACCTCCTGACACATTGGCAGTTTTTCCTTACACGGAAATTATTTCAGGATCTGCGCTCAACCCAAGAGCAGTGTGAGGGGGAGATGTCAGGGTTTTAGCTACAGACCAGTATCACTGAGAACTATTAAGCAAATAGGCATAACTAAATCTCTGAATAATCTCTGTCCTTCACCATTGCTCCCTGGCTTATTTCATGCCTACTTTAATACCCAGGGCTCTGACTGAGAGCTGTCCCCATTGAAATGCCCTAGAGCTGATGGAAAAGAGGGTTTTTTGTATCTCATGGGAATTCAGAGCCTCACCCGTTCCCTAAAAAAAAGAAAATACTTGAACTGAGGGTTCCCACATCCAGGAAGAGGAGTCTATACATAAGGTTGTGAAGCAAAGGGTTTCTTTGTTATTTAATAAATATGAAATTGGGGGGGAATAAAAAAGTTTGGCCCTGAGTCTGAATTTGCAAATTATTTCAACACCAAACCCTATATTTCTATTAACAAAGTATTTTGCTCTAGATTAAAGGGTGAACTTCAGTTATAACCCCAATAAAGGTCCTCCTGGTGGCTAACAGGACAGAGGGAAGAATGACTACCTCCCAAATTTCACACTAGCTTCAACGCTGCGTGTTTATTAGGTTTTAAAGTTATTCCAGACATGTAACTACTGATCATCCAGGAAGAGCCAGAGGAGAAAGAAAAGAAAAGATTAAAAAATAGGCGTTGCAGTTGAAAAGTTTTGAAAACAAGCAAACTGTTTGATGAGTCTTCCCCCATCTGCTTCTTTCCATAGCAGTAACTGCATTCACTGCTGTATTTCACCCTCTTCTCACAGTCTTAAGCAACAGGCCCCATCTAATTGCAGAATGTTGCCTGCAAATATACAGCCTGGTTGTTTTTAGCCAAGCTTTTTTTTTTTTTCTTGCTTTTTTTTTTTTTTAACATCTCTCCAGGATGTAGAAAGCCCCTAATTTTCCCACCAACATAATGTAAGCGAAAGTGAGTGGCAGGGGGTGGCTGTTGTGTCCATTAGGACACTAAAAGCCAGAAAACTTGTCAGATCACATGGACAACAACAGCCGGCATCCCCCTTGGATGGTGAAGCCTAAGAGTGACAGCCATAAACCCTGAACAACTCTGGGATTTCAGGGCACATCCTCATCAGGGTGTTGCTCCTGCAGCTCTAGGTATGACCCACCATATCTAGGGAGGATGCTGTGGACTCTGTGGAGCATTCACCATTCCTTCTGGATGGCGTGGGCAGTGAAAGTCCACTCTCCCCCTTCACTTGCCTTCCAACAACACAAAAATAACAATCTCCTGCTGACTCAGCCTGTGAGAAAGGGACTGGGGCTTCATCTGAGAGTTTTTTTCCTGCCTAAGATGGAAGGATACAGGCTGTTAGCTAATGACACATAGGGATTAAAAAAACAATCCTTCTGTTGCTTAAGTGGCTGAGTTTGAAAAATGCCAGCCAAGTATTGTATGCAGAGAGGGATAAAGATACACATGCTTAAAGGCAGATACATATTTCTAAAATAAAAATTACTCTTTTCGTGGAATAGCACAAATATCTGTAAAGCTGTGGACAGATTTACAGATAGATGATATTTTCCCAGTAGCAGGGGGAGTCTCTTTTGTTGGCAGAATTCTGTCATGCAGGACATGCCAGCATGTCTCCGTATCGCACTCACACTGACAACGTGAAAACTAATTGGAATAATACCCACACGCAGCTGCTGGGCTTCCCCCAGGAGAAGACGCAGCCCACACGGTGTAGGTGGGTACATGTGATGTAGGTCATGGCACATCGCTTCGCTTTGCGAGGCCAACCTTCCTGGTGGGTGACTGACAAGTGTTTCCCTCTGCATCTTCAGCAAGTCTAGCAGACACTGTTAGCTCCGGGGTTGTCTAATTATACCCGGTGTGTTAGGACAAGAAACAAGAGATGAATCTGTAAAACTCAGAGCTGGTTGAGAAATTGGAGCAAGGATTCCTTGCGGTTCTCATCTAAACGGTTTCTTTAGCTCATTCTGGGGCAAGAACGTCACAAGGTCAGGATATGGAGGAGACCGTATGATTCTCAGAATGCCAGTCGTGATGGGGGAGATATTTTTCCATAGGTAAATGCTCTCACTAGTGCATTTGGAAAGGCACTAATGCAACAGGAAACATAGAGGTGGATTTTATTTATAGCTCTAGGGTGAAATAGAGCACTTGTAGAAGATACCCAGGTCTGGAGACGCATGCTGCGAAGTGCATCTGGGGTGGTACAACACTGTAGGCTCACCCTCCCAGGTTGTGGGTGCATTAGCCAGCCTCTGGGACAAAGCTCTTCAAGACATTTGAGCTCTCCTAAAGCAGTAATTAGCCATAGGATGACTGTACCCTTGACCAGATGCACCTAAGTCGGGTGCATCACTCTTGACTAATTCTGCACTATACCCTCCCACCTCCCCAGTTCTGGGATAACTGCAGGCAGAGCAATCTCAGCTCCGCTCTTGCCCAAGGTGGCTTTCTCCGTCTGGGTTAGTCCCTCTCAGCTCCCTGCAGAGTTGGTGGGGAGAGATGCCACAATGCTGAAGGCATAATTTATCTCTTCCTGTGGCAGGTGGCTAACGCAGATTAGCGGAACCACATCCTAAAAATTTCTCTCTTCTGATTCTTTCAGAGGCTTGGAACACCTCTCCCATGAGAAAAGGCTGAGAGATTTTGGGTTGTTCAGCCTGGAGAAGAGAAGGCTCCAGGGAGACTTTTTAAGGCCTTTCAGTACTTAAAGGAGGTTTATAAGAAAGATGGAGACAGACTTTTTAGCAGGGACTGTTGTGATAGGACAAGGGGTAGTGGTTTTGAATTAAAAGAGGGGAGATTTAGACTAGATATAAGGAAGAAATTTTCTATGCTGAGGGCCAGGTTGCCCAGAGAGGTGGTAGATGCCTGATCCCTGGAAATATTCAAGGTCAGGTTGAACAGGGCCCTGAGCAATCTGCTCTGGTTGAAGATGTCCCTGCTCATTGCAGTGGAGGTTGGACTACATGACCTTTAAAGATCCCTTCCAACCCAAACCGTTCTATGACTCTATGATTCCCTTATAAAGGGGACTGAATGGGACCAGCTCAGATGGAGTTCTCTAAGGTGAGATGAGGTGGATCCCAATCCAAGTGTCTCTAATTGCAGGGGCACAGGACTCCACACAGGGCCTCAAAACTGGCGAAGAGAGAGAAAGATCACCTCCCCCAAACTGCTGGCAACACTCTTTGCAATGCCGCCCTGGAGACTCTTGGCTTCTTTTGCACCAAGGCTGCATTGCTGCCTTCTACTCACCTCGTTCTCCACCGCGACACAAAGATGTGCACAGCAAAGCTGCTTTCCAGCCTGGCAGCCCACAGCATGTCCTGGTGCCCACAGCTATTCCTCCCCTAATGCAGGACTTTGCATTGCCCCTGGTTGTACTTCGGGAGATTCCTCTCTGGACCCCTTCTCCAGCCTCTCCAGCTCCCTCTGAATGGGGGCACCACCAACTCCTGCCTCTGCCACTCCTCCAGATTTTGCACCAGCTGCACACTTGCTGAGGGGCCACTCCATCCCACTGCACAGGACACTGACGAGCATGCTGAACACTGTTGGCCCCATGGACCCGAGTCCTGGGTTACACCCCTTGACACTTGCCTGCAACCGGACTTTGGGCCACTCATCACAAGCCTCTGGGAACAGCCCTTCCACAACTTTACAGTCCACCTCACTGGCTACTTATGCACCCCATACATTCTCATCTTCTCTAGGAGGAGAAAATGTCAAAGGTTTTATGAAAAAGTTGAGGTAATCACCACCCACGGTTCTCTTCTCATTCACAGGACTCCAGGCACAGTCCGTCATGGCTCTTGCGTTATATTGCAGACAGGCAATAACACATCTGAGAAGGTGCCAGATGCCTGCTCAGACAGCAGCACTGAGTCTCACAGTCACAGGATTTCCATCAGTGAGGGTCCTGCTGTCTGCTGTGCTCCTGTCTGAGAGTATGACTGTCCAGATATGAAGAGCCAAGAAGGCAGATAAGCCATGGTCCTCCCTAAAGATAGAAATGAGCCTGCATGCTCCTCATTTCTTTCACAGGGCCTGACCATTTTGCTATGCAGGTGGGATGTAAATCAAGGCAGGACTGAGGTGGGTGAAATCCTGTCTGGCCTGAGAAGTTCCATCTGGATGTCACAGACCCTTGCCAAGTTCAAAGTACTTAAAACTCTTGACTAGAGGGCAATGCCTACAATGTCCCATAACTGTTATCTGTTTGATAGCCTGGCTATAAAATTAAGGATATTCAAATGCCTGATGTGACCATCTGCACCTATGCATCTTCGTTTCTCTTATCTGCCACAGTCGATTGAGCCCAGATACTGAACTGTTGCACACACAGAAATAAAGTCCTTGAAAATAAGAGTTCATTACTGAACGAAAAGCTTTCAGGATTTATAGGTCATAATACTCCTAAAAAAAGAAGGGGACATATCTTGGCTGATTGTAGCTTGTGCCACACTAAAAAGTGTAGCTTTGGTGCACCTCACCCAAGTCCTGCCCTCTCCTAGGGGTGTTTTTTTGCCCCTGAAGCTTAGTAAGTCCATATTGTGCTCCATGTCCCATACCAAGGACGACCCAAGTGTCTAGTTGGTGGGAATCATCAGACAGAAGAAAATGCATCTCATGGTGTGCTTTAGCCCATCCAAGATGGGTAAGTTCTAGTCAGTGATTTGGGTGTCCAAGTCCAAGTGTTTCTGGAAAATACTAAAACCTAGCGACTCCTCCATTTTGGACAACAAAGGTCCCATGGGTGTTCTAACCACTCAGCTACTGCTTTTGTTGGGAAAGGACTGGCACCTAGAATGCGAAAATGCTGGTCAGCTTGGATTCCGCTGCTGGGAAAGTGCTGATCACCCCACAGAGACGCTTCTCTCTGCTGACTGAAGAGACACTCCAGATGACAAAAGGAGAACCAGGGAAAATATGGGCCTGCTCTTGAACGAGATGGGTGCTGTGGTGACAGATGATGCAGAGAAGGCAGAGTTGCTGAATGCCTTCTTTGCTTCTGTCTTCACTGCTCGGGCCAGCTCTTGGGAGTCCCAGACTTTGCAAGTTACAGAGAAAGTCTGGAGGAAGGAAAACTTTCCCTTGGTTGAAGAGGAACAAGTTAGAGAACAATTAAGTAAACTGGATACCCACAAGTCCATGGGGCCTGATGGGATGCACCCGCGAGTGCTGAGGGAGCTAGCAGAAGTCATTGCTGGGCCGCTCTCCATCATCTTTGAAAGGTCCTGGAGAACAGGGGAGGTGCCTGAGGACTGGAGGAAAGCCAACGTCACTCCAGTCTTCAAAAAGGGCACCAAGGATGACCCGGGAAACTACAGGCCGGTCAGCCTCACCTCCATCCCTGGAAAGAAGATGGAACAACTCGTTCTGGGGGTCATCTCCAAGCATCTGGAGTAAAAGAAGCTTATCAGAAGTAATCAACATGGATTCACCACGGGGAAGTCATGTCTGACTAATCTGATAGCCTTCTATGATGGCGTGACTGGATGGGTGGATGAGGGGAAGGCAGTGGATGTTGTCTACCTTGACTTCAGCAAGGCTTTCAACGCTGTCTCCCACATCATCCTCACAGGCAAGCTTAGGAAGTGTGGGTTGGATGAATGGACAGTGGGGTGGATTGAACAGTGGCTGAACGATAGAGCTCAGAGGGTTGTGGTTAGCGGTGCAGAGTCCGGTTGGAGGCCAGTAACAAGTGGTGTCCCTCAGGGGTCAGTACTGGGTCCAGTCCTGTTCAATCTATTCATCAGTGACCTGGATGAAGGGATAGAGTGTACCATCAGCCAGTTTGCTGATGAGACAAAACTGGGAGGGGTGGCTGACATGCTGGAAGGCTGTGCCGCCATACAGCGTGACCTGGACAGGCTGGAGAGTTGGGCAGAAAAAAAACTGATGAAATTCAACAAAGGCAAGTGTAGGGTACTGCATCTGGGGAGGGATAACCCCATGCATCAGTACAGGTTGGGGGCTGACCTCCTGGAGAGCAGCTCTGTGGAAAGGGACCTGGTAGTCCTGGTGGCCAACAGGGTGCCCATGAGCCAGCAATGTGCCCTGGTGGCCAAGAAGGCCAATGGCATCCTGGGGTGTATCAAGAAGAGTGTGGCCAGCAGGGTGAGGGAGGTCATCCTCCCCCTCTGCTCTGCCCTGGTGAGGCCACATCTGGAGTACTGTGTCCAGTTCTGGTCTCCCCGGGTCAAGAAGGACAGGGAACTGCTGGAGAGTGTCCAGCAAAGGGCTACCAAGATGTTTGGGGGATTGGAGCATCTTTCTTATATGGAAAGGCTCAGGGCCTTGGGGCTTTTTAGTCTAGAAAAAAGAAGACTGTGGGGGGATCTTATCAATACTTATAAATACTTAAGGGAAGGGTGCCAGGGGGATGGGAACAGTCTTTTTCCAGCGGTGCCCAATGACAGGACAAGAGGTAACGGGCACAAACTTGAGTATAGGAAGTTCCTTCTTAACATGAGGAGGAACTTCTTTGAGGGTGGCAGAGCACTGGCACGGGCTGCCCAGAGAGGTTGTTGAGTCTCCCATACTGGAGACATTCAAAACCCGCCTGGACGCCGTCCTATGTAATGTGCTGTAGGTGTCCCTGCTGTGGCAGGGGGGTTGGACTTAGATGATCTCCAGAGGTCCCTTCCAACCCTGACGATACTGTGATACTGTGTGATACTGTGACCAGCACAGAATAAACACAACACTGTTGGCTTCACATAGGTGATTAATTCCTCCCCATTGCAGAGTATTTTCAACATACCTCTCCTCCCTGGTGTAAGTGATCTGCAAACACCTTCACCGCCACCTCCACTTACAGTTGCTCAAGGTGCACAGCAGATGCCAGCAAGTAACTGCAGGAGCAGTCCGTGACTGCCTTCCCTGTTACAGGACAGAAGCCTGGTGCTATAAGCTTGCCTGTAAAAGTCCAGACACATTTTAGGACACCAAAGTCATAGGGGACAGTTCTGTTTCTGGACAAGTCCTCTTTGTCCAGAGGAGGCACTACAGACCAACCAAGAAAAAGCAATGACCATTATTTCTTTTGGAGGCATATTTCTCCTGGAGTTTAAAAGAGGAGAGAGCCAAGGGTTTCAATAAGGCAATTTGAAGGCTGTTTCAACTTGTTATGTCCTTTCTACTTGTAGGGATGATTCGGGTAAGGGGCAGTGGAGTTGAGTCGGTTCTGTTTAATGCAATCAATGGCTAATTCAGATGACAGGACCTTTATTAAAGCTGAAACAGAAGATAATTTGCATTTAGAGGAAACTCCAAATGACCCTTCTTTTGCATTAGCTCATTTGACACAGATAGAGCTAAGGGCACATTTAACTAGAAAGGCAACATATGAAAGGGAAATAGATGCAAAAAATAGGTTTAAGTTGCAGATTTTAGTTGCAGTGAATTGGAGTACAGACTTTTTATTCACAGAATGACAGAGTCACAGAATAGTCGGGGTTGGAAGGGACCTTCAGAGATCATGTGCAGCCTGGAGAGGAGAATGCTCCAGTGAGGCCTTATAGCCTCTTCCGGTATCTGAAGGGGCCTACAAAAAAGCTGGAGAGGGACTTTTTACAATGGCCTGTAGGGACAGGATGAGGGGGAATGGTTTGAAACTGGAAGAGGGGAGATTTAGATTAGATATCAGGAAGAAATTCTTGACTGTGAGGGTGGTGAGGCACTGGCCCAGGTTGCCCAGAGAACTTGTGGAGACCCCACCCCTGGAGGTGTTCAAGGCCAGGTTGGACGGGGCTTTGAGCAACCTGGGCTGGTGGGAGGTGTCCCTGCCCATGGCAGGGGGGTTGGAACCCGATGATCTTTAAGGTCCCTTCCAACACAAACCATTCTGTGACTCTATGTATTAAAAAAATTAAATTCAGCAGAGAAATGACGATGAAGAATACATTGCAGCAAGATTTCCTACATAGGTATTAGAGACCTACTGTAACTTAGTAAGGGCAGAGCATAGATTGCAGATTTTCATTCCTCAGTTCAATTTAACATGGTAAGAAATTTAACTAAGGCATACATTAATGGCAATTAAAACAGACTCTTTTTTTTTTTTTTTTTTTATTGACAGCATAGCAGCTCTTAAAGTCCCAATACCATACACCAGACAGATTGATGTGGAGATCACAACTCTGAAGAGCATTTAGTGTAAGTGTCCAGCCCAAAGGCACTCTTCCCCCTAACGGATTCCACTAAACCTAAATTTTTGGGTTGAGAACAGATGAAAAATGCCTGTTTGTTAAACTCACAATTATTCCTGACTTTGTGTTAGTTTCACAGATTACTGGGTCTCAGACAGACAAAGAAAAATCTTAGCAGGAAGCACAAAATCTGTAAGAGAGAAAGCATCTCATTTAAAAATAAAATCTTTTGATATTCTGATTGGAAATGGCATTTGTTCAATCAGAAGTATTTTTTAACAGAAATAAAAAACTGAGCACTGAAGTGAAACATTCCCTTTGAGTGAAAGCATTATCTACTTTTCAGTTTACCAGAGAAAAACAATGTTTGATCAGACTCTATGCAAAATATGCTATTGGGCTTTGTCTTTCCCACAAACGCTGTAGACCTGAAGAAAAATAAGAAACCAATTTTCCTCAGTTCTCATATGAAAGGAGGTTAATATCTGTGTTGCAAAATGTATTTATCAGAAATAAAGACACAGGATCTGAATGGAGTTCGTGTTACTTTTATACACATTCTGATAAAGTTTCCCACTTCTAGAAATTATTCGGAAGCTTATTACTCCCTCAAACATCAATATTCAGAGTGGTTAGCAGTTCATTTCAGTATTCCCCACACAGTCCTTAATAAATTGTCTGGTCGGCTAGCATGATGTGAAAGCTGCAGAAAATATGATAGCAAGTCAGTAAGGTATGAAGAAGACATTTTAAAATAACGCTGGGTTGCCCCACTTTTTCAGCAAGTTCTTCAATATGTGCATAATTTCAAAAGTTGTGCTCTGTGGAGATAAAATTCCCAGCAGAGATTTATGGAGTGGACTTGGAGGTGCTTAAGGAAGTGGGATTTCTGCCTTCTAAAAGCAGATTTACAGGCATGCATGCGCACCTCTATTTCTGCTTCCCTTCTAAGTAGAGCACGCGCTATACATACACCACACGAGGGAGAAAAGCATATCCACATTTCACAGGCAAACTAGGTAATGTCACAATCTCATCTGAGGAGACAGGAAGGCTTTTGTTTGCATATTAAAATGCGTATGAAAATAGCTAAGAATAAGTATCCACTTCATTAATGGAAAGTAGATACCTGAGGGCTGTCTGGATGAGGTTCTTGGGTCTTTATGAGCCCGAGAGAATGTTTTTTAGGGGGAAGAATCTTTTTTCTTCCCCTAACTTGGGTAGGGGGATTTTATAGCCAAAAAGGTAACTTCTGTTCCATGCTGCAGATGAGAAAATCAAATTTGTGCCGATGGTGAGGTACAAGATGAAAAATAATGCAAAAGTGAAAACCTTTTTGTTCTCAGTGGTGCCTGGCACATTCAACTTAACCTTGAAGGTTTTATTTGATGGTGATCTAATCTTTTTGTTCAACCCCAATAAATAACAATTCTAGTTTGCAGAGTGGTTTTCATCTGAAGGTAGCCTAAAACTGAGCGCCAAAAATTGTGAAGGTATTTGAGTTTTCTTCCTTGTTTACATGGTCTTCCTCATTCCTGGAAGATGTCAGTCTAACCTGACCTCAAAGACCTTTGGTGATGGAGACTGGAGTTCCTGGGCAATATATTTCACCATTTCTCTAACCTTAGCATTAGGAAATTTTTCCCCAAATGTCTTTCTTTTCTTGCTGCAGGGTAAACCTGTGGCTTCTTCTGATACCTACCACAGTCAAAAAGAATAACCTATTCCTTGATGCTAGCAAGTGTACAAGCTATTCTTTATCTACCTGAAACTACTTTTAATTAGCAAAGATAACCAGTCTGGAGACCTAGATCAAATGTGTTGCCTGAACAATGGTGTTATAGGTCTGGAAATAAGCCCATCTGTTCTGTTTCTCCCACTCCAGTGTTCAATAATACTACGTTTAATGAAAAGGACCTTGGGACTATGAACGCCATGATCCCTCTACACTTCAGGTTGTCAAATCTTGTTCACGAAGTTGAGCAAGGGTTCTCCTAAATAGCGGGAACTCTCTAGCGCGATGTGTTGGTGCATAAAGTATTGGGGCACAGCAAGCTCTGTTCCTGAGTAAGCCAAGATGAAGTTCAGCCCTTGGCCAAATACTAAATGGAGCAGAGAAAAGGCTAAATTTAAAAGCTTGAGATTAAATCTGTTTTATGTCTGTGCCTGTGTTTACAAGCATACTTAAGGAGAAATTAGTGCTGAAGGCTGAAAATTTGTCATCAGAGAAGAAAACTGTCACTGGAGAAGAAAATGTCGTGGCAGTAGCCAACAGTGGACACTGTTGGAAGAGTGTAAAAACAGGGTTCATCTGGAACGACACATCCCTACAACACTCCTGTAACCTGCAGTTCCACTCTCTCTTTTCAGAGCTTGGACAAATCCATATTTCCTTATGTGCAAACACTGTGGATGGTCGCTACAAGCTGGTTCATGTTAAACTGATTTTCCTTGGCCCCAAGTCTATCAACAACAGTCTTGTGGAAATCTCTCCAAGCCAATATATCCCAGTACAGTCAGAACAAAGATCTAAAATTGGAAAAAAAAAAAAAAAAACAAAAGAGAGAGAAGCAAAATCTTAAATGTCTAGCAGCAAAGTCACTGCCAATACACAGACTCAACTTGATTTTTAGGACTGCAAACACAGTAAAGCACCAAAAGCTGCTTCCTGTAATATTCGAGGAGCTGTTGTTTTAAGTTTCTATTTGCATGAGTGTCCGGTAGCTCTTAAGATGACAGTTTATTTGTAACTTATTCAGCCTGACGCCCACTAAGCAATGAAATGTGCCCCTGGGACATACTTTTTTTCCTTTTCTCTCCCATCTCACATTTTAGTCCCTTCATACATTTCAACAGGTTCATAATAACTTTGCTTTGCCTCACTACCTTCGTTGCTCCCCTCCCCAGGTTATTTACCAAATGGAGGTACTGCTGCAGAAAGGGCAAATGGATTAAGGAATTGAAAGCTCCAATGTGCCGATAAGAAAATTGCATCTCTCTGCACATGCCAAAGCAACGGTCGGAGAAAGGGGCACAGCGGTTAACCTTCGCTCTGCCTTCTGGATCATGGATACATGGGAGCAGAAAATAACCACTCTCTTCTGATTTTGCGGAGTACATTCAAGTATTCGGGCTGCAGCATTTCCTCAGCCACCCATCTCTAGAGAATATATCACAGAAACGAATGTATGTTTTTTATCTTTTACA
This sequence comes from Pluvialis apricaria, assembly GCA_017639485.1. Lineage (NCBI taxonomy): Eukaryota > Metazoa > Chordata > Aves > Charadriiformes > Charadriidae > Pluvialis > Pluvialis apricaria. The sequence goes on from CM030008.1 coordinate 168,490,365, forward strand.
TTTTACTAGGCATGATATGTGGGTCGTTATTTGAGATAGAATACTGCCTAGGCACACGCTTGGTCTGACAAAACGTAGCTGTAAATTCCTCTGTATATAAAAAGAAGGGTTATGACACTTGGATGCAGCAGAATTCTCCTACCGTTTGTGATCCCCAGGCCTACAGCCAAAGTACATCAGCTGCGTATGCA